>CM062810.1:822275964-822911934 GCA_031772625.1 Pinus tabuliformis | reverse complement strand
GGAGATGGCATGCTACTCCCTCTGGAGGAACACAAGAACCTTCCACATCACATGCTCAGATGTTGGAAAAACAGCCAAGTGTGGAAGTGTCCTCATTAAGGACTCCTGCTGACCAAGACTAGGATATTAGAGAAAAGTACAAGGAAATAAAGGCTAAAAGCCCAAAGCTATGAACAGTAACTCAAAATGGCTCCCACCAACCAAACAAGGCTTATGTCAGCCTTTGATGTGAAAGAAGGAAAAATGCATATGACTTTCCTAAATCCCACCACTTAGTAGCCCAGATCAGCTGCTGACTACCAGAAGACAGATTTTGAAGTGCTGGCAAAGGACATACATCCTATTGACCAGATTGAATTGCATAAACATATAGGAGAGATGGTAAATTCCACTTTAACAAGAAAATCCATTGCAGCCCACCGGTTATAGAATTCGCTGAATAATATATCAACACAATTTCAACTAGAAAAGGCCTCCTCACAGGCCAAGGATACAAGAATCAAGTCCTTGGAGGACTTAATCATAGAGTTGGGATATGATCCCAAAGATGTTAAGGCTGCAGAAAGATTAATAAGAAAGAAGAATGATGACATAGCTGCTCTGAAGAAGAAGCTCAAAATTCCACATCTTCATCATCCACAAACAGCAGAAGTCTTAGAAACTCAGACGAACAACAAGAGCTTATGGACTTGGTCCTTAAACTAAATGATCAGTTGAAACTAAGAAAGAGTTGGACAAATTGATTTAGTCTAAACAGAGTGAGTTGGCCACCACTCCACAGACTGTTATTCCCACAGTCTCTATTGTAGTTCCCTCAACATTGGCAGCCTCTTTAGCACCAACAGCTCCACCTACTACAACACTTCCAGACATAACAGAGTTTACAACTACAAGTACTTCAACAGAGAAAACAATAGAGTTAGTGAAAGCCATGGAGTAAATTTCCATCTAGGCAACAGAGCTTAAGGGACTTAAGGAGAAAGTGACAAGCTTAGAAACTGACTGTCAGCTTGCCCAAATATAGCAGAAAGAAGAAGCACAAAAATACCTAATGATGGGTGAGAAGATAAAGTTCCTTGAAAAATATTTAACATTGCAAAAGCCACTAGGACAAATTAAGGAGATGCTCTGACCAATATCATTGACTCTGTCAAGGATATTTGGCCATCAATTCAAGTAATATTTGAGCAAGCAGAACTGGTGAAAGTGGCCACCAAAGCAATACAACAGGTAAAGAAAGACCTAGGAGACTAGCCAGAGGAAGCCAATCAACTCATCCATTTCTTGAATAGCAAGAGAAGGAATGAACTAGATGAGCTTGGTGTGGAGGACAGAACAAAAACCATCCTTAAAATAAAAAAGGTTCTCTCTAAAAGAAACCTTATGCTTAACTTAGAGAAAAAGTGCCATGACTTGCAAGTTGGTATTGACAGATTCATGGTAAAGCTTCAAATTTTGATAATTAAAGGCCTTCCCAATCCCATGGTAATCAATGAAAAACTTATGACCCAAGTGGATATATTGACAAACTAGAGAAATTGTTCAAAGAAAAAGCAAGCACTTCAGGATTCAAAGCATTGCCAATAGGGAAAGTATTATATGATACTTTAGAAAATCTATTCTTCCTAGAGCACGAAGTGAAGCATCTATTTGTCATCAAGCCAAAATTTTCCAAATACACTAAGGAGGATGAGATATATAGAAGAATGCTAAAGGTTAAATTGCCTGAAAATGAATGGTGGGTAACAATGACAGATTTACTATAAGTTACCACAGTGAATCTAAAGGCAGGTGAAAGGACAGATAAACAGGGTCAAAGAGTAACAGGTTAAAGAGTATCAGTCAAAGGTTAAAGACAAATATGATTCCAGCGTACACATATCAGCCAGCTTACAAGGGCTCAAGTTCAACTGCAACAGCTAGCACAACCACAATAAAAGGGATAGCATGATGCAGTTTTCCATTTTTCTATATCTTCATGCTTGAAGATATTTTGATTTCCTAGATTAATTTTCATATTGTTTTAAGATATTTTGTAAATACTTTTTGTATAAATACTTCACCTTTCGAAGTATTGAGGGTGGATTCAAAGACATTTCTATAGACATTTTCTTCTCAAGTTAAGGAGCTATTGTAGTCAAGACTGGATTGGCTTGCTGGATCAAGTAATAAAGTAAAGAAATTTCGCAGGATTCTTGTGTAAAGCAGAAATCAAATAAGTATTCTCTATCTCATGTTTATTACTGTTTCTCTTCATGTTTATTAATAATCATATGTGTCTCTATGAAATCTGAATGTTAAACTAGGAATGATATTTCAGAACTGGCTTTAATGCTCTTTGTCTTGACTGTTTACATTCTTAATGTTTTCTGCTAAACTATCTTAGTCTGGGAATTCTTAATTGCTCCCTTACTTCCGTAGATTCCCCCCTAGGTCTATAGTAAATGATTCTTAGTTGCCCTTTGCTCATGATCACCTCCTGCTCTTCATCTTAATCCTGGTCTAAGGATTCTTCATTACCCTTTCACCCTGGTTAGGACTACTTCATCCATCTGAACCTGAAGATTTTCCTTTTGGTTTTCTAGCCTGCCCTGTGAACTCTTCATTTAGTGATTGATCTGATCCAGTTAAGCCATCCTTTGATTGAATCCATACCCCAAAGGCTTGAAAGCCTCGCTCTATCCATCTGTTCCTAGAATTCCACTGCCCAACCAAAATCAAAACCTTATGATCACTAAGAACTAGCCTAAAATCCCACCTAAAAAAAAGTTAAATATAAAGAGAGAGCCCTCTCTAGACTTAGGTTGGCTAGAACCCGAGTCTAAAAGATTAGGTTTGTGGTTACCACGGATTATTCCTTCTTTTTATAACTTCTAGGGAATACTTCTGAGTGATAACACATGCAACCTACACATCATGAATATATACCTGAACATAGGGATATAAAACTTATCCGAGGTTTAACAAGAAGGAATAATTTCCTCTCACAATAGCTATCATAACACCAATTAGGTCATGCATTCATTAACCATACATTTATTAATTAAAATGTGATAAGAACCATACTTAAATCTGTCATATAACCATGCTTATAACCAACATATAACCAAATAGATAACAATGATAAAATATACATTAAAGCCCCATAGTAATAAGTATAATTACTCATCAAAGATAAGAGAAACTTAGCTTTTATTAACCATATGAAAAATCCAACCAAGTAAGGGACTTCCATATACCACCCGACCATATATTGAGCTTAACCAAATCTTTCTTTCAGCCAATCATCCTTGTGCCATATTCCAAGCATGAATGTGGGATCTCATGGGATAAACCAGTCCATAAAAAACCAAGGGAATCCAGAGGTTAAATCACCTCCACCCTCACCATACCATGATCTCAAATAAACCGGTTCCAAGATCACAAAATCAAACAGAGCATGGATGCCTCAGAATTCCTTCATCATCCCTTGAGGAATTTTCCTGTCTCCACCCACCCCTTGAGGGCTTCTTGAAGAAAACCATATCCACGCGCAACCCTTGGGAGTTTCCTAAGACCACCTCACTCAGATCCAAAACCTTCCGACAATCCAAATCTCAACCAATAAATAATCCCATCTCACCGTGGCTATCCAGAAATGGCAAGGCAAGGCTGAAACCATTGTTGAACTAGGAAAAACCCATGCCAATGACAGCAAATGAACCAAATACACACATTCATATACCATGCATGCCAAAACCAACTAGGAGATCATACATGCAACCTATTACCTGCAAGTATTTTCGTTGAAGATGCTTGATCAAACCTTTCCTTGCTTGAACCTTGCTTTCATTTGCCTTCGTTGTCCTTCCTTTTCTTTCTTTAGCTTTCCTTTCCTTTCCTTTCCTTTCCTTTATGTGTTTTCTTCCTTTCTCCTCTTGGTGCTCTTCACCTCTCTGAAACCAATTCTGAATTGAACTGACAAAATGCTAACCAACAAAAGTTGTGAACTGATCCTATGAATCCGTTTTATTATTGATGCCTCTAATTTCTTCATTTTTCTTCAATTTCCTCCTCACATGTAACCTGTGACCTTTCACCTCCCTGTTCTCTTACTTTCCTTTATTTTCATAAATATATGTCAATTAATGCCTCTTTTACTTTTCCAATGCCTTTGCTCATGCTTCAGAATCTGAAAGAGTCGAAGATATTCCATATCTGAAGCATGTTGCAGAATATATCATATTTGATGTTGCTAGAGTAGAGATCATTTTTGAGAGTTTTTTGTATGTTGTTGGAGTATATGTTGGTGATCCTCTCACACTTGTTTTGTAGGAATTGTTGATGTTACAGAATCTAGGGAAAAGTAGTGTTGTGATGAGTCTCTGAGACTTGATAACAATTTATGAAGTATTTTTACTTTTTATTAGTTAGCTTATACTTCTTCTTCTTATTATTAGTGTATATGTGTGTGCTTCATCAAATTTCTACCAAAAAAAAATAACAAGAACACAAGTTTGGCTCTCTGTCAGGGACAAACATTCTCCACTCTTGAGAGGGAAACCCTTTGTATTTTTTCTCTTATTGAAGCTTCTTATTTGAACAACTTCCATACCCTAGACCCTTGAACAGGATTTCCTCCAAGCATGAGTCAAATCCTTCCTCTTTTTACGCTTTCACTTCTAGCACATCTTTTGTCTCTTATTCTGGCACTTTGTCTTCAAGTACTTTTATCTTCTAGGTTAGTAAACCCTGGAATATTAGGGCTCCTCTTCTTCGCTATAAGGAGGTCCTTATTTTCTTATCTTGGAGACCTTGTAGACCTTTCTCTACATCCAAATGATACCCTTCAAAGTGTTTCCTTTAGACTAATTTCAATCTGTAACAACTAACCTTTGAAATCCTCGCACGTGTGGACAACAAGAACCCTAGAACAATCTTTCTATTCTCATTGGCTCTTCCTCCTCTTCTCGTTGATGAGAGAGGCCTTGTAGGCCTAATTTGTACCTGAAAATTGTGAGATATAATGACCTGCACCTTACTGTAGTTGTAGCTGCAAGAAACCCTTCTTTTCACATGTGACTATGTGTATGCCCTAAAGACAATATTTTCTTCTTCAATGTTTCACCTTCTTTCTTCATTGCCCTTGTAGCCCTCTTTCTCACCTTTTCTTCATTTTACTTTTCCTCCTTTCTTTTGAATTTCAGAGATATGATTGTGTGTCCAAATGAGGAGTGGACAACCTCTATTTATAGAGGTATGTCCCTCCTCCTTGAAGCCGACGTGGCTGTCCTTAAAGCCGACTTGCAGTTGCATTATATTTCAATATTTATTCATCGTTTTTCCTGCTTGTAGACTTCGTTGGTGCTAGGAGAGGATTTGACCATGCTTGGAGTTATTTCCTTGGCCTTGTATGATGACTTACATGATGTAACATGCCCTCAAATGGTATTTTCATAATTACATTTTGACTTTGACTCTCTAGAAGCACTTCAAAATGTTCTTAACCTATTTTCAATTAGCAAGAAACTCATTGACAAATAATAAAAAAATAATTTCTCTTTTCTTGAACAAGTTCAAATATCAAAATTACATTTATGAAGACCAGACCTAGTTACATTTTCTCCAACACTCCCTCTTAAATAGGGAGGTATTCATAAATTACTACAAGTGTTTGGAAATTTTCAATCTTGAAGAATTCATATAAGAGAAACCGGATTAGAAATCCATCTGTTGTAACATCATATTCATTAGCATTGTCATAGTGCAAGGCCTTGACTAACAACTCCATCTCTTTACAAGACCATGACCCACAATGCTGGTGAGACCAATGATTTATAGACACCTTCATCATTATCTCTTAAGGTACATACCTACCCGAGTGTTCTCGAGTATGACCTTCTAGGACTATTCTTATCTTGGGTTCCCATACCTCAAAGAATATCAGTCCTCTTGCCTACTCTTATCTTGTATGCCCTACACATTCTCAAAGAGTATCAGATGCCAGATGATTACCTAATCCTCCCACTATTTCTTCCCAAATGAAGACAAGAATGTTGTGTCTATCTTGTGTCTATATTTCCATTCATGGCCTTCATCTAGACTTATGGTTGTTAGTCCTGCATGACTGTTATGAAGAATTTGGTATCTATGGATAAATACTAATTCCCTAGATAAGTATCCATATCTATAACAACAATTTAAAGCTCTTTAACCTTTTTATATAAACAATAGATAAGACAAAGAGAATGAGAGGGCCTACTTGTACTTTTGCTTTCCTCTTGTCTCCTTTGTATCAGTCCTGTCGCTTCTTCCCGTACTTAACACGCTTAGGAAGTACCTATAAACATCAACAGAAGAAAAAGAACCAATCAAAGCAAAAGATCTATTAATTACAAGTAAATGGAATTAGATACATTCACACATATAAGCATCATATATCAAGATAAGCATATGGAAAACGGTGTAAATACTTTATTGAATAGAAGGAAGAATTACAACCATGAAGCCTGATTTGAAGTCACTCCTCCAGCTTTGGTTCCATCCACATCACATCATAAGCATGAAATTATGCTAGCATAACGACACTTACAATAGTCTCAATTCTCAAGCTAACATTATCTCCTTACAATTCATCAAAGTCCAACCCCTTCATCACTTAGATGAGTGTTCAATTTATAGGAAGATGGAGGAGCTTTTGTCATCAATGAGGGTATTGAATGGCCTTCCACTCTTACAATTAGTTCCATCGAGGAAGGGATGAGAGGATAGGAGGTATCTTAACTCATTCCTCATCCATTTTCGAGCTCATAGAAGATGATAAGTGTGGGAATATTCTAGAAGGCCCTAGAAGATAAGAATATTCCCAAACCCTATGTGAATTTCACTCAAACTCACCTAGTGCAGGTCAAAGAGGGCCTAAGTGCTCTGCAGAGAACCCTGGCATGGACTTAACTACTCTGCAGTGCACCCTTGCATGGGCTTACCTACGTTGGTCCCTCTAGAGGTCATTTCAAGATGTCTTCAGGCCATGAAACCGTTTGGGAAGGAGGAATTCAAATGGTTGACTTGTTTAGGGCATGTAGCAACTGAAATTAGGGTTTGATGAGCCCTGAAACATTGATCTAGATGATGGGATTGATGTGCCCAAATGGATCTGTAACAGTGACCCATGACATGGAAAACAAAATAGTCACTCCTTTGTAATATGGGGTGATTCAAAACTCCCTCTTGATCAGGGACTTGTCAGAGCTCCCTCTTAACTGGGGACTCTTTCCTTCATCAACAACTTCTTTTTCGTGGGTCCTCCAGTTGCATGATCTCCTTCCTTTCTTGATGTCATGAAGTCTTTGATTGAACTTCTTCTCGGTAGGGCACCATCCATCCATCACTTTCCTTCTTGGTTAGTCATGTCATTGCTTCGTGGAATGTGACTATCAGGTTCTTCTATTCATCTTGGCTACTCCTTTTTCATCTTATCCATATTTCAGAATTCTCTCCTCATGGATGATCCATCATACTTGCTAGGTTATATGCTTTGACCTGGTAGCCTATCATGACTTGATCCTGATATTGCTTCAACATTGTTTTTCCTTTTGTTGGATGGCTTCTTCATCACGACATATTCATAGAGTAGAATCAGTTATCTGCACCTTTTATATATCCAAGGTCTTCATAGGTGTCAAGGGTCCTTTCTTCCTTCATCAAAGTTATCCTTCCTTCCTTCAGGAGATATCTTTCAAGGAATTTTGTCAGATAGTGATTCTCAGTGATCATGGTGTTCTTCACATGCTTGATATATTTCTTCATTTTCTTCTTCTTAGATAGATCGATCAACCATCTAATGCTTCTTGTGGAAGCATTCCTTCATCCTTTTATTTCTAGACTTGTCAGCATTTCTTCTTGCTTCTTAGTTAGCAATCTTATGCTCCTTATGTGAGCATGTTCTTTTGTTTACCTTCATTCCATCGTGGTACATGCCTTCAAGCATTTTCTTGGTGAAAGAGATTCTTTTATGCTTGATCATGTTATAGAACTATACCCATGACTCAATAATATACAAATGATGACATGAATTAAACTTTGATGCATACACACCTCATCTTGATCCTCCTTGATCATTCTTTGGTGTAGCCCTTCTTGCTTCATCTTAGCTTGCCTGCATATCATCCCTTTTCTTGAATCCCATGAGTGGGATTCCCAATGAGACATTTGCCTTAGTTCATGAACCTTCTCTTGAAGATTCCATCATAGGATCTTAATGATCCTCACCTTGCAAATGTTTCCTACCTTAGATGATTTGGGTCTTCTAATATTCTTGTCACAATCAAGTTTTCTTCCATCATATATGAGGTCCTATTCTAGGTATGCCACTTCTACATGAATATATTTGAGATATATTTTCCATTCTCCTATATTCTAGAATATACTTCTACTTATGTATTTTTTTTCTTCTCATAAATGCTACATATACATGATTTTCTAGAACTCCATGTACATCATGCTGGTAGATTCTAGAGATTAATTCTAGCCATGCAATTTAATTTATTCCTACATGCTTCTATTCTACTCAAAACTTTGAAAGAATTCTAGAAGGAAAGAGTTTGACCTAGTCATAGTAGAGATCCAGAGGATATTCCTTATTTTGTTTATTTCCTTCCTCTTCCACCTCTTTATTTATATGAGCTTCTTCTCTCTTTCTCTTGTTGTTGTTGTCCTTCATAATCTTGGGACAATTCCTCTTGTAGTGTCCATATTCTTGGCATCCAAAACATTGGATCTTGGACATGTATTTATTGTTTGTTCTTCATGGACAAAACTTGCCAAATTTACCCTTTCTTTTGGCCATGGTAGCAAATGCTTTCTCCTTTGTTCCCACATCTTCTTTTGCCTTAAGTCTACTCTCCTCTATTCTACATAGAGACCACATATCAATGAGAGTAGTTGCTTCCTTCTTGGCATAAATACTTGATGTGAATTTTCCACTCCGCAGGTAGACCATTGAGTACAACAATTTTCATCTCTCTGTCAAACATGACTTCACCAAGCTCTTGAAGTTGATCTCTCATCTCATAGATTTTCATGAAGTAGGGAGCTATTCCTTCCTTTGTTATCTTCATCTTGTATAATTCATTCCTCAGAGATAATACTTCTTCGGTGGTGGATGCCGCGAATAGCTCTACTATCTTATCATAAATGTATTTTGATGTCTCAACTTGGAGACATAGGGAATGAGAGAGTCCTTGATTGATTCTATCATAATCCTTTGAGCTCTTGTCTCATCCTTATTGTACTTGGCTAAGGCTTGAATCTATTCCTTAGCAGGGACAGTGATGTTCCCCTTACATATTCTAGGAGCTCATTCTCCTTGACAAGTAGATCAATCCTCTTCTTCCATGCAAGAAAGTTATTGGTGCTTACCAATTTACTGATTTCCTTGCAAAAATACATTCATGTATATTCATAAGGGGACATGTACTTACTTGATAGATTTTGAGATTTGATCGATTTGCTTCCTCCTTAAAAGCTTTATGGCTTGTCTTCCCTTGATCTTGGTGTCCTTCAAGTTGTCTTCTCCATGTGGACTTGCTTGGTGATGAGGTGTGCTTGAATACTTGTAGCTTGATGTGGATTTGCTCTTCTTTGTAGGTGCCTTCATATAAGGCTTTCCCTCTAGCTTTGTATCCCTCCTTGATGAATGATGGATTGTATACCCTTCTTGTCCTTGAAGTGGTTGAGACTTCTAGGCTTGATGCTTGAGTTTTCTTGAGTTTCCTTTTCCTTGATGTGTCACCTTCCCTCTAATTCCAAGTTAGAGAATCTGGGGCAAAGTAGTGTTGTGATGATTCTCTGAGACTTGATAACAATTTGTGAAGCCTTTTTACTTTTTTCTTAGTTAGCTTATACTTCTTCTTATTATTATTAGTGTATATGTGTGTGCTTCATCAAAATGCTACCAAAATAAAATAACAAGAACACAAATTTGGCTCTCTACCAAGGACAAACCCTCTCCACTCTTGAGAGGGAAACCATTTGTAAGTTTTCTCTTATTGAAGTTATTTATTTGAACAACTTCCAAACCCTAGACCCTTGACTAGGATTTCCTACAAGCAAGAGTCAAATCCTTCCTCTTTCGGCACTGTCACTTATGGCACATCTTCCAGCTCTTCTTCTGACACTTTTCTTCTAGTACTTTTGTCTTCTAGGTTAGTAAACCCTAGAATATTAGGGATCCTCTTATTTTCTATAAGGAGGTCCTTCTTTGCTTATCTTGGAGACCTTGTAGACCTTTCTCTACATCCAAATGATACCCTTCAAAGTTATACCTTTAGATTGTTGTCAATCTGTAACAACTTACCTCTAAAATCCTCGCACGTGTGGACAACAAGAACCCTAGAATAGTCCTTCTATTCTCACTGGCTCTTCCTCCTTTTCTCGCTGATGAGAGAGGCCTTGTAGGCCTAATTTGTACCCAAAAATTTTGAGATATAATGACCTGCACCTTACTGTAGTTGTCACCACATGCAACCCTTACTTCTTCGCACGTGTGATTGTGTGTATGCCCTAAAGATAGTCTTTTCTTCTTCATTGTTTCACCTTATTTCTTCGCTACCAATGTAGCCCACTTTCTCACCTTTTCTTTGTCTTACGTTGTCCTCCTTGCTTGTGGATTTCAAAGATATGATTCTGTGTCCAAATGAGGAGTGGACAACCTCTATTTATAAAGGTATGTCCCTCCTCCTTGAAGTCGACATGACTGTCCCTAAAGCTGACTTGAAGTTGCATTATATTTCAATATTTATTCATCGTTTTTGCTTCTTGTAGACTTTGTTGGTGTTAGGAGATGATTTGACCATGATTGGAGTTATTTCCTTGACTTTGAATCCATAGAAGCACTTCAAAATGTTCTTAACCTATTTTCAATGAGCAAGAAACTCATTGACAAATAATACAAAAATAATTTCTCTTTTCTTGAATAAGTACAAATATCAAAATTACATTTATGAAGGCTGAACCTAGTTACATTTTCTCCAATAGTTGATGCATGTAGCACATAGCCATGTGTCTTATGATGTTATTTGTATTATGCAACATTTTATTATTGTGAGGGTTTGATAGTATTCAAATTTGTTGTCCAAAATTTTGTATTGGAGAGCACATGTTTGTGCATTTGTTTTATATTGATTTGATGATGATATATTGTTGTTGAGAGAATGTATGTAGAGCTAAATTCCTATTGTACGTAGTGTCTTGGGATCTAGTTTGAAAATACATTAAAGGAGGTCTGCATGGTCGTGAGGAGTAGTAACTTCATGGAGGTGGAGCAGTGATGTCAAAGTTTTAGTGAAAGGAATAATTTTCTCAATCCAATAATGGTTGGAAAGTCCAATGGTAGTTGGGAGAGAATCGACTGATCATGGTGGCATTTAGCGGATGGTAGTCCGTAGAGATTCGTAGAGAATAAAGTATTCTAAGTTGATCAATAGTATCGAGTCTCCTATCCGATCGATGTTGGCATTTGTATATGAGGTTGAGTATCCATGTTGATAGGAGCCAACACACTATGTAAAAGATCAATTGCTTGACTAGTATAAATTTAGAGCAGAGTAGCAACAACAAGGGTGGTTTTTTCTCTCGGAAGGGTTTCCACTAGAAATCTTGTGTCTCATGTGTGATTGATGTGATGTGCATGTTTATTGTTTTGTAGCTACTTATGGTTTCAGTTATGATTATGTGATGCACACGTTTAATGAAGTTTTTCTAGCATATGTGTGATTCAGTTGAAGTAATAAAAGGAAAAAATTATATATATATCACATTACTGATTCATACCCCCACCTCCCAATAGTGCTCAAAGGTTTCCAAAAATTGGTATCAAAGCACATTTCCAACAATTGATATCGAAGAAAATTTCCAATAATTGGTATCAAGGCAGGGCTCTTAGTTGCAGCTTAATGGCTGGAGATTGGATCTTGGAGATTTTCACAAAATTTTTGCAAATTTTCCAAAATGGATCAGCAAGGTATTCCTATACTTCATGAAGGTAAATTTGCAATTTGGAGAGTGAAATTAGATTCATATTTTATATCTCTTGATGAAATTATTTTGCTATCAGTAGAATATAGAGTTAGATATGAATTTGATGATATGGCTAAGAATATTATTATGAATAGTATTTCAAAATCTGATAGAATGCATGTGAAGAATTGTGAGACTATCAAAGATATGTTGGATAAGTTGTAGAAGTTATATCTTAAAGGAAAATTGCATTTTTTTAGAAATGGAGAAAAATGCAAAGGATTCTATCTTTATTGCAGTAACTAATCAATCCTCCTCACAAGATGAAGATGGAGGCATGAGCGATAACAATGAGAGATCGAGCAGCAAAAATTATGAGCAATCCAAGATAATGACACTTGAAGCAGAAACTCAAAGATTGAAGGTTGAATTAATTGTTGCAAGAGAAGAAGTAGAGATGCTCAAAACTAGTGCTCAAGCATCTTCAAGCAAATAGAAAATTGTTGGAGCACCTAGTTGCAGTAAAAATAATGAGATCCATGATCCATGAAAGAAGCAACATAATAAGAGAAGGAGGTCCAAGAAGAAGAGTATAATTGGGATGTGTTTTAATTGTGGAGTTCATGGACACATAGCAGAAAGTTGTGGTAATATAAAGATCAAATTATCTCATAAAAAGGAGCATCCAAAGGAGATGAAATCTCAAGAATGCATGCAAAGAAGATCTCCATATTTTAGTTGTAATACTCTTTTTTATGGTTACTATTTCTCATGCAACGATTTTGGCCATAGGGATATTGACTACAGGGCACATGCAAGGAATGGAAACTATAACAATAGAAGACATCATCTTATTCCTCTATTCCTTGGTCACATTAGATGTTTTGTATGTGACAATATTGGCCATAAAGCCAAGAATTGCAATTTGTCCATGTGTTTCATGAGATATAACCAGAGATAGGAGAATATGCAAGGTCAACCACATAGAAAGAAGAAGGATCAACAGATGAAATTTTGTCGGAGAAAAGAGAAGCAAGGATCTCCCACCAAAAATTGAGGTTTGCATGGTCTCATGGGGAGCATATGGTTGCATTATGAGTTGCATGCAAATTTTTAATGGTGCAGCCATATGGAAAAGTGTATGTGTTCAGGGGGATTCCTTGAGGTTTGAAGTGTTATTTCCATTTTTTTTATCTATTTCTATTCCAGTTTGTTTTAGTTGGAGCAACCATGTACATCTGTTGATTATTTTGGAGTAGCTATATGTTTTGGTTTGTGTTGGTGCTAATGATGATATGGAAGCCATGCATTGTCAAGGTGTGATGAGGGATCACATATTCAGGGGGAGAATTTGTGCTTCCAAATGGATTTGGAATATGTTGGCATTATTTTAGGAATATTTTTATTGTTGCTACCACACATTGCATGTTGGATGAGATAGTATGGTTGCATGGAAGATTTGGCATGTTATTAGTATTTTCATTGCTAGCTCATAGTATGATCTATTTTATTTGTTGTTGCCATGGAGAGTTGATGATGTGTTAGAGTTGGCTCATCTAGGGTATATGTGTCTTATTGCTTATATGTCGAGGATACATGTTTTGTTGCTCACTAGATTATTGCATATGCCTCATTGATGATATGTTGCTCACCTATGATGACGATAATTATTTGATGTTTCTTATGATGTTTTGGCATGATCGATGTTGTTGGTTGGTATTGCTCTCAAGGGGAGAGAGAATGTGATGATGAGGATGTATTTGATGTTGCCCTATGACATATTCCTATTATTGTTGCTCATGGAGGGAAATTATCTTGATGCTCATGCCTTGTATTATATTGTATTGTTGTTTCCATATGGAGCATATGTTCATTCTCATAAATGCCATGTACTCATGATATTTTATGTATTGGGCATGTATTGATCAGAGAAACATTATGTGCAGATTTGAAATCCATGTACTATCATTGTTCCATCTTTTGGACACATTGCTCATGTGGTGACCCATGGTGTCTAGTGTGTATTTTCATTTACTATGTATGGGTCAATGGATTCCAAGTCACGTATTATGACGTATATCTTTGATGTAGCCCTACTTCATTGGGTGCATGATGTAAACGTGGGTCCAACAAAATCATGGTTGGTGATAGGTGTAGATGGTTCATATGTCAATTCCATGTACTTGTCACAACTATGTATATGCTCCATGAATCATTGTATGTATTGTATCATGGTATATCTTCTCCAAAGTCAGTTGAAGTCATGGTCCATGAGTAGTAGTCTCTTGTGCTTGGAAAGGAGGCTCATTGCAACAAACAAATGAGTTGTTACAATAGGAAGAGTATGTGATTGCAGCTCCATTACATGCTTAGGGGGAGCATGTTCAGTTCAGAGATGGCATGTAATTGGTAGATATATGTTTGGAAGTCAGTTTCCTTGTCTTCATGCTTATCTTCCAGGAGACTCTTCTATGGGTTACATCAGTATGGTTTTGTGTATGACAGGGGGAGTCCTACTCTCATCCGACATTATTGCCATTGTTCTTTAGCGTTGGTATGGCCCTTTGCCATTGATGTCAAAGGGGGAGAGATTTTAGATGCTTGATTCAACCTCACATCTTATGTTGAGGTTGACAGTAATTCCAAAGGGGGAGTTTGTTGGCATTGATGTCAATAATATCTTGGTGTTGTTGGTCATATGCATGAGTGATAAGTGTGTGTTGAGTGCTTGGCGATGATGATTGGTTAATGTTCTTGTTAGTTGGCATTGATGTCAACATACTTATGACTAGACCTAGTGGAGATGATGTTGTGGATGCTTAGGAGATGGATTCCAGTTGATTGTAGATGTTTTTGCTACAGGAGGATTGGATTGCTGTGATGGGTGTTGATGTTGTGTTGTAGCCTGGAGATGTTGTTTTTGCAGGTGGTTGGAGTGTTTCTCTAGATGTTGCATATGTCTCTACATGTCTTGGAGACATTGCATGCATTGCTACATGTGTGAGATGTGGTTGCTTGTGTTGGAGGTGCTTCTACTAGTGATGAAGGTTGTTGTATGCCTTGACGTTGCTACTACAAGAGTTGGTGATACTACTATAGGTAGAGGAGGTTGCTACAGGTGATGATCAGATCTACATGTGATAGAGATGGTTGATAACACAGTAGTTGAGTTGTCAACTAGGTCTTCATGTCTATGCCTATGAGAATACTTGTTTTAGTGATGTGATGGCTTGATGATGGTGCTACAGAGGTTTGCATGTTTTTTCAAATGAGTTGCAGCTTGTTCAATGGTCTGATGGAGAGTGGAGGACTTGGCTGCACACTTTCCAACCTTGTTTGTTGGCCCTTCTACGTCAACTTGGTAGTGATAGTTGGGAGGATTGTTTGATCCATTTTCAGAGGTGTCTGAGGCCATGTCAAAGGTCTCGAGGCATGTACAGATGCAAGGGAAGAGGATGCAATAGATGGTAGAGGTCCTAAGATGAAGGACTGATGGTTTTCCTCACTTTTAGTCCTAATCACATGCACAAAGTCCCATGGGAGAGGTTGGGATGATCTAGTCACATCGAGGGAATATTATGGGAGAAGTTATAGCCCCAGTCGAGTTCATACTATGTCAAGGGTACGACTGGCGGAAAAACGTGAGAAAAGATCTACATTTCTTGCATTGTTTGGAAGTTAATTGTCAAATAAATTCCTAGAGGCTTCTAGAATTGTTAGAAAAAGTCAAGAATGGTTTGAAAAGGTCCTCTCATGATGTGAATGCATTTAATGCACTAGTAATGACCTTAGTGGATTGATTTGGTCCAATTTGAGCACCTTTGATCCTAGCCCCAAGCTCAATTTCACCCTACATGTTTTATATTCTTGCATTGTGAGCTTTGTGGATGTTGATTGAGTTATATGTTGAGAGTATGTGTGGATAGAATGCAGAATAGTGATATTATGCTTCAGATCTTGAGTAGAGCCTAGATGATTTAGTCCATGAGTGTTATGACTGAATAATGTCTAGATCTGAAGCATGTTGTAGAATAGATCAAATTTGATGTTGGTGGTGTAGAGATCGTTTAGAGATTTTTTTGTATGTTACTAGAGTATATGTTGGTGATCCTCTCACACTTGTTTTGTAGGAGCTATCGATGCATGTAGAACATAGCCATGCGTCTTATGATGTTATTTGTATTATGCAACATTTTTTTGTTGTGAGGGTTTTATAGTATTTAGATTTGTTGGCCACAGTTTTGTATTGGAGAACACATGCTTGTGTATTTGTTTTATATTGATTTGATGATAAGATATTACTACTGAGAGCATGTATGCAAAGTTGAATTCCTATTGAGCATAGTGTCTTGGGATCCAGTTTGAAAATACATGAAAGGAGGTCTGCATGGTGGTGAGGAGCAGTGACTTCATGGAGGTGGAGTAGTGATGTCGAAGTTTCAGTGAAAGGAAGAAGTTTCTCAATCCAATGGTGGTTGGATAGTCCAATGGTATTTGGGTGAGGATCAACTGATCGTGATGGCCTTCAGTGGATGGTAGTTGGTAGAGATCTTTAGGTAATAGAGTATTCTGAGTTGATAAGTGGTATTGAGTCTCCTAGCCGATCGGTGTTGGCATTTGTATATGAGGTCGAGTCTCCATGTTGATGGGAGTCAGCACACTATGTAAAAGATCAATTGATTGACTAATATAAATTTATAGCTGAGCAACAACAACAAGGGTGGCTTTTCTCCCGGAAGGGTTTCCACCAAAAATCTTGTGTCTCATGTGTGATTGATGTGATGTGCATGTTTATTATTTTGTAGTTGCTTATGGTTTTCAGTTATGCTTACGTGATGCACATGCTTAATGAATTGTTGCTAACATATGTGTGATTCAGTTGAAGTAATAAAAGACAAAAATTGATATATAGATCACACTACTAATTCACTCCCCCCCCCCTCCTCCCAATAGTGCTCAAAGGTTTCCAACAATTGGTATCAGAGCACATTTCCAACATACCAATCACTTTATTATGGGATTAGTGTGAGGATATCATCTAAAACCTTACATACAATATATATGATAGTTTATATGTCACTCAACATTGCTTTCCCAAGCTTCCCTAATGTCTTCATTTTCTTGTGTTTTCTCGATGACCTATGTTCAATGTCTTAAGATCCTTAAGCATTTAGAGTATCATAAGTATTGTTAACATCAAAAGTGTTAGATGAGCTTCATATGTGACCATCTAATGAATAATGAATTATTATGCTTGGACAAAGATATCAATGAAAGTAATTTGTCATAAAAAGTCATATCTCTAACCATGTACTAGATTATTTTTTATCTAATGAAAAACATTCTCAAAGTGGGCTTTTCTCCATGTGATAAGACTTTCCACACTAAACTTTTGTGTTGATGTGATACTTGTATGCTCAGTTAATGTTATGGATTTTACCTTTTTATGTTTTATTTTTATTTTTGTGCTAACATATAAGGCATACTTTTTTATCATAATTACTATTTATTGATAAAAATTATGGTTATAGTAGTGTTAGATGTTGTCCTTAGAGTTTTATGCATGTTCATTATGCTACTACTAAGAGTACAATAAGAAATCCTTATCATTTCTATCAACATGACATTTTCTTATAAATATTTTAGTTCAATAATTTAATCTTAAATGTAGTATTATAAATTCTACAAATAATAATTATATTAATTAATCGCTCGCAAAGGAGAAAAGTCTTAAAAAACTAATACAAATTATCTGAAAGTTAAAGTGTTTGAAAATAATTATATTTTTCTAAATGTTTTCTAACATTAATGCACAACTTCCCAGGATTCCTTCAGATTTGCTTTAACATGGTTTCTATCATTCGTAACACTTAAAATTCTCATGTAGATGTTTTGCAATATTAAAGCACAACTTCACATGGCTTCTTCGCATTTGCATCAACATGGTTTCCATCATTTGTAGTACTTAAAAGACTCTTTTACTTTGTATATTAAATAGATTGTTACCTTGATTTTGAAATCAATAATTTTTACATATTTATATTCCAAAAGAATAAATTAAAAGATTTAATGAGGAACTTGTATTTAATTTTGACTTTGTTCACTTTTTATG
The DNA here is from genome assembly GCA_031772625.1 of Pinus tabuliformis. NCBI lineage: Eukaryota > Viridiplantae > Streptophyta > Pinopsida > Pinales > Pinaceae > Pinus > Pinus tabuliformis. The sequence goes on along the minus strand of CM062810.1, from coordinate 822,893,825 downwards.
AAGGATATAATTTCGTGTATAACGTTTATGTACAATATTCATGATATTATAATTTTAAAGTAATTATTTGTAACTCATTTTTTTAACTTAAATATTAAAAAAAAAAAAATTCAATATTTATGATATTATGATTTTAAAGTTTTTATTCGTGATTTATTTTTCTTTAAATTTAAATATTTTAAAAAAATACTAATAATTATAAGATTTTTCTAGATTCTCAATAGTTATAGTAGGTTTTTTTATCTATCCATTTTATGTTGAATACTTAATTTTTAGAATTTTTCTACTCATAAACTTTGGAACAAAGTGTTTATTATTTTCTTTTATTTTCACTTTAATGTCACACTTTTGTATTTGTTTATAAATCATTTTCAAGATTGTTAAAAGATTTTAAAATTAGACAATAATAAATGCATATTTAGGCCAATAGGCCTTCCTTTGAGTGAGCTTTTCGTCTACACTTTGTTTCTCTGCTTGACATTTGTTATATGCTTTTCTGTTTGACATATGGTAGTAAAAGATATTTACCGATTCATTATCTTCGTCGTGCATCACATCTGGCAAGCATGCATTCATCAGGTTACATGTATTCCCATGTTTCTAATGGCAAACAGGTATCGAACAGGCAAGCGTGCACTCATGGATTAGAAAACTATGAATGGGAATTTCTGGTGATCCTTTGCGTGGAGGTGTAGTTTAAGTTTTCATTTTAGTTTTCTAGCTCTCATTATAATCATATTCTCTGAAACCTTGTAATCTGTAATATGTGCATGTCTACTCTTAAAGGAAAATTTTCACCCTCTAAAATCTGGTATACTTGTTGTAGTTTAGAAATATTTGAAGGTATTATGTGTAAGTTGTGCCAGGGTCGAACCTGAGGCGTTTCTGACACTCTTCCTTTCATGCTTGCAAGCGTAGCCCTCCAAATTCTTTACCTTTGATATTTTCAAACATATTTTAGGACTGCAGTAATTTTTCTCTATCCTTTTATTGCGAGTGGCGGTGTGTTGAGACAACACTAGGAATGCTTTTACCATCTTGTGGCATGGCAGGTTATTGTTTATAGAAGCAATGACACTAGGAATGCTTTTACCATCTTGTGGCATGGCAAGTTATTATTTATCGAAGCACTGAAGAAACAGTGGCTGTTGCAATCTTTTATTGATTTATAATATTCTGTGAATGGAACTCCAGGAAGGTCTTTCTTGGATGGATCTGACAATTGCCTTTGTCTCTATGTATTATAGGAGGGAAGATCATAGCCTTTAAGTTGTTAAAATCCTTCTTATTTGAATCAAATATTTGTGCAAAAATTTACTGTTTTTAGTGCATGAACCGATTTTAGTTTACCTAAATGGTGAAGGCTTATTTTGGGGCACGGTCGGAAGGCCAGAAGAGACTCAGCTGAGACTTCCGCACTATTTGAGAAGAAATATGTGCCGTAACTTTCTGTATCTTGTCCTTCAAATTCAATCTCTCCAAACAGGCTTGGAATTTCAGGATCAACTCCCTACTGTTTCTATTTTGTGATTGAAAATTGGCCATTTAAGATAAAATGTGATGAAAAATGTGGGGGATGGCCCTTCAGATTTGGGTTCCGTGTTTTTGGCTGTCAGTAATTGATATAGGAAATATCTGTCTGGCTAATCCAAGCCTAGATGCAGAGAATATGTAGGGTTGAAGCCAGTGTTTTGAATACCCATAGAAAAACTGCATTTTAAGTTGATTTTTTAGTTTTTTTCCATGAAATATGTTTTGAAATGAAGCTCTGTTGCATATATTTTGTCTTGTTCAACCTGCAAACTAAATCTGTGGCCAAAACTTTATGTTACGCTCATGATTCCTCTGTGCATATATCAAGGGGCTAGCGCGGATTATATGCCGATGAGTAATGAAAAAGACACACGTGAAACTATGCAAGAAGGAAGAAAACCTCGAGAATGGAAGGATTTTAATGGGTTCCATCCCAGTACCCTTTTGGAAGTAAAGATAGTAAGGATGAAAGGAGGGTCATCGACAAGCAGCAACGGGAACCACCAGAAAGCTCTCGAATACGTAAACTCCATTCTGGAACCGTTCCATGAGAAGAGTGAAGATAGAAAGACTAGCCAAGAAAACTAGCCCTCAAGGCATCGCGTTGCAGAACGAGGAGATCTTCTCCTACAATGGGGCTAAAACAAGAGGTCTTGTGGTTATAGAGCAGAATACAGAAGCGTGGTTGAAGAATCTCTATTTAGGCTAAGAAAACTATTCGGATCAATAGGCATAATGGAAGGCATGACCAGTAGACTTTATCTACTCAAGCCCAATTATTTGTTCACTCAAGAAGCATGTCATTAAGGCCTTGTACTCCTGTCCGTGATCCTTACATGCCCTGTTTAAACAACAGGTTTGTGGATTGATTTTATCTAGGATTTCTTTCTTTTCTTGTAAATATATTTCAAATCTCTACAGTTGCAAACAGGTTTGTGTTGGTCATTGGTGCAGCATGTTGTCTGAGACAGGCAGCTTAGTTTCAACCTCAAATGAACAGAGTAATTACTCTTATTCTCTTTATTTGCATATATATGTTTCAGTTTCTAATCTTATGTCAAATTTAGTTGCTTGAAGACGTTTCCTTTCCTGTGAGGAGTTAGTGCTAGAATTGTTTTTGCCCATAATGAAGAAATTGTTTCATTAATTGGTTACTGTGTTGAAGAGAAGGAGTACTTTTTGGTCTACAACTTGTTACTGAGAGGAAGTCTGGAAGAAACTCTTTATGGTATGTAGTATGCCAATTTTCATGCATTTATCATGTTACGTCCTTGGATATTTTTATTATTTTTTACTGTTAAGTGTTGTTCCCAGTTCTAAAAAAAAATTGGGTTACAGGAGGAAAGGACAAGCCACAAGCTCATTGGAAAGATAGGTTGAAAGTGGCCATTGGAATTGCTGAAGCTTTGACTTATCTGCATGAAGGTTGTTCTCGTCCTATCATTCATAGAGATGTGAAATCATCTAATATTTTGCTTTCTGAAGACTTTGAACCTTAGGTATCTTGATCTCTGTGAGAGAAATAAGTTCTCAAGCTTCTGTTGAATTGTTTGTATTTTTTGGTTGGAGATGTTATAATAAGATTTGCTTGATCATTAACTAGCAAATCATCTTTCGATGGATGGTTAACTAAAGATATTCTATGAATAGTTTTCAGATTTCGGGTTGGCCAAATGGGCTTCAACAACATCTACATATATCACATGTAGTGATGTTGTAGGTACATTTGGGTAAACATCCATTTCTTTCTTTACACTAGCTCTTTCCTTAGGAAAATAAATGTCATTTATAATCAAGACTTCATAAAACTCGCTGCTATCATATTTCACGTATCTGGCTCCAGAATATTTCATGTATGGCAAGGTTAATGAGAAGACGGACGTGTATTCCTTTGTAGTAGTTCTTCTAGAGCTAATAACTGGAAGAAAACCAATCAATGACAAGAATCCTAAAGGCCAAGAAAGCCTGGTTATGTGGGTAGGGCTCTAGTGTCCTTGCTTGTTTTGTATTTGATAATTTTGGATTCTTTTGGTTTCTTTGTCTTGGTTCAAAATCTTAATCTCTTGTAAATTTCAAAATTTAGGCAAGGCCATTATTGGCAGCTAGCTCTGTAAAAGAACTTACAGATCCACTTTTGGAAGATGCTTATGACATGATCAAGATGAAGAGAATGGTCATTGGTGCACCATGTTTTCTGAGACAGGCAACTCAGTTTCGACCTCGAATGAATAGAGTAATTACTCTTATTCTCTTTAGTTGCGTATATATGTTTTAGTTTCTGATCTTATGTCAAATTTAGTTGCTTGAAGACATTTCCTTTCCTGTGAAAAGTTAGTGCTAGAATTGTTTTTGCCCATAACGAAGAATGGCACATGAAATATCGAGTTGATATCCTTCTGACATAGAGTTAAGAGAGTTTAGATCTAGTGTTTAGGGTTGTAATCTAAACATTTGTTCAATAGTTCAATTTGTAAAATCATCACCCTTAAACAGGTTAGCCCTGAATGCTGATGGTGGATTATGGAAAAATATTCAAAGCCTCAATTGCAAATAATCTCTTTTTCCATTAATGAAATATAATATTCTTTGAATATTAGCAAAAGAGATTGCATCATATCTCAAACCAAAGCTTTAGTATGCAAATTACCCCTCCCTGAATAGGCAAGAAGAGCCAGCATATCTGCTTTCTCTCCAATATCAAGAGAGTATATATCTTTCCTGAGAATCACTATCCTAGCTAAAATCTGGATTACAAGATCTAAATTGAAAGCTTTGGTTTCCCCAAATAAAGTGGCTTACTTTACATTAAACTGGCTTTGTCAAATTTCAAACAATGGATAAATGTTAATGTAAGAACATGAACTTATTCTTCCTCATTGTTTTTATGTAACTTATTATTGCAGATTTTGAAATTACTACGAGGAGAATGAGATGACCTACCTTATTGGACCAAGAGGCAATTGACGATGTCCATGGAATTAGATGAATTGATTGAGGATGAATCTGGAGCAAACTCTTGGAGTTGTGACATCCAAACTCATCTATCACTTGCAATGCTTGGAGTTGATGATGATTTGGTATCAAACAGTAGTCCAGATCAAAGTGTAGATCTTGTACATGAGAGCAGAACCTTGGAAGATTATTTCTATGGACGTTATAGCCGTTCAACAAGCTTTGATTGATTTAAATCTACTTCTCTGAGCTTCATAATTTTTCTTACTCCTTGCTTCTGTAAAAGCTTCAATATTTTATACTTGGTGTATTACTATGAGCCATTGTCACTACTTAGCTGTGTTCAATTTCAATCACTCTGCATATTGGTTGAAGCTGTGTCTGAAGTTGAGTGGAGTCCATGTAAAATCCCTTGCCAATTCCTTGTATAAATGTGAAAGCTATTAGTGGTCACTCGTTTTAGTGACCCACCGGTGCTCACTAGAGCTGAAAATTTTCTTGTCCTTGCCTTTGGAGCAATTGTATGTATGTGGAAAGAAAAGCAATTATGATATCGCTATTGATTTGCCAAACCATTTTTATGTACTTTTTCAGGTCTGAAGATGTGTAACTTGTGTAACCTGTGGTTTAGCTTGGTACATTCTCTTGTATACCAGTTTACTTTGAATTTGTCAATATCATAAGCCCAGTAGCGATTTAAGTGTATGTCTGCATGGCAGAACTGCATTGGGCTTGAAATTTTATAAAATTAAGTTGTATTTAAAGAAATATGGTGTCCAAATAGCATAGAATTCCAAACATCAAATCTCTTTGCTCCTTGTAGGCTTGAACCAATGAGAAATTCAACAATTCTAATTTAATAATCCTATCGACCTCCCTTTGTACTTTTTGGGATAATTGCTAGTAGATGTTCACCCTTAATTATATTTCATGAAATAATAGTTTGTTGCATAAAATGGTGTAAATAGTTTTTATGTAAAAATAATATTTAATTATAAAAATAAGATATATAATCACATTTTAAATCATTTTATATATATTTGAAAAACACTTTTACATATTATTTATCTTAACCTCTCAAATATATATTTTTAAATAACTTTTAATTGAATTTATTTTAAATTTTACTTCAACAACTTTGTAAATGGTTTTTTCTTCAACAACCCTGGTCCTCATGATGAACCTTGATTTAGGTTTGAAACGCGTTGACCCTTTGTTCTCAATGTGATTTTTTCCAGAAGATCTGAACAATATAATAATTATTAATATTGAATTATTATTTATTGTATTTATTTTATAGTGTCGCAGTTTCATATTTTTATATTTTGGATTCTTTCCTCAAAATTAATTGATTGTAAAATCGTGATTTTTAATTATTTAAAATCTATTTTTGATGATGAACCTTGATTTAGGTTTGAAACGCGTCGACCCTTTGTTCTCAATGTGATTTTTTTCGGAAGATCTGAACACTATAATAATTAATTATATTGAATTATTATTTATTATATTTATTTTATAGTGTCGCAGTTTCATATTTTTATATTTTGGTTTCTTTCCTCAAAATTAATTGATTGTAAAATCGTGACTTTTAATTATTTAATTTTTTTTTTTGACTATTTTAATCTCTCTCTCTCTCTCTCTCTCTCTCTCTCTCTATATATATATATATATATATATATATATATATATAATCTCTTTTTCTTTAAATCGCTCGATGAGGCTTTGAAGTTTTTTGAGCGTGCCCTAATCTACCGATTCAATGGTTTTTGGTCGCGGCTAACAACTCTCCACAGTTGGATCTCGGAGGTATGGAAGCCTGTCATTTCTGAGGAAATTAATATCTACCCTTGTGCTAGGGGTTTCTTTATAGTAGATTTTGAAAACCCTAAAAGTAGACAATGCATTCTGGATTCTGGCCCTTGGTTTTGGGAAAACTCAAGCCTATTCATGAAGCCATGGAACCCATCATTCGATCCCTCAACAACAAACATAACCTCAACACTAGTTTGGGTGAGATTGCCAAACCTACCCTTGCATCTCTAGAATTTCTCCTCGCTAAAAGCCATTGGAAATGCAATTGGGTAATTTTACTGCAGGTGCCCAGAAACAGAGGAATATGCCAAAACCACCTATGCACACATCTGTGTGGAAATGGACTTCAGCGCCGGATTCCCATCTGAAATAAACCTAACAAGTAAAGACTATGTGTGGAACCAAAAACTCGATTATGAAAGTGTCCTCTTTAGATGTCGATCCTACTTTGGGACAGGCCATCTAGCCAAAAAATTGCCCAAAATCCTCCCAGAAAAATTCTGCTAGAAAGAATCACCACAGATCTACATGGTGGGAAGGAGCACAAAAAAAACATTACACTGTCATCAAGGAAGAATACTCTCCAGAAAACTCTGAATCGCAAGAAATCGGGAAAGAAAGAAACAACTCTAAATACAAGCATGGAGAAAGCCCCACCCAACAGCAAAAAAGTGAACTCGACAACCCCTCAAGCATCAATGGTTATGAGGATTGGAATACCGCACAAAATAAACCTTGATTTAACAGCAAAGCAGATCTCCCAGACCAAACTTCTTCTCCGACTATCTTCAAAAGGACGAACACAACAGATCGTGAAGCTAAGACACCAATGTCCCAAGAACCAGAAGAGATGAAAGAGATGCAAGATAAAGGAAGTTGGAAGACCGTACAGAAAAAAAAGAAAGCTACAGCACCAATCTCGCCAAGAAAGACGAGAAGCCAGACAATTAAGAACTAAGAAAATTATAAGTCCGATAGACCAATTTAGTCTCAGTGGAGGTTAATCACCATCATCATGATCATCATAAAACAATCTAGTTTCAAACCTTCTCACACTAGTTTCATAAACTCGCAAATTTACTCACTTATATATGATATCTAATCCCAAATGTTGGAAGAGCAATCTAGTTTCAAACCTTCTCACACTAAGTTCATAAACTCGTAAATTTACTCCCTTACATATGATATTTAATCCCAAATGTTGGAAAAGCTCTTAATTAAAACTCAAGGAAATTATATTATGATAGTACGAGTTTAACAAAAATCACATTTCCTAAAATGCTTTTACCACATATATTTATGGATACAAACAAGTTTAAGTAATATTTATCTTGTAATCTATAAGATGATTAATAATTAATTATTAATTATTATAACATTTTTTCAAATTTTAATAATAGATATTGTTTTTCTCTATAATTTTTATTATAAATTTATCATATTATTTTATAAATATAAATTTTCCCTAAAATTTTGTAAATTTTTTCACACTAAACTCACGAGTTAACTTTACTTATTTATTTATTTTCAAATATAAAATTTATTAATTATTATAACATTTTTTAAATTTTAATAATAAATATTATTTTTCCTTATAGTTTTTTTTATAAATTTATATGTTATCTTATAAATATAGTTTTTCTTAAAATTTTGCAAATTTTTTCACACTAAACTCACAGTTTAACTTTACTTACTTACCTCACTTTACTTATTTATCTCAGCATATGAAGTTTAATCCTAAATGTAAGGCCAGTGATTAATTACAACTCCAAAAGAAAAGACTTTAGAGAAATTGCAATATAATCATAGTGGTTTAATAACAAATCTTACTTTTTAAAAGGCTTTTAATATATACTTATAAATACAAAACAAATCTTAAGGATACTTTTTTTTCAAAAGGTGGAAAAACCTATCAAACTTAGTTTGTCAAACCAACAGTGAGGACAGCCATCTCTCGCTGCTATCGGCGAATGTCAGTTGACACATCATTGTTATCAAGCAAAACCACGTCACCTGAAATAACCCGCTGGTGGTCCGTAAGGGAGCAGGCTTTCACTCCTGCCAGATGCCTCTGGATCTTAGGCCGTTAACCTGTTTCTTTTCGTCCGAGGAAGACGAACTCTTAGCCAAGCAGAAGCAGTTTTAGGGTATACTCCAGAATACTTATCATCATACATTATCAAATTACTAAAAATTAATTGAATAAGGAATTATTAATTATTATAGAACTTTTTCAAAACTTACAATTGTTCTTTTTTATGATCAAATGACACACGCAACTAACAGTAAATTAATACAGAAGCTAAGAGCCCGCTTTTCCGGACATAAAGGAACATAGAGAGATGGACTGATTCGTTTTAGTGTATATATTTTCTTTCATGCCCTCTTGTATCTTTACTTTATCAGCTAAAGGGAATAAATTAAACGTTTTTTTGCTTTTATTTGCTTGTAACGAGCATGATTTAATCTAAATAAAATTAATGAGGGCTTTCCTCAATTTTCACGATCGTGCATTGTAACTCATTGTATTTGCGGTTTTATTTTATAATTATATGACAAGTATTTTTCGCATTTAACTTTTAAACCATTGATTTTATTAAACCAGAATTATTAAACCATTGATTTAATTATTTGAGGTGTTCCTGTTTATTAATTTTATTATTTAAGTTTTTTTTAATTAATTCATGGATATGAAACAAATAGAATAATAAAATAATTATTACATAAAAATATTATAATTATATATTTATATATAGAGGAGGGAGTGAGTAAGATTTATATTAAATTTACCTCTAGACGCAATACATAGACAAGAAAATTTACAATATGAGCATCGTCTTGCAAGTCCATAGGGTTAAAGACTACTAATAACAAACTAACAAGGCAATAAATTATAGCAGATTGCAAAACATTTCTATAACTATATATACGACAAAAGTTTCCTAGTAGAAGACAAAATTTACATGGTACCATACTTCAAATTCATTTGTATTCCTCCCTAATAGTTGGCCTGCTGAGGTATAGAAGCTACTAATCTGGGTCTTGGTTACATTGTCACTCTCATTGAGTCACGATTTCAGAAGATTAATTTGATCCTAGAGATCCAAGAGTTGGCTACACAAGGCCTCCATTTCATCATCTTTCCTAGCCAAATTTCCTTTTAGAGAGTGACTTTCCTCCACCACTTGGATTGTGCATAACCTATAATTCTTTATCTTCAAATTTAAGACAAGCAAGTCATTTGCAGAACATCAATTTTGTGCTTCAACTATGTAACTATATCTAGACTTCCACAATTTAGTCTCCTAGCTCCATGGCTTCTTTCTACCATTCTTGCAAGGCCCCTCCACATTCTAACTCCAACACTAACTCGAATTTATAACACCTTCAGCATTCCCTTGGTCACACTATGCAAGTCAACTAGAGTGTTGGGAAAACACTGAGAGGGGGGGTGAATTAGTATTTTCAAATCAATAACTTTTTCATTTCATATTCAAATTTCAATGCCTGACTTTACTAAAAGGAACCCACATGTGTACACGACTGTTCTTAAGACAACTAGTGTACATCCAGTAAACTTATGATTCAGTTAATTCATCATATGTTTCTCTTTAGCCAGTGCATCAGTACTTTATTAAACATTAGATAAATAGTAACCATGTGTTGTAAGAACAAAATAAATCATCACACATAAGCAACACACATGAACACCGAGATTTAAGGTGGAAACCCAATGCGGGAAAAAACCACTTGTTTTTGTTGTTTCTATCTTCTTTTTAATATAAAGAAAAATCTTTTTACAATATTGTATTAGTGTAGACTCATACCAGTATGCAGGCACCCACCTGCAGAAGGCTACAACCTTTGCTCGTTCTTCAGCTCCTACTGGAAGGGAGCTCCAACCCCCTGATCTGATTACCAGCTACTATTGGAAGGAAGCTTTGACTTCCTCACTGAAGGCTCCAACCCTCAGCAACTTCCATTGACCACGTTTCATAAATTTTCACACTGGATCCAATATCAATGCTTACGCTCAAAAATCAACAATCAAATTGTAACTCATCACTGTAATACAATCATCAATCTCTGACACAACTGAGTCAACCAATCACTGAAACCCAATCATCAATCTCTATCACAACTGAATCAACCATTCACTGAAATTCTAATCAACTAACACTTAATCAAAACTCAACCAATCAACTGGAACAGTTACATCATTGTAACCAATACACAGAAATGAACTCATAATACTGCATCAACACACAAAATCAACTGTAGTCATGATCATTCAAATGCCAAAATGTATACACTACTTCACTTAAGCAAATCCGCGTGCATATGCGCTTTTCTGTAGAGAAACCCGCATATTGATCTTAATATACTGAAAACTGAAAACTTAACCATTGCAATTTATGAAAAGAACACTGAATCATACTCAGATCTACTGCAACACTCTTAAACAATCACAAAACTGTCTCTGATCTTCAATCGAAATCAACTAGTAATCTTAACATTCTTCAATCAATTAATAATCGAGTTCAAATTCATCATTCAATTAGTTCTACTTTAGACATTATCACTCAACCGAGATCAATCATGAGGACATCATTGACAGACAACAGAGAAGCATCATCACTTATCAAGTTGATCAGTCATTTATGAACATAAACGCTTTACTTTATATATGTGACTTTGTAGAAGCTAACCCACGTACATATGTGCTTTTCCTAAGACCAACTAGCGTATAGATCTACAAATTTTGACCTAAAATTGTGCAACTCTTTAGAACTTCAGGAAGACCCAGATCATAATATTTAGAGATAAAAACATCTGTCAGTATTTAGATCTAGTCGATCCATGAGCAGATCATACAATAAAAAGTCATTTCAGGTCTCATGCTCCTGATCCATCATTATATTCATTAGTGCATAATTATTTCAAATCTATTGGATCTCATCCATCATCAAACTCTCATGTGCATACTTAGTTTAGATCAAGAAAAGCATCAAAAACCCATAACATGTATATTTTCTTTTGACACACATAACACTTTGATCTTTACCTCTTTATATTGTTTAGCCCTTTATCCAATACCACGGGTATTGTTTAGCCCTTTATCCAATACCACGGGTCAAAACTACATTAGTGTTGGTGGTAATCTTTGACGGGATCAATATATATTGTCGCACACATTACTATGGGCCAATGCCATGGTAAGGACCCCTGATATTTAGAATACCATGGTGCAAAAACCATATGCTACTTTTCTTAACTAAACTTGTGTGCATACGTGACTTGGATTAACAAAACCCACGTATAGTTCTTGAACTTCCAACTTTATCATTCCTTTGAACCGATTCCTCTGAACTGCCATGCATTTTGTCACATCTGTAAACACGCCCTGTTTATACCTTTAACAAGTAGATGTTCATCAAGAGACAACTTATCAAGTAGGATTCCATTCATCAAATAGGTTGTCATTAAGGACAACTCATCAGGTAGGTTTCCATCAATGACAACCTAATTCATAATGCCAACAATCTCCTCGTATCAAACTTCTGATTTTGATCTATAAACCTTTGACCCATCATTTTGGTATTCTATTCCATTATTCTATCACCTCTGAACTGACCTATTGATTCATCTAGTTACCATATGCCTGTTCTGTTCCAAGTGAGTTGCCATCAAGGAAAACACATGCATCATAATGCCAACAATCACCCTGGCAACCACTTTAGTGTTTGGTCACCACAACTTGTAAATAACATCAAGCCAAGCACCAAGATTTTCAAAAAATAAAGATACTCTCCAAACACCAACCCCTTTAGCATCAAGGGAAAAGGGTCGACTAATGTTAAATTAATACTTCCATATCTGAACTGTTGATTATGAATATTGACCATCCTCCTCCTGAGCACATGTTGAATTCCTGATCATGCTCCCCCTGAGCACATGCCAAAATCTCTAATGAATGTAAAATGAAGTACATGACTCTATGACTCAACTGAGGATGACCTTCCTATCACCAAGGACCCATACTTACATCAATCACCCAACCAAGTGGGGATACATATTTGACTCAACCACCCAACCAAGTGGGATTACATTTTTGACACAACTACCCAACCAAGTGGGATTACATATTTGACATGATCTCAAAAGTCCATACATGACTGAATATGATAATTATTACATCATAGGTCTTTACATTACCTTTACATCAAATGATATACATGATATTTATAACAAATACCAAAGACCTAAATAGGATCATGATAGTTATCAACAACTATCATACACCATGTATGATCTGCACCATAAGCATCTACCAGCAACATTAAGAACAACAACCTGTATGTGTCCATCAGCAATTTGCAAGATAAGACAATGTAGATTTAATATCATCAACTTGTGACTAAGTATGCCACATATAGATATCAACTTATCCTCTTAACCTTATCAAGATCAACTTGATCCTTTTCCTTAGAATAAAAAACCTTATGTTCATAAAAAAAAATAGCCTTCTTAAGCATATGCCATATCTCCAAATAGTGATACAAAACCATTCACATCATATCATATACATGTGAAAGCATCATAGTCATCATCCATGACCACAACATCATCATCAAAACATGTATCCTCACTAGGGAGTTTTCTAACATCCCACATCTCATAAGCATTAACCATGATAAACAACACAATCCTTTCAACATAAAGTAAGATAGGAAGAAGTATTCGTCATTCCTTATCATTATCATTATGTGACTAGGTAAGCCATGTCTTCATGAAACCTGCAATAACACCATTTTCTTGGCCAATTTTCTTCATACAAGAGGATCTTTTATACCAACATCATTTACCAATATGAAACTTAAGTAATCATCCATGTATCCTGCATAGAGATAACAATATGTATCTAGCTTTTCATCAACGAGAAAAGAAAACCATGAGCTCACAGTAATTTGTCAAACTTTCTTGATACCATCAAGTGCAACAATCCTCAAACAATATACCATGTGAGAGCCAAGAACTATAGGAATCCTCATCCATAACTGCACCATATGAAATGTATGCATCTTTGAAGGCATGATGACAGTAGCATAAAAGAAATGAGTGACACTTACCATCATCAAATATTGAAGTTGTGTACTCAAGCCTTGTTTTTCTCCTTGAACTTAGGAAGATCACCATAACATATGTACTATATGCATCATCAAAAGAATCATCCACAAATCTGATCAGAAGCATCAAAGCAACTATGTGGCTCAAGCAATATAAGTATCATATGTGATTTCATCATAGGCAACCCATGACCGCAGCATAGCATGGTGCATCATTTAAACACTTCAGCAACATAAGCATCATCATCATTGATAAGCATCATTACGTACCAAGAACTTCTAAAGAAAACATAATGCTAACAATGCATTATTAGAAGCATAGAAAATGCTCCCCCTGAACCTGTGCCAACTGTTCACTGTCAGATCTGATCATTTCATATATCAGTAAGAATAATCAAGGCATCATCATCAACCAGCTATACATCAAGACATCAACAACTTATGAGGGCCAAAATCACTTTTAAATAGCATCAACAAACTGTAATCATCAACCATTAAAATAGAAAGGACAATTGATCATTGACGAAACCATATCAGACCCTTTTCCTGAGTTTGTCCCATTATTACTTCATCAAACCAAAGTATATGTGATTGTGCAATTTAGAAATCACATATACACGTGACTTGTCTTCATAAGATCCGCGTATGGAAAAGTGGAATACTAAAATTTCACACTTTCAGCTCCCCCTGAGTCTTTTGACTGTACCTGATCCTAGAACTTTTGTTGAAACATTAGCTCCAAGAATACCATTACAATAATGGTTCTTCATGAGAGACTCCATTTTACTCTTGTCTCCATCCAAGTGATGAGAACATCCACTATCTATGTACCATTCATCTTTGTCTTTGAATGATCAGAGAGGAAGACCACACCTTATCTAATCTTCCTTTTCTTGCCTATTGGTGGATCCATTTTTGTCATATTTTCTAATATCAATGTTCTTATTTGGTTGCTTACCATATTGTCTACGGCAATCCATAGACTTGTTCCTTCATTCTTTTGTTACATGCCCAAACTTGTTACAGGCATAACATCATATATGTTTCATATTCCTTCTATAGAGATCAATGGCTTTGTGACCAGACATATTTCAAGAAAATCAATATCCCTTAAAGTACCTGGAAACATTAGATGGTTATTAGCTTGAAACATTCTACTTCTACAACTAGCTGCAACATGTCCGAAATTATGGCACATAGAACATTCAACATTATTGATTAGAGGAAAATATCAATTAACACTTCTATAGTTAGGAGTAAATGATTTTCTTTGAAGACTTTCTTTCCTTGGTTGTTGATGGGGTTGACTTCTTATCTCTTTGTTGAGCATTTCAGATTTTGCATTAGAATTCCTTGCCTTAGCTTGTGAGCTAGATTCACCTTTAATAGTTTCATGAAAACCAAGACCAGATTTCATGGTAGGAGACCTTTGACTACTAAGAATATTATACAAAATATTAGTACTATCTTGAAATTGTAAAAGTTTATCCTTTTCGTCTAATTTATCATAGGATATTAACCTCAACTTGATATTTCTTTTCCTTTTCTAGAAACTGTTGCTTCATGATTTCTTCAACTTTTCTTCCTTCCTCCACTTCTTGTTTTAATTTGAGAATCTCATTTTCTTGTTCTTCAAATGCTTGAAGTAGTTCTTCATTATGCTTGTTTGATTTTTCAAGATCTTGTTTTAGAGAGACGACCTCAGCTTCAAGACTTTCATAGTAACTGGTTATTTATCTAAGTTCCTTGGTTGTTGTATCCTTTTCATTCACTTGATTTCTCAATGATGTTACTTCATCCTGCAGACTTTTACATTGATCTTCCTTTTCCTTGTACTGCTTCCTTATTTTGTTTCCTTCCTCCAACTAAGTTTTTAACCTAATAACCTCTTCTTTGTAGGTACATTCCCTTTTATCAAATATATCTTGTTGATCTTTAATTTTATCTGTGAGCCTTTTAAATTCTACTTCTATGGCCATTAGATTTCTTTCGCTTTCACCCATAATAGAAAATTCAGTCGCTTCATTGTCATATTCATTATCTTCAATATTGCAAGAACAGAGAGAGGTATCACCAGAGGACCAAAAATCAGTACCTGATAATTATTTTGCTTGTTCATCTTCATTCTGAGGTGATTCTGAATTTGAATATTTGCTTCCAGCTAATAGCCAATCATCTCTAACACTGTCACTGTCTCTTTGAGATGTATTCTTCTTTTGAGGTGCTTTCTTCTTTTTCTTCTTTCCCATTGTCTCAACGGATCTCCTTCAAGCGATCAAGATTCTGCCAAAGGACCTACTCTGATAACAATTATTGGGAAAACTAATGGGGGGGTGTGAATCAGTATTTTCAAATCAATAACTTTTTTATTTCATATTCATATTTCTATATGCAACATTACTGAAAGGAACCCACGTGTGTGCGCGACAGTTCTTAAGACAACTAGCGTACATCCAGTAAAATTATGATTCAGTTAATTCATCATACGTTGGTCCTCAACCAATGCATCAATACTTTATTAAACATTAGATAAACAGTAACCATGTGTTGTAAGAACAAAATAAACCATCACACATAAGCAACACACATTAACACCAGGATTTAAGGTGGAAACCCAATGCGGGAAAAAACCACATGTTGGTGTCATCTCTGTCTTCTTTTTAATATAAAGAAAAAATTTTTACAATATTGTACTGGTATGGACTCATACCAGTACACAGGCACCCACCTGCAGCAGGCTACAACCTTTACTCATTCTCCAACTCCTACTGGAAGGGAGCTCCAACCCCCTGATCTGATTACTAGTTGCTACTCGCAGGAAGCTTCGAATTCCTCACTGAAGCCTCCAACCCTCAACAACCTCCATGGACCACATTTCATAAATTTTCACACTAGATCCAATATCAACACTTAAGCTCAGCAATCAATAATCAAATTGTAACTCATCACTGTAATACAATCATCAACCTCTGACACAACTGAATCAACCAATCATTGAAACCCGATCATCAATTTCTTACAAAATTGAATCAATCAATAATTGAAACCTAATCATCAATCTCTGACACAATTAAATCAACCAATCATTGAAACCCAATCATTAATCTATGTCACAATTGAATCAACCATTAACTGAAAACCCAATCAACTGACACTTAATAAAAACTCAACCAATCAACTAGAATAGTCAGATCACTGTAACCAGTACACATAAATGAACCCAGAATAATGCATCAACACAAAAAATCAACTGTAGTCATGATCATTCAAATGCAAAAATGTATACGCTACTTCACTTAAGGCAACCCACGTGCATACATGCTTTTATATAGATAAACCCACGTACATATCTTAACATACTGAAAACTGAAAACTTGACCACTACGATTTCTAAAAAGAACACTAAATCATACTCAAATCTACTACAACACTCTGATCCAATCACATAACTGTCTCTGATATTAAATCACAATCAACAAGTAATCTTAACATTCTTCAATCAATTAACAACCAAGTTCAACTTCATCATTCAATCAATTCTACTTCAGACATTATCACTCAACCGATATCAATCATGAGGACATCATTGACATACAACAGAGAAGTAGCAACACTAATTAGGTTGATCAATCATTTATGAATAGAAACCCTTTAATTTATATACATGACTATGAAGAAGCTAACCCTTCCCGAGACCAACCAGCGTATAGATCTGCAACTTTTGACCTAAACTTGTGTAGCTCTTCATAACTTCAGAAAGACCCATATCATAATATTCAAAGATAAAAACATGCATCAATACTTAGATCTAGTCAATCCATGAGCAGATCATATAATGGAAAGTCATTTCAGGTCTCATGTTCCTGATCCATCATTGTATTCATTAGTGCACAATTATTTCAAATCTATTGGATCTCATCCATCATCAAACTCTCAAGTGTTGTAGCAAGTCCTATAGATTCATGAGATCATGCAATGTAATAAAGCATGAGACAAGAATCTACTTCTACTTTCAACCAGCAGAATCCAATAGATCAATGAAAATAATATGATAAAGAAGAATATAAATCAATGACACATAACACAAGATGTATTTAGGGAAATCCACTACTCAAAACCCCACTATCTGTATTGCATATATCAGAAATATGAGTGAAGATACAAAGCTTATTCTCACTAGAACAATTCCGCACAAGTATGCTCAACTCTCTTAGCTCGCAAGCTAGATCTTGGCCAACACTAAGACAATTTTGCAGCTCTCCAAGCTCCTAATATCTTGCATAATTCTAGGATGAATAGCCCATATTTGAAGGGAATTCATGCTTCCAAAACTACGCAATCCAAACATAAGATCAATCTCTGATGCATGCATGATATTTGCACTCCACTAAATAATACAATTGATAGTAAATTGTCCCTTCACTCTAGTCTCAACTAGATCTTTCTCTGAATTGACATGCATGAGTTTCTCATGAGGGAATCTTCAGTTAACTGGAGTAGAACTAGTGGATGCATTAGTGCACCAACTGACTCTTAGTCCTCTATTAGTTCCAAAAACATTTAGAATTAATTTAACTGAACTTAACTTAGTAAACTAAGTTATCTAATTTCCAACTCAATTTAAACTCATTCTGGATCCCTAAAACTTAGGGAGAACATATACATGAATTCAGAAAGACTTCCAACTCGAAATTCCTAAGCTAATTAAGTTAGTTAAACTTAATTAATTATTTACAAGTTGCTATGAGAATAGAATTTGATTTTAATTCTCATTTTAATTCAAGGACAAATTAAACTAGAATTTCTTGTTGCCATTTCTCAACACTCTCAACAAGAAAGCAATTATCAACTACCCCAATCCTGTGTAAGGTCCCACCTTACCAACCATCAGTATTATACTAAGGCTGACTCAAAATGCGATTTAAGTTTAAAAAGTTAATGCAAGGTTATATATCTATATGTTTATTTTTTTTTTGTTTTTATTGGTATTCTTTACACTACATACTAATTTCTACTAACTAACTAACCCATGGGAATATTAAACTTCTCATTAAGGCTACCGGGTCATGGTTCCTCAAGATCCAAAACTTACAACCATAAGTCTTAAAATCGCATTTAAATGATAGAGTCTCTAGTGGGATAAATGATATCAATATTTACAAACCACAATTCCAATAAGCTAATTGTTCATTTTATTGCAATTAGGAGTGTTTAAGAGTGACTAATTTGATTTTGTTCTAAATAATATGGCTATGAATTCTTTGGTAAAACAAGGGAAGAAAAACAAGATAATTCAACTTCTAAAAGAGTGTTTTCCAATTATTATGAATTCATATGTGAGATAACAATTAGAACATTTCACCTAACCAATTTTCCTTCCATGGATTTTTAATTCAATGGAATAATCATACTTATTCTTTGAGATATTTCCAGAAACACCTTGGTTGCAAATCCTAAATTTACTTAGTCATTTTTATAGACAATTCGTAGATGTAATTAGCTACAACCATTGAAGCATTATGTCAAACAGTTTGCAAGAATGAAATGTACAGCCATTGAGGCATTTTGTTAAACACTTACTACCATAACCCGTAAGGTGATTTCAGCAAAATTAACTAACATGAATCTAATATTACATAATTTCTTTTTCTTTGCCAATAATGCCAAGAAGTGAACCTAATACATAAGTAGAACTGTCATCCATCTAGATTGTTGTATATACAAAAATTAGGCACATAATGACTACAAATATTAAAGAATTTTTTACAAATAGATCGCAACGATGTAGCTACAACTATTGGGAAATTGGAACAATGGTTAGCAGTCACAAAACAAGCTGCTAGCTATTAAACTATCAAACAAGCAGTCACAAGTTTATTAAACTATCAATGTATTAACCATTGATACTTTAAAATAACAATTCCAAGTTTATATAATAGATTGGTTTCATAAAAAGAGATTACCAGGTAAATCGCAGCTACAGAAAAAAGTAGCAAGACAATCCACCAGGCAACAACAGCAAATATGTAAAATATAAAAGTTTACAGAACCGGGTTCTGAAACTCTATTTTTTGAAATCAAAGTTGGGGCGACATGGGCATAAGGTACAGATACCCCCTGAAGTTAAAATAAATCAAAACAGAAACGCCCAGAAATGCGATTATTTAAAAACCATAACCCAAAACAAATTCATACTATCTCATTTATCCCTTTTGTCAAACATATACTGTGCAAACTTATCTACAACTGTAAAAAGAGAAGTGTTGTGGGGAAAAATGCCTATGCAGGACGATCCTATCCACCTAAGGTGTGACAGTGCCTTAGCAACAAACAGATACAGCTATTCTGGTTTCTTCCTTTATGAAATGTGAAAGAAGAGAGATAAATAGACTTACCGGTGTCTTCCGTTTGTCCCTCGATCCGGTCTCTCTTCTCTTTGGGAGTTCACAGCTACTTGCCTTCTCGCTCGCCTAGCTTCAACAGGTTCATGCAAGATCACAAGAGAACAGCTACTTGCCTTCTTGCTTGTCCAGCTTCAACGGGTTCCTGCAAGATCACAAGAGAACAGCTACTTGCGACAAGAGAAGAACACTACACAAAGACAGATATTCACATTCATAACTAGTTTAGGATTAGAAATAAACCAAATACACTAATGCAATCATACATCAAGAATACATCAGCATATAGGAGAAACCAAGATAGCTTTATTGATGAATAACAAGGTTCAGGAAGGGATACAACCCAGAGGGCTCCAATCCAGCATCTCCTTCCCAGCAAATGGAATTCCTATCTTCATCCCCTTCAAAGCATTAAGCACCCAATGATTCCAATCTCAAACCAACAACAATTCTTTGCAATAACAAAATTCCAGCCTCTAGATTTTATGGAGGAGAGATCCATATATAGATGTTTGGAGAGAGGATGAGTTAGCTTGAGATCTGACTAGTGTCCTCTCCCTCTGTCAGTTCTTGATTCCACTTGGAGGTTCTTGCTTCCACTTGGAGATTTGGAACCTCTTACTCATCACCAGTCGAATTCCCTGAGGCAAGTGTCATTTTGGAAGCTTCCTGGGTTTCGACACCTTGAGAAATGAGCTTGCCACATGTCCACTCTCGTTCAGCGCAGGTAGCCAGTGTTCCCTTTGACATTCAACGTAGGTAGCCAGTGTTGGCTTTGACATTCAGCGCAAATAGCTAGTGTAGCCACTGAAATGATCCTGAATTGACTTGTTTTTGAGCAGTTTCTGGTGGAGAACTTCTGTGAATTGCTGTGGTTTGTTAGCCTTGTTCCTCTAGGGGTAGGAACAACATGTTTAGGGACTTTGGATCCCTTAGATTATGGACATTTCATGCTCAATGCTGTAAGGCACAAAAATGTCTATAACAAGAAGGAAAGACCAAATTTATGCTATTAACATGTTTTCATAAAAATCATGGTAACCTGAATGCTTCAGCCATTAAGACATGATGTAAATCAACTTTCAATGAAACTGTACAAAAAAAACTTACATAAAAAAAACTACAGTTATTGCAAAATTCCTTCAAAATTTAGTGTGCAGCATTTGATATACATCTAAGTTTCAGTCAACAATCAAATAAGCAAAACCAAATAATGAACTACAAAAAGAAACACAATATAATGTTGTCAACATACCTGGCAGTGAATTTATACAACTCAAAAAAATGGAGTATGCTCCAGCGCCAATATCCTTACCAACTCATTGTGAACCACCCGGTTTTCCTCCCAACCATATCCAGGAAGAACTTCTCCCCCTAGAACCCCCGAGCTGCAAAATCTCACAAACAATACCAAAAGACAATAGTAGAGAGATTTACAAGGCAAACTATGTTTGAAAATTTTCACTTCCTCTCAATAACACTCATGGCCAACCTCAATAGCTAGAGATCTTAGGAATTTAACAATAATTCCAGATTTATTATGGAAGCAAATGGCTACTCTCCATATCTCTCCCTCTCACTATTTTCCTCAAGTCTCTTCCACTCTTGGCCTCCTCATCCCCCAAGTGAGAATACATGAGAATCATATATAGGAGGAGCAACCAATTCTTGTCATAAAGGAGGAGTAATGTGAATGCATTAGATTCCATTTAGAGGAGTGTAACTTATGCCATTAAGGAGAGGTATGCATTAAAGAGAGCGTAAGAGGAATATTTTATGACATATTTTTAATGAGTGAAAAGGAATATGCCATTCTTCGATGAGTGCATAACATAAAGTATAATGAATTATTTAAAAGAGAGAGAGAGAGATAGAGAGTTACATAGAGCCATGAGAGTCATGAAGGAGAAGTGTGAATTAATTGAGCAGATAAAATTGACTTGTAATTCCTTTTTAATAATAAGATAATAATAATATTAATAATATTGAGGATTCAATCAAGATTGAACTATTAGGATTGATTAATGATAATTTAATTCTTTTTCCTTCAACTCCACTTGATTACCAATTTATGTAAAGTGATTTACTATTTTTGGAAAGTCGTTCTTGAGATGCTGGACATGACTTTCTATTTTTAGAAAGTCATTCCAGAATTGTGAGAATGAAATTTTATTTAAGGAAATTCATCCATGAGTGGTATTTTCATTTTGGAGAATAGGGATTCTACACCCCTATTTCATGCATCTCCCCGCCTTAGTAGATTGAGGACTCCGCGCCTTGAACTACTCCAAAGATCTAACATTCCACAACTTGATCTTTTTAAATATTCAGGACTCCGTGCCCTAAATATACAAGACTCCACGTATTTATATTTATTGGATTTAGGACTCCACGCCCTAATTTCCATGCCCTCTCATCTATTGTGCTTTGAAACTTTGCGTTTCTCCTTATGGTACTGATTGTGAACTTTTACCCATTTGATGGTTCCCTGGTAAGGCCTTATTCAAAGACCTGCACAGATTACAATGTCATAGATCAAAGGAATCGAATGAATTTCATAATGAAATTAACTTAATCACATGTTACTGAGAATGATGCATGACATCCACAATCATTCATGATTGAACATCCTTGTTGGAAAATGACCAGGCACTCTACCACATCCTACTTAGTACAATATTAGACATATATAATCACACAAATCATGTATCATCCATAAATAATAATTAACCATATATTCCGCATAACCATGAGAATCCATGGGTATATGTGTCTCAATCTTGGATCACCATCCATGTCATACACTCACTTCATAAATCGGATACAAACAGAAAAACATATGTATAACATTTTACTTAATCAAAACCATCTAATATAGATAATCAATGATGCCACATATAAGAGGAAATATAACTATATAAAACATTGTTCCCTAATCTAGTGATCAATCTATCATACATAAACATAAAAGGACATATAACTATGTATGTAAAAAATTATTCCTCAATCAAGTGATCAACCTATCATATATATATAACCCTTGATAGGAGTGACAAAACTATACTAGAAAAATAGGACACTACATCTTGTCTCTGTGAAACTCAAATTTACATCTTGACAATGCCTTTTTCAAAATGTCAGCATCTTTCTCCTTCGTGGGAATGTACTCTAACAACATAATATGCCTCAATACATAATATTTGAGATGATGATATCAAATATCAATATGCTTGGATCGATCATGAAAAACTGGATTTTCAGAGATTTTGAAACAACTTTGATTCTCACAGTAAATCAAAGTTGGATTCATTTGTTGACCAAACAGACCAATCAAGATCTTCCTCATCCAGATGGCCTCAAATGATGCCTGACTCGCAGCCATGTACTCTTCCTCTGTGGAACTGAGTGCAACCGATCTTTGTTTCCTGTTGTACCACGAAACTGCCTTGACCCAATACTGAAGATCCCTCCTGATGTGCTTTCCTGATCGGATAGACTCCCTACCCAATATGCATTGGTGAAGCCTTGAAGCTTCACTCCATTTTCCGTTTGTACCATAATCCATACTGAGGAGTGCCCCTGAGGTATCTCAACATGTGCTTTTTCGCCTTCCAATACAGATTGGTAGGCCTAATCATCGCTTGATTAAGATGGTTAAATACATAGCATATATCTAGTTGTGTGTTCACCAAGTACATGAGTGAACCCACAAGCTATCTGTAAATAGTAGCTTCCACTACTTCTCTTGAAGTAGCATCCTCCTTCCTCTAGTTACCTGCTAGAGGAGTTGTTACACTAAAAAATGTCACCATGACCACTTACAGTTAGTATGGCTCAAATCAACAGTCATGCTACCCTCTTAGGCAAGTCTTATGCCTCTGTTATCCATCTCAAACTCAAAGAAGAGAGAAAGTCTTGTAAAAAATATGTTTATCTCTGGGGTCGCAGGTTCTCTCTAGCCTTACCTGCGGGGACGCTGACCATGTTCACAAAAGGCGCATCCTTGGACGCTCTGTATGTTAAGGGACAGGTGCGTCCTTCTGTAAAAGGCAAAATGCGCGAGTTTCATCTTAAAAAAGTTACTTGTGGTTACTTCTAGAACTTTCTAGAGGTCGGTTTGATGAATTGGATGCGCCTCCAGTTGGTTCATGTATCTCTATTAAGGGGGAACTTATCCCATCAATAAGGGAGCTATCCCACCCAAAGAGGGGGATTATCCCATTGATGGTGGACCTGAATAACCTCTTTACAGCACTATAAATAAAGACATTGAGCCAGAGGGAGAAGAGGTTGGAGCTATACATTTTCTTTGGGTAAATGCTGCAGGAATTAGGACTCCCATTTAGAACCTTGTGAGGAGAGATTGTCTTTGCTTGATTCTACTTGGAAGTGGGTGAGCTTTGTCAAAGTAGAGGAAAACCCTTGATGGACCTTGGGAGGAACTTGCACAACACCAAGGCCAGGTTGTAAGAGTTTCTTTGTTTCGTTATTAATACAAACTGGTTTATTTTTCTCAATAGCTTGTGTTAATGAGTTATTTCATGTGTTCCTTGGTCTGCATGTTGGATATATGTTTTATTATATGAAATGCAAGTGCTTGGTAATTGTTTGATTGTTTGTGGTTGCAGGAATTGACTTGAAGGAGGAGCTCATCCGGATCGGCAAGGACGGACTACAACAACCGCGTTTTGGAATAAGGTAAGCCTAAACACTTGTAGTTTTCATGTTTTAAAAGGTATATTTAGAGAAAGATCACTCCATTTTGTCTTGTTTGTCGCTAGAGAGTTTAGACTCCTAGGGAGGTCAGTTGTGTCCGCACAAACGACTTTTTCCGCCACGACAAATTGGCGACTCCGCTGGGGAATCCATTAATGTGAAAGTCTTTTCCTTTGTGTGAACTTTGCTCTGAGAAAATCATTTTTATTTTCTGGTTTTTGACTGTGAGAATTAGTATTTGGGTGGCTTAGCTTTAGATTTAGTTAGATTTGGTTTTTCTTAACTTTTCCAGAAGGACGCATCCTCTGAGTACTGCACAGTGCGTCTTTGGACGCGCTGTTGCCGTTTGCACAGAGCGGGCCCGCGCCTGTTCTAACGGGTTGCCTGCGTCTTCCTGTAAAAATTTAGGAAAACTCCATTTTTGCTTTAATTGCTTTTAGGTTTTGGTTTTTCTTAGTGTTTTCTGCCCAGATCCTTTAGTACCCTGTCAAAAATTTTCACCTGAACTTGTTTCATTAGCATTCCTGCTTTTAGCTTTCATCAATTGGGTGTTTTGAGTCTCTTTTTTGAGAAATTCTTAATTTGATTTCCTTTGGTCATTACTTGGAGGTTTCTCTCAGTCTTTTCACAATTTTGCATCTTTTTGCTTTTGTTTTTGCAAAAAAATTTCCCCCTCATTCGCTGAGGGGGGGCTAAATTGTGTATGAATGTTAATCGCCTTTGAGTGTTTTTATGTTTTGATCTTTGGAACTCTCACCCAATTTTCTCGACTTGCACTTGATTGGTTCTTAGATTACATTAGAATCATCTTGTGTTTGAGAATTCTCTTGCATAGATCACATTTGCATAATTAGAGTTCTCAGTTTCAGAATATGAATGAAAAATGTGCATAGATTACATTTGCATACTTTTCATGTGAATTGTGCATAGATTACAATTGCATAGTTTACATTCTGAAAAATCAATCGTAGATTTAGATCAGCTTTCTTTGATTTGAATTTACACAAAAATAAAAATAAAAATTGGTTTGGAATTGATTTGCATTAGTTTTTCTTGATGAAATTAGTGCATTAGAGAATTTGTTAAATTTTCTCTTAATGATCAATTTTTTGCATTGTTGGAAGTGAATGGAAACTCTCTCCTTACTCTAGTTAGGATTCATCGAATTGAAAGGATTGCATTATCATATTCGATTGCATTCAGTTGAGTCGGGTCATAACACCATTGGTTTCATCTCCATTTACCCATTTGAGTAATAACAGCCTTAATAACACAGCACTTAATTAAAATTCATCTAGTAATTTTTACATTTCTAGGGCTCTGAAACACCAACATAGCTTAGGCTAGGGTCTTGGAGTAGGTGAGTACTTAACTCTCCAAGACTACAAAACCAAACAGATAGTTTATCTTGAATAGATTAAATCCAATTGTTTCAGTTATACTCTGGGAAAGCTCCTCTTAAAGGAGAAGCACGAGCTCGTGTCCGAACCAGTGAGGGGATCATTCCTCCCTCGTTGGGAACGACGCCAGACAGTACGTATTACAAACGGTAAACCTCGGATTAACCATTGTCGAGGAGCCAGGGGTCACTTATCGGTAAACCTTGGATTGTTGTCAAGGAGCCGGTAATGGGATTGAGCTTGCTACTCTGCCCTTGCGTGCTGTCGGAGTTTAGACTGTTCCCCCAGGTGTATTTGTTACTGTTGGTGACCTTAGTGACCATAATCTTTAGGGTTCTACCGAGGTGACGGTGGAGGGAAGGTCCCACTGTACCTGGAGCAGACGTCGGTTATACTCACTTGGATTTTCTGGGGGGTTCACTTCACTTCGAGACGGTTAAAGTGGAGGAACTTGTGCCGGTCTATTCATTAAGCAGGTTGCCGGGGTAACTGTTCCACCCACCACTTCTGTACTGAATTCGGCGATGTTGGGTTTCATCACCAACTAGTGTTTTCGGTCCAGAAGGCTACTATTTGTCTATGGTTTGACTCCTAGATTTGATAGCGCGTGTTAATTTGTTTGTTTTTACTTTTAGAGACCATAGGTGTGAATTGTGAATTTTAGTTGTTAAGTGTGAATTGTTAATTTTAGTTTTAAATTGTTAATAAAATTCACTGAAGTTGAATATAATGGCAAATGTTCCGGAATTTATCAACCTAGGAACCCCTCCTAATGAGAATCCTAGTACTTTTCCTTACTTTGGAAATGTTGGTCCTCCTTATATGGCTACTTTGTCATTACCTGGATTTACAATAGGTTTACCGATATGGTTATTTTCAACTTCGTTGGCCCAAAATACTCCAATTCTTCCATCTCAACCGGATGCTTCACCTCAACAGAGTTCACCATCTCAACATCACCAACCTTCTGTTGACCCTTTACCTTCTTCGCCTAATTTTTCTTCCTCCATTTCTTCCTCTTCGCCTGGTAAAAGGCTTGATGTTAGTAACCAGGAGGCTAAGAAGAAGAAGAAAGGGAAGAAGAAGAAGAAGAAGAAGAAGCAAGATAAGAAAGAAGTCAACCAACCAACCATGGCTGTAAGTGTTAGTTGTGTTGAGGAAAATTCCGACATGCATCGTAAACCCAAATACCCTTGCAGGCTTTGTAAGGGTGACCACTTCCTTGTCAATTGTCCTGGTATTCCAAAGGTCTTGGAAGTATGGTCAGAAAAATCTCATCAACTTTCCATTGATCCATCAACCAGTGATAGTCAGGTTCCTGGGAAAAAGGGTAAAGTTAGGTTTCCTTGTAAGTTATGCAAACGGAGTCATCAAACTCACATTTGCCCTCACATGGATGAAGCCTCAACATTGTTGGAAAACCTTACTGTTCCACAGCAAGAATTTCCAACTGGTTACCGTAAACTTTCTCCCAACCTACCGTCAACTGACGGAGTGATTGATCTAAATTCAAGTACAGTCGATCACACTCTCCCATTGGAGAGTGAAACTCATGTCACTCAGGTTGATGATCCATTAGTTGATCAAGTGGTCGATTCAATTTCACATTCGGTCGATCACACTCTCCTTTTCGAGAGTAAATTTCATACCGCTGATGTTCTTCTTGTTACATCGGATTCTTCTATGCCGGGGGGCATTTCACCTGTTTCTACAGAACCCCCTCCAAGTACTGAGGTCTTTTCCTTTGATTGGAATAGACTGACAGAACCTCGTCTTCCTTCCTCCATCCCTTTCCAAATCATTGTCAAGGCTGGTGGTAGGGACATACATCGTACTCAAGTAGATGAAGGTGCTTCTGTTAGTATTTTATCCTCAGCTGTTTGGAAAGCTTTGGGTTCCCCTCAGCTTGCGCCTATTACGCAGAATCTGAAAGCTTTTAACAGAACAATTAGTGAACCTTTAGGGATCCTTCCTAAGTTTTCTATTACCTTGGAAGGTAAAACTGTTTGTGTTGATCTTATGGTAGTTCGAGGTCCCTTGGATTTCAATTTACTCCTTGGGCGAGACTATGTTTATGCAATGAAAGCTGTCGTATCGACACTCTTTCGCGTGATGTCTTTCCCTCACAATGGTAGTATTGTGACTGTAGACCAGCTTTCGTTCCCTAGTCTTTTTTCAACTACCAATAATATGACACCCCTAAATGTTCCTGATTCTAAAGTGGTATCTACCCTACCACGGGTTAATTATGTGGCAACTGGTCCCATGATTTCAGTTACCGATGTAAGTGAGCCTCTCACTGTTTGCTCATCTTCCTTTGATTTAGCTCCGGTAATTGACATGGAAAACTCTATGGGATTACTTGAACACGATGTTCTTATCCCTTTTGAGTCCCTTGACATGTGTTCCTTCCCAAGAAGTATTCTTCCTTCGGATGAAGACCTCTTGGAAGCCATGATCAAGGTGTGTCCATTGACATGTCTTTCCTCCAGTTGAAAGCCATGATCAATGTTGTGAGGATAGTTTCTTCTAGTCTCAACCTCATTAAAAAATGAAACTGGAAGTCATGAGCATAGTTCCTTGTCTTGTGTCAAGCTCATTAAAAAATGAAACAGGCTAGTTGTGAGGAAAGTTCCTTTTACTGTGTCAACCTCGTTAAAAAATGAATCAGTGTGTGCGAGGATAGTTTTTTTCCTGTATCAACCTTGTTAAAAAATGAAATAGGCTAGCGTGAGGATAGTTTGTTCCTGTCTCAACCTCATTAAAAAATGAAACTGGATGTAGTGAGGAAAGTTCCTTTTACTGTGTCAACCTCGTTAAACAATGAATCAGTGTGTGCGAGGATAGTTTTGTTCCTGTGTCAACCTCGTTAAAAAATGAAACAGGGTGTCATGAGGATAGTTCTTTTACTGAGTCAACCTCATTAACAAATGAATCAGGTAGATTTTAGGATATGTAGGTAGATTGTAGAAAGTAAGAGTTTTGAGGATAATTCCTGTTACTGAGTCAACCTCGTTAAAAAATGAATCAGGTATGAGGATAGTTCTTTTCTTGTGTCAACCTCTTTAAAAAATGAAACAACTCCCTTTTCAAGTTAAATATTGAAAGTAAACCTTCATTTCATCCAGTCGGTTGAATGAAATGAAGCTGGGGGGCATGCGCTCTAGCAGTTATGCTTAGGGGGCATCAAGCACAGTTTTATCTCTGTTTCAAGCTTGTGTAAAAATGAAACTACTCTGAAGCATAGTTTTTCTCTGTTTCAAGCTTTTGTAAAAATGAAACCTATCTCGAGTCAATTTCAGTTATTTTCAAGACTCGTTAAACTCATGAAAATACCGAGATTATTTTGCTATTTTTCATTCTCGTAAAACAAATGAAAATGCCGAGATCTTTCCGTCTTTTCCTACTCGTAAATTAAATTGAAAGTCGGCCATATGAGTACATTTTTATCATTTTTTCGAACTCGTTAAAACTTACGAAAAAGTGAAAACCATGAGTACATTTTTATCCCTTTTTCGAACTCGTTAAAACTTACGAAAAAGTAAAACCTTGGAGTTCTCTTTTAAGCCCTTTTCAGACTCTTAAAACATGAAAAGATTGCCGAGCGTTTCTTTTACACTCGTTAAAACGGAATTAAAAGATGGTCCCCTTTTAGCTCTTTTCTGACCGCAAAATCAGGAAAAGATTGCCGGGTTTTTGTCGTTTCAAACTCGATAAGGAAATAAAACGACGTGTCCTTGATCGCTTTTTACTTTTCAGGTCAACGACACTATTATGAAAGTACTCCTTGGTCGCAAGATCAAGCGGTTCCCCCAGGTATTATTTTATACTTTTTCGGGCTTGAGGGACACAAATGTACGAAAAAGTTCAACGTGGAGTCTCCTTTAGTTTTTTCAGACTCTCTAAAATTGAAAAACGCCGAGTTTCTCCTATACTGGGCTCGTTAAACTTTTACAGTAGAGGACCTGTTCAATTACAAACAGGAACGAACCACTCCTTCCTAGGGTTCGAATTTAAACTAGGTTGGACTCATCCGAAGGATGAGCTTATAATCAAGCATATGTTATCCTCCTCAAGCTTGTTAAAAATAAAGAGGTACTTGCCAGAAACGGTGGGGGAAAAGAGAGAAGAATGAACCTGTTTGTTACCTTTTGTCTCAAAAGAAACTTTATTACCACTCTTGAACACGACACTTTTCATTCACCTGGGTTGGGAAATCTTTTACCTCACAGTTGACCAAACCACTTTGAAAGTCTTTAACCGGGTTCCGGGGATTAACTTTGAGTTATTCGTCACTAAGCCATCTGTCGTGTCGTTATGTGTTCAAGAGGTCTGCAAGCAAAACTTTTATCTGCAAAATACTTGTCATCCATTTGACCATCCCTGAGTCAGTCCTTACAGCAACATTTCTTCAACTTGAACAATGATTTCGTGTTGCGGGCTTGCCTGCAACGGGTCGCTTTCTATCGACATCGACACATTATCTAGAAAGATGACTTAGGAATCGACAGTACCTTGAAGTCTGCATGCATCAATGGCAGGTTTCTCGCCTTTGACGTCAGTTTACATCATTGACTTTCGATCAAAGGATTCCGTGAAGTGTTCGACATCAAAACATCTATTCACATTTCACGGGTTGTGCTTGGTACTTTGAGAACCATTGACATTACTGGTGGTCTCTCTCACGCTTGTTAACAATTTACATCATCGACTGGTAATCAAGTGGTTTCTAACATGTTCGACATCAAATCATTTAATCACATGGCTAGAATCGTACCAATTCGGGAAGTAGAAGTGAAGACCCTGGATCTAGTTTCTACCATCCAGGCTGCGAGGAGTTTTGTATTCATTATCTATGTAGACTAATCATAAACAGATGGCTGCGTCCATACTGTGTCTACAAAAGTCTATAAAAATGATGTACTGCAAGATCATTCCTGTATCATAGTAGTTAGTCCATTAGTTAAAGTTTTGAATCTGAGTATGGGAATGCCTACCTCAGTGATGATATAATCTTATACATGTATTTTGTGTTGAAAATTGCAGGTTCCAACCAGGTCATCCACAAGACAATCCTTGAAATGATAAAGCGCTTCACCCTTCCTAGAATTACAAAACCCTAAATCTATTCCAGGCTTTGCACTTTAGGGGGCAATCTGTTACACTAAAAAATGTCACCATGACCACTTACAGTTAGTATGGCTCAAATCAACAGTCATGCTACCCTCTTAGGCAAGTCTTATGCCTCTGTTATCCATCTCAAACTCAAAGAAGAGAGAAAGTCTTGTAAAAAATATGTTTATCTCTGGGGTCGCAGGTTCTCTCTAGCCTTACCTGCAGGGACGCTGACCATGTTCACAAAAGGTGCGTCCTTGGACGCTCTGTATGTTAAGGGACAGGTGCGTCCTTCTGTAAAAGGCAAAATGCGCGAGTTTCATCTTAAAAAAGTTACTTGTGTTTACTTCTAGAACTTTCTAGAGGTCGGTTTGATGAATTGGATGCGCCTCCAGTTGGTTCATGTATCTCTATTAAGGGGGAACTTATCCCATCAATAAGGGAGCTATCCCACCCAAAGAGGGGGATTATCCCATTGATGGTGGACCTGAATAACCTCTTTACAGCACTATAAATAAAGACATTGAGCCAGAGGGAGAAGAGGTTGGAGCTATACATTTTCTTTGGGTAAGTGCTGCAGGAATTAGGACTCCCATTTAGAACCTTGTGAGGAGAGATTGTCTTTGCTTGATTCTACTTGGAAGTGGGTGAGCTTTGTCAAAGTAGAGGAAAACCCTTGATGGACCCTGGGAGGAACTTGCACAACACCAAGGCCAGGTTGTAAGAGTTTCTTTATTTCGTTATTAATACAAACTGGTTTATTTTTCTCAATAGCTTGTGTTAATGAGTTATTTCATGTGTTCCTTGGTCTGCATGTTGGATATATGTTTTATTATATGAAATGCAAGTGCTTGGTAATTGTTTGATTGTTTGTGGTTGCAGGAATTGACTTGAAGGAGGAGCTCATCCGGATCGGCAAGGACGGACTACAACAACCGCGTTTTGGAATAAGGTAAGCCTAAACACTTGTAGTTTTCATGTTTTAAAAGGTATATTTAGAGAAAGATCACTCCATTTTGTCTTGTTTGTCGCTAGAGAGTTTAGACTCCTAGGGAGGTCAGTTGTGTCCGCACAAACGACTTTTTCCGCCACAACAGGAGTCTCCATGAGTTTGTTGCTCTCCATGCAGAATCTCTTGAGTATCTCGTTGGCATACTTACCCTGAGACACAAACAACTTCCCATCTCCCTACCATACCTCCATGCCAAGAAAGTAATCCATGATCCCCATGTCCTTCATCTCAAACTCTCTTGCAAGGTCCTCCTTGCAAGAGTTTATCAATTGATCATCACCTGTCAGTATGAGATCATCAACATAAAATACAATGATCAACAATTTACCTTCCACCACTATGTCGTACACGTTCGCATCCGCTTCACGCTTCATGAAGCCCAACCCAGTGAAGTAGCTATGTATCCTGTTGTACCAAGCATGGGGTGCTTTCTTCAACCCATACAATGCTCTCTTGAGCCGGCACACATGCGACTCATGGTCAAAGGTCTTGTTAGGTTCCTATAACAATAGGAGTCATAATTTTGAATGACTAAGGTTAAGCCTTGTAATATTGGACATACCTTTGCTTTCTGCAAATGTTTTCCATATTATTTAAAAATTAAAAATTTAAAGAGGGTATGTCCTAAAATAAAATCAAAGAATAAAAAGAAAAAGAGAAGGTCAAAAAATGAAAATATATGAACCCCAAAAAACAAAAAGAGACCATGAAAGTGTGCAAGTCTAAATGCCACTACTATTTACTTTATGCATAATAATGATTGTGTGCAGCTTGTTATTTATGCCACAATCCGTGGTAATCAAACTGTTTAATCTTGGTTATTCCATGCTTTGAATTTTATGTGTATAGTTAGAGAATAAAATTTGACCAAACAATTTAATCTTGGAAAATCATTAGATAGGTAGAGAAAATAAAAGGGTCTCATTAGCTTAATCTAAGCCCTTGGATGATATAAGGTTAGAATTAGAAATATTACTTTTCAAAAGAAAAATGAATATTAAGGATTTTCTAGTCTAAATGCACCCAAATAAAATGAAGAAAAAATGGTAGGGTAAGTAATGGGTAAGTAGAAGAAAGGGTGTTGAAGTATAAAGTTGATTGGATCAAACACACATATCATGCTAAGACACATATTTCTATATGTATGAACGACTATGGAAGGAAAAACAATGGTTTTCAAGTTAATATGTTTAACTCCCCCTCATTCATTTTTCCCCTTACTAACTTCCTATCCACAAATATGTTCTGATACTCTAAATCATTCAAGTCAAAGAGGCTCAGAGCATTTCTCTAACTTTTGTTGGGATCGGACCCTCGGCTTAATGACTTATGGACATCAAATTTTAGAATCCCCTTCATAAAATTCATTTCCCTTCATTTCTCTAATAAAACTCTTTTCCTAAGGTTAAACTTTATTAGCCTATGAAAAGTGAGAAATACCATGTTAAATCCCATTTCATTCAAAAACCCACCAAATATTTTATCCTAAATTAAGTGTATATAAAGGAAATGTACAAATATTACATTACACTTAATACTATTTTCATCTCCTCTCATTTCATGTCATATTAATTTTTATTTAATTATATAGCTCCCATAATCCCTTGTTTCTCCTATATAAATAAATCCCTATGTATTATCCCTACCCATAGTTTAACTATAAACTATAGTTTTATTCTATTCCCCCCAATGAAACCCACTTAACCCATCAATTCTTTGCGAAGTTAAGTTAAACCTTCATTAAAACCCATCTGATCACCAAACCCCATGATTAACCCCGTAATAATCACAATCCGTCGTAATTAAAGCCCCTGGGCCCCCCCTAAACCTTCGTCCATTTCCTCTGCGCTAGTCTTCCACCCAACTACTGTCCGATCATTTGCACCCAAATCAAACGGCGCACAACCATATCGGGCTCACCCGATGCCCGACCTTTACCCTCCCAATCAATTAAACCCATGATTAAATCCTAATAAATCCCAATCCACCGAGGATTAAAGCTCTGGGTCCCCCCGAAGCCCATGATTTTATCACCTACGCACCTCCCTCGCACGACTACCATCTGATCACCATCCCCCTCATTCGACAGTCCATAGCCATATCGGCCACGCCCAATGGTCGATCGTTACCCGCCCGATAAAACGGTTTTCCCCCGAACCCCAAATGCTACGTGTCAGGCGCGGAGGTAGATCGAGTGACCCCTCCTCAATACCGCCTTCGCCACAAAAGCGGTGCGATGGCCTGAGAAACCGCCTCCTCGCTTAACCCAAGAAACAACTCACTATTCATAATATAAAAATCTCGTGGCAAATTTAAAAAGTTGCCCGTTAAAACCCTGAAAACCCTTGTTTTCATTCATTTTGCACTATTTCACAGTAAAATCTATCAAACCCTTTCGACGCCACCCTGAACCTATGCAACACAATTCGACGTCTGATTACTTTCAAAACATTGCCACGACTCATTCCCCAGACATCGCTGTGCAATAAATCCATTAATTGCCTTTCCTGCCAACCTATGTTTTCTTAATGATTATTGTATTTTGCAGGTAATTAGCAGAAGACCAGAGCTTGGATAAACAATTTTGATACTAGTCACAAAACTTGTTTATTCCAAGGCTTGAAAGAAAATCTATTTAAAAACGTTCATTCAGAAGAAGAAAATAGTTATACACAGAACAGAGAAAGAAATCATTCACACAGAGACATTGACTGTTAAAACAAAGGAACCAAACAGAGCATATAGTCAAAAGACAAACAGATCAAACATACAGAAAGTTGATCAATATCCATTACCATATGTTGATACATATAAAAAACTAAATAATTTACTGTTGAAATACACAGTAAAAAGTTAAAATGTACAGTAAAAGTAAAACACAGTAAAGGATATTGACAGGTCATCAAAGTAAAAGTGTATCAGATGAAAGCCAAAAGTGAATGAATCTTCCAACATGAAAGATCAAAATAGCAAGGCAGCATAAAGGGCTAGAAATCAAACCATAAAGGCCAGCAACACCAAAATAAAAGGGACAACATGAAAAATAGTTAAATAGCTGTCTCTATCTTCTTGCATGAAGATATTTCTTTTTTCCTAGATTATTTCTTAATATAGTTTCAGATATTTTGTAACTTCATATGTATAAATACTTCATAATTTGAAGTATGTAGGGTGGATTCTTAGACATTTCTATAGATTTCTTGAT
The DNA here is from genome assembly GCA_031772625.1 of Pinus tabuliformis. NCBI lineage: Eukaryota > Viridiplantae > Streptophyta > Pinopsida > Pinales > Pinaceae > Pinus > Pinus tabuliformis. Next base: position 822,858,552 of record CM062810.1, on the reverse strand, counting down.
CAAAATACTGTAAATCTATTGTATCATTGACTGAGCCAGCAAGCTGGATTGATGAATAAAGACAAGATATTTCACAGGATTCATGTGTTAAGCGAAGTGTAGACAAGTATTTTCTCATGTTATTGTTATCTTTCTTAAATTTTTTCCACAATATTTAATGTATTTATGAATCTTAATGCCTATAACTGGAAAAATATCTCAGAATTTTCTTAATTACACTCTTTTTTAACAGTTAGGCATATAAATGTTTTCAATTGATATCTAAGTTAAGTAATTCTTAATTGCTCCTTAGTTTAGGTTGTTTTCTTGCTAATCCAGAACAAAGGATTCTTAATTGTCCTTTGCTTTCGCTTACCCTTTATTCCTCATTTATATCCCGGTCTGAGACTCCTTAATTGCTCTCTCACCTTGATTAAAGCCATTTCATCCCCCCTGTCCCAAAGACCTGCTTTTTACTCTTCTAGCTTGCCCTTTGAACATTCCCTTTAGTGAGTTGATCTAGTTCTGCTGCCCTTCTGTTGACTCCATAGCCCAATGGTCTAAAGACATCATTCTATCCATCCGTTTCAAGAATCCCACCATCCAATCTTCAATACAAATCAAAAACCCCTCCTTGAACCTTCATAACTAGCCTGAAATCTGAGCAAACAAAGCTAAATCATATAGAGAGAGCCCTCTCTGAGCCATAGGTTGGCTAGAGCCTATGCTCCAAAGTTGGTTTGTGGTTACCTCAATCATTTTCTTTCTTCTAATAACTTCTAGATAAATCTCTGAGCGATAACATAGTGGCGACCATACTGGGGACCATCGAATCCTTAGTCCTAATAAAGCTTTAAGAAAATTCTGAATCTACATTTTGAGCCTCTTAAAGTTATTTTTTAGAAGTTATTTTGAAAAAGTCTCACAAAAACAATCAAAAATTTGAAATTTTGGCTTCTAGGAAGACTCATATTACTAGGGCTAATCCAGATCCAAACCCTGCCCCAATAGTTGATAATCCCAACCTAATTTCAAGAAAATCTAAAAAAGAAGAAGGTTCGGTTAGCCAATTACCATTAGTTAAAGCTAATTCATGTCCTGATGAATGGTTATTTTTAGAAGAGCTTCCCTCTGATGTGCCATTTGATCTTTCATTATTTAAAACAAAATATGAAAATGTAATCAATGAAACAATTCTAGATCCTAATTTTATTGCAGACCTTGAAATTCAACAGGCCAACAAATCAATTGATGAATACATTCTAAAATCTACATATTCATCCATTAATACTACCACGACCCCTAAGCTTTCTGAACAATTATCCACTACTTTGAGTTCACCATTGTTCCCTTCAACTTCAACAAGAATACCTTTTAAAGTCCATTCTTCACCACCATTTATACCCACATTCCCTCACCAACCTATCATTACTCATTCATCATCTACTAGCCCTGGTTCTTCATCCACTGTTGCATCATCTCCAAGTACCTCAACCCCACATATCAGCCCCTCCCAACTTAAAGCAATGGCAAACAGATATGCTCCTCTTGTTTTACCTGCCCAACTTCATGATATGCCTACATATTATCAGAGTAAGATTTTCCTGTTTGATGCTACTGGTCATTACACTACCCAGCAGCATGTAAACAAGATGTCTGACTTTTTTGAACTACATGAAATAGATGAAGCTGATGTCTAGATGAGACTTTTTGCCCAAAATTTGACCGGTGATGTCAAGAAGTGGTTTAAAGCCTTTCCTACCAACCACATTACAGACCTAGCAATTTTTCAAAGGTTGTTTATTGATAGGTGGGAAAGGAAAAAGAATCCCTTACAAATCCTTTCAGAATATGAGAATATTAGAAGAGGACCTACTGAAACTATTCAAGATTACTGCACTAGATTCAATAATATATATAACGCAATCCCAATTAACCTTAGACCCCCACCTGACTTAGCATTAATAAAGTTCCCTGATGGTTTTGACACAGATATGGCATACCAACTTAGGGAAAGAAATCCCCCAACATTAAAAGAAATGCAAAGTGTAGTTGTTAGTCTAGAAGCTAATTTGTTAGCTAAAAGGGCTAGAGTTAGAAATGAAAGGAGAGGAACTACAAAGGACGAAACTTCACCATCTGACATTAAAATAGATAGTTTAGCCAAAAGTATGGAAATACTAATGGATAGAATAGAGAATATGGAGAGGAAACCTCAATGGGATAACCAACAAGCACCTCCAGTTAGAAACCCAAATTTTAGAAAAAACCAAAACATTGGGGAAAATGGACCAGATCAGAACATTAGGCCTCCCTTTCAAGAGAATTATGCAGAGAAATCTCATCCAAAAGATTCAAATCAAGATACACAAATTAACCTAATGGTAATAAATGATGAGGACATTGTTTTTCTAACCCAAGATGAGCAGGAACTGTATATGCTGCAACAATTCCAAATAGTAACAATCTGGGGAATCATTTGATTGTAAACAAGGATATGATTTTGCCATCTTTGAAGTACATAAACAGTATAATCTAAGAAGCAAAAAGAATGTTTATTTCCCTAACCAAAATAAGAAAATAGTACAAAATCAACCCAAGAAAATAAAGGAAGCCCCTGTTTCAAAAATCCTCCAAATTCTCCATAGGGAAAACCCAAAACCTTCTAGCCCCACAATTGTAGACATAACCTCTAATCAACCTTCTGATGATCAACCATCCACTTCAATTCCCCCTAAGGAACATTTGACAAAGCTCAAAACATCAAATTTGAAAATCCACATAAGGAGATCCCCAATAAAGGAAAAGAAGATAAGCCTACTCAAATCCCTGCTGCAAAAATTCAAAACCTTCAAACAGAAAGGGTCTCTTTGCCATTCAATTTGGGAACAGAGATAGCAAAGCTAAATATTTCAGTCGTTTTAACAAAATTCATCAAGAATGAAACTTATAAATCACAGATAAACTAGACCTTAAACATTGCTGAAAATGAGGATTCAGTCAACTTGTTTGATGACCAACCAGAACTCATATTTGGTCCAAATGTTAATGGCAAACCATTAGAAGGAGGAGTTCCACCTTTTTACATTAGCCTTAGTATCCATGACAAAATTATACACAATGAAATGTTGGATTCTGGGGCCTCTCACAACTTAATGCCCAAATCAGTAATGGAGAAATTAAACCTAGACATTACAAGGCCTTACAAAGACTTATTCTCATTTGACTCCAGTCAGGTAAAGTGTCTAGGATTGATCAAAGACCCGTGTGTCACTTTAGTTCAATATCCTACCAAAAGAATCCTGATGGATATTGTAGTTGTTGACATCCCACCAAAGTATGGCATGTTGTTATCCAGATCATGGGGAGCCAACTTCAAGGATCCTTACAACTAGATATGTCATACGTAACAATCTCTGTTTTTGGACAACCTAAGAAACTATACCGAGAAACCTTAATGAAATATATGGTAAGTAGCTAGGATTGGCTTGAAAACTTTCCCATCTACTCCATACACTCAGATATTGATTCTTTTATCCTGTATAATGTTGATTAAACACAAGAACAAATTTTAGACAGTACTAATACAGAACCAAAAGAAATTGCAGTTTCTACACAAAATTAGACTACAAAACTGTTCAATGAACAAGACGATCAAATTGCTACAAATGATGAAAAGTTTGTTGCACCAGATAGTGTAAATATAGATCATGTGATATTATGGCATCTATAGTTTGATGGCTCAGTCAATAAGTTAGGAGCAGAAGCAAGAGTGTGGATATATAATTTGGAAAATAATTACTCAGAAGGCCATGCATATAGATTGAATTTTAAATGTACCGACAATATGGCTGAATATGAAGCATTAATTTTAGGTCTTAAGTTAGTTAGGAATCTAGGAGGTAAAAGAGTTTCTGTCATGGGAGACTCTAAACTAATTATAAAACAGAATGATGTTGTATATATGACAAAGGACCCTAGAAATTGTTATAGGGGAACTATCATAAAAATACTTAACATTTTCCTAGAAACAAAGCTTGCAGTAATCCTTAGAAAACACAACATGCAAGCCCATAGTTTAGCAATGTTTGCCAGCACCTACAAATTACCCTTCCAACCTAACCATTAGTACATTGCTGAAGTTAGGCACATACCTGCAATTCTAGGTAATTTGAAGAATTGGCAAATATTTTCTAATGATAAACAGATAAATAACTTTTTAATTTCAGAAGAGGAATTTACCAATAACAATATAGATACTGATACATCAATAGATCCTGACACTAAGGATGAGATAGAGATAAATGAGGTAGAAGGTGATGAAATAGATAGACTCAACCCAACTAAATTTACCAAATTAGATGTAGATAACTTAGAGCAAATTGAGATTGATGAAATAATAAGTGAATAAACTGAAGTAATTAATCTCAAGGAATTTCTTACCAAAGAGATTAACCCCTCTGGAAGATTTATTTGATTCAAATGATGTTCCTAGGAAACCTAAAATGGAACCTTCAAGATCTGATATAGAGGAATGTAATATAGGACCAATGAAAATCCTAAACTGATCAAACTTTCAAAATCACTACCCCCAACTGAAAAAGTGAAATACATTGAGTTTTTGAAAGAATTTCAGGATGTCTTTGCTTAGAGTTATGAGGACCTCAAATCCTATGATACCAACATCATCCAACACACAATTCATATTAAAGAAAATCAAAATCCTTTCAAACAAAAGCTTAGAAGGATTAATCTTGTCTTATTACCTGCAATTGAAAAAGAAATTCAAAGGATGTATGATGCCAAAATAATTGCACCAATCAGATTTTCTGATTTGGTCTCAAAATTGGTGCCAACTAGAAAGAAAACTGGTGAGTTCAGACTCTGTGTGGATCTTAGAAGCCTCAAAAAAGTATCACTAAAAGACAATTAATCTCTCCCCAAAATGGATCACATTTTACAGAGAGCAGTTGGATCAACCAAAATCTCATTGTTGGATGGGTTTTCTAGTTACAATCAAATCTTGGTTCATCTAGATGACCAACCCAAAACTGCCTTTACTACTCCTTGGGGCACATTTATGTATGTAAAAATGCCTTTTGGGCTAATGAATGCAGGAGCCACTATTCAGAGGGCTATGGATATAGCCTTTGCAAAAGAAATTCATGATTTCCTTGTGATATATTTAGATGATATCACTGTATTTTCAAAGCCTGACAATCAACATTTGGATCATCTAAGGCAAGTTTTTATTAAATTCATGAAATTTGGAATCTCCTTAAACCCCAAAAAGTCCTTGTTTGCGTTAGAAGAAGGAAAGTTGTTAGGTCACATAATTTCAAAAGATGGTATAAAAATAAACCCTGCTAGAATAGAAGCCATCCTGCAAATAAAACACCCTAGGAACATTAAAGAGTTACAAACTTTCTTAGGAAAAATTAATTTTCTTAGAATGTTTATATCTAATTTGGCAAAGTTAATTAGATCACTAAACAACATGCTAAAAAATGACTCCACCATAAAATGGTCTTTTAAGGCTAAAAAATCCTTTGAAAACATCAAACTAGCCTTGACTAAAACACCTATGTCAATCAGTCCTAAATTTGATAGAGATTTCATCTTGTTTTCCTTTTGCTTCTGAGCACACAATTACTGTAGTTCTACTACAGAAAATGACCAGGCTATGAACAACCTGTGGCTTTCTTCAGTAAAGCCTTGAGAGATTCCCCCTTGAAATATAATATAATGGAAAAACAAGCATTGGCTTTAGTCAAAGCCATTAAGGACTTTAGGGTATACATCTTATATTCTCATATAGTAGCCTATGTTCCTAATTCAGTAGTTAAAGACATCCTAAGTCAGGATGGTCCTGATGGAAAGAGGGAAAAGTGGATTGCTACTCTTTTGGAGTATGATATAGAAATCAAACCTACCAAGTTAATAAAGGGCCAAGGTTTAGCCAAGCTCATGGCTGAATCAAACTGTTAGTCCTTGAATATAAACTTTATTTCAGCAATAGATAATGAAGAGGATATGGCAACTCCACTAATCATCCAAGCCTTTATTGAATCTCCTTGGTATGCTGATATTATTTATGTTTTACTGAATTTACAAGCTCCTCCTGAATTATCTAGGACTAAAAGCAGGTTTTCAAAGATGAAATCCTTGAAATTTTGTATATTAGACAATGCTCTGTTTTGGAGAGATCATGAAGGTATTCTTCTTAATTGCTTATTAAAAGATGAATCTGACAAAGTTTTGCAAGAGTTTCATGCAAGTGACTGTGGAGGACACCTTTACTGGAAGACCACTGTAGATAAAATCCTTAGAGTTGGTTTCTACTGGCCTACCTTGTTTGCTGATGTCAAAAAATATGTGACCTCCTATCACAAATGTCAAATTTTTGAGGGGAAGAAAAAACTCTTACCTTTACCCCTCAAGCCAATCTCTGTAGAAATACCTTTTCAGCAATGGGGTTTAGACTTCATTGGTGAAATTCACCCACCCTCCTCTACCCAGCACAAATGGATCCTCATAGCCACAGACTACTTCACAAAATGGATAGAGACCATACCTTCAAGGCAAGCCACAGATACTGTTATCATAACCTTCCTTGAAACCAATATTCTATCAAGATTTGGATGTCCAACTAAGCTCATTATTGATAATGCAGCAGCCTTTAAATCCAAAAGAATGATATATTTCTGCAATAAATACCATATCTCCCTTGGCCATTCCACAACCTATTACCCTCAGGGTAATGGACTGGTAGAATCCTCAAACAAAAGCCTGGTAAATATCATTAAGAAGTTACTAGAGGATAATAAGAAAACTTGGAACAAAATGCTAGTTAATGCCTTATGGGCAGATAGATTGACTACTAAGAAATCAATTGGTACTTCTCCCTCTCAACTAGTTTATGGGATGGAAGTTGTCTTTCCATCCTCTTTGGGAGTACCAGTAATGAAGATACTTCAAGAATTGCAGGTTGAATCGAATAGTATTGAAAGAAGAATCAACCAAACTATTCATCTACAACAAACCAGAGAAGAGGTCTATGCCAGGTCTCATGTTGTGCAGGAAAAGATTAAAAAGATTTTTGATCAGAGAACCAAGGCTGAAGATTTCTACACTGGTGACAAAGTGCTCAAGTGGGATTCAAGGAGGGAAGACAAAGGAAAACATGAGAAATTTGATTTCCTATGGAAAGGTCCCTATGTCATTTATGCTTACAGAGGAAATAATGCCTTCTTCTTAAGGGAAATTAATGGTACAGATACAGAAGGTGAGCCAGTGAATGGTCGAATGCTAAAACATTACTTTGAACCAAGTTACTAATTTTCATTCCACATTTGTACATACTTTATTTACAAAGTTTAGTTTGGATTTGATGGTGATTTTTGAAGTTGAAGCCCAAAGAGAAGGCCCTAAGATTTAAAATATTTACTGTCATAAATATCAATAATGCAAATTCACAAAAGGACACTTTACAAGGTAACATAAACAACAATTCAAAGGCTATTGATCTTTAGAGTTCTTGACATTTCACTAGAAAATTCCATCCCCAAGTGGAGCCACTATTAGGTTCCTAGACCAATAGGAGTCATAATTTTGAATGACGAAGGTTAAGCCTTGTAATATCCTTTGCTTTCTGCAAATGTTTTCCATATTATTTAAAATTTTAAAAATGTAAAGAGGGTATGTCCTAAAAGAAAATCAAAGGACAAAAAGAAAAAGAGAAGGTCAAAAAATGAAAATATATGAACCACAAAAAGCAAAAAGAGACCATGAAAGTGTGCAAGTCTAAATGCCACTACTATTTACTTTATGCATAATAATGATTGTGTGTAGCTTGTAATTTATGCCACAATCCATGATAATCAAACTATTTAATCTTGGTTATTTCATGCTTTGAATTTTATGTATATAGTTAGAGAATAAAATCTGACCAAATAGATTAATCTTGGCAGATCATTAGATAGGTAGAGAAAATAAAAGGAGCTCATTAGTTTAATCTGAGCCCTTCGATGATATAAGGTTAGAATTAGAAAGATTACTTTTCAAAAGAAAAATGGATGTTAAGGGTTTGCTAGTCTAAATGCACCCAAATAAAATGAAGAAAAAATGGTAGGGTAAGTAATGGGTAAGTAGAAGAAAGGTTGCTGAAGTATAAATTTGATTGGATCAAACACATGTATCATGCTAAGACACATATTTCTATATGTATGATCGACTATGGAAGTAAAAAAAAGGTTTGCAAGTCAATATGTTTAACTCCCCTTCATTCATTTTTCCCCTTACTTACTAACTTCCTATCCACAAATATGTTCTAATACTTTAAATCCTTCAAGTCAAATAGGGTCAGATCATTTCTCTGACTTTTGGTGGGAACGGACCCTCAGCTTAATGACTTATAGACATCAAGTGTTAGAATCCCCTTCATAAAATTCATTTCCCTTCATTTCCCTAATAAAACTCTTTTCCTAAGGTTAAACTCCATTAGCCTATGAAAAGTTAGAAATGCCATGTTAAATCCCATTTCATTCAAAATCTCAAAAAAGATTTTATCCTTAGTGTATATAAAATAAATGTACAGATATTACATTACAATTAATATTATTTTCATCTCTGCTCATTTCATGTCATATTAATTTCTAATTTAATTATATAGCTCCCATAATCCCCTGTTTCTCCTATATAAATAAATCCCTATGTATTATCCCCACCCATAGTTTAACTATAAACTATAGTTTTATTCTATTCCCCCCGATGAAACCCACTTAACCCATCAATTCTTCGCGAAGTTAAGTTAAACCTTCATTAAAACCCATCTGATCCCCTAACCCCATGATTAACCCTGCAATAATCACAATCTGTCGTAATTAAAGCCCTTGGCCCCCCCCTAAACCTTCGTCCATTTCCTCCGCGCTAGTCTGCCACCCAACTACCGTCCAATCATTTGTGCCCAAATCAAACAGCGCACAGCCATATTGGGCTCACCCGACGCCCGATCTTTACCCACCCGATCAATTAAACCCATGATTAGATCTTAATAAATCCCAATCCACCAAGGATTAAAGCTCTGCCCCCCCGAAGCCCATGCTTTTATCACCCGCGGACCTCCCTCGCCCGACTGTCGTCTGATAACCATCCCCCTCCTCCAATGGTCCATAGCCATATCGGCTGCGCCCGATGGCTGATCGTTACCCGCCCGATAAAGTGGTTTTCCCCCGAACCCCAAATGCTATGTGTCAGGTGTGGAGGTAGATCGAGTGACCCCTCCTGAATACGACCTTCGCCACAAAAGTGGTGCGATGGCCTAAGAAATCGCCTCCCCACTCAACCCGAGAAACCACTCACTGTTCATAATATAAAAATCTCGTGCCAAATTTAAAAAGTTGCCCATTAAAACCGTGAAAACCCTCGTTTTCATTTCTTTTGCCCTGTTTCACACTAAAACCTATCAAACCCTTCTGACGCTACCCTAAACCTCTGTAACACAATTCGACCTTTAATTACTTTCAAAACATTTCCATGACTCCTTCCCCAGACATCCCTGTGCAATAAAACAATCAATTGCCTTTCTTGCCAACCTATGTTTTCTTAATGATTGTTGTATTTTGTAGGTAATTGGCAGAAGACTAGAGCTTGGATAAACAATTTTGATACTAGTCACAAAACTTGTTATTCCAAGACTCGAAAGGAAACCTATTTAAAAACCTTCATTCAGAAGAAGAAAGCAGTTATACACAAAACAAAGAAAGAAAGCATTCACACAGAGACATTGACTATTAAAACAAAGGAACCAGACATAGCATATAGTCAAAACAAAAATAGATCAAACATACAGAAAGTTGATCAATATCCATTACCATATGCTGATACATATAAAAAACTAAATAATTTACTATTGAAATACGCAGTAAAAAGTTAAAATGTACAGTAATACTAAAAAAACAGTAAAGGATATTGAAAGGTCATCAAAGTAAAAGTGTATCAGGTCAAAGAGTATCAGTTTCAAAGTGTATCGGATGAAATCCAAAAGTGAATGAAGCTTCTAGCATGAAAGATCAAAACAACAAGGCAGCGTAAAGGGATAGAAATCAAACCATAAAGGCCAGAAGCACCAAAATAAAGGGGACAACATGAAAATAGTTCAATAGATGTCTCTATCAACTTGCATGAAGATATCTCTTTTTTCCTAGATTATTTTTTAATATAGTTTCAGATATTTTGTAACTTCATATGTATAAATACTTCATAATTAGAAGTATCTTGGGTGGATTCTTAGACATTTCTATAGACTTCTTGATCGAAATACTGTAAAGCTATTGTATCATTTACTCATCCAACAAGCTGTATTGATGAATAAAGACAAGATATTTCACAGGATTCATATGTTAAGAGAAGTGCAGACAAGTATTTTCTCATGTTATTGTTATCTTTCTTATAGTTTTCCCACAATCTTTAATGTATTTCTGAATCTTAATGCTATAACTAGAACAATATCTCAAAATTTGTTTAATTACACTCTGTTTTAATAGTTAGGCATATAAATGTTTTCAACTAATATCTAAGTTAAGGAATTCTTAATTGCTCCTTAGTTTAGGTTGTTTTCTTGCTAATCCAGATCAAAGGATTCTTAATTGCCCTTTGTTTTCGATTACCCTTTATTCCTCGTTTATATCTGGTCTGAGAATCCTTAATTTCTCTCTCACCCTGATTAAAACCATTTCATCCCCCCTGTCCCAAAGACCTGCACTTTACTCTGCTAGTTTTCCCTTTGAACATTCCCTTTAGTGAGTTGATCTAGTTTTGTTGCCCTTCTGTTAACTCCATAGCCCAATGGTCTAAAGACATCATTCTATCCATCCATTCCAAAAATCCCACCATCCAATCTTCAATAAAAATAAACCCCCCCACCCCCTTAATCTTCATAACTAGCCTAAAATCCCAATAAACAAAGCTAAACCATATAGAGAGAGCCCTCTCTGAGCCATAGGTTGGCTAGAGCCTATGCTCCAAAGTTGGTTTGTGGTTACCTTGGTCATTTTCTTTCTTCTAATAACTTCTAGAGAAATCTGTGAGTGATAACAGGTCTTAGAACCTTCAGGCTTCTCTATGTACACCTCTTCCTCAATCATGCCATTAAGGAAGGTTGCCTTCACATCCAACTATGTTGATAGTGCCAATATAGATCTGATTGACGAGTACCTTGGAACAAGAGCAAAGGTCTCATCATAGTCAATCCCCTCTACTTGTGAAAAGCCACAGACCACAAATCTAGCCTTATGCTTCTCCACGCTACCATCTTCAGCTTTATTTACCTTGTAAATCCAATGGGAGCTCACCACTAGCTTGTCCTCCGGTCTCAAGACCACATCCCAAACACTATTTATGGAGTCATACTCCTCCACCATGGCATCAACCCAAACCGACTACTACAATGCTTCCTTAATCGAAGATGCCTTTGTCACAACACATTCTCCCATAAGAGCCATGTATCTAGTGTACCTCTCAGGTGACCTCCTCTGCCTATGTTGAGAAGTGGGTGCTCCCACATTCTCCCGTGCATCATCCAACAATCTGTCAGCCTCTCTGGTGCACTTTCTTCCCTCTCTAGAAGACTCTGCTTGAGTGGATGTCTCCACTTCCAGATCCTTTGCATGTGGTTTCTCCACATCAATATGAGGATCCTCAAACTTAGGAGCTAAAATCTCCTCATCCACATGTAACTCAAGCTCCCTCTGAAGGGAAACTCGCATGGCCTTCTCCTCATCAAATCTAACATCCCTGTGAACCACTGTCATCCTGCTGGTCGGAAAGTGCACCCGATAGTTGTGAGGCGTATCAGTGTACCCCAAAAATATCCCCAACTCTGTTGTAGGCTCAAGCTTCTTCCATGCATCTTTGGTCACATGGCAATATACTGATGACCCTAAAATCCTGAAGTGACCAACATCTGGCCTCTTACCGGAATAAGCCTCCTCTAGTGTCTTCATCTCATGTATCTAATGTGGGCTACGGTATTGAACGTAAACTTGTTGTATTGCATGCCTCAGCCCATAAGCATAGTGGTAGGCCCTGATCATGAAATGTCGCCCTTGCTGCCCTACTATGATTTTGTTCTTCCTCTCAGCCACCCCATTCTGTTGAGGGTTATGGGGTGTTGTCAACTCCCATTTAATCCCTTCCAATGTACAAAATTTCTTAAACTCATTTGAGACATACTCACCACCGTTATCACTCCATATAGATTTAACCTTCTTTCCCGACTCTTTCTCCACAAATGCTTTAAACTCACAAAACTTTGTGAAAATTTGATCCTTTTTCTGCATGAAAGATATCTAGCATTTACGAGAATAGTCATCAAAAAAATATAACATAATACCTATTTTTGGTCGTGGATGCTGTCAAGAATGGTCCACACACATTTGAATGGACTCACTCTATAATAACCTCTGCTCAATTGTCCCTATCGTGAAAGGAAGACTTGGTGTATTTCCCAAAGTACACCCCTTTCATGTATCAACTTGCTCAATCATACCTTTTGGAAGACTCGTAGAGATCTACTGCAATATCTTCAAAGCCCCATGATGTAAGTGGCCCAATCACCTGCGCCACAATTCACCAATGTCTTAGCTCTGCACCCTTTCTACTTTTGTGCTCAAAGAAGCACACTCCTCTATGTTATAGACATTTTTGTGCCTTACAGCATAGAGCATGAAATGTCAATAATCTAAGGGATCCAAAGTCCCTAAACAAGTTGTTCTTACCCTTAGAGGAACAAGGTCAGCAAACCACAGCACTGCAAATCAGTTCTCCACTGAAAAACACTCAAAAACAGGTCAGTTTTGGATCATTGCAGCTGCTCCACTAGGCATCTGCGCTGCACAACAGGTACAACAAAGGCTACCTGCGTTGCATAGCAAGTAGAACAAAGGCTACCTGCGTTGGGCGTACTTGGACATGTGGAGGAATCTTTTTCTCAAAGTGCCAGTGCCCAGGAAGCTTCTAAAAAGACACTTGATGATAAGATTCGCCTAATGATGAGTTAAGAGCTTCTAAAACTCCAAGTGGAAGACAGAAACTCCGAGTGAAGAATTGAAGAACAACTGGAGTTGAAGAGGACAACAAGTCACACATCAAGCTGACTTATCTTCACTCCAAAACTCTATATAAGGATCTCATCCCATGGGATCTGGAGGCGGGAATTTAGTGCAAAGAATTGCTGTTGGTTTACGGTTGTGAGCATTGGGTGATTGCTTGAGGGAGGTGAAGAGATTTCTCTCCGTCGGGAAGGTGATGCTGGATTGGACCTCTCATGGTTGTATCACCGCCTGAACCTTACTTCCATATATTAATAAAGCATTTGAGGTTCTTCTATTCGCATGTGTTTCAATGGTGTATTGTCTTACTTGCGTCTTTGATTTATGCTAATCCTTGAATCGATTATGAATGCATGCTTCTTGTAGTTTCCTTTTCTTGTCTTATTTGCAAGATCTCGTGTAGCTGGGCCCGTGAAAATACTTGGAGCTGGGAGCAAGCGGCAATCAAAGGATATTGGATCGACCATTTGCACAAGACATCGGTAAGTGGATCTCTTCCTTTTATCTCTTGCATGTCATAAAGAAGAAACTTTAGATAGCTTTGCTTTCAGCTGTTGCTAAGGAACTGTCACCCTTAGAGTGGGTTAGGTTCATTCCGAGTTGGATACTTTCCCCCACAACAGACTGGCGACTCCGCTGGGGATCGTGTCTTGTTGGTAGCTTGTATTCTTGCTATTTATCTCTTGAACAAAGGGAGTACCGAATCGAACTGCATTCGAATCCTTCGAATGCAAAGTAGAGGGCAGCTACTCTAGCCCAGTGCTGGGCATGTTCATGATTTAAAAAGCTGATACACAAGGACTCTTTTTAGCTCTTTGTGATAGTGTTCATCTTCCTTTAATCATCCTCTAGTGTATACTTGACTGACAGCCTCTGATTTGGCCAAAAACCGCTCATTTTTTAGCAAACTGTGACCCGGAATCTGAGAGAGACGTGACTTGTCTCATCAGTGCAGCTGCCACAAAGGCTACCTGCACTGCAACGCAGGTCCCGAAGGGGCTACCTGCGCTGCATCTCAGATTCACAGTGCAGCACCTGCGCTGATCCAGTTTTGCCTTGTGCAACTTGGATTCTCCACTGTCTGTTGCCCAGTTTTCAGTATTGTTTTTGCAGCCAGTTGTCAACCTGTATACCCAGCTGAAACCACTTCTCTTTGCCTTCATTCCGCCTCAGTTGTATGAAGAAACCGTGATTGTTCTTATTGTATTTCTTGCTGTCATTCACAGTTTCCCATAGCAAAAGTGAACTAGTCTTGCTATGACCTCTTGAAATCTAGACCTGTGAGAAAGTGTCGTTGTGATTCTAAGAGTTAGTTTATTGCTGTTCATAGCTGCTTGAGCATTTTCTTTCGTTATATGGTTCGAATTTCAGTATTTCTTATGTTGAAACAAGTGAATCTTAAGGTGTTCTTTTGATTATTGGACAAAAACTTGTTTTCTTTCACTTGAAATTGAATTCGAAATTATACAACAGCTTTCTTTTTGTAATACATCAACATTAAGGAAGAAGAAAAGAAATACTTGCATTGTGCATGTGCATTTTGACAGTTTGCATGTCGATTTAGGAAAAGTGCATCAGTGAGTGCTCTATGATCTGTTTGAAAAGATGATGTCTTTCTTTTCCTTCAGTAGTTAAGGTTTTCATAAGTTGAAAGAATTGAAAAAGCTTGCTTATCATTCTTAGACTGCATTTAGGAGTTGTATCATACATCACGTGGTGATCCATAAAGGCAAACTGCTAAGCAAGATCAACCTAAAAAGAACTGAATTTATCTAACAACGCTTTGAAACATAACGAAACACAGTAGAGGTCTAGGTAGAGACGTGAACCGGCGTCGTTAAACATGGTGACTGTCGATCTCTACGAAGGTGGGTGATTCCTCCTGAGGGACGATAGCACTAATACGGACTTGTGCCCCCGCGTACCATCGCGTATATTGGGGGACCCCTATAGGAACAAAGCCTTTATCCATAGGAAGCCGTGTCGGCCGCCCTACTGATCGCGATGCAGTGAACACAGCATTCACGAAGATCGACCACTCGTACCGTAAAACGTATTCTGTGGTTTCGCGAAAGGTTTGGCACACCCTTGCCTAGAACTCCGGAGTAGTTTCTTTTGGCCTTTTTCAAACTCTATAACTGAAAAATTCCATCCGAGCATTTGTCACTTTGGGCTCGTTAATACATCGAAGGAGACTAGAGTCATCTTTATCTTTTTCTCGACTCTTAAAAAGTGAAAAAGCAAGTTGTGTCTTAAAAAGCGTCGTTATATAAAATTCATTCTAAACGGAACATAATCACCCCTTATTCCTACGTTGATCTTAAGGTTGAGAACATGGAACACACCAACCAAGGGATTCCACAGCATGGGACCCCTAGCCCTTTCTCCTCTTGGGGAGAAGTTGGTGCGCCCCACATGGCCACATTGTCGCTTCCAGGACTGACAATTGGCCTGCCAGTTTGGCTATTTTCAACCACTGTAGTTCAGACCACCACGGTTCCTGAACAGTCGAGTCAACAGTTAGACCAATCTAGAGCTACCCTCCAGCCTTCCACTTCTTATGAGCCTTCCTCCGATCCTTATTCTTCGAAAGGTCAAGCCGCCAAAAGCGGAGCTCCCATAGAAAAGAAGAAGGAAAAGAAGAAGAAAGAAAAGAAGCAAAAGGAGCCAAAGGCGCCTGGGGGCAAGCAAAAAGCATCTAACGAAAACCCACACACAGCACGGACCGGGCCCAAATCGCCATGTGTCATATGTAGAGGAGACCACTTCCACAGTGATTGTCCCAGTATTCCCCGGATACTAAGGGACTGGTCCCCTCGTTTGCACAGTTCGGAAGCATCAACCTCTGACAACTAGGTTGAATGCTTACCGTCGACCAACGAAAGTGAAGGTCCTAGACGACGAAGGGGAATGAGATTCCCCTGCGAACTGTGTGAAGGCAATCACACCCTCCGCCGTTGTCCCTTTTTAGACGAAGCAAAGAGAGTTTTGGAAGATCAACCGGTTGCACCGTTGCTACTTCCTCCTGGATACCAAAAACTCACGCCAAGTCCTTCGTTGGTCGAAAATACAGCTGCCCCGCTCATAGGGCCAGCTGAAGTGTCAGTCACTGAAAGTGAACCTACTGAATCCGGACCGGACGAAAGTCCAAAGGTCGAAACGGCAGTTGACCCGGTTCTCCCTTCAGAAGTTTCATCTTCAAATACCACAGTCACTGAGGATTCATCTTCAGCTGACACCCCTACCGAAGAGAGTAAGGATGACACCGTCCAGATTCTTTTCATTAACACTGATTCTGATGAACATCAGGGCAATGTGCCCACTCCTTTATCGCAGGAAGGAGCATCGTCAGGATCATACCCGGTCGTATATTCGGTCCCACCACCAAGCAACCTGGTTGTGTCCTTTGATTGGAACCAACTAGGCAGACCCCGGTTACCAGCCAGTATACCATTTAGAATTATAGTCCAAATATACAAAATGGTGATGGCTGGGACTATCATTGATGAAGGGGCATCTGTGAGTATCCTGTCCTCTATTGCTTGGAAAGCACTGGGTTGCCCAGCGCTTTTGCCTGAGATAAGAAATCTCTCAGGTTTTGACAAAGGAACCAGTCGACCATTAGGGATTCTACCTAATGTGCCTATTACATTGAAAGGGAAGGCTGTCAAGATGAATTTGATGGTCGTCCAAGGACCCTTGGATTATAACCTACTCCTTGGACGAGACTACATATATTGCATGGAAGCAATAGTCTCCTCACTCTTTCGAATAATGTGTTTTCCATACGAAGGAAGGATGGTCAAGCTCGTAGACCAACTTTCACTTCCGGGATCACGCATCGCAAGTAGTCACATACCTATCCTCGATGGTCTTTTTGATCAAGAAAGGTCTCTTCCTCCGGTTCTTCTTCCTGATGAATGCGAGTGATTCGGGAAAGGAAGGCCGGAACCCAGGGGGCATGCATCCTGGTCTGCTCTGGAGGCAGAAAAAACCTTGGGTGTAAAGTAGAATTTCCGCGGAAGAATATGACTAGTCCGTACCCCGTCCCCCTCCTTCATCTTTGTGAATCTTCCTCTGAGCCATCTTCGTGGAGAAGAAGGACAAGAAGACAAAGAGAGAGTTGGACTCTCAGAAGGGGCTGTTAGGGATGGGGTTGTTCTGGAAAAAGATTCTTTTGTTAAAGTTAAGTGTGTGGCGGAGCAACGTCATCCACCGTCGCCTAGTCGGCATCGCCGAAGAGAGTTCTGTTTGAAAGATTAGCAGAACAATCTTTGGATAACCTGAAAGAGGTAAGCCTCACCCGTTGAAAACAAGGGTTTTTGACGGATAAGTAGGGGCGACCTTGAAATTAGACTTACACCTGGGGGCATGCAAACCTCTTGGAATGCAAGCGCGGGCGGCTTTTTAGTTTTAGGTAGGACTAACCCCTCTAACCCGTAGGATAGGCCGATACCCGGCTTACACAAAGAGAGGATATGGAGCAATACGTAGGGAGATGAAGCTCTTTAAAAAATAGCGATCTTCCATGAGACCTTCCTACTTTATGACTGGTAAAAACCAAGCAGTTTTCGCAGGTGTTCATGCTCGTTAAAAAATAAACGCAAACACGAGCAGTTTTGGCAAAGTTCATGCTCGTTAAAAAATAAACGCAAGATCCGAGCAGTTTTAATGCGGAGATTCATGCTCGTTAAAAAATAAACATAAGCTTGTGAGCAGGCTTCCCCCAGTGTTCAAGCTCATTCAAAAAAATGAACCGGTAAATAACCATTTGAGACCGTAAATTCATCAGCCATAAAAGCCTTGGTCGTGTTTGTGCACCGTCACCTCCACTTTTCCTTTGGCCGATCATTCACATCCACTTGATTGTTTACCTATTTTGAGGAACGGCTGCGAAGAGTGATCCCACTTAGCCATCCTTGTAATACTGCCGTGATTGGAAAATTCCAACCTGTACCTGGAATCTGCTGCTATCCCTGTTTATCACTCGTTCCTCAAAAGACGAGTCTTCTTTGAGCTCTTTTCACTGACTCGTAAAAAATGAAAAGTTTGCCGAGTTTTGGCCTTCCAGCTCGTTAAAAGGACCGGAAGAGCTATCCCTCCTCTAGATTTTAATCTTTTTGGACCTGAGGGATTAGTGCACAAAAAGATCGAGCGCTTGTCTAGTTCGGCTCGATAAAGATATCGAACATTCATCCCTTCTGTATTGTTTTATACTTTTTTGGACTTAAGGGATTAGATGACGAAAAAGGACCCCTGGAGTCTACTTTATGTACCCTTTTCAAACTCTCTAAAAATGAAAAGGACCGAGTTGTCTTTGTCGCTGGGCTCGTTAAAAATATTAGATAGCGACAAACTTGTCTTTAGACAAGAACGAGTTTCCCTATCGCTAGGCTCGTTAAAACATAGCGATGGGCTTGCCCGAAGGGTAGGTTATAGATCAAGCATATGTTATCCTCCTCAAGCTTGACAAAAATAAAGAGGTACTGGTCAGAAATGACTGGGCAAAAATTGGGAAGAACCTCAAAGCTTAATGGTAGCAAGTCGCTCTTGAACATGACACTTTTGCCTCCGTAAATATCGGGTTGGGTTATTATCATTCACCGGTCCCTTCACCATGGTCTCGCCATACCATCCATACATGGGGTAATGCTACCGATCCATCACATCAGTGTCGTTATATGTTCAAGAGATGTCATTTAGAAAGTGTCAACCGGGTCCCATCCACTACCATACATCATCTTTCATCCTTCCATGACCGCCACCCTGAATCGTATTTCACAGATCGTTTTCACCATCATCACTAGCTCCGTTCCGTGTCACTGATGTGGGATTCATTAAGGCCCTCCTTTGACGGATCACTTCTTGTCGACATCAGCTCATTATCCAAGAAGTTGATCTAGGAACACCCCCTCAGTACTTTGAAGCTTGCATGCCTCAATGGCAAGTTTCTCACTTCCGGCGATAGGTATACATTAATGACCTTCGACCGGGAGACTTTGCGTGGTGTTCGACGTCAGATCCTATATTCACGCCACGTGAATTGTGCTGCAGTACCTTGAGGGTCATCATCATTATCGGTGATTCCTCTCGCGCTTGTTAACAGTTTACATTATTGACTGGTAATCAAGCGATGTCTTTCCATGTTCGACTTCAAGAAATTCTCACATGGATCGACTTGTACTAGAGTGAAGATTGGACAAGTTTGAAGACCCCGGATCTAGTTTCATCCATCTGGGCTGCGATATATATTCAGGAGATAAAAACATAGACATGTGCAGCAGATGATCATCCTACTAAAAAGGATGATAATTAAAAGCAGAGAATTATCAGTCTATTATCAGACGATCGTCTGTTTGTGTACGACAAATGTATTTATAAAGCTGACCATGGGAAATGCCCGCATCAGCTAGATCATGAAAAGAAAGTATGAAAAGATAATGTATTGTATTGTATTTTGTTACAGGTCACCTCCCGGCGATTGAATGAACTTCGGATCCTCCTAATAAAGCATTTCACCCGATAAACGACCTCATACTTTAGGGGGCAACTGTTATAGACATTTTTGTGCCTTACAGCATAGAGCATGAAATGTCAATAATCTAAGGGATCCAAAGTCCCTAAACAAGTTGTTCTTACCCTTAGAGGAACAAGGTCAGCAAACCACAGCACTGCAAATCAGTTCTCCACTGAAAAACACTCAAAAACAGGTCAGTTTTGGATCATTGCAGCTGCTCCACTAGGCATCTGCGCTGCACAGCAGGTACAACAAAGGCTACCTGCGTTGCATAGCAAGTAGAACAAAGGCTACCTGCGTTGGGCGTACTTGGACATGTGGAGGAATCTTTTTCTCAAAGTGCCAGTGCCCAGGAAGCTTCTAAAAAGACACTTGATGATAAGATTCGCCTAATGATGAGTTAAGAGCTTCTAAAACTCCAAGTGGAAGATAGAAACTCCGAGTGAAGAACTGAAGAACAACTGGAGTTGAAGAGGACAACAAGTCACACATCAAGCTGACTTATCTTCACTCCAAAAATCTATATAAGGATCTCATCCCATGGGATCTGGAGGCGGGAATTTAGTGCAAAGAATTGCTGTTGGTTTACGGTTGTGAGCATTGGGTGATTGCTTGAGGGAGGTGAAGAAGAGATTTCTCTCCGTCAGGAAGGTGATGCTGGATTGGACCTCTCATGGTTGTATCACCGCCTGAACCTTACTTCCATATATTAATAAAGCATTTGAGGTTCTTCTATTCGCATGTGTTTCAATGGTGTATTGTCTTACTTGCGTCTTTGATTTATGCTAATCCTTGAATCGATTATGAATGCATGCTTCTTGTAGTTTCCTTTTCTTGTCTTATTTGCAGGATCTCGTGTAGCTGGGCCCGTGAAAAGACTTGGAGCTGGGAGCAAGCGGCAATCAAAGGAGATTGGATCGACCATTTGCGCAAGACATCGGTAAGTGGATCTCTTCCTTTTATCTCTTGCATGTCATAAAGAAGAAACTTTAGATAGCTTTGCTTTCAGCTGTTGCTAAGGAACTGTCACCCTTAGAGTGGGTTAGGGTCATTCCGAGTTGGATACTTTCCCCCACAACACTCTACCTCCAGCTTATAGAGATTCTTAACTCAAATCCCTATCTTCTTTACTTGACTCGTGGCTATGTGTCGAAGGAACACCTTTCCTTTTGAGAATATCACATCATAGCCTCTATCCTCAAGCATGGAAATGGATACCAAGTTCTTCTTCACCTAGGCACATACATAACATTCTTCAAGGTGAGTGGAGGCTCATGCTCCCTCTGAAAAGTAATCGTGCCCAACCAAGTAACATTATACTTCCTGTCGTCACCCATCTCGATATGCATTTGGAGATATTTCTCCTCCAGGTCACTGAATAACTCTTTGTTGCCAGTCATGTGGAATGATGCTCCACTGTCTAAGTATGATACACTTCCCATCATTGATGACACCATGCATGCAATCAGGGAAAATTCCAATTTGAATTATGAGGCCAAAGCCTCACCCACCACTCCTCCTAAGGACTTCTTCTTGGACTTCTTGAGTGGACAATTTGTAGCAAAATGGCCCATCTCATGACAATGAAAGCACTTAAATTTCATCATGTCTTTCTTCTTACCTCCATGACAAGAATCTTATTTGGAATGGAATACTTTCCCTTTCCCCTTCTTTGCCTTAATCGCTAAGGCAAAATTCTCTTCATCATCAGTCTTTGATGAAGAGCCGTCCCTGGTGCTCCTCCTAATTTCCTCCTACATCAAATCTGACCACAATCCTTCCCAATAAGGCAGCTTCTCCCAACCATTAGTAGAGACATAATAACTATGCCAACTCTTTGGGAGTCCCAGAAGAGCAAGACTTGCCATATCATCCTTGGCAACCGTGATTCCAACACTTCCAAGTTCATCATGGAATTGAGTGAACTTGGTCAAGTATTTTGGAATAGTCTCACCTTTCTCCATTTTGATTTTTCGCAGTTTGTCCTTCATTTCCAATTTCCTTTGGTCACTGCTATTGTGATACAAGTCTGTTAATGTTTTCCACGTAGCATACAGAGTTTCTTGCCCTAGAGACTCGAGACAATGTAGTCTCGAACTCCCTCAAGGATTATCTACCTCACCTTTGCAACAAATTTCTTCCATTCAGCCAAATTCTGTGCATCCAATGCTGTTGGCTTAGAAATTTATTGATCAACGAATACCTTCAAGCCATTATCCTCTAGCACAACCTCCATTCTGTCCATCCAGGCTATAAAATTCGAGTTTCCTTCCAAGGCATACTCGAGCCGCAAACTATATATTTCCATCTTCTGATCCTGAAGTATGTATTGCAAATTTTAACTTCACTTGTACAACAAAACTCAAAAGTTTGAAATCTCCTATAGTATAATGTTCTCAGCTCCAATACCATGTAGAAAATCCTATAGATTCACAAGCTCATACAATTTACTAAAACACAGGACAACAATCTACTTCTACTTTCAACCAGTGGAAGCCAATAGATCGTTGAAAACAATATGAACAAGAAGAAAATAAATCAATGGCACATAACACAATATGTATCTGGGGAAATCCACTGCTCAAAACCTCGCTATCTATATTGCATATATCATAAATATGAGTGAAGATACAAAGCTTGTTCTCACTAGAACAATTCTGCACAAGTATGCTCAACTCTCTTAGCTCACAACCTAGCTCCTGGCCAACACTTAGCCAATTCTGCAACTCTCCAAGCTCCTAATCTCTTTCATAATTCCTAGGATGAATAACTTGTATTTAAAGGGAATTCAGTGATTCCAAAACTGCACAATCCAAACATAGGATCAATCTCTATTGCATGCATGATATTTACACTCCAATAAATAATACCACTGATAGTACATTGTCCCTACACTCTAATCTCAACTGGGTCTTTCTTTGAACTAACATGCATGAGTTTATCATGAGGGAATCTTCAGTTAACTGGAGTAGCACTAGTAGATTCATTAGTGCACCAACTGACTGTTAGTTCACTATTAGTTTAAAAAAAATAGAATTAACTTAACTTAACTTAACTCAGTAAACTGGGTGATCTAATTTCCAGCTCAATTTAAACTCATACTGGACCCCTAAAACTTAGGGAGAACATATACATGATTTCAGAAAGACTTCCAACTCGAAATTCCTAATCTAATTAAGTTAATTAAACTTAATTAACTATTTACAAGTTGCTACGAGAATAGAATTCGATTTTAATTCTTAATTTAATTCAAGGACAAATTACACTGAAATTTCTTGTTTCCATTTCTCAACACGTGCATACTTAGTTTAGATCAAGCAAAGCATAGAAGACCCATAACATGCATATTTTCTTTTGATCTAACTCTCCATAATATTTCCATCACTTGCACACATAGGACTTTGATCTTCACCTCTTTATATAGTTTAGCCCTTATCCAATACCACGGGTCAAAACTACATTAGTGTTGATGGTAATCTTTGACGAGATCAATATCCATTTTCGCGCTCATTATTATGGCCTAAAGCCATAGTAAGGACCCCTGGTATTTAGAATACCACAATGCAAAAAGCATACGCTACTTTTCTTCATTAAACTCGCGTGCATACGCAACTTGGCTTAATAGAACTCGTGTATAGTTCTTGAACTTCCAACTTTATCATTCCTCTGAACTGCCATGCATTCTATCACATCTGTAAACACATCTTGTTTATACCTTTAACAAGTAGATTTTCATCAAGAGACAACTTATCAAGTAGGATTCCATTCATTCAAATAGGTTGTTATCATGGAAAACTCATAAGGTAGGTTTTCATTAAGGACAACACCTAATTCATAATGCCAACAATCTCCCTATATCAAACTTATGATTTTGATTTGTAAACCTTTGACCCATCATTCTGGTATTTTATTCCATTATTCTACCACCTCTAAACTGACCTGTGGATTCATCTAATTACCATATACTTGTTCTATTACAAGTGAGTTTCCATCAAGGAAAACACATGCATCATAATGCCAGCATAGAGAAGTGGTATTGTGCCTTGATAATTTAGTTATAGACATGAGCTATGAAGGAGGTTGATTATTCCCGAGATCGTAGAAGATGTATGAGACATAAAGCCAAGGTCCTTGAAAAAGTCAAGCACAAGAAATAGGACGAATGAATTTGAGAGACAATCAATGAATATGTGTAAGTCCCTTTCCTGGCGATGTCGTAGAGGCCTTCGTGAGTACAGGGGGCACCAACAATTCCTCACTAAGGTCACTAATCTCGTACCTTTCACCGCCTTTCTATGCTATCCTACTATAACTGACTTGACATGAGGACATTGCAATTAAAGATTCAATTCCCAATTTGGAAAAAGTGTTAACCACTGAGCTATAGGATCAGAATGAAAAACCCACATTGGTTCAGGGATGTAAGTTTCCAATCCACTTACAATCCTTAAGTTTGAATATTGCATAGGGTTGAGGTTGTGTCTTGAAAACCAAAATTGTACCCCCATTTCTTGGCTTAGATACCATAATGGATGCTTGTATGAGTTTCAATGTTTGCACAAAGTCTAGATCATCGTTGTATGGCACTTCCTTTTTAAACTACATGCGGGGGGATTTAAAGCCACATGATTGTTTATAAGAATTTTGCTATGGACAACCATCATACTTCCAAGTGGAGAGTGACATGTTTTGTACTTTCTATGTGGCCTTCGGATGAAGAGCTTTTTTTCCAATGAGATTAGTCTTACATTAGTTGCAAGATTGAAGCGATTGCTCGATTGCACGACTAGATTCAAGTTCTCCGCCACTTGATAGGAATTATTTTCCATAAATAACTTAGTACATGGAGATTTTTCCTTGGAGTTGAAATTATTATATGAATATAGGCCATATTATTCTTTATTTCCATATGGATTAGTTTGAGTTTATGGAAGATTGCACCAACCCTGATCGTGATTGGTTTCAAGCTGCCTAGCTTTGAGCTAGCAACCCTTGTTAGCACACTTATTGGCCTCAATGTTTTTCTTTCTTAGGATATGAAAGAAATATTTATGGGGGAATTCATCCAATAGTGCTTAGATTCTCTTCAAAAGGTTTTTTAGATGATTATACTTTGGCCAAGTTTTAGTGTGAAGAAGTTGAATAATCATAAACAAATCTCTAAGGACAATTATATTAGTTACTCAAAGAGCTCTTACGAGTAACATGCCTTACAATAACCTGTGTAATTCCGTTTGATTGTTGGTGATAATTCCCAACCCAAATATACTTTGTTAACAATTTTTCATTTGAACTATATAGAATCCCTCTCTCTCCTATCACTCTTAAATATTATAATATTAATAATTAAATTTAAATTGATAAATTTTATATATATATATATATATATATATATATATATATATATAACACTTCGTTTACTTTTACTTTTATAGATGTTAAGGGCTAAGATGAATCAAGATTTTCAATTTATTTATCAATTTGTCTTTATAAAATTAAATGAAAAGCATTCGAGAAAACATATTCTTAAAACATTGTTGTGGTTTCTTATTTTTTTCAAATTGTGTATGAGCATAACGTGCATGAGATATGTACTTTTATTTGTATTTATATGAGGCAAAGGCAATCAAATTATTATTATTAAAATAGTTTTTAGAAAAAGGTAAAATTAAATTTAAGTTTTAAATATAATAAATATTATTAAATATAAATATAATAAAAATTGAAATTTAATTATTTTGTATTTTTAGTTTTAAAAATCTATGAATATAATTTTTGTACAGTAGATTTTAGTTTTTTTTATATAAAATATATTTTTAAATATATAAATAAATTTAATTTTTTTTTATTTTTTTTTTATAAATAAAGTTTACAGAAAAATATATAAAAGATATAATGTTTTGGTTGTATTATAACAAAATAGTTACATTTAATTATGATAGATGTAAGTCTATCTTAAATTTAGATCTATTACATATTAAGTGAGATTAAATTTCTTATGTTTAAATTTTTTGATTTTTTAATTTTATATTATGTATTAATTTTTTATCAAATAATAAAAAAGTTACTCTTAAATTTAATCCCTCTTGAAATTGGATAGATTTCAGTATTAAATATAAATACATTAATTTGTTTAATTTAAAATTTTTAATTTGATTTAAACTCGATCAATTAATATAAATAAAAATTTACATTTTATAGTTCATCTGGGGTAGTTCAAGTGGTAGTGGCTATGGAAATCAAGGTTGCTCAAGTAGCCATAGAAATGAAGTTTCACTACATTGAAAGTCTTTGGTTCAAATATTATATTACCCATTATTAATTTTTTTTCACTTTTATATCTATGATCGCTACCACAAGCCTAACATGTTAAATAGCGTAAGTGGTCGAGAAAAGTGGAAAAAACACCATTTACTACGTATATAATATTAACCACCAGTCACCTATAAGAAAGTTTTAAGAAATGTGCTCAATAATGATTTGAAAGGTTATACCATTGTTAAAACATAACTATCAAGTTTGAACTTGAAGTTATTCGCATTCATTCTTTTTTCCAATATATTTACTATGTATATAATATTAACCACCAACAACCTATAATAAAGTTTTAGGTAATGTGCTCAATAATGATTTGAAAGGAGTGATAGACTCTAAATGCAGGATTGAAATGAAGTGGCAGGAGATGCCTCCAAGCAGGTTAAGAGCTCTCTGCAATGAACAAGTTGTAGAGGATACAGAAATTTTCAAATATTGGGCACGAGAGTCAAGCACAGAATAAAGCTTTCTATGCCAGTTCTTACACAGAACCGTGGTCGGCTCTTTGAAAGAGGGCAAACTCTGAATGGGGATAGCTTCCTTTGGTTTACTGAATGCTTTGGCGATGAGCTCCATGGTCAATTTAAGTGGATTGAAAGGCTGGATTGCTCCCACAAGGGAAATTCCACTCTACTCCTCTTTCGGCACAGTAAACCAGGCTTTGAGTGGTTTTCTAATGATCGCGAGGCTTTCCAATGGTAAGTGGTTTTGGTGGGTTAAGAGCGATTCCACTAGGCTCTCAACATCTGGCTTGGGTAGGGTTCGTGAAACCACCCTTCATCGCGCCTTAAAGTTCTTGTTTCTTGGCTTTCCGATTTCTCTCCGAGCCGTCCTTTCTGACGGTGGCATTCGACGGTTAGATTTGGTTGAGCATTTCAGTCGAGCCGCTTCTATTTTCAATCTTTGTGAGTTAATGGGGGATGGGTTCGCGGCGCTTAACATTGGGTCAATGCTTAACCGTGGGGACCATTGGTTAAGTTAGTTTGTCCTTTAGTTTGTTGGCTAGTCACATCTTTAGCTGTACGACCTTGAGGTTTCCGTAAGCCTTGAGAAATTCAGGCCTTTTGTATTTATTGTAACTTTACTTTTGAGTTTTTGAATTAGAAGGAAAGTCTCTTGCTTCAGCAAAAAAATATTTGAAAGGTTATACCATTGTTAAAACATAGCTATCAAGTTTGAACTTGAGGTTATTCTCATTCATTCTTTTTTCCCATATATATTTTTTTTATTATAAAATTGTGTTAAAAAGATAATTAAAGTTATAAGTATTGTTTTAATAAAAAAAATTAACTACGGTTAGAATTTTTTGGTTTTAATGGTACAGATTCTATGGATAGTAATGAAACACTAATACTTTTTTTTTAGTTAAGGATGTAAACGTAATTTGAAAAGATTCTTTTGAGTTAGACGAAAATTAGGGAGAAGGTTCACCCATGGTGGTGAAACATATTAGAAAGGGTTCATTAGTGATTAAACATATTAGATAAAGAAAACAAATGAATACCATTGAGAAAACATGCATTGTTAAGGCTTTTTAGTGACTTTCAAACCAAAACTTCTACAAACACAACACAATCCAATAATCCATAGTCTCACTATAATAGAAAAAAGGGACAGTATAGAACTACATAAATGTGCAACTCATGTGAATGCATTTGCTGTAAAAAAATGATTTGGTTATTGATATAGTTAATTAGATTTATTTATTAAAAATAATAATTTATTATATTTTGTAATTTTTTTGTGGAGTAATACCTAAAAGGGATTTGAATTTTGAATCTCATAATTTGCATAATACTTCATAACATGGTGATTACTAATTAAGCTTCCCTCGCATGATTGTAAATTTAAGAATTAGTTTAATGGATTTTTAGAATCGTTGTTGGATATTGATTAGATTTATAAGAGTAGATATCTTGTGTGAAATTTAAATATTATTTTTTTCTGAAATTAGTATTTAGAAGTAAGTGTTGTATGGTATTTTAGTTCTTATTTTTTTCTAAGTAATGCTAATTCTATTTAAAAAACCAGTAAAATTACAACGAGGCTCTGGCGTCTGCGGTGCAGAACAAAGTTATGTCATGATTAGTCAATAAAAACTGAAACAGGACTTCCCTTCAAGGGGAAACCAGTCGAAAAAAACCAAAAAAAGATGCCCACGTAGGGGTCCCAATTCAAAACCAACATAAACAGTAATTTTACCAAAATTAACCACATTTTTTGAAAAATCATAAAAAAAACCCATGAATCATCGAAAAAGAAACCTGGCATCTTGTACAGCTGGCTGCATGGAGCCTCTTGGGCAGGTGTCACTTGGTGGAGGCTCTTCCACAATGAGACATCTGTACTCATCCCGGTCCTCCACCGCTGCAGACGTGCCACCAGGGATGCCCCCTTCCGCTTGCGTGCCACCCAAACTGCCTTCATCTGCATGCTTGCCGCCAGAGATGTCCTCACCCTACAGAGTGTTGTCATGGCCATCTTTGCAACTAGGAAAAGTAGACCTGTTGTTCGAGTGTTTCCGTCCTCTGATGGCTTGCTTCTCCTTTGCCTTCTTCTGCTTTCTTTTATCCTCTATCTCTGGGACTGGGTCATGGGTATGAGCATCTTTCTCATCCTGTGATTGAATTTCTTCACCGAAAGCCACTATGATAGTGGCAATGATAACACGCCGATTCAAGGTACTGTGGAAGCGGAGTTGGGTCGAATGGTGCGGCAGATGAGGGGGGGCAGGGGAGTTAGTCGTTTGAGTTGTTGTGTTCCTTCTGCTCACACCATAGGCTTGGGCTCGATCTCTTCCACTATGGGTGGTGGGATATTTTCCAAAAAGGTGACCTCCGGATGGAGAAGACAAAGGGGAGGAAGAAGGGGACATCGGCTCAGGAGGAGGCAGCGTAGGGGGGGGATGTTTCGACCGTGACTGCTGCCTCTCCTGCTGCGCATCCGATGGCGAAGACGCATCATGGCTCTCCGGGAAGGATGGCTGGAAATGGTGTGGGCCGAGATGACATTAGTATTAGCACTGATTAAAGAGGGTGAGGTAGAGTTTACGCTGGAGTTGATAGAGCTATTCAGGCGAGGAACAATGGTATTCTGTGAAGAATTCAGAGCACAATGAGGAGTATGGGAGAAATGGAAGCCATTCCCCAGATCAACATAGATGATAAGCCTACAATGCCTCCATGTTGTCATGTGAGAGCTCGGCTCTGCAGCATCACAGGGGCAAGAGCAATTGAGTGGGGAAGGGGTGAAGGAGTTCAGACTTGTAGAAGCCATAGTTTTAAGTCTGTCACGAGCATCTTGACCTGAGCGCTAGCTTAATGGCACCTGCAGGTTGACGGTGGCTCGCCATAAATTGACATGGATGGGGACGCGGGTGGCCATGTGTCTCGACCGTCTGCCATTCTCATGTCTAATCTCCATTAAATTCCAATTAATCACCCGCATTCGGGAGGTAGTTTAGTTCTTATTGAGAAGTTATAAAAAATATAATGAATAATCAAAATTAATATGATTAAGTACACTTTTTCAAAAGATACTTATTTGGACTTGTAATTAAAGTAAAAAGGAATTTATATCTTATGAAAAGGAATTTCTTAGGTATGATACATTGAAATAACTAGATCCATTTATACTATCACATATACTAGTGATTAAAATTGTATAACTAGAAAGAAGTAATATATATACATACACATATTAATGTTCTCTATTTAGGTGGATCTAATTCCATCCACCTTTTTTTCCGATGATATTTTCATGGAAAAGTCCTAATCAAAATTTTATAATTCACACACACACACACACACACACATTTTCCATTCCTTTCCTTAACTCTTTCCCAATACCGCCAAGATTTAAAAGCACAATATAAGATTAATGAAGTCACCAAATTTTGCAACAATACTTTGCTAACCTACCTCACTTATAAGTTCCTCTAAATCCCCATCTTGGTTTTTATGTCCTTTTGTTCTGCCACCATTAACTAGGGTATTTGGGAAATCCTTTGCCCTCTAATACATCATCTTCTTATGGTTGTCTTATTATGGTAATTTGTAAGAAAAAATTCATTATAGTCAATCACTTGACCAAACTTTGTTTGTCTTTCAAAGTCATATTTTCCATGTACTTAACTAGGTAATATTAACTATGTCATAACGCTTATACTAATGTACTATCATCATTTTAACTTTAAATTTTGTTAATATTAAATTTCATATCCTTCGTTATCTTACTCAACTATCTATTTATTCATAGTCATCATTTTACTTGAACCCTCTACCCATTCTTCAAGGCATGCTAGGGCGATGAGATCTTAAAAAGATATGTGTGTTGTCATGTAATTTACATATGTATACATATACTTATTTATTTATTTTGTCCTTTCCACCTTTATGATGTTGGCCAAAAAAAATTGTAGCAAAGGTATCAAATCAACAAGGACCATAATTTATAATTGTGTCATTTGGTGTGAATATAATTTCCTACAATTCTATCAAATGCCTGTAAACTTTTACATACATTTACTTGTGTTCCTTATTGTATCAACTTATCTCAAGTCTTTTACATGTCATAGTAGTTCCAATTAATCAGATTTCTATTGTCATCTTGTTTTCAGTCACACTGATCCCTCTCAATTGTAGGGTGGTTATAAGATAGAATTTAGCGAATCATTCTAAGACATTGAATCCTTGAGCCTTCTGCTCATACAAGAGGCAAGAATGTTCAAAGCTATTTGGATTCTTTTCCCATGTTTAGAGTTATTATATTCCTTAATAAATTTTCATGTTCCGACTCTACTCGATCTTAGTTGTACTTGCTAAATTTTGATATAATGTGGGTACCTTCTTTGGATCACTGCAACATTATTCTAATGTGAGTTCATGTTTGTTTGGTATTAGGGAATAATTAAAATACAATTACCATGCTTTTTCCAAGTCAAGGGTTCCGATATATTGTTTACTTGTTACTTCCGAGATTAATTTCCTTCCATCATATCTATCACAACTTATCTCTTTTTGCAGCTTTTCTACTACCGCTCACAACCACTTAATTGTTATAATTCTCCATGCTAATGGTTTGTGCCAGCTTCTCTACTATGGTATCCATTCTCTTTGTGGCTCCCTTTTCAAAGCCTTTTCAGTTTAGAAGTTCATTATCTTCTTTATCAATTTGGAGTTTATTTCCATTATTGAAATATAATTTGTTTTTACCTTTTACTTTTATTGGTAGTATCTTCCATATCAATTGAATGGATTCCAACCACCCCCACTAATCATCCACCATGGAATCTTATTTTTTTATCATGAACATTTTACATCCTCATTCAACTTGGACAAGAATTATTCTTAAGTATACCCAATCGACTTCCCTAGGTATTTTCGTATACCCTACACTTTGCTTTATATATAGTAAGGGTTCTAGATTTTCCTTTTATTTGAATGCATTTATCATGTTGAGTTTTTTTTTAAGATATTCAGATGGATCCGAAGTAACATGTACATATTTAATCCTTACTTCTGAGTTTCAAGTTGTCTATATAATGTTTCTATAGTTATATGTGCAATATATAAGAGATAACAATTAATGCTACTTATTTGATGTCAGTAGCATTTTTAGCTTCTTTTATACCTGACTGTTGATCATAATCCCCATAATTATTGTTCTTTATGAATATCCCTCTTATAAGCTAGATATTGAAATGATCCTTATGTAAATTAACAAAAGACTTTCACAACCACTAATAGGCAGTCATCCTACAAGTAACCCCCAAATTTTTGGATACTTTACTTGGATATTTGTATTCATCTTCTGATTTGTTGGTGCATTCGTTTCCTCATTGTTTCAAATTCGTGTTCTCTTCTTATCCAAGTCAATGACATAATATGATTTACTTGATTATTAATCATTAAATAAATTTGTCAACAATTATTTATTCTCCTAGGTGCTCAATAAGTCAATCTTTGAGACAAGCATATGATCACTGGCAAGATCAACTAACTAATCATGAAAAAAAAACTATAATTGATTTAATGATTCATCCGCAGTTTCATAGTATGAATTAGTTCATACTTAGACATGCATGGCTTAATCTTTCTAGATAAGGGTGGCCTCAACAATGAGTCGATTAATACCTCGATAATTAATATTTTGATAATTTAACTCAAGTAATGGGATTACTTTAGTGCCCTCCTAATAGAAAATTTCTGCTCCTCTTGCCCTTAATCAGGCCATAGTGTTGAACCCTTCAGCTCTGATACCACTTGTAACATACCTCACAATTTTTTTTCCTTTAACTATGGATTTTTCATTACCACCATTTCACTTGTATGAATCTTATTATTATTACCTTTATGTTGTTGGAAGAATATTTTATGTTGGGTTTTGTTCCAACATCAGTCCACTATCCTAAATTAATATTATGCTCCCTACACATGTGTGGATTCATTCTTTCATTTCACAACATAGGCCCCCAAGGGTTTTGACACTAAGTTTTACATTTGATGCATTGGAGAAATAATTTTTAAATATTAACATTTCATATTGTTATATACAATGCATTGCTTGATAAGTATGATAACAAGGTGTTCGAACTCTCTCAAATTACTTCTAGTACGTGTTAGAGTATAATTAATGGATTGGGTCAGAGTATAATTAATGGATTGGGTATGTGTGCCTTGATATCTACGGTTTCCATTCATTAGGTTTTTAATTGATGGCCCCTAGATGTAGGAGGTGGTTAGAGGATAACCACCCTCTAGCCCCCGTGCCACAAGTGAATCATTCGAGCATCTTCCTACATTGAGAACGACTTTGCAACTTCTCTGGGAAACTTCTGCTATGATCGTTCTTGAACAGTCCATTGCTTTACAAGTAGTCAGGTACCTTGTCATTTCGACATTGTAGAGAATTACCAGAGGATTTTTTTTTTATGTTCTTATTACTTTACAACCTGCCTTACAATTTATTGTTTGATCCTTTTTGTATTGTCCACGATGGAACTGGGGTTTAATGACAGGATTTTCGATCCCAAATTATGGCTTTGCATACTTATTCAAACACTCATTTTATGGAGGACACTACCATGGTTTTACGCGACCATAGGTAATTTTGTAACTAATATAGATGAAGAGTCCTTCTGGTTCATCTTAGAAATTTCATTAATAATTTTGAGTGATGAGATTGTTTTAGGACACAAAGGAAGTACCAACGAGAAGGGTGAACATAGGGTTCTTACACCTTCTAGTCTTTGCTTGAGCGACATAGGTTCGAGAGTTGTTATGTTTTATAGCATTCTCATTTCTCTAAGTTCTTCATACCCTTTCCATTTCTTTCTAATTTTGGGCATATTATGATTAACCTCCAGACTCCAACATCCCTTCGATTTTTTTGGGTATCAACCGCCGCATTAAGCCTCCATGCTTTATTTTTCTCATGTAGAGAAATCTTGTATTCAACTCCTACCCTAGAGTCTTTCTACAACTAGATATCTTCCAAGATTGTTACCAGATTTGATAAGAGTTAATTCTAACTTTTTTCCTTATTTCGTATTTTCCGATTTGTGCCTATCAGTTTAGTGCGGTGACCCTTTTAATAATTTGGTATGGTTCGACGTAAGAGGAAGACAAATATTTTAATTTTAGTTTTCTTACTTCATGTATGTTGCAACAGGCTTCAGAGGTCGTGACGACCTTCATTCCCTACATCACAGGTAACTAATAGTTCCTTTACTTGCTATGTTGTATCACCCATTTCAGGGTTGGGGTTTTGACTAATCCTCACGTTTTTCGTCGCAAGTTTTCCTATCAGCGGGGAGCCTCCAAAATAATGCTTTCACGTTCCTTGAAGAAAACTAGGTTCTTCCACAGACCCGCCTAATGGCTATTAGGAACTCGGGAATGACTGTAGGAATTTCGCTAATGGGGCTTTTCCACCATCTAATATTCTATCTTATAATTGATATTTTTGAAGAAATGTATATCTTCTAAATGTGAGACCTTTGGTTTCACCTATTCTTTATGGTTGTTCGAGTTTGAAAGGATTGATTACATGCATGAATTTATAGTTGACTTTTCTAGTTAACCCTACACCCTAGGGTTCAACGGTCTCTACATTTTTACTGTAAACTATTTTTCAAGAGAAAATATATAAATTAACGCTTTTTTATTATATTCCATTCTTTCTTTTCTGGTGAATGGTTTTCTTATTATTGTTGAAACATTGTTTTCCACTTCTAGTCAAAATATTATTATCTTTATTTCTTGAATTTATGGCCAACCCTTAGATTTAGTAACCATCACAGAATTTGTTCTCTTTTCGTAAGTTAAGGCTTATTTTCATACACATATTTATGTAAGGATAGTTCTCCATGTTAATACCCTGTTTTCCAGATTACTTTTGTTTAATATGGAAATCATGAGAAGAATTGTCTTCAGAACTTGCTCCTTCCATTCCTGACATCCTATCCTAAACTTAGGACTGCTTTCCGGCCTGTTAGTTAGCTGGCTTGGCCTAGAATATAACCTAGTTCATGTCTATTGGTTTACCCTTACAATGCACTTCCTTTCACAAGACTTTATCTTTCATGATGAGAGATGAAATGTTACAGTTGCATTCATTTGACATATCTCAAAAAATGTAACATTGTATAACACAAAATAGTTTCACATCTAAAAGGAAATTAATACACAATAGAAAATACAACAATAGTACTTATTTGCTTCTGGTCCAACCATAAAATCACCAAGAAAGAATGTGCTCTACCCAACCAATGAGTACTGTGTCTACACAACATGACTCCCCTTGAGCCAGTTTCTTCCCAAAACAATTACTTGGTAGTGACCCAGTCAGGTATATCCAAAGGCATCAAGACCTTTCCAGTCCAACCCAAGAACTCAGACTCACAAGTCTATCTCAAGGATCACACTAGCCACCAACCAACTCAAGGATACCTAAACTAGCAGCATCCTGCCAACCTTCAACGATGCCATGTTTCAAGTTCCAAAGCTTGAAGCTTAAACTCCTCCCTTGGACATCCTTCAACCAGGTACCAAGTCTCCAAGTTCACCTCAGGTTTTCTTCCCTCTTACCCTCTTTTCTCCCTTTCCCTAACTGAGATTATTTATCTCTAGTGGAAGGAGTCACTGTCTTAACTATCTGGTAAATGAAACTCTCTTTTAACACTTTTTCCCATAATTTTATTGCTAACCATAGCTTGTATTATTAAAAAAATAAATTCGATTGCATAAAATAATAACATTTATGTTTTACCATCCACCTGCCGCTTTACCTGGCCCATAGTTTTACCAAGTCATTTGTGACAAAGCAAAACATTTATAGCATTTACAGATGAGTATTACACTAAGAAACTTAAAACTGATTTAAATAATATACAAAGCTTCTTTATTATATTAGAGTGAAAAGATATATAAACAACTCTAATATGCACCTTTGCTCCCTACCTCTTATGAAAAAAGTAATTGACAACCCAAGTTATTGATACAAAAGTTATATATATAATTTTAATAAAATCCATTCCTTACTCTAGTGATTTGGAGTTAATAAAATTTGAAAAAGTGTTTTAAATACTATTTTTTAAACCATATATATATATATATATATATATATATATATATATATATACTTTTTCAAATTTTATTAACTCTAAATCACTAGAGTAAGGAATGGATTTTATTAAAATTATAGAGATATAGAATGTTTATAGTTATTAACATTTTACTATGTGAGATTTTTAACATATTTTGAAATTCCTTTGCAACTAGTAGACATATGCTGAAAATAAATGTAAATAGCAATTCCTTGCACAACATAATGCCATGTGGATAGTTGCCCACCATTTTTTATGCAAATACTTGCTCAAATTATGGTAGGCAGCTATCCACATGACATTTTGTTGTGCAAAGTTATGACACTTGGGCAATAGAAACTTTAGTTAGATTTTTTTATTTTTTAATATAATTTTTATATTTCATAATTTAATTTAAAACCACATAAAAATAGAAAAAAACAATTTATATTTAAAAAAAATAAAATTTATTTTTTAATTTTCAAATTATTCAATTTAATATTTTTTTTTTTAAACTTTAACAAACTTATAAAATCTGTTTAAAATTTTGAGAAATATTTGGAAATCATTTTTTTCACCAAAATGAAAAAACAACATTACCACAGCTATTATAATTTCATAAATAACTAAATATACAAATACATTAATAAATAAATTTTTTTAAATATTTATTATATAAAAATTTATATATATCAAGTTTCTTATTTAATAAATAAAAATAAAAATATCCTTACATAATTCATACTTAGAAATATCATATAAATATAGAAATATCACATAAATATGTATTATAGTAAAATATATAAATATTTCTTAAAAATGGAAAAAACAATGACAACAAAATTGATCATATATCTAATTTTTATATTTCACACACGACTATAACATTAATTTTTATATTTCATACAGAGCTATAACAAAACTATAACAATAAGAAAATGCTCATTACATTTGAATAATATATAAATCATTTTATGAAAATATATATAATGAAAATAAGGGCACATAAAAAAATTTATGAATCTATAATTATACAAATATATTATAGTCTCTTGAAAAGAGAAAAACTCATTACATCAAAATCCATATATTGAAAGTTTAGTACATAATTGGAATGGTCACTTATTAAATGAAGGATGTATAAAAACTTGGATGAATATATAAATTATACAAATGCATTAAGACCTCCTAGAAAGAGGAAAAGCTCCTGACACCAAAATTCGCCATATATCCAACTTCCATGCTTAGCACATAACTGGAAGTGCCACTTCTTAATTTCCTCTGTATCTCTTATAGACATTAATTTCACCATTCCATTTCTCTTTTTCTCTTTCATTTCACCGTCTTCAGCTATCATCGGACAACTATAAATCCTTAGTTTTTGAAGACTTTTTAATTTTAGATAACCCGGTGGCAAAATCTTTAATGCTGGACATTCCATTATAGTGAATATTTGAAGTGCAGGCATTGCTCCCTCCTCTATATCTCCCTCTGTTTTTTCTCTCCCTGTTATTGGCAGCTTTTCCAATTTTTCTAATCTGATAAGTGAAAAGATCTTCAAGGAAGGAAATGCTCCTTTTTTAGCAAATTCCTCTGGAAACTCCTTTAACTTACGGCATGCGATGATCTCTAGTCTCTGTAAATTCTTAAGGTTATGCAAATCTGGAAGTTTCCACAACATACCACAGTCGAACAATATAAGATAACTCAGGTTTTGGAAGTCATCAAATTTTTTGTTGCGAATGCCAATGAACTCCATTCTATCCAAGTCAGGGCATTTCAAAGCAAGTCTCTTTAGTTTTTGCATCTGAGTCATGATAATTGGTAGAGTTTTCATCCCTGTGAGTGTCAAACGGAGGGTCTCCAATGGGATTATCTTCCCTGCTGATTTCTCATCAATATTCTCATCAAAAGCTGCCCCGTTGTTCTGTACTTCTAACCATTTGACTTGAGTTAATCGCACCAGATCTGAAATACTAGCCACCTGTTTCCACTTGCCCCATGATTCAGTGCTTTTCCAGAGACTGTCACATTCATTCATATATAAGTACTGCAAAGAAGTAAGCTGCGAGATGCCCCGAGGCAGATACTGTAAGTCTTTACAGTGGCTAAGCCCTAAATACCTTAAAGATCTCAACTTATGAAAGTCAGCCGGTAGTTCTATGATGTTAGAAAAGCTAAGGTCAAGGATCTCTAGGTTTACCAGAGTTGTAAGAGATGCTGGCAATATTTTGATGGGTGTCCACAGTAACCTTAAGCATACTAGCTGTGTCAAAGACCTTAAACTTTTTGGTAATGACTGCACTTTTGTGTCACTCAGATCCAGAAACTTAAGAGAGGTCATGCTCCCAATTGCCTTTTCTGGAAGCTTTTCTAAACCTCTGTTTTCAGATATGAACAATGAGCAAATTTGTGGAGCACTGAATGACTGGTCAAGCGAGCTTAATTCTTTGTTTCTCACGAAAATCCGAATGCAGCCGGAATACTTGTCTGCATTTAACACACTTAATTTCCCATCCATAGGGCCATAGAAATTTTCTTCCTCATTAGCAATCTGGATCGCCAAATTGCGCAGTTCGTCGTGGATCCTGAAGCAAATCACGCGGCCATCATGGTCTCTCATCATAGGCTCAATCAGGCAGCGATCTGCTAAAACATTGAGATAAATCCATCCCATCTCAAATGGATCATAGCTATCTTCTTGCGCCATCTTACCTGAAAGCAGTCCTTCTCCCGCCCACAGCAGAATCACATGCCGGGCAAAAATAATTTCGTCTTCTAAAGAGGCTGCAGCTGCAAGTAGAAAGCAGCATTGCATTTTAATCCCTTCATTGCCAAGGACCTCAAAACTAAATTTGAGTCTGCAATCATAGACGCTTTCGGCGTTTGACAGCCTCTGCAGCGCCCATCTCCATTGCTTTGCTTGAGTACTGCCCTCCATTGCCCTTCCCACAACTTTTATTGCCAGGGGAAGTCCTCCACACATATGGCACACAAACTTGCCTTGCTCCTTTTCTGGCGGATTTCTGTCATTATTGGGAAAAGCATGCCGAGCAAACAATTTCCAGCTGTCATGCTCGTTCAAGTCCCTAATTGGCATTTTGCGCTCATCTGTAATTCCCATATTTGACAGTGTGGCTAAATTCCTCGAACTGACAATAACTTTAACTTTTGAATTGGAGTCATTATTTACAGTTTGCAGTATACCCAATTCCGTCAACAAACTATTAGCATCTCCGTTCCACACATCATCTAAGAACAACACAAACCCCTCACTCCGCTGCAGTGCATCATTCGCCCTTTTTTTTACCTCTTCTTGGTTGACATTTTTTATCAGATCTACATCATTTTGCACAGCTATCCAGATTTCTACATGTTGTTCATTGATATTTTTCACTGTCCCTACATTATCTTGAATGGCTATCTGTGTCCAGAGTTTATTCCTAAGACTAGTAAAACATGGACTCTTTGAAATAGTCAGCCAGAGCAAGAAGCCATTACTTCTAAAATGAGAGCGCACCTTTTTGCTGTTGAAGAGTGATTTGAGGAGCACAGTCTTTCCAGAACCAGGCTTGCCATGCACGCCAATGAACTTAGTCTTCTCATCTTTTATCACCCAGTCCTCCAGCTTTTCAAGGGCTTCTTTCTGTCCGACTATGAAGTGTTCATCGATCAACTTCATCCTTGCAGTGATCAACTTCATCCTTGCAGGGGTAATGTTCCTAGCATTAGCGAGTATCCCCTTAGTTCGGGCCTCGACAATCGAAGGAGACAGAGAATTTAGACGTTCGACGATCTTTGAAGTCAAACCCGTGATGTTTTCGCTCATTTGATCACGAAGAGCACCCGTATTTGCACATTGTTTAGCCATTCCGTATGCTTGTTGCAGAAGCGAGTCCAACTCATTAAGCCATTTATTGAAGCCCTTAACCCAGCCCCTAACCTCTGACTCCTTACTTTCCTTCCAAGTGATTACCAGGCGGTAATGCTGGATCTGCCTGGTGATAGCTTCGATTCTCGTTACCAGTTCTCTCAGAGGCTTCAACTCGTCCTTGCAGCGAACTGCTTTATCTATGTGATAAAGAATCTGCTTGATTGTCTTCTCGATACTTACACAGATAAACCCAGACATGATTTTTTTTCAGTCGATTCCCTCTACAGACAATGATATATGACACTCCTCCAAACTGTTGAACATGTCTCTAAAAAAAATCTCCCGGTGACAATTCCATTCTCCACTCTCTAGCAATAACAACTCAAATTCCTTAACGATGTGGAGCAAGCCAGGCAGCGCAGAGATATATAGCTGAGCTCGAGCAACATATGCTTGCCCAATTTGCCCGGGATTTGCCTCACCTTTCTTTCACTCTTGGAATCGCGAATAAATGAAAATAAGGTTTGGAATAGTCCTGTCGCTGTGGTCCAAACACTATTTCTTCCATTGTTAAAGAAAAAAAAGAGACAAATATTTGAACCTTTCAATTTTTACAAACGAAAGTAATTGTATGGTAATCTCTGTTGTGGGATTGTTGAACATTTTCAATTTTTACAAACGAAAGTAATTGTAGGGTAATTTCGGTTGGTGGGATTATTGAACCTTTTCAATTTTTACAAACGAAAGTAATTGTCTGTGTCTGGTAATCTTTGGTGTGGGATTGTGTTGCAGAATCATTTTTTTTTTGTCTAAAAGTTTGATTGTTAAAAAATAAATTTATCAGTATAGATTTATCTTAATTATAAATATAGCAAAAGTTCGAGAGTCATCAAATCATTTAAGGTGTAAACTTTTTTTAAAGTGTAAAATTTCAAAACTTGATTGATCTGTAATTAAAATTTTAATCTTTCCGAAAACTTGATTGATCTGTAATTAAGATACACACCACTTGTAATTTTTCATTGTTTAAGTTGTTTTTTTAATGTATAAAATGGACATTTTTGTATGAATCATTTTTTATTTTTTTATTTATATGGGTATTTTCATTTTATTTAGGGCGACCTTAATTTGTATTGAATATTTTTTTTATAACATGTCAACTCCATATTGAGCACAGATATATTTACATATTTCCATCATACTGAGCTGTAGAATAAAGGTATATATATTCTGTTTATTTTGTATTTTGATTGTGAAATTTATAAGGTATTCTACCTCTTTTGTATTTTAACTTGTAATTTTTGTTTTTGGTTTTTAATTAGTAAGAAAGCTTATCATAATTCAGTTAGTGGGATTGTGGACCAGAATCATTTTTTGCCTAAGGATTTGATTGTTAAATTTATAAAGGTATATATAATCTATTTACTTTGTATTTTGATTGTTAAATTTATAAGGTATTCTACTTCTTTTGTATTTTAACTTGTATTTATTTAAATAGTAGGAAAACTTATCATAATTCAATTGTTAAATCCGCAGTGGCTACAATTATCACTAGTTACTATTGAGGAATGTTGGTTAACTCATCAATGTTATTCAAGGAAAACCAGACCACCTAGAATTATCACTTGATAGTTCATAAATGGTAAGTTTTAACTCCTACTCGATGCCTCTGGATATTAGACTGTTAACTTGTTTCCTTGAGTAACTCTTAGTCAAACAAAAATAATTTTAAAGTTACTCCAAAACCAATTTATAATATTTTATAAAAAACAACATATATTTTTAATCATTAAACCCAATTATTTGTATAAAAAACATAATGGACTTATTTTAAAATAACTTAATAAATAAATTATATTTATATTTATAGTTTGAATTTTTAAATATTTTACTATTAATTGAAGGCATTTGAATGGAAATAAAATAAATAAATTTTATTAAAAATAGATAAAACCAATATATTACATATATTTATTAATTTTTATGTATATTTTTAATATATATAAAAAAATTAAATATCTATTTTCAATAATGATTCCAAACCAATCTTTTCATCTTTTCTATATCTTTTATATCTAATTTTTAAATAATTTTTAAAAATATATATAATATTTTTTTTTAAATTACATATTTTTTTCTTATTTTTTTATATCTCATTTTTTAAATAATATACGCGGAATATCTCATTTTTTTCTTATGTGATTTACGCCGAAGTTCTACTTATAAATAATATGGATCACAGAAGCCTCAATTCAACAATATATATTTTGTTGAACTAAGGGTTATGTG
This sequence comes from Pinus tabuliformis, assembly GCA_031772625.1. Lineage (NCBI taxonomy): Eukaryota > Viridiplantae > Streptophyta > Pinopsida > Pinales > Pinaceae > Pinus > Pinus tabuliformis. Next base: position 822,816,883 of record CM062810.1, on the reverse strand, counting down.
ATTCATATTAAGTTTAAGAGAAAAGTTTTTAAGGTGTAAATCACATGATGGAACATTTGTCGACACGTTTCGAACCAACCAATGTGACTCATCGTCAAGACAAGTTGAAGAACCAGATCAAGGCTGCATATTAAATAGGGCTAGCAGATCATCCAACGGCTAGGTTTGACTAAAAAAAGGGCTATATTGAAAAAAAAAATAGTTATGTTAAGTCAGACTAGATAAACCGCTAAGGTTGACCAAGAATAGCTAAATATGACTAATCAATTTTAATTATATAATATTATAATGCTAAAATATTCTTTTAATATTTAACATATGTTATTTAAGTGAAAAGTTAACAAATTTGAATTAATATTAATATTAAAAAATGCTAAGAAATTTATAAATATATATATTTTTAAATTACATATTTATTTTTCGAAAATTATTCCAAACCCAAAAATCCACTTTCCTATTTTAAAGCACTTTGTTTATAAATTTCTCCTTCATATTTTAAAGCACTTTGTTTAAAAATTTCTTACTTAGTACTCTTATTTACAAATTCCCAGGATAATTTTCTTTTAAAGAGATTTTTCTTTTAAAGAGATTCCAAGCCAACTGCACTCATTTATATTCCTAACTTCTGAGAATAAAAAGCTAACTGCACTCATTCATATTCTTAACTTCCGAGTAGGAGCATCCTCCTTTCAAAGAGATTCCAAGCCAACTGCACTCATTTATATTCCTAACTTCTGAGTGTAAAAAGCCAACTGCACTCATTCATATTCTTAGCTTCCAGAGTAGGAGCATCCTGTAAAGAGCATGGCATATCTATTTTTCTGTAGGGAAAGAGCATAGCATATTTATTTTGAAAGTAATTCCAAAGTTAAGCAGTTCATAGTTTTAATATGTACTTTTACATAAAACATTTTCTCTTTTAACCATAGGTTAAAAAACACACATACAACTAAACAAAACAATTTTCACCGTGATCATGAAAAATTATTCCATTTCAACCTTTTAGTACATAATTATTATTTTGAAAAATGTTTGAATGACTTTTTGGAATTAACTCGTAAAGCGTTTATTCGTAAACCCCACCCCGCGACAATTCTTTACCTTCACCAACAGATATAAGAAGTCAGTTGTCATAGGTTTAAAGTTTCATCCAAAACAATTCTATATATATTCAGTGTAATGGAAACTTCAGGAAATCATTGCAACTAAATCAATGTATATACACTTTGAGTAAACGATATTATAATTTTAAATAAATATGAAACTTTGGTGAGGAGCTAAATTAATGTATATATATTTGAGTAAATCATATTATAGTTTTAGATAAGTGTTATATAGTAGCTAGTATCAGCAGTTTAACTTAAATATAATTTAATTAAATTAAAAATAATAAAAATATAAAATTTTCGTCAAAAAAATAAAACAACTAATAAAATATTGTATTGTTATATATCATCTCTAAAAATTAAAAAGTATTATTTATTAATATTATCTATATTAATATATATACACTTATATATATGTTTTATTTTTTAATTAATATATCTAATTTCTTATAATTAAATTTATTAAAATACCTTAAGTCATTTTAAATTTAAAATATAGAAGAAAAAAATATAATGCATCAAAATGGAAATAATAGAAAATAAATAAATAAAAGTTAAATGAAAAGGAAACAAAACTAAAAACAAAAAAATTGTAACTAATAGAAATGGAAGTTACTAAACAACCCATAATAATACCTCAACCAATCACCTTACAAATAAATAGATTTACATAATAATAAAAAATAACAAAAATTGAATTTGCAATGTTAAACTATGGATAAACCACAAATTTTTTTGGTCAAAGACAAACAAGAATTGTGAAGTTGATGTATTTTCAAAGAATATTGACACCATAATTAATTAATCATTATATTAGTAGGAGGCAACACTCTCTTGTAGTTACCTTAATTGACATAAAGATTGTAGTATATTGGAGCTTATATGTTGTTGTGGGTTGCGTCTTTCATAAAATGTGGGATAAAATTTTTGCATACATGCATTTATGTAAAAAAAACAATTCCAAAAAGCAAATATTTTAGGTGTACCCAGCAATAAGGGGGAATTTTTAGTGGCATATGTGAAATGGGTATTGTCAAGTATTGACATGAGATATTTTTACTAAATTTTTTATAGGTGGGGGGTGAATGTCAAATAGTAAGCTTGTTTAGATTGCACACAATTAACCATTGTGTTAGTAGGAGTGAACACCCCCTTCTTGCTACCCCCATTAGCAAAAGGATCATGGTATATGGGAGCTTATATCTTGTTGTGGACCACATCTCTCAACCAATTTAGTGTAAATGTTTTGTGCTCCAAGGGAGGGGTAAAGGCCAAACATCAACCATAAGAATATTGCAACCATTCAACCATTATGTTAGTACGAGGTGTCAATCCGTTCTGGCTACCACCATCAGGATGAAAAACATGGTATATTGGAGCTTATATATGTTGTTGAGTATTGCCAATGTAATATTTTTTGGGGAAGGGAAATTAATAAGCATATTCACTCCTTAATCAATCCCCTATTAACATAAGCATTTCAATTTATTAAAGATTATATGTTGTTGTGAGCCACATATCTTAGCCAATGTGGGAAATTTTTTGTATAGAAAGGTATTTATGTCATAGAAACATTTCCAAGGTGTATAGGTTTTGGTTGTATCTAAGTTAAATAGAAAAGAGATATTTTTAGTAAGGCATGTGAAAGAGATATGGTGGAGTACTTCCAGTGAGACATTTTTTTAGTATTTGAGCACGAAAGCGTTCGGGAAGGATGAACAACAAGCATATTCACACCACAACCAATCAATTTTTATGTTACTAGGAGGTTAGTTTTGATATATAAAAATCTTTCACCTTTAAGGATAAAATCTTAAAGCTCAAGTATGAAACCCTATGTAATTCAAGAGGGAGTGATTGTGGCATCACCAACCATCTTCTCACATCTAACCAAATCTCCTTCAGCTTAAGGTGGGGGGGGGCTCCCTAGTAGAACCCTTAGGCATCCCTTAACTTAGTTTGACTAAACCTAATCAAACCAAGTCAAAATCCCCCTTAGGGATATACTAGTGAGAACCCTCCTTAAGCTAGAGGAAAGGAAACCATAAGTGAGACATTGTTATGTATACAGATCAAAAATAGCACAGAAACATAAAAAAGATAGATAAATGACTAGATAATAAGCCACTTTGAGGGGGAAACATCCCTTTACATTACATAAATGAAAAATTCTTGGATGATTCAAATGAAAATACCTCCTTGGTTTATAGGAGTCTAAGGGGTCAAAATATAATTAGGCCTTAAATAACAATAATAATGTAAGGGCACTACAATAAAAATAGTGGACTTCTATGGGGCACAACAGTAACAATATGGGGGCTACACTAGTATTATAGGGACCTAACATGCCTCTCCCCTTCAAAAAAGTGTTGTCCTTAATGCTTGAGTAGTTCTAGATGCTTTTGAATAAAATATTCATCCTCTCATGTGGATTCTTTAGTAAATAAGTTCTTCCACTTAATGAGATACTTTGAAATTGATCTATTTTGTAACTGTTGGATTCTTTTCTTCTGTGATTTCTTTAGGCTCCAATATGATTTTTCCTTCCTCATCAAGTTCTAGCAATATAGTTTGAACTGGGAGCTTGTCACCTATAACTTTCTTTAAGCATGAAACTTGGAAAACTAAGTGTACTCACAAAGATGCAGACACCTTGTAACAACCTAGTGAAAATTCCATGTAATAAAAGTTAAAAACAACAACCACGGATGATGGGACACTTATTCCAAGCTAAATGTTGGGAAAAATCCTAGTGATGGGGATCACTTGTGATTGTTTATGGCTAAGGAAATTGGCAAAGGAAATGGTTAAGGATTTGGAAAGGCAAAATGGCATTTTGACACATTTAATTATGAAAATAATGGAAATTAGGAGAAAAGGGAGGTGAAAGGTCACAGGTTGCATGTGAGGAGGAAAATGAAGGAAAATAATGGAAAGGGAAGAAAATAGAGGTCTCATTCATAAAAAGGATTCTGAGGATTAGTTGGTAACGTTTTGTTAGTTCAGTGTTGGAGCTCTCTTCTATTCTTTGTCTCTCTCTCTCACTCTTGGAGACTTAGAGTTTCCTTGGAGCGCTCTTAGAGGGTGTGGAATACTTGGATTTTTAGAACAAGAAGGAAAATGAAGAGCAAGAAAGCGCAAGAGGGCATTGGGATCAACAACTACATCATATTTACTTGCAGGTACCGAGTTGCATGTATGTTTCCTTCACTGGTTTTGGCATGCATGACACATGTATGCGGTTTCTTGGTTGTGATCTGTCATTGGCATGGAGAATTGTCTGGATTGACAGTGGATTGCCTAGCCTTTCCATTTCCTGGATAGCCATGGTGATTGTGGGTTTACTTTCATTGTTTTCTTTTGATTGGTTCTCATGTTTCCTTAGCTTGGGTTGAGTTACTAGTTCCTAGAGCCTTGGCTGGACAAACACTCTAGAATCCTGTAACAGCTTGGGTTGAGTTACTAGTCTTGTAGCCTTGGTTGGACAAACACTCTGGAGCCCTTGGTGGGTTGAGTTATTAGTCATGGACCCTTGGTTGGAAAAACACTCTGGAGCTAAACAATAACTGTGGGTTGAGTTATTAGTCCTAGAGCCTTGGTTGGAACCAACAGTCTTGAGCCCTGGATGGTTGGTGTTATCACTCAGGTTGTCCTTTTGGTCAGCATCAAAAGGATACGGCCGAGGTAACCACAGACCAATCTTTAGACTGCAGGTTCTAGCCCACCTGCAATCAGAGAGGGCTCTCTCATTCTGATTTAGCTTTGTTGAAGATGATTTTAGGCTAGTTATTAAGTTCAAGAGGTTTTTTGTTTTGATTTTGGTGGGAAGATTGATGTTTCCAGGTAAAGAGGCAAGTATAGTATGAGAGTTTCAAACCATTGGGCATGGAGTCGAGGAGGAGGACTGCTGGTGCGTTTTCTTGGTCACAAGAGAGAAAAATGGAGCAAGATAGCTGCACATAAAACAATGTTTCAGATTAAAAGGATGGAATGAATGCTAAGGGACGAGAGGCAACTAAGAATCTCTCAATCAGCTTAACAGAGGAAAGGGGAATGAGCTCTATCTAGGGGCAGTAAAGAATCCCTAGACAACTGTCAAACACAAGTGAATTAGGGTAAATATGAGCCACAGGGAATTCATATTCATTACCAATTCAGTTTAGATGAAAACATAAAGAAACAACAGAAATTGAGCATAGAGTGCAGTTAAACAAGTTCTAGGCTAATCTTCCTTTCTGCTATTTAGATGGTGGAACATGTATAATATGAACACATAACAATGAACACAGAGGTAAGAGGCACTTATTGATTCATGTTGGAGCACAAGAATTCCATCAATCAGTCTCCAGAAACCATTAAAAACACATCAAACAGTCCATTCTCCAAGCTTTCAGCAGTCTTTGATTAAAGAAAATATGTCAGGTATACAGTGCGAGTCTCTAGTGAAAATTATCAATCGACCAACCCTTAAAACAATACAGAGGGCGGTATAAATAGGGAAAACTCTCCAAAATTGTCTTCTTACAGCTTGACCTAAACAGGTCTGAAAGAAAATGATTACTTTAACCTAATCCTATCCAGAAATAAATGCAAGAAAATATCTTTGGGCTGCGCTGAGGGCCGCCGTACCAAAATTGAGTTAATGTGTTGTCCTTGGTGGCTTGGTGCAGTGCTTTTGCAATAATTGTGCATGGGTCTTGATCCATCGCTGTTCGACGGCATTAAAAAGCATTAACTATGATTTGAGAGCTTGGATGGGCTTATACTGCTTGATTTGACTTTGTTGGCTGCCATTCGATGTTAACCTGCTTTGGGAACTGAAGAATTTCATTAAAAATATTCAACTGATACTCTTTGCCGCTTCCTTGATGTGTTGTGGTACTGAAATTGTCAAATCAATATTTAATGGCCGCTGTTCGGCCCTCTGTCTCCTTTAGAACTGTCTTTGCTAATTTTCTGAACCTGTGTGAAGAAATCTCTGACGAACTGCGAATTTCGGGCTTGAGGGAAGCTGAGCGATGAAGGGCTTTCCATTTTGACCATTTTTTCCCAGCGATGCGTTATTAGCGCTAGTCGCGCATCAAAAATTGCCCCTGTTTTTCATTCCGGGCTTCCAGAGCAGCGATTTTCGCCTTTCGCGCCAAAAATTTGATGATGACGTCAGCATGACGTCAACGGGTGGGACCCAGTACGACGGATGACGTGGCAGGATGACGTCAGCATGTATGGAGGTGACGTGGCAGAGACACGGTGGCAGTGATGTGGCAAGAGTGACTTGGCAGGAGGCCGACGCAAGCAGATGACGCAGCAATGGTGACGTGGTGCTGACGGAGGCGGTTTTCGGTTTTTGGGCGCACCGCCTTTGAGCAGAAGCGGTTTTGGCAGAGGGGGCTCCGCCACAGCCCAGAGGGCGACGCGTGGCGGGAGTACGGCGAGAATACCGCCGATCTCTCGAACGCTAACCATCTGCACCTTGGGATATGAGAAGGCCTGCCCACCGTAGATCTTGGGCGCTGACGATCAGACGGCTGGTGGATCAGACAAGGCGGCAGAGGAATAAGGGATCGGGTGCGCGAATATTCAGATCTTCATACAGCGCGGCGGGGGGGTTTAGAACTTAGGAAATGTGGGTTTTAGTGTTAGTTTTAAGCGGGGGGGGGGGGGGGGGGACTTAATGTTTAATGAAACAATTAAACATTAATCTTTGGGAAAACGATTGCGAAAGGGTAGAAATGTGAGGTTTTAAGGGTAAAGGGGTGGGTGAAGGTTGTTAGTCTGACCAGATGTCAGAGTAACTCCAGGACATGGATGGGCTAATAGAAGCCCTAGATGGACTGCTATTTCCCAGACTTAGAAGAATAGGGCTATAGTGCCAAAGGGGGGAATATGTACATAGGGGAATTTTATACATAGTTTTAGTAGGGGAAGGGGAAACAGATAGGGAGTTAGATAATAAAGTTAGTAGTTAATATGGAAATGACAAGAAAGCGCTAAGGTAAGGGACCTTAGGCTATTTGAAGGGGAGAATGATCTGTTAGAGAACATGAGAATATTCCTTAAGTAAAGCAGATCTTTACCAAGGTAAATGATATGGAAAATGATGAAACTATAAAGGTAACAAGCAGATCTTGACCTCTTCAGGGAAGTTAGTAAGTGATTTGGGGAATAAGAGGAAAGGGAAGTTAGTGATGTCCAGCTTGAGCTCCTTCAAATGAAAACTGCCTCATATGTGATTTGAAGTACAATATGACTTTAAACACAAAACTGATCACAAATCAACATTCTGCAACCTTAAAACTACCTACCCAACCTACTCACCTAACATTTTTTCTTCTTTTTTTCATGGGTGCACTTGGACTTGCAGACCCTGATTATCCTTTTTTCTTTTTTCTGTCTTCCTATCTAAATCTACACTTATTTCTGCGAAGGGCCCAGATTAAGCAGTTGAGCTCCTTTGATTCTCTACCTATCTACAAATCTGCCAAGATTAAGCTGTTTGGACAGATATCATTCTCTATATTCTAAAACAAGAAATTGAAACCTAGGGAGGCCAAGATTAAGCAGTTTGGCCTTCCCTTAACATAAAACTTTTCAAAAATGGAATGACTCATCAAAATTGGAATACAGCAGTGGCATTTGGACTAGCACACTTTCATGGCCTCTTCTTTGACCTCTTCTAGAAATATGGAACACTGCAGCATGCAAAGTATGACATATTTGGCATGTAAAAATGTCAATCATGAAAGATGAACACCTGTTGCAACAGGAGGCTAACAGTAGCTCCACTTGGTGATGGCTTTTCCTCGTGAAAAGCCAAGAACAGTAGGTCAGACTGCCTTGATCTTCTATGGTTGCTGTGGACTGAAAAACTTCTTTGCATTGGCTGTTAGATAATTGAAATTTTGGAATAAGAACAACACTTTCCCTCAACTGAATTGCTGTGAACTGTGTAGCATCGCCTACTTTCTTCTGCGTGCTTGATAATTATGTACAATGCTGCTGGAGCATGCCTTTTGAGACAGTCTCTGGACATGGATCAAAATTGACGTGTTTGCCTTGTTTTTGCTTTGAGCAAGGGTGCTGATATGAACTGAAAATACTGCTCTGTTTTGATACCTCTTGACTGAAGACTGCAAACAGTTTCTTTTTACCATGAATTGCTTGAGATGTGACAGTGCTACTCTTGCTGTTTTGTTGAGATTAGTGCAGAGACAGAGCTTTTCAAATTGGAATACTTGCATTGGCTGTGCCTTCACAAAATTTACTGCTGCTCCTCTAACAATCGGACTGGTTATTGAAAATGAAAACAAAGTGCTAATATATACAAATATCACTGTACAAAAAGATATATATAGAACTGCATTGTGTCCCTTAAAAGGGATCATGGTAATGTTTCAGCATACGGCCATTAATAGGGCCTTCTTTAGCAGTGTTTCCTTCTACAGATTTGAGAAAATATGTGTTATTTCCCTGAACAGCAGAAATAACGAATGGCCCTTTCCATAAAAAATCAAACTTTGCATGTTTTCCCTTGTATTCTCTTCGTGAATCCCACCTTAGAACTTTGTCACCAATGTAAAAATCCTCAGCCTTAACTCTCTTATCAAACACCTTTTTGAGCTTCTCTTGCAGAATTTGAGCTCTGTCACAAACTTGCTCTCTGGTTTGCTGAAGATGAATGGTCTGGTTAATCCTTCTTTGAATGTCATTTGGTTCAGCCTGATTTTCCTGTAACAGTCTGATAGTAGGGATGCCCAAGGATGAAGGAAATCTAGCCCCCATGCCATATACTAGCTCATAAGGGCTCATCCCAATGGATCTCTTTGTTGAAAGTCTGTCTGCCCATAGGGCATTTACCAGCTTTTTGTGCCAGTTCTTCTTGTTTTCTTCCAGCACCTTCTTTATGATGTTGATGAGGCTTTTGTTGGATGATTCGGCCAAGCCGTTACCTTGAGGGTAATAGGCTGTAGAGTGGCCCAAGGTGATGTGAAATTTATGGCAAAAATTGATCATCTTTTTTGATTTGAAGGCAGCGGCATTGTCAGTGATGATCTTCTCAGGGCAGCCAAATCTAGAAAGGATATTGCACTCAAGGAATTGGATAATGATAGTGTCATTGGCTTGCCTACATGGGATGGCTTCAGCCCACTTGGTGAAATAGTCGGTGGCTGTTGGAATCCACTTGTGCTGGCCTGAGGAAGAGGGATGGATTTCTCCAATGAAGTCAAGACCCCATCGTTGAAAAGGCTTTTCGGTTGAGATGGGTTTAAGGGGCAGAGGCAACAGCTTTCTTTTGCCCTCAAAAATTTGGCATTTGTGACAAGACATGGCAAACTTCTTTACATCTGCAAAAAGAGTGGGCCAATAGAAACCAGCCCTTAAAATTTTATCAGCGGTCGACTTCCAATATAGATGTCCTCCACAGTCACCTGCATGGAATTCTTTCATGACATTGTTAGTTTCATTCATGGTTAAATAGTTAAGCAATATACCTTCATGATTTCTCCAAAATAATGCACCATCTATAACACAAAACTTTAAAGCCTTCATTTTCAAAAATCTTTTCTTGGTTCTGGACAATCCTGGGGGAGCAAACAGGTTTAACAGTACAAAACATATATCAGCGTACCATGGGGATTGCAAAAAGATTTCACTGATCTGTGGAGTTTCCAGCTCCTGTTCATTGTCCAATTGGTTAATGTATAAGGCTTGAAAGTTCGTTTCGGACATCAGTTTGGCTAAACCTTGTCCCTTTATCAGTTTGGTTGGTTTGATTTCTATGTCATACTCAAGGATGTTTGCAATCCACTTGCCTCTTTTGCCTTCCAATCCCTCTTGGGTTAATATTTCTTTTACAACAGCGTGTGGGACATAGGCAATCACATGTGAATATAAAATATAAATTTTGAAATCCTTGATGGCCTTAACAAGTGCATAGGCCTGCTTTTCCATGATTAGGTACTTCAAAGGGGCGTCTCTTAAGGCTCGGCTGAAAAAAGCGATTGGATTTTCAGCTCCCTGTTCATCCTTTTGCAAAAGGACAACGACTATGGTGTGATCAGATGCAAAAGAGAAAATGATAAAATCTTTGTCAAATTGTGGGCTGGTGAGGACAGGGGTTTGGGTTAAGGCATATTTGATACCCTCAAAGGCCTGCTTGGTTTCAAGAGACCATTTTACCTTGGCATCCTTTTTTAACATGTTTCTCAACAGTCGTATCAGTTCGGCTAGATTTGGAATAAATTTTCTTAAGAAGTTGTTTTTTCCAAGGAATGCTTGCAGCTCTTTTATGTTTCTTGGATATGGGATTTGGAGGATGGCTTGGATTCTTTCAGGATAAATTCTAATCCCATCTTTTGATATGATATGGCCAAGTAATTTGCCTTCTTCAAGGCCAAAGAGAGACTTCTTGGGATTCAAGGAAATGCCATATTTCCTACATGTCATGAATATTTGCCTCAAATGCCTGAGGTGCTCTTGATCAGATTTGGAAAATGGGGTCAAGTCATCAAGGTAAATTACCAAGAAATCACGAATTTCATTGGCAAAGGCAATGTCCATTGCCCTTTGAAATGTAGCACCAGCGTTTTTAAGTCCGAATGGTATCTTCACATACTTAAATGTTCCCCACAGTGTGGTAAATGCTGTCTTGTCTTGGTCATCCGGGTGAACAAGTATTTGATTGAAACCTGAAAAGCCATCTAGCAAAGAGATTCTAGATGACCCCACTACTCTTTGTAGGATGTGTTCCATTTTGGGCAAAGGATAGTGGTCTTTTAGGGAGACTTGGTTTAAATTTCTGAGATCTATGCATAGTCTGATCTCCCCTGTCTTCTTTCTTGTAGGAACAAGATTGGATACCCATTCAGAAAATCTGATGGGTGCTATTATGCCTGCTTCAAACATCCTCTTTACTTCCTTCTCAATCAAGGGAAGAAGTATAGGGTTGATTCTTCTAAGTTTCTGTTTGAAGGGTTTATGGTTTGGTTTTAAAGGAATGGTGTGTTGGATCACTGAGGTGTCGTAGGACTTCAAGTCCTCATAACTCCAAGCAAATACATCTTGGAATTCTTTGAACAAATCAATATATTTGGGCTTTTGATCAGGTGGTAAATTTTTGGACAATTTGATCATTTTGGGATTCTCTGCTGTCCCAATGTTGTGTTCTTCTATAGCAGCATTTATGGGTTGCAATTTTGGCTTTTTGGGCACATCATTAGCGTCAAACATGTCTTCTAATGGAGTTAGGCCAACAGGCAAAAAGTTATCCTTTAAGTCAATGATCTCAGCCTCTGTTTTGTCTATTTCTTCCAAGTGCATTTGTTTCAGCTGTTCTATGTTTGTTTTGTCAAAAACAATTGGGTTTAGGATTTGTTTGGCTGTTGCAGCTATTACAGCTTGCTGATTTTCCTACTGATTTTCAGTTGTTTGCTGTTGGGAATCGTTCATAGCATCTATGTCAATGTTAATATTTGAAAACTCATGCTCAAGAGTAAGGAAATTATTAATCTGGGCATCATTTTCGAATACTTGCCAGTCTTTAACGTTATTTGGGACAGCGGGCCTATGTTTTATTTCAGCAGTAAAGTGATGGTTTGGCCCAAAGGGAAGCTTGCATGTACTAGCAAAAGTGGCTAGGCTGTGTGCATGAATGTTATGATTTCTTGAAATCTTGGCAAGCTTGAATTCAGTGAATGCATTGAGTATATTAGTGGCAGCAGTCCTATAGGCCCTCATTCTATTGTCATTGGTAACAAAGTTACCTTTCATCTGTTGTATGATTAAATCAGAGTCACCTAAAATAGACACTTTTACAACCCCTAGAACTTTGAGCAGTTTAAGGCCTAGAAGCAGAGCCTCATACTCTGCCATGTTGTTTGTGCATTTAAATTTCAATCTGTAGGCATGGCCTTCTGCATGATTGTTATGTGTACTGTGAATCCAGACACTTGCCCCTACTCCTAACTTGTTGACAGAGCCATCAAACTCTAAATACCATGTGATTTCTTGCTTGTGGTTAGTACTAAGAGTTTCATTCATTCTTGCAGTGGGCAGATTTGAAATTTCTGTTCGGGGAGGTTCTTCTTGTATGCTAGTTGCATTAACTGTTTTGACAGTTTCACAAGTATGGGCAACCAATTCTTCAATGATGTGTGTTTGTTGTTCTAGAGCCAAAGGCTCATCATCAGTTGGAGAATTTGTATCATCATTAAACAAAATAAAGGAATCCATATTAGAATGGATTGAGTAAATGGGAAAATTTTCAGGCTTGCTCTCACTACTTACTACATATTTCATCAGCGTTTCTCTTACAGTCTCTTTGGTTGCCCAAAGACTGAAATAGTGGCATAGGAGAGGTCTAGTTGAAGGGATCCTTGGAGTTTTGCTCCCCATGATCTTGATAGGAGCATACCGTACTTTGGTGGGATGTCAGCCACCACCACATCCATGAGGATGGTCTTGTTGGGATATTGGACCAAGGAGACACACAAGTCTTTGATGAGGCCTAAACACTTAACTTGACTTGAGTCAAATGAGTATAAATGTTTGTAGGGTCTTGTAATATCAAGGTTCAACTTTTCCATAACTGCTTTGGGCATAAGATTGTGCGATGCTCCTGAGTCAAATATAGCGTTGTGCAAAACTTTTTCATGTATATGCAAACTGACATAAAATGGTGGAACAGGCCCATGTGTTGATTTTTCATTAACTTCAGGACCAAACAGCAGTTCAGGGGTATCATCTAAAACATTTACATCACCCTTGTTTTCTGGGATTTGAAGTGATCTTTGAATTTGTTGCCTATACACATCATGTTTGGCAAGTTCCGAGAGGGGGATGGATATCTTAAGTTTTCCAATTTCTACCTCTAGATTGAATGGATTTTCCAATGGAGTCTTGGTGTTGACAATGGCAGTCTTTTCTTCTTGATTTGAATTATCAGCGATTTGCTCTTGTTTATCAGTGTTATGGGAATTGACTGCTTGCGGTTTTTCAGCTTTAGGAGAGCTTTTTGGAATGCTATTCGAGTTTTGCTCAGAGGAAGAAGGTGGCAGAGGCTGATCAATAGAAGGCTGCATTTCTGTTATGTCTTCTACAGTCACTTGATGCGGGTTTGGCACGGGTATATCAGCTGGTTCTGTTATAACAACCTTGCCTTTAATCTTGTTGGGCTGTTTTCCATCCTTTGTTTTGCTAGGTTCAGAAATGTCAATGGTCCTAGTTCTCAGCTTATATTTTTTGTGTACCTCATACACAACAATATCATAACCTTGTTTAAAATCAAAAGACTCACCAGATTTAGTCTGAAACTGATTACAGTTATGCTCATCTTGGTCTTCTTGGGACAGGAAAGTTTGATGCTCACCCTTTAGATCCATCAGATTCATGTGAGTGTCCTCTGTTTGCTCAGTAGATGTGGATCCTTCAACATAATTATCTTGAAAAGGGGGTCTTATGTCATGGTCCGGGCTAGACCTACCAGCATTTGTGTTCTGCGTTTTCCTGAAATTTGGGTTCCTTATGGTATTGGACTATTGTCCTTCCCATGATGATTTCCTCTCAACACTTTCTACTCTGTCTCCCAGCCTTTGCATTCCACTGATAATAGCATCAAGCTTTTGCTCTAAGGATGAGGGTTCTTCCTTAAAGATGGTTCTTCTCTCCATTCTAGCTCTGTTTCTCTTGGCAATTAAATTTGCCTCTACGCTGACAACAACATTTTGCATGTCTGCAAGGGTCTGAGGAGCTCTTTCTTTTATCTGGTATGCCATATCCGGGTCGAATCCATCAGGGAATTTATACAAGGCAAGGTCAGGGGGAGGTCTTAAGTTCTGTGGTATTGCATTATAGACATTATTGAATCTTGCACAGTACTCCAAAACAGTCTCTTGAGGGCCTCGTTTAATTGTATCGTATTCAGCCAGTATGTGCAAGGGGTCTTTCTTTTTCTCCCATCTGTTGGTAAAGGATTGGTAAAGCTCATCCGGAGTGGTTATGGAATTTGCAGCAAGTGATCTGAACCAAGTTCTCACATCACCTATTAAACTCTGAACAAAAAATTTCATTCTCACGCCATCATCATCTATTTCGTAGTTTTCAAAATAGTCTTGCATCTTCTTGGTATGCTGAAGGGCAGTGAAAGGACCAGTACTACCAAAATAGGTGATTTTAGATTGGTAATCTTGAGGCAAGGCCCCAGGATTAGCAGGTAGTTGCAGGGGTGCATATCTATTGGCCATATTCATAGGGGCAAGTGGAACAACTGGGACAATAGGGATAGTAGGAGTAACTGGAGCAACAGTAATAGCAGTAGTGGTAGTGGTAGTATGTGCAGTGAATGGAAGTGTGGAAGGAGTACTTTGAGATGTGGATGATGAACAAGGGGAAACAGGGGTTGAACGAAATAAAACTTTGACTGGGGTTGGAACACAGCTTGGGCGAATTGCTTCAGGACTATTATCCAAAAAATCTTCTTGTCTTTCTTGCTTCCTAAGGATCTTTGGAATTAAGTTCGGATTTCCAAAAGCAGCTGGGGGATTTGGGTCTGGATTTGACCTCGTATATCATGGATTCTTTTTGGGAGCCAGCTTCCGAATTTGTTTTTGATATTTTTCTGTGAGTGCTTTTTAGAATTAGCAAGGAACTAATCAAATTTTGGAACAACTATCTATAGCTTAAAACTAGCATGAAGATTGACTGAAGCAGCTTTTATTTACTCCTGTAAATGCAAAGCAAAGAAAGTTTCAAAGGCTACCTGGCTGACATTCAGGCTTCATCTGTAGTTTTAAGGAATATACAACAATTAGAAAATTGATTTCCCAGTGGATTTTTCCAACCTGTTTTGTGAAATTAACTGAGGATGTTCCCCAGTGGAGTCGCCATTATGTTATCACTCAGGTTGTCCTTTTGGTCAGCATCAAAAGGATACGGCCGAGGTAACCACAGACCAATCTTTAGACTGCAGGTTCTAGCCCACCTGCAATCAGAGAGGGCTCTCTCGTTCTGATTTAGCTTTGTTGAAGATGATTTTAGGCTAGTTATTAAGTTCAAGGGGTTTTTTGTTTTGATTTTGGTGGGAAGATTGATGTTTCCAGGTAAAGAGGCAGGTATAGTATGAGAGTTTCAAACCATTGGGCATGGAGTCGAGGAGGAGGACTGCTGGTGCGTTTTCTTGGTCACAAGAGAGAAAAATGGAGCAAGATAGCTGCACATAAAACAATGTTTCAGATTAAAAGGATGGAATGAATGCTAAGGGACGAGAGGCAACTAAGAATCCCTCAATCAGCTTAACAGAGGAAAGGGGAATGAGCTCTATCTAGGGGCAGTAAAGAATCCCTAGACAACTGTCAAACACAGGTGAATTAGGGTAAATATGAGCCATAGGGAATTCATATTCATTACCAATTCAGTTTAGATGAAAACATAAAGAAACAACAGAAATTGAGCATAGAGTGCAGTTAAACAAGTTCTAGGCTAATCTTTCTTTCTGCTATTTAGATGGTGGAACATGTATAATATGAACACATAACAATGAACACAGAGGTAAGAGGCACTTATTGATTCATGTTGGAGCACAAGAATTCCATCATTCAGTCTCCAGAAACCATTAAAAACACATCAAACAGTCCATTCTCCAAGCTTTCAACAGTCTTTGATTAAAAAAAATATGTCAAGTATACAGTGCGAGTCTCTAGTGAAAATTATCAATCGACCAACCCTTAAAACAATACAGAGGGTGGTATAAATAGGGAAAACTCTCCAAAATTGTCTTCTTACAGCTTGACCTAAACGGGTCTGAAAGAAAATGATTACTTTAACCTAATCCTATCCAGAAATAAATGCAAGAAAATATCTTTGGGCTGCGCTGAGGGTTGTCGTATCAAAATTGAGTTAATGTGTTGTCCTTGGTGGCTTGGTGCAGTGCTTTTGCAATAACTATGCATGGGTCTTGATCCATTGCTGTTCGGCGGCATTAAAAAGAATTAACTGTGATTTGAGAGCTTGGATGGGCTTATACCGCTTGATTTGACTTTGTTGGTTGCCATTCGATGTTAACCTGCTTTGGGAACTGAAGAATTTCATTAAAAATATTCAACTGATACTCTTTGCCGCTTCCTTGATGTGCTGTGGTACTGAAATTGTCAAATCAATATTTAATGGCCGTTGTTCGGCCCTCTGTCTCCTTTAGAACTGTCTTTGATAATTTTCTGAACCTGTGTGAAGAAATCTCTGTCGAACTGCGAATTTCGGGCTTGAGGGAAGCTGAGCGATGAAGGGCTTTCCATTTTGACCATTTTTTCCCATCAAAAACTGCCCCTGTTTTTTATTCCGGGCTTCCAGAGCAACGATTTTCGTCTTTCGTGCCAAAAATTTGATGATGACGTCAGCATGATGTCAGCGGGTGGGACCCAGTACGGTGGATGACGTGGCAGGATGACGTCAGCATGTACGGAGGTGATGTGGCAGAGACACGGTGGCAGTGACGTGGCAAGGGTGACTTGGCAGGAGGCCAACGCAAGCAAATGACGCAGCAATGGTGACATGGTGCTGACGGAGGCGGTTTCCAGTTTCTGGGCGCACCGCCTTTGAGCAGAAGTGGTTTTGGCAGAGGGGGCTCCGCCATAGCCGAGAGGGCGACGCGTGGCGGGAGTACGGCGGGAATACCGCCGATCTCCCGGACGCTAACCATCTGCACCTTGGGATATGAGAAGGCCCGCCCACCATAGATCTTGGGTGCTGACGATCGGACGGCTGGCGGATCAGACAAGGCGGCGGAGGAATAAGGGATCGGGCGTGCGAATATTCGGATCTTCATACAGCGCGGCAGGGGGGTTTAGAACTTAGGAAATGTGGGTTTTAGTGTTAGTTTTAAGCGGGGGGGGAAAACTTAATGTTTAATGAAACAATTAAACATTAATCTTTGGGAAAACGATTGCGGAAGGGTAGAAATGTGAGGTTTTAAGGGTAAAGGGGTGGGTGAAGGTTGTTAGTCTGACCAGATGTCAGAGTAACTCCAGGACACGGATGGGCTAATAGCAGCCCCAGATGGACTGCTATTTCCCAGACTTAGAAGAATAGGGCTATAGTGCCAAAGGGGGGAATATGTACATAGGGGAATTTTATACATAGTTTTAGTAGGGGAAGGGGAAACAGATAGGGAGTTAGATAATAAAGTTAGTAGTTAATATGGAAATGACAAGAAAGCGCTAAGGTAAGGGACCTTAGGCTATTTGAAGGGGAGAATGATCTGTTAGAGAACATGAGAATATTACTTAAGTAAAGCAGATCTTTACCAAGGTAAATGATATGGAAAATGATGAAACTATAAAGGTAACAAGCAGATCTTGACCTCTTCAGGGAAGTTAGTAAGTGACTTGGGGAATAAGAGGAAAGGGGAGTTAGTGATGTCCAGCTTGAGCTCCTTCAAATGAAAACTGCCTCATATGTGATCTGAAGTACAATATGACTTTAAACACAAAACTGATCACAAATCAACATCCTGCAACCTCAAAACTACCTACCCAACCTACTCACCTAACATTTTTTCTTCTTTTTTGCATGGGTGCACTTGGACTTGCAGACCTTGATTATCCTTTTTTCTTTTTTCTGTCTTCCTATCTAAATCTACACTTATTTCTGCCAAGGGCCCAGATTAAGCAGTTGGGCTCCTTTGATTCTCTACCTATCTACAAATCTGCCAAGATTAAGCTGTTTGGACATATATCATTATCTATATTCTAAAACAAGAAATTGAAACCTAGGGAGGCCAAGATTAAGCAGTTTGGCCTTCCCTTAACAGAAAACTTTTCAAAAACGGAATGACTCATCAAAATTGGAATACAGTAGTGGCATTTGCACTAGCACACTTTCATGGCCTCTTCTTTGACCTCTTCTGGAAATATGGAACACTGCAACATGCAAAGTATGACATATTTGGCATGTAAAAATGTCAATCATGAAAGATGAACACCTATTGCAACAGGAGGCTAACAGTTGGGATAGAGACCAATCGGATGATGGTTTTGTGATGTACGATCGTGGGGTGGAATCACTATTTGAGGAGTTGAGGTGGATGTCCTCTGGAAGCCCTAGATGAGTTTTGATTGATTTGTTCTATGATATTCTACATTCATGCTTGGAATATGGCATGGGGGTGAATTCCTGAAGAGAGATTTGGCTCAGCCATTTTATGGTCAGGTGGAACGTGGAAGTCCAATCCGAGGTTTGGATTTTGCATCATTAATATAAGGTTATTTCTCCTTGTATTTCTATGAGAATTTTTATGGATTATATGTGGTGTATATGCCTGTGATTTCATGGATAATTTTGTCCCTATTAAGTTGGTTATATATGTGTTTGATGACAGTAGCCATGCATGGTTTTCCTCATGTTTTTAATTGTAATTGAATGATCAATGTGTCTGTGACCTAATGGAGGGAATGACAGTTGATGTGTTGAGGAATCAATGGTTCTTAGCAATTATCAGCTAAATCTAAGACCCCTATGTTCAGAACTATTAATTACACCTGTAGATTACACATTTTCAATATGTTTTATGAAATGCCTGTCATGGCTAGTAGGGGTCTAGTCAAGGTCTTGAACAAGTATTTTCTTTAGTATTGTCAATTCCATGCTATTTTACTAATATTATGAGCTGGTTCACTTCTAGGCAGCGATATGGGCTCTAGGCCTAAAAAAGTGGCTTTAATCCCGGGGTCGCTGGCTATATCGTAGTGCTTATGTTTTATGTTTCTATATGCTATCATGATTATGTTATACATGTATCACACTAATTTGTTGATCTTGCAAACAAGGTATCCTCCTCGAACTATACTAAGGTATGTTGGTTTATTGTGATTTGGTTTCACTGACATGATACACCTTGCAGGAAGAAATATAAAATGGATAGCAAGATGGTTGACTACAAAGAGTCTCCCTATGAATCTAAAGAGCAGTATGGTGTTGGGAATCCTTATGATTTGACAGCTACACCAAGAAGCTTAAAGGAAGAAATAAGGAATTGTAAGGTAGATAATGACAGAATCATACAGGCACAAGAGAAACAAGCAGTGGTAAATGTAGTAATACTTCAGAGTTTGTCATATTTGTAGTGACAGGGACCATGCCAAATCAGCTATGAGAAGGAGGATAGAACTAATGGGGCATATGGTAGTTGGTCGCATGGTGGTCATAGATGAGATAGAGATGAAACAATTAGAGACGACAGATTGGTGGATACTCTGGATAGGAGAGGGCATAGACACAGGTATGATTCTAGTTCTGATTCAGATAAGCACTATGATTGTCATCATTATCATCCTTACAGGAGGAGTGATTAGGGATATTTTCCGGATGAATTTATGAAAGAAAAGCCACCAACATTTGATGGAGAGATGAAGAAACCATAGGATGTAGAGGCAAGTTTGTTTGGCATGAGGAAATTCTTGAGGTTGTATGACTATTCAGAGAACATGAAAGATAGAGTGGCTACATTCAGTCTCAAAGGTAAAGCAGGCATCTGTGAAGAATGTCATATGTATTCATGAGGAAGATTTGACTTGGAGTGAGTTTGAGTGATTATTCAAGAAGAAGTATTTGTCAGAAAGATACTTTGATGATAGGGAGAAGGAATTTTATGAGCTAAAGATGGGATCTATGATAGATGACGAGTACACTAGCAGGTTCTTGGAGTTACTGAGGTATGTGCCTTATCTCACAAAGAAAAGGTCAAAATTCAGAGGTTCATTAGTGGCTTACCAATTGTATTTAAAGATAGAATTGAGTTAGATGAGCCTAGATCATTGGAGGAGGCCATTCAAAAGCTAAGGCATTGCTATGAACAATCAAAGCGCAGAACCAAGACTAAGCCAGACTGAAGAGGTAATGCAAAGAACAAAGGTAAATGGGGCAGAAAGAGAACAAGGCATCAAGATACAGGTAACAAGGAGAATGTCGCACCACCTAAAAGGTTCAATGCATCAGACAGAGTACAAGGACACCAATATGAGGAACATAAGAAGGAGCCCATGTGGTGCTTTGAATTTTTGTAAAGAAGGCTTGAGAGAGTTGAACTATTGCCTTTTGAATAATATTAATAGGAAAGTTGAACCAAGACTATTTTTCTTATGAGTAGAGAACTGATATATTGTGATGTAGGTGGATATTGGTGGCCACCCATCTATTCCACCTAGACACCCCAGTCAGTTTCATTTGTTTCCTTGTTCATTTCAACATCTACTATTTTTAGAAATTTTTTGGGTCTTGAACTTCCATAGCAGTTTTGATCCCCCAAACGACATTTTTTTTTTGGGTCTACGGCAAGCCTTCGCCTTAGGTAGGGGCATGCAGAAAAACCTGTAGTACTTAAAGAGACCTTTCCAACAAGGTATCGTACATGCCAAATGGAGATAATATGACCAAGTTACGACCCCAGGAAGTTGGCTACCCAACTGCCCCCAATGGGGCCCACAAACTCTTGGTGTTACATCTCCTGGGATTAGGGTTTTGGTTGTTTAGGGTTTTCTCATGTTTTCCAATAATAAATAGGCCCTTGAGCCTCATTGTAACATAGTTTAGAGGCACATAGCCACCACATTTCTTCTCAGAGATAAGCTACCATCACCTGAGCTATCTTATTTCCATTATGTTCGTATGCATAGTTCAATATTTTTCTATTAATGAAATGAAGTGTTTTTCTACTACGTCTTTGTATTTATGATTATATCTGTAAGTTGTTGCGTTCCTATTTAATTTCATATCACTGGTATTAATGCGGTCTGCTCTTTCTTTGTTTTTCTTTGCATGTCCCCAACGAGGTTAGGGTATAAGGAGTTAGGGCTCGATCTAGTTGAACCATTGCAAGATCAGCCTCGTAAAACCTAACGACCTCCCATGGCGGAATAAAATAAAGATGAGGGGGCAGGAGAACCTTTCAAACGGTTGCTCGAGGAAGCCCTCGAGCGACAAAGGGACGCGATGATGGATAACTTTGCCCGATCCTTTGACGGCTACCCACAAGCGATGCATCTTCATCCAGCAGACACTCTGGAGGCACCACTCCTTTTAAGGTACAAGTTAACTTTGATATTCCCATATTTGAAGGCTTGATAGATGAAGACATCATAGATAAATGGTTAAATATGTTGGAAGGATTTTTTTTAGTTCATGAATTTTCCAATTGGGAAAAGATTACTTTTTCACTTCTCAAAGGTGCCCCACATGTCAAGGACTAGTTGGAAACCTACTATGAACAAAAGGATGAGAATGAACCCTCATTGTTTTCAGTCACACCCACTTGGGATTCTTTTCGACATGCCATCAAGGAACAATATTACCCTGTCGGGAGCTGTGAAGATAAATACATAAAGTGGACCACGCTATGGCAAGGAAGGGGCCAAGATGTTCCAGAGTTAGTAAATATTTTCCATACCCTTTGCACGAAGCTAGGTATTAAGGATACTGAGTGAAATTTGGTGGTGAAGTATTGCCACTTTCTACACAAGTATATCCAGGATGAGATGGACTTCCTAGACATTTCCTCTCTCGACACGATGTATCGGTATGCTATCAAGATTGAGCAAAAGTTTAAATAGAAGAAGTGGGACTTTGGATCTACGAATCCAAAGCAAGGAAAAGGCGTCCCCAAACCACAGAACAAAGGACCAAGCCAAGGCGGGGCTACCCAGGATAGCCCACCGAAGCTGCAAGAAAGGAACAACACCACAAAGACAAAGAAGGACATAGGAAAATGATGTGAATTCCATAAGAGCTCCACTCACAATACAAGTGAGTGTCGGGCTAAGTAGTCACTGGTGGCCAAGTTGAAGGCTTCAAAATTAGACGCAAGTTCTAACTCTGAATCAGAACTTGATAAGGGAATTGAAAAAGGGAAGTAGATCATTGATGTGAAGCCCAATGCCACTGTGGCCACCACCAAGATCCAAAAGATTGAGCCTGAAGATCCAGAGGAGGGGGAACGCCTCTTCCAATCACATATGTGGGTGAAGGGTTCTCCACTGCAATTCATTGTCAATGGAAGGAGCTAAAAGAACCTCATTTCAGCAGATGTCATGAAATGGTTGGGCCTAAAGACTACAACACATCCACAACCATACACCATCGGGTGGATTCTCGAAGGACAAGATCTTCACGTTAGCCAGTAGTGCCGCCTTCCCTACAACATCAATCCCTTCATTGATGAGGTATTTTGTGACGTTTCTCCTCTTGAAGTTTGTGATGTATTATTAGGACAACCATACTTGTGGAAGCGACATGTTGTATATGAGTCTAGACCTCGCTCTATGATTATTACTTTGGCTAATAAGTTGTACAGGATACTGGGAGGTAGCCCTACCTACCGCCATCTCTTTGATCACTGCAAAGCAATATAGTAAGATCATTTCCCAGACCAGGAAAATTGTTTTCCTTATGATACGCCCCTAGGGAAAGAAGAAGGTTGTGACCATAGCTTCCAGGCAGGGATCCTCTGCACAACAGCAACAGATGGACAAGGTCGTGGAGGAGTACATGGATATTTTCGACTCACCCACAAGGGTACCTTTGCACTGTCAGGTCAAACACTCCATCGATTTGACCCCGGGTGTGTCACTTCCTAATGGACCGATCTATCGATGCTCTGTTCTAGAGAACGTTGAGATCAAGAGGCAGATTTAGGAACTATTGCAGAAAGGGCACATTAGGTTAAGCTCATCACCCTTTGATGTGTGGAAGAATTTGATTTGAAGGCATTCTTCCACATATCAATCTCATGAGGGTCATGCCATTTGGATTAATGAACGCCCTTGCAACCTTCATGAGACTGATGGATGACATCTTGCGATCCTTCATCAATGCATTTGTGGTGGTGTATTTAGATGACATCTTGATCTTCATCTAGATTTGGGAAGAGCAACTCCACCATATTTGACAGGTCCTTCAAACCCTGCAACTACACAAGCTATGTGCTAACTTGGAGAAATGCACATTTTGCCTCACCTAGGTTCAATATCTAGGGTACATCATTGATGAGCAAGGTGTACATGTGGATCCATCCAAGATATAGGTCATTGGGGATTGGCCAGCCCCAACCACTCTAATAGAGATCTGCAACTTTTTGGTTCTGGCCAATTTCTACCGTAAGTTCATGTTGGGGTTCTCTCATATCACTTGGCCTTTAAGTCAAGTCACCAAGGGTGGAGCGAAAGTAATTTTTTTTTTTTGTCGGAAACCCAACAACAAGTGTTCTCCGAGTTAAAGAATCACCTTTGTTCTGCACTAGTGCCCAAACTACCAGACTTGCAACAACCATTTGAGATTGAGACATATGCCTTCGACTATGCTATTAGTGTGGTTCTTACTCAGCATGGGCATCCAGTGGCTTGCCATAGAGAGACACTTTCAGACACAATCCAAAAGTACCCCACTTATGACAAAGAAATGTATTCCAGTGTGCAGGCCTTCCATCAATGGAAGCATTACTTTCTGGGGAAGGAAGCACTCATCCACACAAACCACCGACCTCTACAATTCATAAAGACACATGTTAAGTTTCAAAACGATCGCCGTCAGAAATGGTCCACCTATCTGCAATAGTTCCATTTGAACATTAAGTATAAGAAGGATAACACCAATAATGTCACTGATTGCCTCAGCTGACCACCAGCCATGGCGCTAATCACTATGCTCGACTTCTGTGGGCATGAGACATCGGGGTGGCCACATCTTTAGAAGAGAAATCCAGAATTCAACAACATATACCAGAAACTCCTGGAAGGGAAGCAAGTTCCAAATTTTCACCTTTAGGATGCATTATTATGCCACCTAGGACACATCTGTGTTCCTTCAAGAGAGCGTGCCAAGATAATTTGTGAGGTGCGCTACAGTCGGGTCGCCAAAGATTTTGGAGTAGAGAAAATAGTGGCGGTATTGCAGAAGTATTTTATTGGCCGAAACTTCGTCAAGATGTTGGGAAGTACATTAGATCATGCACCACCTATGCCATTTCCAAACCAACCATCAAGAAGCAAGGCCTGTATACTCCTCTACCTACTCCTAATCATCATTGGGAATCTCTCTCCATGGATTACATGTCGGGCCTTTCTTCTACTAAGCATGGAAACGATTGTGTTTTCATGGTCATCGACAAATTCTTTGAGATGGTCATCATGGCGGCTAGCAAGCAGAGTATCACAATAGAAGCCACTACTAAGCTCTTCTTTAAGCGAGTGTGGGTACACTTTGGGATCCCAAAATCCATTGTCTTATATCGAGATAGTAGATTCTTGAGTGCATTTTGGTCAAGTCTCTGGTCGATGCTGAATACAAAACTTACTAATTCCATGACTTCCCATCCCCAAATAGATGGCCAAATAGAGGTTGTCAACATGATGATTGTACACATTTTGTCCATGTACAACTCAAATCATACACACACGTGGGATGAAAGTCTCCCCTATGCCCAACACAGCTACAACAGAGCTCTCCACAAATCAATATGGTACAACCCATCTTAGGTAGGGCGGGGATTTCAGCCATTATGCCCCTTTGATGTGGCCATACCATTTGCAACTACTCAGGTAGATTCGGCTCACATTCAATTCGAAGTTAAAAGGGCTAACAACTTCATTGAGCACATTCAACACATCCACCAGCAGGTCCATGATATATTGGACATAGACAGTGCTAAGTACAAGAATCACCATGATCAGCATCGAGTCTCGCACCAGTTCCATGTGGGTGACAAAATTTGGCTACATTTGTAGAAGGAGCGCTTTGTTGGACCCCATCACAAGCTTCACCTACTTTGATATGGGCCATACACTATCACCAAGGCGTTCAGTGATAATGCCTTCAAGCTCAACATCCCATCGTTCCTTGCTTTGCACCTAGTTTTCAATGTAGACCACCTTCGGGCATACTTTCCAGCATTGTTGGACACATATGACATTGCAGAACAGCTCACACCAATAGAGCTCAACTCAGACTGCATGGAACATGCCACAACTAATCAGATCATGGACACACAGATCAAGAACACTTGATAATAGAGGATACAACTATATTGAGTTGTCAAAGCAGGCCAACTCCTTCACCAGGGCAATTGGTTCACCAAGGACCAAGTTTAATAGAAATTTCCTCACCTCATGGAGGCTCTTCATGAAATGGGGACCATTGCTTCCTAAGGGGGGAGGGATGGTCCAGGTGGATATTGGTGGCCACCCACCTATTCCACCTATACCCCCTAGCTAGTTTCATTTATTTCCTTGTTCATTTCATCATTTAATATTTTTAGTAGTTTTTCGGGTCCTGAACTTCTAGAGCAGTTTTGACCCCCTAAACGACGTTTTTTTTGGGTCTACAACATGCTTGTAGCCTTAGGTAGGGGCTTGTGGCAAAACTTGTAGTACTCTAAGGGACCTTTCCAACAAGGTATCGTATGCACCAAACAAAGATAATATGACCAAGTTACAACCGTAGGAAGTTGGTTGCCCAACTAACCCCAATGAGGTCCACAAACTCTTGGTGTTACATCTCCTCAGGTTAGGGTTTTAGTTGTTTAGGATTTTCTCATCTTTTCTAATAATAAATAGGCCCTTGAGCCTCATTGTGACATAGTTCAAAGGCATGTAGCTGCCACATCTCTTCTCAGAGATGAGCTACCACGCCCGAGCTATCTTATTTCCATTCTATTTGTAAGCATAGTTCAATATTTTTCTATTAATAAAAGGAAGTGGTTTTTTGCTGCATCTCTATATTTGTGATTATATTTATAATTTGTTGTGTTCCTGTTTAAGTTCAAATGATATTGGGTATTATTATCTTTGTGTTATTGTCGTGTTTATATCTGATTAATACTTACATCTTTTCTTACTGTTTTTCTATGTATGATCTTATATGCAGTTGAATACTTATTCACTATTGAAGAGTATGAAGATTTTATTTTTGAATGCATTGTGAAAACGAAGAAATATTATATGTGATATGTATAAACAATTAAATTGATTAACTATTTAATCAAATTAATTATCTTTCTTGCACTTACTTCTTGAATCGCTAGATGATCTATATTGTTTAGCATATTAGAGAATATTTCAATCACACATATAAAGATAAGTTAAATCCCAGGAAATAGATAGCTAGTAATATATATATTTTTGTACTCTTGTATTTCTATTCATTGCAACCATTTCACCCACATTATACTTCAAATTCCATTATATACTCTTAAAGGGAAACTGTTCCCATTATCCCCAACCGGATCCACTATTCCAAATGGAAAAGGAACGATTTTCAAGTTCCTGACCGGGTGGTTATCCCCAATGTTGAGGCAATGACATTTTGAGCCTTCAACAGAGTGGAAACTTCAAAATAAATTCATTATCTAACATCTCACATTTCTACAATCGTCAAATTGCATTTCCTTTTCTACAACCCTAAAATTGCACCTACATTTCAACAACTCTTCAATTTCCTCGCACATCACTCTATTTGTACGCTCCCATACTTAGTCTATTTTTCATATGTAGATCCTTCATAAGAATTTCTTTGGAGTGTAATCAAAACTTCACTACCATTACATCCTTGATATTGTTATTAATCAAACAAATTTTTCATAAATTCCCTAATAAGATGTCAAAACGAAGTGGAAATTGGCATTAATGAATTAAACTTCTATACATGAGATACAACAACAATCTAGTGGAAAATTTAGTAACACAATAACACTCATTTCCTCATTAGATGTGATGTTACTCTATAGGGTTGCTAAATATTAGTGAAACTTGTGTAACAAGGATGTCAAATGAAATAAAATAACTCTATTGTAGAGACAATATTATACTCTTGGACGTGAGGATTATGATTTTTAATGGTTTGAAGGTATCACACCAAAGGAGAAAAGCTTGAACAAAGTATGGATTTAAAGAATAACACAAGTTGCATTTATGGTTGAAGTATTCAACTTCAATGAACTAGTTTCCTATTGTACAAAAGAGTTCCAAGCAAAGCAAAGGATAATTCAATTAAAACAAAGTGATATAATTTGATTCCCCTGACTAGCAAGTCCTACTAAAACTTTCAAGATCTCTAAGCCAGATGCTATTTTGCATGCCTGAGGTATGGGAGATGACCTTTTCAAAACTTTTCTTAAAAATCCACTTAATGATTCTAGGACTTCTACTTAGATTGAGGTATGCTCACTTACATATATGTGGAAAGTGTTGGCATTATGACACAGGTGTTGTCTTTGATGGCAACTCTCTCAGATGACAGATCATTGTTCAGCAGGTTAACAGCACAGAGTTACAGATCAGACTTCACAAAATGAAGAAAGAGAGGTATACGTAGGTTCACCATTGGCCAAGCCACGTATACACATGGGTTCACCGTATACAAGTCATGTATATGTACACACACACTTTCACGAAAGGAAAAGCGCGTATACCTTGGAAATATAAGTTTTTGGTTCATGGTATTTTGATCCATGGTATTGGTCCAAGGTATTGGGTCCGAGGTATTGACCCTAGGTATTTGGTCCAAGGTATTGGTCCTAAGTGGTTTTGGTCCATGGTATTAAGAAAGTCCTACAAACTATAAAAGGAGGAGAAGATCATTAGGCCAAGGTGTGCAAGTATCAAATATCTGATGAAGTGTGAGATCTAGTATGTAGGTTATTGGGTTATGGTGCATAGCTGGATTTGAACAAAGGATGAACCTTAGCTAATGATGAGGAATCATATCTAATGATCTTAAGGTGTAAAATGTACTATCTTTTGTGTTGATGCTCATGTATATTCTAGATTTGAACACTAACGCATATATTATTCTGTAAATGATATGATCTGAGTATAACTAAAGTTTGGAATAGCTGCAGAACTAGGAATTTATATTTGCAGATGTATACACTGGTTGGCTTTGAGTAAAGCGCGTGTACATGTAGGCTCGACACATGGAGGTAGCGTATACATTATAAAATATGTTTTAGTTGCCTCTGTTTGCTGCTGCAGTATTCTGGGTTTTGGCTCGAGTTTTGGTTACTGTATTCTGGTTATAGCATTCTGAAAGATCATATTGAAGGGTTGTCAAAGTGATTGATTGATTCAGTTGTGGTTGGTTCAAGGGAGATTGGTTTATGCAGATATATTTGATGATTGAATGATGTTATTGATGGATCCAGTCTGAAAATTTATGAAACATGGTCCTTGGAAGAAAAGAGAAGCTTGTAGCCTTCTGTAGGTCGGCACCTACGTACTAGTAAACATATCAACTAGTACAAGAGCTAGGGGGTTGTAGCTCCCTTTTAGTGGAAGCTGGAGAATGAGAGAAGGTTGTAGCCTGCGTATTGGTATAAGATTGCACCAGTATAAAATTGTAAACTGAATTTTCTTATTATTAAAAGAAGACAGAGACGACAGCAGCAGGTGGTTTTCACCCACATTGGGTTTTAGACAGTAGTATATGATCTTTTGATTTACCCAAATTATCATGCCTTGAACTTTAACCAGTATATCAGGATTTCATTAGACAGTGCAGTGAAATTGTGGGTCTAAGAAAGGATCTTGAGAAAACAAAAGCTCTCAATCTTAGATTTGCTAAAGGATCAAAAACCTTAATTGAAATTATCAAAGTGCAGTGTTCTCCTCTGATAAAGATAGGTCTTAGATATACTGAAGAAGCATCTCAAGCACAGAAGCCATCAACCTCCACTAAAAGCTATCTTAATGTAGCAAAGAGCAGTGAACATTTTGACAATCGTCAGCAAAGGCATAAAGCAGATCACTAGGTAAATCAATCTCAATTTACTTCAAGGATGAACAGAAGCCACAACCAACCTCGGGTAAACCATACTCAATCTGCTTCAAGGATGAATATCAATAGAAACTACAATCACCAGGTCAGTATATTCGATAATTGCAGGAACTTCTTTAATGGCCAATTCCTTTCATGTCATAACTTTGGACACAAAGCTGCTCAATGTGTTGCCTACAAGACCATCATAACTAGAGAAGCACAAAATCAAAGGAACGTGACAGGGATCATGAAAATGTCCTACAATAACTTTTCTCTTCTTGAAAATGAAATAGAATGCTCTATTTGCAACAACTTCGGTCATGAACAATCTGAATGCAGAAGTAAATTTTGGCAAATATCTCAAAAAGAGAAAACTCCATTAATACCCAAAATATGGAGAAAGAAAGAACCACAAACAGAAAGATGTGGCATAGCCTTGTATGCAGAATGATAAGAAAATCATTGGTACATCGACAGTGGATGCTCAAAACACATGACAGGTGACAAAGAAAAAATTCACTCATATAATGCCTTAGAAAAGGAAAAGAAGGTCTCATTTGGAAACGACACTCCTGCTGTCATAAAAGGTAAAGGCTCTGTTTTCTTAAGAGAAAAGGTTAAAGCTAGGAATGTTATGTATGTTGATGGTCTAAAGCATAACCTGCTGAGTGTTAGTCAAATGTGTGATCAAGGAAATGAAGTAGCTTTTCGATCAAATGGATGTGTTGTTCGTGAGCTTGATACAGGAGAAACCGTGATCAAAGGTACAAGAACTCCAAACAACTTATACATACTCAAGGGAGGACAACAACAATGCTATCTAGGAAAAAATGATGAACACTAGCTATGGCACAAAAGATTGGGGCATCTAAGCTTTTCTCAAATAAGAAAAAGCATGTAGGTTCAAGGTTGTTCGTGATCTTCCAGATATCATCATTCCTGAAAATACAATATGAAAATCATGTCAATTCGGTAAGAAAACCAAATCGCACTTCCCTAAAAAAGAAGGATCAGCTAGTAAGCCTCTTGGACTTGTTCATACTGATTTATGTGGACCATCAAGGAAAAATTCACCTTGTGGAGAAGAATACTTTATATCATTCATTGATGATTTTTCCAAAATGTGTTGGATAGGTCTTCTAAAGCATAAAGATGAAGCATTTGAAAAATTCAAAGCCTTCAAAGATTTGGTTGAAAATGAATCAGATCACAAAATCAAATGCCTCAGGTTTGATCGAGGAGGGGAATTTACCTCGGATGAGTTCTTTGACTTTTGTGAACAACATGGAATAAAAAGATGGTTCTCCACCACAAGGACTCCTTAGCAAAATGGAGTGGTAGAAAGAATGAACAAAACTGTTCAACAAATGGCTCGAGCTATGCTAGATGAATCTGGAACTCTTGCAACCTTCTAGGGTGAAGTTGCATTCGTCACCGTCACTATTCTCAACAAATCAAATGTTCAGGTAAACAACACTCAAACTCCACATGAACTTTGGTATGGTAAGACTCCTACTGTAAAATACTTCAAAGTTTTTGGAAGCAAATGTTAGATCAAAAGGACTGATTAAAAACTTGGTAAGTTTGAACCCAGAGCAGATGAATGTATTCTTCTTGGTTACTCTTCCCAAAGTAAATGATATAAATGTATAATAAAAGACTTGGGAAAATTATTGAAAGTATTGATGTTGTGGTTGATGAAGCATGCAAATATCCAAAATAGATAAAAATTGAAGATTATGAAGAAGATGAGGATTATCTTCCCACATCAATTCACACTAATTCTGAATAAGAAACCAATGAAGCACCAGAAGAAGAGATAATGGTAGAAGAAAAGACTCCGTCTAGGTATGTTCAGAAAAATCATCCAGAAACTCAAATTTTAGGATAGAAAGAGGCAGGTGTGCAGACAAGAAGAACTATTATAGAAGCTTCAAGCTATCTAGCATTACTATCTTCCACCAAACCTCAAAATGTAAATGAAGCATGTCAAGGCCATGAATGAAGAACTTGAGCAAATTGAAAAGAATAATAGTTGGGAATTAGTTCCTAGACCTCATGATAAGAATATCATAGGAACTAAATGGATATTCAAAAACAAGTTGAATGAAAATGGAGATGTTATCAGAAACAAAGCCAAACTTGTTTGTAAAGGATATGCTCAACAAGAAGGTATAGATTTTGAAGAAACTTTTGCACCTGTTTCTAAGTCATAAGAATGTTTCTTGCTCTTTCTAGTTTTTAGAAATTCAAAGTATACCAAATGGATGTAAAATTTGCCTTTCTTAATGGAGACTTAGAAGAAAAAGTCTATATTGAGAAACCAGATGGATTCATTCTCGGAAATGATGCAAAACTTGTATGCAAACTCAGAAAGACTCTCTATGGTCTAAAACAAGCTCCAAGGGCCTGGTATTACCGTCTTGACAAATATCTCCATCAACAAGGTTTTTCAAAGGGATCAGCTGATAGCAATCTATATACAAAGATTGACAATAATAAATTGCTAATACTTGTTGTTTATGTTGATGATATCATTTTTGGTAGCAATGAAGAAGCCATGAGTCAGAATTTTGCTTCAGTAATGCAACAAGAATTTGAAATGTCCCTGCTTGGTGAGCTTACATATTTTCTTGGTCTACAAGTTCAACAAAATAAAGATGGTATTTTTCTGTCACAAACCAAATATCTCAAACAGATCTTGAAAAAGTACGGCATGGAAGATTCTAAACCAGTATGTGCCCCAATGGTAACAAGATGCAGTCTCAACTCAAATGATGAATCAGAAGCAGTACATCAACCAACTTACAGATCCATGATTGGTAGTCTACTTTATCTAACAGGTACCCGACCAGACATCATGCATGCAGTAGGAATAGTTGGAAGATTCCAAGCAAATCCAAAGGAATCACACCTTCAGGCAGTCAAAAGGATTTTCAAATATCTTCAAGGAACACAGAACTTTGGTTTATGGTATCCTAGAGATATAGATCTTACACTTCATGCATATACAGATGCAGATTGGGCAGGAAGCGTTGATGACAGAAAAAGCACTAGTGGTGGTGCATTCTGTATGGGTTCCAGGTTAATATCTTGGTTCAGCAAGAAACAAAGTTCAATTGCATTATCTACAACTGAAGAAGAATATGTGGCTGCTGCATCTTGCTGCACGCAACTACTTTGGATGATGCAAACCTTGCAAGACATTCAAATCACATGTACTCCACCCATCTCCATTATATGTGATAATACAAGTGCCATCAATATTTCAAAGAATCAATTCATGCACTCCAAGACCAAGCATATACCCATCAAATATCATTTTCTACGTGAACAAGTGCTTGAACAAAAGGTCAAATTGGAGTATGTTCCCTCCAAAGAATAGGTTGCTGATATATTCACCAAAGCACTACCCAAAGAGACATTTGAATATCTCAGACAGAAGCTGGGAGTAGTTGCTGCATCATCCTGCTATTAAATCCTATCTTTTTCAGAAAAAGGTGGTTACACACAAGTTTCATGAAGTGTAGTCGCATATATACGCTGGTTTCTGTGGGTACAGTCACGTATATATTGGTTTGACGAGAAGTTGTGGGCCAGACTCAGGAGAAAGGGATTTGATATGGTTCAGTGAATTATCTACTCTGCTTGATGATGGTTACAATCTATTGATGACATGTGGAAATATGTTGGGTCTCATAAGTTTTTAATACCTTGATGTATATCTAATTGATGATGATTCTTTGATAACTCTTCTGATATATGAAATGATTAGATCTAACAGTGAACATCTAGCACAGGTTTAGGGGGAGCATATGTTTCTAATAATGCATTGTTGGAATTATCTCAGAAGATCTTGGTACAGATTCACATAGTTGTTTTTGATTTAGGTGGAACAGGTTCAGGGGGAGACCATGGTTGCTGGTTTGGACGCTGATTGATAGATGCTGATGATTGTCATTTGGTATCTGTTATATATGTCATGTATATCATTTAATGTAAAGGTCATGAAAAGACCTAATTTGTAACCCCACTATGCATGGGACAGATGATGTAATGTTTCTTGTATAAACAATTGGTATATCCCCACTTGGTTGGGTGGATGATTCAAGTTTGGTATATCCCCATTTGATTGGGAAGATGGATGTATGTATGAGTCTTTAGTGATAGGAAGGTCATTGATGATGTATGTATAGAGTCATGTTATCTTTTTGCAGACCTTGCTTGTGCTCAGAGGAAGCATGGACTTGATCATAGGAGCTCAATCAGCACACTTTAGCATGTACTTAGGGGGAGCATGACCTTTTTCCCTTGATGACAAAGGGGGAGAGTGACTTGGTGTTGCCATCAAGTCCAAAGGGGGAGATTTTTGGCATTATGACACAAGTGTTGTCCTTGATGGCAACACTCTCAGATGATAGATCATTGTTCGGTAGGTTAACAACACAGAGTTGCAGATCAAACTTCATAAAATAAAGAGAGAGAGGTATACGCAGGTTCACCATTGGCCAAGATGCATATACACGCAGGTTCACCATATACAAGTCACGTATACATACACACGCACTTTCACGAAAGGAAAAGCACGTATACCTTGGAAATCTAATTTTTTGGTCTGAAGTTTTCGGTCCATGGTATTTTGATCCATGGTATTGGTCTAAGGTATCAGGTCCGAGGTATTGACCCTAGATATTTGGTCCAAGGTATTGGTCCTAAGTGATTTTGGTCCATGGCATTGAGAAAGGCTTACAAACTATAAAGGAGGAGAAGATCATTAGGCCAAGGTGTGCAAGTATCGAATATCTGATGAAGTGTGAGATCTAGTATGCAGGTTATTGGGTTATGGTGCATAGCTGGATCTGAACAAAGGATGAACCTTAGCTAATGATGAGGAATCAGATATAATGATATTCAGGTGTAAAATGTACTATCTTTTGTGTTGAAGCTCATGTATATTCTAGATCTGAACACTAACGCATATATTATTCTGTAAATGATATGATTTGGGTATAACTAAAGTCTGGAATAGCTGCAGAACTATGAATTTATATTTGTAGATGTATACACTGGTTGGTTTTGAGTAAAGAACATGTACACGCAGGTTTGACACATGGAAGTAGCGTATACCTTATAAAATATTTTTTAGTTGCCTCTGTTTGCTGTTGTAGTGTTCTGGGTTTTGGCTTGGGTTCTGTTTACTATATTCTAGTTACGACATTCTGAAAGATCAGATTGAATGGTTGTCAAAGTGATTGATTGATTCGGTTATGGTTGGTTCAAAGGAGATTGGTTGATGCAGATATATTTGATGATTGAATGATGTTATTGATGGATCCAGTCTGAAAATTTATGAAACGTGGTCCTTGGAAGAAAAGAGAAGCTTGTAGCCTTTTGTAGGCTCGCACCTACTTACTAGTAAACATATCAGCTAGTACAAGAGCTAGGGGGTTGTAGCTCCCTTCCAGTGGAAGCTGGAGAACGAGAGAAGGTTGTAGCCTTCTGCAGGTAGAAGCCTATGTACTGGTATAAGACTGCACCAGTACAAAATTGTAAATTGAATTTTCTTATTATTAAAAGAAGATAGAGACGACAGTTTCAGGTGGTTTTCACCCACATTGGGTTTCCACCTTATATCTTGGTGTTCTTGTGTGTTGCTTATGTGTGATGCTTTATTCTGCTTTTACTGCACTGTCTAATGAATTCCTAATATATTGGTTAAAGTTCAAGGCATGATAATTTGGGTAAATCAAAAGATCTCTGCATATACGCTGGTTGCATTAAGTATAGTTGGGTATACATGCTAGTTCACTAAGCTGAAGTACCGTATACAAAACAGTTTTGAAAATTAAATTATTGATCTGATAATACTGATTCACCCCCCCTCTCAGTATTATTTCCAACAGAAATAATTTTCATGGTTATTTTCAAGAATTGTTAATCAAGATTCCACTACTCATATACCAAAATATGTCCTTTATGTCCTATAGAGCTTTGTGCATGATAATTTCATCTTGATTGGGATCACATCATTTTTTATGATATATATTATTAGTTGGGAAATTTCCAAAAAACAAAGAAGTTATATATGACTTCTTATTTGGTTTATGGTCTCGTATACTATAATGTATTCAAAGACTTACCCCGATTGAGGAATTTTGTTTTCAACAAGGACCAAGTACGATGCTAACATTCATAATTTTGGAAACATAAGGATCCATTTACCTTTTATCAAATTCAAATTTGTTTTCTTGTGACATTTAGAAAAATTATTAATGGCTCTATTATAGACATGTTTTCAAGAGAAAATTTGGCTTATGTTATTGGAAAAGGGGGTTTTTAGTATCAAAATGAATTCTACTACAATTGGTTGTTTGGTTTCAAGGAAAGCAACTCCTTCTCCCTAATTATGTTTTTGATAAGTTCTTCATAAGTGAATATATATACAATAGAGATCTTGAGCTCATTTCTTTAATGAGAAAAGGAAAAAGTAGTTCAACCAATTTCCTAGAAGAATTGGAGATATTAATGTCATAAGCATATGTCATTTAGATAATTTTGCTTCTCACTTTGATTCTTACAAGATGAGGGAAGTTCAAGAATATGAATGTTTTGACCTAGAGGGTCTTTTCTCAACTCACATTTTTTCCATTGGTTATGGTTTGTTCTTCAATAGATAAATAATTGGATGAGTGTGGAGGAAATGATTAAAACCCTCAAGATCATTTTCATTAAATGCTAGAAGTTATCTCTCCAAGATGATGTTAATAGTTTAGTAAAGGAAAAATGACTAGTACAAGTAAAGAGGACAAACTGCAACTATTAATGGGGATATTTCTCCACATTTTCTAGTATATCGAAGTAGAATAACACTAGAGAAAAAAAGATATAAACAAGTATAGATGCTAGTGATGGAACTGACAAAAATCCTCATAAAAAGTCACTTCGAAAATCACACACTATTTCTAGAAATTCGAAAAGAAAAAGAAATGGCATTGAAAGCAAAATGGAGGATGTTCAAGAATGTGAAGTGATTTTTCAAGATATAGAATAGATTCTATAGCTAAAGTGCTTGATTGGGAAAAAAAATAATTAGTTGAAAGTAGACAAGAAATGAGGAATTAGTTTGTGACAAGCCAATAATTTTTTAAGGTCAAAGGTCAATTCCTATTTTTCTCCTCTTTTGTTCTTCGAAGTATTTTCCATCTAATTTTTCTTCCATAAGATCCCATGCTAATCCCATTCCATTTGGACAAATACATTTCATTTTTATGAATATTATGAATTATTTCTATAAACATTTATATATTCAAAATCTTCATATAAACATTTATGTATATTTATAAACATAAATAGTGTGAGTTTTAACTTCGAGTTCTTTTCATGAGATTTTAAATGTGTCTTCTCAAAACCTTTATGAACTTAGTTGAATGATCATGTTAAGCTCTTTGCATATGTGGTCTTTTTATCTTCAACTTGTAAAATGATATGATATGCTTTACTTTATACTAGGTTGGAAGCATGTATTATGAAATTGTTCATTTTATTCTTTTAAGTCCTCTTATAGTCACGATTGTGAATATTCATTTCCTCAAAAAATATTAGTTCTATGTAAAGTAATTTATGTATTTGTTGTTATTGCCAAGAAGCTCTTTATGTTGTCTCTTAACTTTACATTTGAAAAAAAAAATTAAAAACAACTTTTTAGTATAACTGAGATGTAATTCCTTCACTACATATATGGAATTGACAAATAACAAGTAAAAATCAGAGTATTAATATTACCTGATTTATAATTCATTCTATATTCGATTGACACAATGCTTAAAATAAAAATATATTAATAACAAAAAAAAGAGTTAGTGATAAATAAAATAGTTCGATATCCACATTAAATAACATAATTTTATATAAACTTTATATAGAGAAAAAATAAAATAATTTAACTTTTTAAAAATAATGACTTATAATATGAGGGGGCATAATATACTTTAACGTCAAGTATGTATGTATTATATAAAACAAATGAAAATAAAAAGTTTTTTATAATTAAGCATTTTATTAGTGTATTTTTCAAAACCAACATATATTTATTGTAACTCTGAATGTACCAAGTGCCAAGAGGGATCAATCTCTAGAGGTGAAAACCTTTAATCAAGCTTTACATTCAAAAAGAGATTTGCATTTGAAGAGATTTGATCCCTCTCCACATTTGGTACATCTAGAGTTAAGATAAATCTATGGTGGTGTATTTATCACTTTTAAAAAGGAAGAATGCCACAATTTTTCCTTGAAATATTTGTGAGGCCAGGCAGTAACTCCTCCAAATCAATTCACGTTTATTCATTCAGGTTGGTCTTTATTATATACATGAGGGAAAGACTGTTCACTTCATCTCCCGGTGACTATTCATATTTCTTTTTATTTATTTACATCAGTTATACTTATTCACCCAATCTTGATGATTAGGTGTCAACATTCCCCCCCTTAATTTGAAGGGATGTTGGTGAGTCCAAGCATCGTTTTGAATCGTTCAAGCTTTTCTCTTCCAAGCGCTTTGGTGAGGATGTCTGCAATTTGCACATTAGTGGAACAATGGCGGAGATGGATTGTTTTGGCATCAACATGATGTCGAATTAGATGATCTTTAGTATTGATGTGCTTTGTTCGATCATGGAACTTTGGGTTCTTGGCCAAATTTATTGCCGAGGTATTGTTAATCATGAGTGGAGTCAATTGTTCTTGTTTTACCTACAAATCTTCAAGAATTTTCCTGAGCCACACAATTTCTTTTGTTGCTTCAGCTGTTGCCACATATTCTGCTTCTGTTGTGGAATTTGCTGGAACTGATTGTTTGTGTGATCTCCAGGAGACAACTCCTGATCCAAGACTTATAGCATAACCTGAAGTAGATACTCTAGTTTCTTTGTCTCCATCGAAGTCTGAATCAAAGTATCCAATCAAGCTGAAGTCGTCCACCTGTGTATACTTGATTCCAAAGTCTTGAGTTCCCTTTAAGTACCTTAGAACTCTTTTTGCAGCAGACCAATGTGCCTCACAAGTCTTTTGCATAAACCTGGAGAGGATTCCAACAACAAACGAAATGTCTAGTTTAGTAGTAGTTAGGTAGTTGAGACTTCCTATAAGCTATCTATACTTTGTTGCATCCTCAAATTCTTTTCCTTCAATGGATGCGAGCTTTAAGTTTTGTTCCATTAGAGTAGTAAGAGGATTGCATTCTATATAGCCAAACTTATTTAACAAATCTCCAATGTACTTCTTTTGAGAAAGGAATATGGACTTTGGATGTTGAGTTACTTCAATACCAAGATAGTAATGGACATAGCCCAAATCAGTCATTTCAAAACCTTTCCTCAATTCCTTCTTTACGGATGCAATGTAGCTTTCATTGTTCCCTGTCATCAAAAGATCATCTACATATACCACAAGATATACAACTTTTTTTCCAACTTTCTTGACAAATAAAGTTGCATCATGAAGATCATAAAGTTTGAAATTGAGTTTCCGAAGATGCTCAGTTATTTTTTCATACTAGGCTCGCGATGCTTGTTTGAGGCCATACAAAGATTTCTCAAGTTTGCATACTTTATGTTCATGTTCTTTCACAGCAAATCCTTCAGGCTGGGACATAAAAACATTCTCTTTTAGATCTCCATTCAAGAAAGTAGTTTTTACATCCATTTGATGTACTTTCCAACCGTTCTGAGCTGCTAGGGCAAAGAGTGTCCGGATGGTAGCCCATTTTTCTGTGGGGGAAAAAGTTTCCTCATAATCAACCCATTCCTTTTATGCAAAACCTTTTGCCACAAGCCTGGCTTTGTGCTTTTCAAGTGAGCCATCAGCTTTATACTTGTTCTTGTAGACCCATTTGTAGCCAATTGGTTTGGTTCCTAATGGAGGATCAACCAGCTTCCAAGTGCCATTCTTTATTAGGGCATCATACTCCTTTTGCATCGCTTCTTTCCATTCATCATGGAGAAGCAACTTCTTTGAAGGAAGTTGGTTCGAAATCTATAGACAAATTCAATTCACAATCATAAGAAACATCCATATCAACAGGTGAATCAGAGTCATCTACATCACCTCCATTTTGCCAGTTTGAATTTCTAGTTCTTGTCTTTCCAACCTCATCAGGATGAACACTTTCAAATGTCTTTATCAGCCACTTTGGAGGACCTTTCTCAGCTGGTCCAGGCTGCTTTGTTGATTGAGTTGGGATTGAATCAAGATTGAGTCTCCCAATTCTATCAATCACATCACTTAAAGCATCATCCGTTGTTGGAGTTTCATGCGGGGGAGAGAGTTCTTCAGAAGAAGATTCCAAATGTTGATCTAGTATAGGAATCCCCCCTTCAAGATGTGGAATCTGATTATCAAATTCTTGAAATGATTTTGCATTTTCGAATCTATCCAAGCGATCAAGTTGCTGCTCAACAACATTGTCAGTTTTGGATGATTCAAGAAAAATTACATCTCTAGATACAAGAAACTTTTTATTGACTTCATCATAGAGACGGTATGCTTTGGAGGTGTTTGAATACCCCAGGAAGATACACTTACGACTTCTTGCACCAAGTGTGTTTCTATGTACCTTTGGTATCAAGGCATAACAGGTGGAACCAAAGACCCTGAGATGCTTTACCGAAGGAACGTGCCCATACCACATTTCATATGGAGTCTTGTTTCTAATAGCATTAGATGGACATATATTCTTTATATATACAACACATAGAACTGCATCAGCCCAAAACATCAACTTTACATTTTTGAAAAACATCATGGAGCATACCATATTTAAGATTGTCCTATTCATTCTTTTAGCTACATCGTTCTGTTGGGGATTATAAGGCACAGTTGTTTGATGTTTGATCCCATGTTGGCGAAGATAGTTTTCAAATTCATTTGAAGTATATTATTTTCTATTATCAGTGCGAATAGATCCAAAATGAGATTGTGCATCATTTTCAATCCATGTATGAAAGTTATTGAATGTTTGAAAAGCATCAGATTTGTTCTTCAATAAATAAACCCAACACATTCTGGTGTAGTCATCAATAAATGTCATCATATATTTATTTCCATTTGCAGAAGGAACAGGAATTGGACCACATAAATCTGAATGAATGAGTTCAAGTTTTCTATGTGCTCTTGAATGTGAATCATGAAAAGACTGTTTGCTATCATTTCCTAGAATACAAGCATCACATTGCTTAAGTTTCCTAGGAATTGTAGGCAAACCAGCAACACCATTTTTCTTCAACAAGCGGAGGTTGTCATAGTTCAAATGTCCAAATCTAGCATGCCATAATAAACTTGATGGAAGTGTACCTTCTTCATAATGAGAATTGTATGAGAAATGTTGTGCATGAGCAGAGGTACCTTGCAGCTTGAGAAGCCTTTCTTTTTCTATTCCCCTAATGACAAGTGAGTGGTCAGATGCTTTTCTCACCTCAAGCTTTCCATCAAACATATGAATGGAGTGACCCTGCTGGTAGATGTGGACCAAGGACAACAAGTTTCTCTTGAGCTGTGGGAGATATAGAACATGATGCAGAAGAAAGTCTGGAAGACCAGGCAATTTAAGCCTGATTGTGCCAAGCCCTGATGGCTTGATTTTTGATTGGTCTACAAAGTATACTTCTCCATCAACATTCTCAGTAAATTCTTCAAAATAATATTTTCTATGAGTCATGTGGCAAGTTGCTCCTGAATCAAGAAACCAATCCTTTTTCCAAGAAGAAAGTGAAGCATTAAATAAATCTTCATTTACTCCAATATTACATTGTGCCATAACATGATGAGCAGATTTAGGTGCTTTACCTTTGTCTGTGTCATTATTTTTACCTTTCTGCTGGTTTCTTTGCTGCTCAATTTTGTCCCATGGTAACTTTCATGTAGAGGCATCATTTTGATCCATTTCTTTTGCAGCGTATACAGTGCAAATATGAATTTTCTCCTTGAGAGTGTCTGCCTCCCCTGCCTCTGAAATATCTTCCTCTTCCTCTCTGACCATCTCTTCCTCTCGAAGAATCTTGGGCAAGATTCTTTTCTTTATGAGCAAGGCACGCAGCCTCTTCAGAAGATTCAGGGGTTGTCTTCTTTCCAAAAGCTTTCTCTCTTTCAACAATTTTTTTCACAAGAGAGTCAAAGGTAATATCTTTGAGATTTCCATTTGCTTGTAATGACTCAAGATAATTGGAGTAAGTAGGATAAAGTGCCTTGAGAAAAGCGATAAGAGGAATATCCAATTCAACCTTAGTGGCTTTGATATCATGCATTATAGATTTTACTTTGGATGCAAGAGCAAGAGGATCATTATTTTGCAATTCAAGAGTGAAGAGTTTAATAATGAGTTGAACAACTTCAAGTACAGAATGTCAGTCATAGAGTTCTTTCAGCTTTTGTAAGGCTTCGAAAGCAGTTGAAAATGGCGAAATATGGCGACTCACCTCTTCACTTACAGATGTTGCAATTAATGCATAGGCTTTGTTGTTCTTATTTTCCCAAATGGTGAACTGTTTGTCTGAGGTAGGTTGTTCTGGCTCTTTGTCTCCGTCTCCAATACACACTCCTTTCCACAACTCATTGAAAATGAGGGTGTGTTTTATCATCCGGGACCACTCAAGATAGTTCTCCTTGCTAGTGAGAACTATTCCCACAATAGATATGATTGAATGCATACTGTAAAAAAAATACTTCTGCTTTTGATGGAAAAAAATGCACTGTAGTAGAAATATTTTGAATTCTTATGAAAACTAAGAAACAAGCTACAGAAATATTTTAATGCTTCTTTTGGAAAACAATGTATAATATCATGTCAAACAACCAAGTTCCAATCCATTTGGAGCACAACCAACATTTAGGTAGAAAAACACTGCAACAAATAATGATCCATTTATCCTATCAACTTTCTAATTACCCTCTACCATTAACTGAATTCCATTTTATGCGTAGATTAGAAGTTCAATGTTTGGCACCACGGTTTTTTTTTTTTGTTCTTTACTGCATATAATTATACACTAACAGATTTCTAATATGTATTAAAACATATTGCAAAAACAAAAGGTTGTTACGCTGCACTACTGTTCTTCATTCCTGTGTGGTTGAACGCAACTATGGGAATATTACCACAGTTCAATGCAGCTCCAATCAAAGGTCAAATATAAGAAAGAATTAAAAGAAAATGCTTGTGAAAATAAATATGGATGGTGAAGAAGTAATTTTAGAGGAGGATATCTATTCGTATCAAGCTTCGAGGACTGATACAGATAGGGTAGTTGCCACCATATTCAACACCTCTATCTAGTCCCTGCCATCCATTGTTGCGTTGAAATCAGAGAAGAAGCGCGAGGGTAGTACCAACGGTTTTGCAGCTAACCATAAGCTTGGACTGCCAGTTGCAGTTATATTTTTTCTACATCAAAAATGAAAATGAAGAGCACCAGCGTTCAACATTCACACACCAGGGTTTACACTAGGTCTCA
Organism: Pinus tabuliformis; assembly: GCA_031772625.1. NCBI lineage: Eukaryota > Viridiplantae > Streptophyta > Pinopsida > Pinales > Pinaceae > Pinus > Pinus tabuliformis. The sequence goes on along the minus strand of CM062810.1, from coordinate 822,774,486 downwards.
GCATCAGCGTTCTTGTCCAAAACGGTGTGGGTTCATATCCCACTCTCAACATAGATTCCCAAGGGCGCAGACTTGACAGAGGGTGCAGATTTGAAAAATACATATGACAGCGGGCCAGCAGGTTTTAAAAACTCATACAATATCAAAAACTTATTTGACACTGCCTGGAGCAGGCTTCAGGCAACTAGGCAGAATATAGGTAGGAAACTGACACTAGGAGTTACACAAAAACTAATTTCAGGAGCTAGCTCTGATACCATGTCAAGCCAGGCAGTAACTCCTCCAAATCAATTCACATTTATTCATTCAGGTTGGTCTTTATTATATACATGAGGGAGAGACTATTCACTTCATCTCCCGTGACTATTCATATTTCTTATTATTTATTTACATCAGTTACACTTATTCACCCAATCCTGATGATTAGGTGTCAACAATATTATCTGTATTTAATGAAAATTAGTGGCATTCTTCCTTTTTAAAAGTGATAAATACACCACCCGTGACACAAATATATATTAAAATTAATAATAATAAAAAAAAATATTAATCATTTTCATATATGCCTTTTCACCAGAATCCGACATTATAATATCAATTAAGATTGTGATTTTTTGTTGTTTAAAATGTATTTTTGAATGCGTAAATAAAATTTTACAGATTAAACAACTTAAACTCAAGTTTTTAAAAATAATTGTCGATTTAAATTAAAATTAACAAAAAAAAAATAATTTCGTCTATAAGTTAGACTACCCATATAATTTTTAATTTATATAATTTTTATTTACAATTTTTTTAAATATTAAATACGATACATTGATAGATTCTTTTTATTAATTTAAATTGTATAAAATACATTAATATTATTATATAAAGTGAAATATATATAAATTTTGCAAAAGAGTTTTAATAATTTTAATAATTTTATATACAAACATTTTGCTATATACTTCTTTATATATATATATATATATATATATATAATTACAAAAATGAAAATTTAAATTGTGATATTTATCAATTTTGAAAATGGAAAAATTAAAAAGAACTCTTTTTCTAAATTATAAATTTTATCCCTAATGGGATGACAAACATTGAGGAAATCCAAACACATGGTTTATGATGACGAACACATGGCAGTTGGTGTGTAGGTTGACCTCCTTTTCCTCTCACCGCATTAGCAGTATGAGGGGAGTAATTAAGCGACATGTGAAATTTCCATCAGTTACATTGGGAGTGGGAGTGGGTGAGGGATGTTAGTATATGGAGGTTGTTGATCTCCAGGCTTGGTATGAAGCTGCAACATTTTGGTGGTCTACTACGAGTAGGTTGAGTTCTAGTGGTATTATTGGTCTCTCTAGCTAGTGCCTTGTCTGGGAATGGTGGTGTTGTTATAGCCAACACATCCTCCTCAGCCTTTGGGTCATAGAATTGATAAGTATCCTTTCTTGTGTGTGGTTTCCCATTTTTTTCAGCGGGCTCAATGCTTTGTATCTGGTTATTAGGTTGGCCCTCGAGCCTTCTCATGGGTGGTCAACCAATTCTGCTCTTGGTTTCCTTCTGTGTTTACAGGGGAGTTTGTTTATCCTATCAACTGGTTTTCTTATAGGGTCTTGTATTTTTGAAGGTTTTCTGAGGCTACCCGCGACCCACTATTGGGTAATCAAATATTTGGGTTGGCAATGAGTTTTTTGTCTTAAGTATTTCAAGGTAGTTGGCTATATTGGGGGCTTCAAGACTACTGAGTCGATGGTTATCTATCTTGTCGCTTGGTCTGTGTCTCTATTCCCTATAGCTCCTTCTTTCAAGGTAGTTGGTAACCCTCTAGATTTCTTGTGGATTTTTTTGTTACAGTTTCATTTTTTTCTCCTCGAGCGAGAGACAGTGAGTAGGTAGTACCTTTTCATCCAAATATTGTCATAAATTTGGGATTCATAGTTGCTTTGGCATGCATTATGGTGTGTTACGTGGCATTGTTGTTAGCTGGTGCTCTTAGCTCTATTAGAATGTACCCCATGCCATGCAATTCTCGCTCTATAACCCTGTCAAAAGGAATTTCGGCCAGCTAGTGGGTGCAACGTATGAATCTGAAGGTGGTTGTAGTGGATAAGGGGCATGCACGCTCTGCGCGGCGAGGTAGAACTGCCGAAAACATGGGTTGGGTGGTATCGAGGGATTTTGGTGGTCGGGGTGGCTCGAAGGTAGGATGAGGTGGGCGAACAATGGGGACTGCGAAGCTGGGTAGTGTGAAGTGCAGGAGCAACATTGGTGGTCGGGGTAAGGTGCAACGACCTACGCGTGGGGAGGCTGCGAGTAGACAATGTTGCTTTGAGATTTTTCGGGACCTGGTCTAGACTGTATTGGATCGCTTGGAAAATTCTGAGAAGGCTAGGAAGGAAGAACATGAAGTAGTCATCGCTACACAAGTTGCATTATTTTCAATGTCATGTTTGAGAGAAGATCATGGTGGTATGGCATGGGAAGAATCTACTATCTGAAAGGTGGAGCAACTAGATTCATGAATGGCCCATTTTGAGTAGCACGTACAATGTTCTTACTGCCCCCCTCCTACTCCAGGTACTGGTTCGGATAATCCTACTTCTATTACCTCTGATGATTGAGCATGGTTACTCGTGTTTTACTTGTCTTATTTGTATTTTGGTGCTTTTGGCCTTCTAAGTTATGGATTGTGTCTCTAGTTGTACTTTTGTTTCTATGTCATATGCTACTAACAGTGGTCAAAAAACCCGGTTGGCGTGAGATTACCTTGATGTACTTATTTTTTGATGAATGAATAGAACCTTGACTTACAAAAAAAATTATAAATTTTAAAATTAATAATAATTAAAAATAAACTATATAAAAAAATTGCTATTATATTTTGAAGATGAATCCATTTTAACTCTTGATCCACCAAGTGTCTAGAGGGATCAAATCTCTTGAGATGCAAAGCTTTTTTTAGAGTGAAAAGAGATTTGATCAATCCCGTGTCAAAATATTTTATTAATAATTATAATTATTAATTTTATTATTTTATTTTATTTATTAATTTAAATCTTTTTTTTATGTAATTTTACCGATTCAAAATGTTTACAACAAGTTTTTCCTACCTCAAAAAGACACCATAAATATTTGTAATCTATGGTGACTTTTTGAAGTAGGAAAATCTTGTTTTATGGCTCTCTCTGGTTATGCAAGAGAATTGTAATGTCCTCTGTGTCGTGTCTTTTAAACATTTTGACTCTGTCAAATTACATAAAAATAAAAATAAGAATAAATTAAATTAAAATAATTGAGAGAAATTTCCCATGAAACTTAATCCCCCATCTCATTTATCTATTTTAATTCTCTTTTAATTTAATTTAATTAATCATTTATTTATTTAAATATTTTCACTTGATACTTCCTCTTAACAGTTATTTATATATTTTATTCAATCCATTGACTTGACCATTTCTCTTGACAACTAATTATATAATTTAACATTATTATTATTCTTTAATGGTTACTTTTATTATTTTACTAATATTCTTTAATGACTAATTCTAGTTTCCTCCTTCTATTAAAGGATTAGTTCTCATTTGTAATCATTCAATTTTCAAAATCCCTGATAATGGGTGGAGGTGTGGAGTGTCCACTGGAAACCTTTCTAAAGGATGGGATTAAACACCCTCCACACAGTTTCATCCGAAAATTTCTCTCCATATGAATAACTATGGAAATATACTCTCTCAAAATTAAAATAAGATAAAAATAAAATTAATAATTATAATTACTAATAAAATATTTTGACTCAATCAAATTACATAAAAAAATGAAAAAATATAATAAAACAATAAAATTAATAATTATATTTATAATTATAATCAATCATAATTAATTATAATTAATCATAATTAATAATTAAACCAACCTATATCTATCTTAATTCCATATCTAGCAAGCGGTGAGAGGGATCAAATCTCTTTTCACTCTAAATGAGATTTGATCTCTCTCAACTCTTGGTAGATCGAGACTTTAGATATATTTAAGCTAATAATATTTAAATGATCTATAAAACTCCTTTATTATATTCAAATTGAGAGCTATACAAATATTTTATAAAATGGATAAAAATTCTTTTAAAATGGCAATGTTCATTATATCAAAATTATCATATATTTCATTTTGATATTTTAATTTTATATATATATATATATATATATATATATATATATATATATATATATATATATATATATAGAAGTAGTTTAACTTATAGACAAAGTAAAAATTTTCACCAGAATTTAGTAAAACAATTTCAAGAAAGTATGTGGTTTTTTGTTGTTTAGAATGCATTTATGAATGCATAAATGGATTTAGCCCCTTGAAAACCCTCTAGGTACTCCAATTTTGTAGATTAAACAACTGAAACTCAAATTTTTAAAAATATTAAAACTAACTAGAAAACATGTTGTGAAAAAAATCATTTGGTCTATAAATTGGACTATATATATATATATATATATATATATATATATATATATATATATGATTCAAATCTTTGGGGGATGGCCCTCAAGATCTAAAAGATTGAAATGGATCTTGGGGGGAGGCCCCCAAGATCTGAAAATTGAAATTTCCAGAAGAAAAAGAGTAGAATGCCCAATAAACAAAACCATAAAGAATTTTTTTATTAAAACAGATAATAATTGTAAGGATTACATTGTGGTGGACCATTTGTCCTTTTACAAAATGTGATTTGTTACTTATAGTATTTTTCAGTTAAAATACCATGGATCAATTCCATGGGTGAATGAATACCATGGGTGGATGTCACAATACCATGGGTGAATGAATACCATGAGTGGATGTCACAATACCATGGGCGAATGAATACCATGGGTGGATGTCACTTACAATACCATGGGTGGATGCCACTTACAAAACCATGGGTAAATTCCATGGGTAGATGAATACCATGGGTTGATGCCATTTTCCATTTAGATCATTCCTCCCTCCTTAAGAAGTAATGGTCCCCATTGTGTGAAGTTCCCTCCTATGAAGTTTTTGTTGAATATGAAGAGCCACTAAAGAGAAGGGTTTTATGTGGTTAACCCATAACCGTGATGAACAAAGATCTGAGGATAGAGATACCCTGTAATACTTGTGACCAACTGTGATACTGACAGTGTGCAGCCTAGCAGATGGACTTCGATGAAGTGTGGGTTTGTGGATGACCCATAACCATGATGAATGAAGATCTGAGGATAGAGATACCCTGTAATGCTTGTGACCAACTGGGGTATTGATAGTGTGCGGCCTAACAAATGGAATTTGATGTAGTGTGGGGTTGTGGATGAACCATAACCATGACAAACGAAGATCCGAGGATAGAGATACCCTATGATGCTTGTGACCAACTGTGATACTAACAGTTCGCGGCCTAGAAAATGGACTTCGATGACAAGGATATTGTACAGTTGACCCATAATCGTGATGTTGGTTGTTAATGAAGTAGCAGGTGCCTACATAGCCTGGGGTGGGAGGGCACATTTCCAAATAACCCAAGTCGAATGTTGTTATGTTGAAACTGATGAATGTGAAGCAAGTGCCTACTAAAGCGGGTTGGGAGGGCACGTCTCCAATGGGAACTCGCTCTGAATGCTGCTCCAGAATTAAAATGGACATAACTCAGTCAATATAACTCAGAATATTATAACCTATTTTTGGAAGCAAAAAGACCATTTTGCATCTTTCTCTGTGTTGGAAATCCTTATCTGGACACTCTAGAATCTCAGATTCACACTACAATTTTTCCGGCCCCACAAAAATTATGAAAAAATAGTTGATTTTAAATCAACAATATCTCCCACATCCGAACTCCGATTCGACCCATTTTTTTTTTTTTTTAATTGGGTGAATTTTCAAGAGGAGCTCAGATCTACAATCCTTTTTCTGAAATTCTGCACAAAAAACTTCAAAAAATGATAGGAGAGTCGTCGTCCACCAGTTGTCGTCAGAAAAAAATTCTACAACATAGCTGATTTTAATTGGCGATATCTCCCTCATCCAGATCCCGATTCGGCCAACTTTTTTTTTTTAATTTTGGTATTTTTTCGTAAGGAATCCAGATATGTTATTTTTCTTTTGTAAATATTGCACCAAATGTTTCAGCTCTGATCTGAAAACTTGCCGCCCAAAATAAATTCCTGTGAAAAAATGAAAAAAAGAAAAATTCTTCCTGCTTGGCCCAAGAAAGTGCTTTGTGGAGGTTGTGAAACTGAAATATGCATGAAACCGTCATTCTCAAGGAATCATAACTTGCTCTGATACCACTGATCCGGATTTTGGGGGGATGGCCCTCAAGATCTAAAAGATTGAAATGGATCTTGGGGGCGAGGCCCCCAGGATTTGAAAAATTAAAATGCCAGAAGAAAAAGAGTAGAATGCCCAATAATCAAAAACACAATTTTTTTTATTAAAACAGATAATAAATGTAAGGACTACAGTGTGGTGGACCATCTGTCCTTTTACAAAATGTGACTTGTTACTTATAGTATTTTTCAGTTACAATACCATGGGTCAATTCCATCGGTGAATGAACACCATGGGTGGATAAATACCATGGGTGGATGAATACCATGGGTTGATGCCATTTTCCATTCGGATCATATATATATATATATATATATATATATATATATATATGACGATGATGATTAACCTCCACTAAGACCAATATGGTTTATTGGACTTTAATAAGAAGGTAAGAAATTAATGGAAATTATTTAATATATTATTTCTATACTTGGAAAGAAGGGAGAGAAGCATTTCAAGATCGCCATAATTTTGTTGCCTTAACAGGTCAAGAGGGTTGGTAGTGTGACATATCTTTCGAAAATTAGAATGGATTTGATTATAAGTTAGGCAATCTAAGAGAAAGTTCTTTTCATTATCAACCCTCTAAGTATCACATAGGTGACAAACTCTTTCATCCCATAACATTTTGGGAGTAAACCAATACCTAGTTTCACTATGAAGCTCATGAGAATTAGTTCTTATCTTAGTTATGTTCATTTTCGTCTTAACATTGTTCAAGATAGATAAATAATTTTGGTTTTCAAGATTGGGGTTGATCACCTCCTTATAATATGTTAGTTTCCTTTTTCCCTCTAACTTTTATCACTCCATAACTTCTCCTTAAATTTGGAAGTAATAATATTTTTAATATTATTATTATTCTAATCCCCAATGGAGGTGACTTTAGAGATTGTTTATGGGATTGGTGGATAAGCTCGCCACCCTGCCACAAAGAGCACATTAAATATCAGGGGTGGCATGAGCATCCCCATGCATGCACAACCATACAATTGGGTTATATAAAAGGGTGTATGGTATACAGGGTTTAATGGATTTCAAGTTGGGGAGTCTAGTTGCAACACTGAGGAGGGGGGGAAATCCAGGCCCTTCACTGCAAGAAGATTTCCCTAAGGAAAGTTGGAGTAATGAGAGGCTTGTTAACGCTATTTCATTGTCAAATATGAGTATCTTTGTTGTGTTTAATGAATTGAATTCTAGGGAAAATGCCATCACATTAGCTTTGTTCTTCATTTAGTGTGCCAAATACTTTGTGTTAGAGTGGAGGGCTCCTGGTCATTGGAAAGAAGCAGGAAGGGGAGGAAATAATAAGGTAAGAGGTCACAAATTGCCAGGTAATCCTCGTTCTTTCATCACATCAAATTCTATTTCAACCCTCCTTCCCTTCCATCTAACATTTGTCTCAACCAACTAGTCCTAGGTAACTCTTTTCTACACGGAATTCTCTGTCTATAATTATAACAAATTTTTGTCCATATTTATCACAACTTGTTGTGATGAGTCTCATGTTCCAATATTCTTATAACATCCCATCCAATGTCGAATTAATGAATGTGGGTATTCCACTTGGTCTTGTGTATAGTTTTGGCCCACCTATTTTTTTGACTCCCTATCTTGCAGTCAGCTTGGGCCTGGTGTCATAGTCACTCTCATTTTTCTGCCTCGAAGTAGAGACAGTTAGAGTGAAATCATTTTATTTGAAATGAAACATGTAGTAGGCATGGAGGGGGAGGTAGTGACCCATAAGGTTGTAACCATGCCCAACAATAATCATAGGAATTTGTTGAAACCTATCATTTGATTGTTCCCTCAAAAAACTAGAATGAGATTTTTCAATTGGATTTCCTTGTTGCTAGAGCTAGATATGCTTTCTCGGAATCATAGATCCCTAATGCGTTAATGAAAAAGGTATTATAGACTTTATATGAAGTTGTTTATGTTACTTAGTGCAATGGATCGAAAAGATTACGAATAACATAAACACATGAGAAAATTTAAAACACATTCAAACACATCAACACAACAAAATTTAATAAAGGAGTTCACCAGACTTCCTCGCTACATCTCCTGGTCCTTTAGCTTCAAGTGTTGGCCGCTTTATTTTGTCTTTAAAATGTTGTTACAGGTATAAGCTCAAAAACAGAGACTCAAATGAGAAAATGGACCTCACCATTGCATTCAGCTTGAAATTTCGAGTCAAACGAGTATAAACTTGACCATATTTGGCCACTGTGACCTCCAAACCCCCTAGAATGATCCAAAACTGCCTTTGTCCCTGCAAAACCACTTTCTGTTGACAAAAACCACCTCGGCCTAGACAAAACCGCCTCAGTCTGTGCCTTGGTGGTTTGATTGGTTCGACACTTGCAAATGTTTAATAAAAGTAATGGGTGCTTGGTTTACCAAGCCCCGCCCTTGACATGTTGGTTACCCGAATGTGTGAAAGCGCTTGTATATATAGAATTTTGGATGGGTCGGAGGTTCGAAACCCCGGCCCATCATTTCGCCATTGGTTATGGTATTATCGTTGGTTATGTTGATACAGTCACACTATATGATAAGGTTTTGAACTATATGGTTTGGTGACATTTGAAATGTATGTTAACATATATATCTAAGGTCTGGCGGTCGTGGGGTTGACCTGACCATCCGGCCTTTTCCCGGCCACAAACCCGCTTCATAATAAATACAACATGATCATTTCCGATAACAAGATCGAACATAGCCTGTCTGGTGCTGTCCTTCGGCGAAAACTCGGCCATTCCAGGAGGTTAGGGGTTCAATCCTCCTTGATCCCAAAAATTTTGGAAATAAGGCCACATTGGGGAAAATCTGGGCTACCACGTGCCAACACCAGATTGGTCCATATCAACGAACCACATCGCGACACGTCACCTCCTCTACTGATGTCATCCAGGACAAGCGGTGTATTCCTGGGATGACACGTGTCTTGTTGACATCACCCTGTTGACCGTTGACTGTTGACCATTGACTTTTTGACATTTTCCCCTAATTTTCCGAAAACTTTGACTGGCTCTAACTTCTTCATCCGGACTCAGATTTATGCACCGTTCACACCATTGGAATCATATTGACAAACACTTTGACTTGATTCTACTTTCATCTATATTTGAAGACTTTGATCTGGAGGCAAAACTGGATCCATTTTGGATCACTCCTCCCCACTGGAAGCTTTTGGACCACCAAAAGTTGGTTTTAGCTACCGAGTAAGTGAGGATAAACTTCCTTCACTTTTATAATATTTATCCATCATGCTTTACTTGGATTTGTACCTTTGAGTCCAACTCAAAGATACTCAACATTTCCCCATCGCGCAATCCTTATCCTCCTATCAAGAACTGTATCCTCCTATCGCTCATTGAGATCCTTGGGCAAAATATCTTCAATGGAAGGTAGCTGACCTTGCTCTTCAGGATCTTCAATTAATGAAGGCTCATACAATCACAAGTTTTCAACATTTACGACAGAATATATCTATATATAAGCTGGTAGATCTAGTCGGAAAGCATTTTCACCAATTTTGTCAAGTATTTTGAGAGGACCATATCTAATTGGTTTCAACATGTTACCTTCCCCTTTTAGTCTTTCTTTGTTGATGTACAACCAAACTTGATCACCAACTTGAAAATTATGCTGAACTCGATGCTTGTCATGCCATGCCTTATACTTTTCTTGGCTTCTTTCCAGCTGTTCCTGTACTACCTGGTGAATTCCCTGGATTTGTTCAATGAACTTGGTTGCTTTGTCCACATCACTCCGTCCATCAATTGTTGTCTTTATCAAAGACAAAATCCAAGGGAGACTTTGATACAAAACCGAAACAAGTCTCAAAAGGAGATCTCTGAGTAGAAGAATGTTTTACATGGTTGTAAGCATGCTGCACATAACACAAATGCTCATCCCAAAGTTTGGCATGCTTGCTGCAATATCCTCGAAGAAACTGTATCAATGTCCTGTTGACCACTTCTATCTGACCATCTGTTTGCGGATGAAATTTCATGCTCTTCTTTAACTTTGTGTCCATTAACTCCCATAGACTAGACCAAAATTTCCTCACAAATCAAGAATCTCGATCGGATACAATAGAAGTGGGTAACCCAAAATGAACCCATATGTTTTTAAAGAACAACTTTGCAATTTGTTCAGTTGTGACCTGTTTATTACATGGTGTCAAAATACACATCTTACTGAACCTATCCACAAATATATACTAATAACCATGACCCTTTCTAGACTTTGGCAATCACCCAACAAAATCCATGGAAATACTTTCCCAAGGATGAGAAGGAATTGGAAGTGGAGTATACAAGACTAATTTTCTATTACTTGGCTTGCTTGTAGCACACGTAGTACATCCTTTAATATATATAGAAACTGTCTCATAGCAAAATCTTTGTAATTATGCAACTGTTTTACTTACACCAAAATGACAAGATATGAGAGAAGTATGTGCTTCTCGAATTATATTAACTCTTCTAGTTTGTGGAATGCATAACTTTCCCAAATGATATAAGAGTTTGTCCTTTATGAAATAATCCAATTCTTCTACCTGCTTGCCATGACTTAAAGTTGCATATACATCCTTAAAATTTGTGTCTTGAGCATATTGCTCAATGTAACTTTCATGAATTACTGAATTATGCTTAAGTATTGTGGATGCATTTATAATTGGTCTTGATAACATGTCTGCAACCTTATTATGTATGCCTTTCTTATATATGATAACAAGATGAAATTGTTATAGAAAACCCATCCACCGATAGTGTCTTGATTGTTGCAATTTAGTTTGTGAGTGTAAGTATTGTAGTCGTTGATGATCTGTGTGTATGATTGTTTCTTTACCCATTATGTAATGTTTCCACTTTTTAACACTCTGAGCTAATGCATATAATTCCTTATCATATGTAGGATAATTAACTACTACTGATGTGAATGTCTCAAAATGAAAGCATATAGGATTTTTGTGTTGCATCAACACTACCCCATGGCATATTCACTTGCATCTGTCTCGATCTCAAATGGATGCTAAAGATCTGGCAGTGCTAGTACTGGCATTGTACTAATCCTTTCTTTCAATGTGTCAAAGGCTTTCTGTTGTTTTCCTCCCCACTGAAACATCTGTTTCACACTTGTCAAAGCATGTAAATGAGCCACAATCAAAGAAAAGTTAACAATAAACTTTCTCCATTATTGTGTTGCCCCTAAGAAACTTCTAACTTTTGTAGCAGTATTGGGCTTAGGCCAATTTACAATGACTTCGACCTTAGAGGGATATATCTTCAATTCACCACCCCCTACAATATAACCCAAATAATTCAAAGATTTAAACAAAGTCTTTCGGTAGAAACCACATGGGAGAATTTTTTGGCCGACACATTTCGAACCAACAACTGTGGTTCATCATCAGGACCAAATGAAGAGGTAGACCATTGCAAAGGCTTAAATAGAGAGCAATGTAGAGACATAATTTCAAGTAAGAGTCTCTACATCATTTTAGAAAAGCTAGAATTGTCTTCAACTTGGAAACCCTTACACGAGACTGTTCAAAGTGATGAACTTTAATAGCAATGGCCCTTTCGTATAGGGTAGTAATTTCTGTATTCAAGCTTCTGTGATCCATAATGAATTAAGCAAATTCTTTTGGTAGAAATCACATGAGAGAATTTTTTGGCTGACACATTTCAAACCAACAACTGTGGTTCATCATCAGGACCAAATGAAGAGGCAAACCATGGCAAAGGCTTAAATAGAGAGCAATGTAGAGACATAATTTCAAGTAAGAGTCTCTACATCGTTTTAGAAAATCTAGATCTGTCTTCAACTTGGAAACCCTTACGCAAGACTGTTCAAAGTGATGAACTTTAATAGCAATGACCCTTCCGTATAGGGTAGCAATTTCTGTATTCAAGCTTTTGTGATCCATAATGAATTAAAAAAAGTCTTTCGGTAGAAATCACATGAGAGAATTTTTTGGTCGACGTATTTCGGACCAACAACTCTGGTTTATCATCAGGACCAGATGAAGAGGTAGACCATGGAAAAGGCTTAAATAGAGAGCAATGTAGAGACATAATTTCAAGTAAGAGTCTCTACATTATTTTAGAAAAGATAGATCTATCTTCAACTTGGAAACCCTTACGCGAGACCATTCAAAGTGATGAACTTTAATAACAGTGGCCCTTCCGTATAGGGTAGTAATTTCTATATTCAAGCTTATGTGATCCACAATGAATTAAACAAAGTCTTTCAGTAGAAATCACATGAAAGAATTTTTTGGTCGACGCGTTTCGAACCAGCAACTGTGGTTCATCATCAGGACTAGATGAAGAGGCAGACCATGGAAAAGGCTTAAATAGAGAGTAATGTAGAGACATAATTTCAAGTAAGAGTCTCTACATCATTTTAAAAAAGCTAGATCTGTCTTCAACTTGGAAACCCTTATGCGAGACCATTCAAAGTGATGAACTTTAATAAAAGTGGCCCTTCCGTATAGGGTATTAATTTCTATATTCAAGCTTCTGTGATCCATAATGAATTAAACAAAGTCTTTCGGTAGAAATCACATGAGAGAATTTTTTGGCCGACACATTTCGAACCAACAACTGTGGTTCATCATCAGGACCGAATGAAGAGGCAGACCATGGCAAAGGCTTAAACAGAGAGCAATGTAGAGATATAATTTCAAGTAAGAGTCTCTACATCATTTTAGAAAAGCTAGATATTTCTTCAACTTGGAAACCCTTACGCGAGACCGTTCAAAGTGATGTACTTTAATAGCAGTGGCCCTTCCATATAGGGTAGTAATTTCTGTATTCAAGCTTCTATGATCCATAATGAATTAAACAAATTCTTTCAGTAGAAATCACATGAGCGAATTTTTTGGCCGACGCCTTTTGAACCAACAATTGTGGTTCATCATCAGGACCAGATGAAGAGGCAGACCATGGCAAAGGCTTAAATAGAGAGCAATGTAGAGACATAATTTCAAGTAAGAGTCTCTACATCATTTTAGAAAAGCTAGATTTGTCTTCAACTTGGAAACCCTTACATGAGACTATTTAAAGTGATGAACTTTAATAGCAGTGGCCCTTCTGTATAGGGTAGTAATTTCTGTATTCAAGCTTCTGTGATCCATAATGAATTACACAAAGTCTTTCGGTTGAAATCACATGAGAGAATTTTTTTGGCTGACGCGTTTCGAACCAACAACTATGGTTCATCGTCAGGACCAGACGAAGAGGCAGACCATGGAAAAGGCTTAAATAGAGAGCAATGTAGAGACATAATTTCAAGTAAGAGTCTCTACATCATTTTAGGAAAGCTAGATCTGTCTTCAACTTGGAAACCCTTACACGAGACCTTTCAAAGCGATGAACTTTAATAGCAGTGGCCATTCTGTATAGGGTAGTAATTTCTGTATTCAATATTTTGTGATCCATAATGAATAAAATAAAGTCTTTCAGTAGAAATCACATGGTAGAATTTTTTGGCCGACGCGTTTCAAACCAACAACTATGGTTCATCATTAGGACCAGATGAAGAGGTAGACCATGGCAAAGGCTTAAATAGAGAGCAATGAAGAGACATAATTTCAAGTAAGAGTCTCTACATCATTTTAGAAAATCTAGATCTGTCTTCAACTTGGAAACACTTACGCAAGACCATTCAAAGTGATGAAATTTAATAGCAGTGGCCCTTCCGCATAGGGTAGTAATTTCTATATTCAAGCTTCTGTGATCCATAATGAATTAAAAAAAGTCTTTCGGTAGAAAACACATGAGAGAATGTTTTGGCCGACATGTTTTGAACCAATAACTGTGGTTCATTTTGACAGTTTTACATAAAGATTTTCTCTTTTCAAAACATCTAAAATCTGCTTTACATGCTTTAAATGTTCATCCCATGTTCTACTGAAAACAAGAATATCATCTAAATAGAATATTACAAAATCATCAATGAATGGTATAAATACTTCATTCATGACTCGCATGAATGTAGCTGGAGCATTAGTTAAGCCAAAAGGCCTGACCATCCATTCATAGAGTCCTTGCTTTGTTTTGAAAGAAATCTTCCATACATCCTGTTCTGCAACTCTGATATGATGGTAGTCGCTTTGCAAGTCCAATTTAGAGAAGTAAACTACATCTTTTAACTAATCTAACAAATCATCAATATGAGGAAGAGGATAACGATTCTTTATTGTGATTTTATTTAATGCTCTAAAATCAATGCAAATTCTCCACGAACCATATTTCTTTCACATTAACACAATAGGTGATCCACATGTTGATGTGCTTGGTCGAATAAACCCTTGATCGAGCAACATTTTGTACCTGCTTCTTTATCTCTGCATTCTCTAGAGCTGATAACTTGTACATTCCAATGTTAGGCAGTGGAGCATCTTGCTGCAAATAAATCTCATGTTCTATCTCTCGCTTGGGTGGAAGCCCTTTAGGCTCTTGAAACAGATTATCGTAATTGGAAACAACTTTAACTAGATTTGCTTTATGTTTAGGATTATAGCCTTGGAAGGCATCAGATTTATCAATATCCTTTGTTTTTACAATCATATGTAAAAGTTGTTTACTTGAATTTAAAATTCTTTTCATCTGTCCTGAAATTATGAGAGAGAAATTATCTTTGAGTTTATGAGCCCTTACAATATATTCAATTCCATCCTTAGTGAGTTGATACTTATTTTTAGTTCGATAGAAGATAGCATTTCTATCATACAAGTATGGACTTCCTAATACAATTCCACATATTTCCAATGGGACTATGTCTAACTCAACCTCATCTACAAACTTTGACCCAATAGCAAAACGAAGTTTACATTGTTTCATAACTTGTAGCTTAGTTTTATCACACACCCCACCTAATGGATATGGTTTTGTATGAGGTTTTGTTTCTAGACCCAACTTCTTTACAATTGCTTTGAAAATCAAATTAACTTGTGACCCACTATCAAATAAAGTATCAATTTTAGTATGCTTGGCAATGATTCTAATGTGAAATAGCTCATTTCGTTTCCTCTCATCATTATCATTATCAACAGAATGTGAAGAAGTACTTGTAGATGCTTTCGAATCTTTACCTTTTATACCTGTAGTTGTAACCGTTGTCTCGTCACCTGAATCTGATCCTAGGTCCTTTTGAATAGCAGCAACATTCTTCCTCTCTTTACTCCCAAACTTCTTAGGATTCAATTTCGGATGCAATGACCAACACTGTGCCTCATCGTGACCTTCCTTCTTACAATGAGTGCATCACAGTTTATCTTTCTTCACAGTGTTCATTTTCTTCTCCTTCCATTTAAGTTTCTTCTTGTCTTTATTCTTGCTTTGAATAGGTTTGGATGATTTCCCAACATCATGGGTTACATTGTTGCCTCTAGCTTCTAGATGAGTTGCTTGAACTGATACATCATCTAAGCTAGTTGGATTGAACATAAGTATGGTATGCCTCAAATAAGTATGAAGACCACCTATGTATTTCAACAATGTCTCTGGTGAGTCCAATGATATGCCTAATGTTAAAGCTCTCTTACGGAATTCCTGAGTATCACTTTAAACATTTTGACCTTTTAATTAACGTAGTGTTTTCCAACTCATCATTGCTTGTTACATATAAGCCAAAGGATAAAATTTCTTATTAATAGTAGAAACAAATTCATTCCAAGTTGAAATGATTTTACCATGCTTTTTGAGATCTTCTTGTGCCTTGCCTTCCCACCATATGAGTGTGGTTCCTCCAAGTCAAAGGCTAGCAAGCTGGATCTTCTTCCTTTCTAAAACAACTTTCTTCACCCTACAATACACTTCAATTTGTCTTATCCAATTATCAAGCTTTTCAGCATTAAGTTCTCCATCATAAATTGGCAAATCAAATTTTACATCTGATTCGATCAAAGAGGATTTATTCTTTTTCTTCTTAGAAGGACTATATTTATGAGAAGAAGAGGATGATGATGACGATTATGGTGATGATAGAGGAGATGGTGGAGGAAGCATTTCTCCCTTTCCCTTATTTTCTTGATCTTTAGGTGATGAAGTGCCTTCATCTTTGTTCTTCTTAAACTTGCGATACATATCTTCCACCATTACACGTATCATCATGAAACTATCCAAGAATTGAGATTCTGACCCAAGCGGGGTTTCATCTTCCATCCTTCTTTATGAAAAGACCCTTCCAATCTCTAGATTTGCCTCAACAAGTTCACCTTCACCTTGTATGAGCCTCAACCTAGTAAGCATTCAAATCTTCACACAAACTTGTCAAACCTTAAAAACCTTACTGCTCTGATACCACTTGATCCATTAATGAAAAAGGTATTATAGAATTTATGTGAAGTTGCTTATGTTACTTAGTGCAATGGATCGAAAAGATTGTGAATAACCTAAACACATGAGAAAATTGAAAACACATGCAAACACATCAACACAGCAAAATTTAATAAAGGAGTTCACTAGACTTCCTAGCTACGTCTCCTGGTCCTTTAGCTTCCAGTGCTGACTGCTTTATTTTGTCTTAAAAATGTTGTTATAGGTATGAGCTAAAAAAAGGAGACTCAAATGAGAAAATGGACCTCACCATTGTGTTCAACTTGAAATTTTGAGTCAAATGAGTATAAACTTGACCATATTTGGCCATTGTTACCTCCAGACCCCCTAGAATGATCCAAAACTGCCTCTGTCCTTGTAAAACCACTTTCTGCTGACAAAAACCACCTCGACCTGGATAAAACTGCCTCGGTCTCTGCGCTGGTGGTTTGGCTGGTTCAGCACCTGCAAATGTTTTATAAAAGTTATGGGTGCTTGGTTTACCAATCCCCACCCTTGACATGTTGTTTACCTGAATGTGTGAAAGTGTTTATATATATAGAATTTTGGATGGGTCAGAGGTTCGAAACCCCCTCCCATCATTTCGCCATTGGTTATGGTATTATCATTGGTTATGTTGATACATTCGCACTATATGATAAGGTTTCAGACTATATGGTTTGGTGACATGTCAACTATATGTTAACATATATATCTAAGGTCCGGCGGTCGTGGGGTTGACCCTGACCATTCAGCCTTTTTCTGGCCACAAACCCGCTTCATAATAAAGACAACATGATAATTTCTAATAACAAGATCTAACATAGCCCGTCCGGTCCGATCCTCCGGCGAAAACTCGGCCATTCTAAGAGGTCAGGGGTTCGATCCTCCTTGATCCCAAAAATTTTGGAAATAAGGCCACATTGGGCAAAATCTAGGCTGCCACGTGTCAGCACTGGATTGGCCCATATCAACAAACCACATCATGACAAGTCACCTCCTTTGCTGATTCCATCTAGGACAAGTGGTGTATTCCTAGGATGACACATGTCTTGTTGACATCACCAGGGATCAACATGAGCTCTTACTATGTCTGGTTTTGTTAGATGTTTTGCACATGATGTACAGCACAAAACATGTCACAAGTGTGTCCATCAGAAGAATCTTGGAAAAATATTTCCAACGGCATATCACACTCCCGTAACCAGCTCCCGGATTAGAAGATATGATCGGAATGAATGAGTGATTCTTGGTTATGCATGTTTTGAGGTCAATTGTTGCAGACAATGACAAGTTTAGTACAAAATTAGTTTGTGAAATAATGGTAAGGAATTTTTCAAAATTGAAAGGGGTTTTTGTTCATCACATACCAAATAACAAGAACCTCATTTATTTTATGCATAGGTTCTACTATGTGGGAGATATATAGTGATATTTGGAGCTTACATTAAAACAAAGTAAATTTTTCATATTTTTTACTGTTTTAGTAATTTTAGTGCGGGGCCAGTTTACAATAGATGGAAAGTAATTTTGCAAAACCCAAGGAGGTTTTTGTTAACCACGAGCCATATAACAAAAACCTCTTTCATTTTATTCACAGGTGTCATGAATTGGGAAATGTGACTAGATATTTACAGCTCATTTTCACAGATTTAAATTTTTAATGATTTTCTGTTTTAGAGATGATTTTGTGGAACAGATTGCGAGCAACTGGAAACGAATTTCCCAAATTTGAGAGAGGATTTTCTCCAGCATGACCTTATATACAAAAAAATCTTTCATTTTTGTAACAGGTTCTATGGTTTAGGAGATACGAGTTCATCTTCAACACCTATTTTCAGAAATTCAGCTCAAGTTTAATGTAACTAATTCTATTTTGAAAAAATGGTTGAGCTCAATTCCCTTAGTACAAGGATGAGAAAATGTATATATTTATGAATTTCATAGTGTATAGGTTGGATTTTGGTAGAAGGTTGGACTTTTGAGAAATCCTTGAGCTTCATTGTGCATTCATATCAGCATTTTGGCTAAGGAATTGAGACCGGGATTTGCAACACTCTTTGGGATCCATGTGGCAATTTGTCTTGGTATAGTGCTTCTCTTTGTAATTGTGAATTTGCTTATATGCCATGTATGCCATTCACTATCTTGTTTCATCTTAACTAAACAAACAAGATTGTAAGTGGAATCCATTGAAATTGCAGTGCTCTACTTGAAGTTTGCTTTAGTTTCTTGATGTTTTTCGCTATTTGGGGAGGATCCATGATTGCTCTTTCCCTATTCAACACCTCACCTGTCTAATCCTTCCATCTCATTCAATTTTAAGTTCCAAAAAAAATTTCCTACCTTGCCCCATTGAGATCTCTGCAGGACTGAGCCTCAATCCCCGCATCCAAAATCTACCTTTACATCTGAGCCAACAAAACATCATTTTATTAAATCAAATTCTCTTGCACTTATACCTAACCTAAGGTAAGTATTTATATCAGTCATCTCAAGCCCCCACCGATCAATATTTGCTAAGATTGACCCGGAGAGAGCTCTCTCCTGATCTGGTAGGGCTAGCTACCAGGCTGAGAGTGGTTTGATGTTGGCCCTGGATCCTACCTTTTCAGCCTGAGGTAAATCTAGGCACTAACATAGTGGTGACCATACTGGGGAAGAAATTGTTTGTTTGTTAGTGTTATTCATTTTATAAACTACAGAAGGAGCCTGAAGATTATCCAGGTAGCCTTCAAAACGCTTTTTCTTTGCATTAGCGAAAGTAGATAAAAGCTGCTTCAGTCAATCTCCGGTCTAGTCTTATAAATGGAACATCTGACTTGCAAATTGCCCTAGTAACATGTATCACATTCAGATCTGATTGTTGATGGTGGACAACAGTCAGACACATATGAAGGCTGAAATCATCTACCTGGCGACTCCACTGTTCGAAGTCCCAAGTTTCAAAGTATTGATGGTGGCTCCACTGGCTAAATGAAGGACTCAGATGTTGCTTCTATTTGTTCAAGGTATTCATGTATCGATTTTTCTAATCTTCCTGGTTTTCCTAATCAATTACCAAAGGATGCATACATTTTGAGTAATGGCCCTAAATTCAATGGGGAAGATCTGACTTTGACTCTAGAACATATAGAAAATTTTAAAACATTTGTGGACATTCTTAGAGTTAAAAAGGAAGATGTCTTCATCAGATTGTTCTTTGATTCGTTTCAAGGCAAATGTAGAAAATGGATTGAAGGTTTTCCTATCAGATCTATTAAGTCCTTTGCAGATTTTTGGCATATCTGACTTGAAACATGGATGGAGAAAGAGGAAGAATTCAAAATAGAGGTGCCCTCTATTCAAGGTTTTAGAGAATGGGAAGATATGTGCATGGATGATGAGGTAGATGAGAATTTTGCTTCATCTCTTTCTTCTTATCTAAAATCCTGTTGATGCAGCCATGAATTTAAGCTCAATTTTTTGCAAGAGTTTGCCATCAAAATTGAAGGAGATCTAATTGAATTGGAGACCCAAATACAGTCCTAGGATCTGGACTATTGAGTCCCATTCTTTGGGGACCTTTTTCAGTAGAAGGAACAGAAGGTAAGGCTGCCCATGGATATTTGCATTGATATTTTGCAGCTGGAAGCATGCATTGAGGAGTTGGGGCAGCAAACAGAGTCTATTTTTTTTTATCCTATTGCAACATACATGGAAATTTTTTTCAGTTCGAATGATAGATCAAATTGTCTTTTACATAACCAAACTCGTTATGTGCATGTATGGCTATCAGCATTTACATTTGTGTCTTGGTTGAAGCACTTTCAAGCAACATCCTTTTCACAGTTACTTGATTGGTTGATATGGCATTACAACATTACTTGATCTATCAATTTTGCAGCAAAGTGGGTTAGATTTATACATAAACAAGTTTCCCGAGGCAGCATTTCAGTTTTCGGTATTTGTTTATGTATGTGTTGCAGTATGTATATGTTTTTGGATTGGTATGAGTTGTTTTGGGTTTGCAGTTGTTTGACCATCCATGCCCAATGGAAGAGGCAATGTCTGCTTTCCAGAGATCTGTAGTTCTTGGCACCTCCAAGGAGCTGCCATCCCCAATGTAGTCGATGTTAGTTCCAGTCTTCGCAGCCTGTCACCAGGGATCAACATGAGCTCTTACTATGTCTGGTTTTGTTAGATGTGTTGCACATGATGTGCAGCACAAAACATGTCACAAGTGTGTCCATCAAAAGAATCTCGGAAAAATATTTCCAACGGTATATCACACTCCCGTAACTAGCTCCCGGATCAGAAGATATGATCGAAATGAATGAGTGATTCTTGGTTATGCATGTTTTGAGGTTAGTAGCTGCACACAATGACAAGATTAGTACAAAATCAGTTTGTGAAATAATGGTAAGGAAGTTTTCAAAAGTGAAAGAGGTTTTTGTTCACCACATATTAAATAACAAAAACATCCTTTCGTTTATGCACAGGTGCTACTATGTGGGAGATATACAGTGATATTTGGAGCTTACATTAAAACAAAGTAAATTTTTCATATTTTTTACTGTTTTAGTCATTTTAGTGCGGGGCCATTTTACAACAGATGGAAAGTAATTTTACAAAACCTGAGGAGGTATTTGTTAAAAAAAAACCATATAACAAAAACCTCTTTCAGTTTATTCACAAGTGTCACGAATTGGGAAATGTGACTAGATCTTTACAGCTCATTTTCATAGATTTAAATTTTTAATGATTTTCTGTTTTAGAGATGATTTTGTGGAACATATTGCGAGCAACTAGAAACGAATTTCCCACATTTGAGAGGTGTTGTTCTCCATCATAATCTTATATACAAAAACCACTTTCATTTTTGTAACAGGTGCTATGGTTTAGGAGAGACGAGTTCATCTTCAACACCTATTTTCAGAAATTCGGCCCAAGTTTAATGTAACTAATTCTATTTTGAAAAAATGGTTGAGCTCAATTCCCTTAGTACAAGGATGAAAAAATGTATATATTTTATGAATTTCATAGTGTAGAGGTTGGATTTTGGTAGAAGGTTGGACTTTTGAGAAAGCCTTGAGCTTCATTGTACATTCATATAAGCATTTTGGCTAAGGAATTGAGACCAGGATTTGCAGCACTCTTTGGGATCCATGTGGCAATTTGTCTTGGTACAGTGCTTCTCTTTGTAATTGTGAATTTTCTTATATGTCATGTATGCCATTCACTATCTTTTTCCTTCTTAACTAAACAAACAAGAGTGTAAGTAGAATCCATTGAAATTGCAGTGCTCTACTTGAAGTTTGCTTTAGTTTCTTGATGTTTTCAGCTGTTTGGGGAGGATCCATGATTTCTCTTGCCCTCTTCAACACCTCACCTATATATTCCTTCCATCTCATTCAATTTTAAGTGCCAAAAACAATTTCCTAACTTGCCCCATTGAGATCTCTGCAGGACTGAGCCTCAATCCCCGCACCCAAAATCTACCTTTACATCTAAGCCAACAAAACATCATTTTATTAAATCAAATTCTCTTGCACTTGTACCTAGCCTAAGATCAGTATTTCTATCAGTCGTCTCAAGCCCCCATCGATCAATATTTGCTGAGATTGACCCGGAGAGAGCCCTCTCCCGACCTGGTAGGGCTAGCTACCAGGCTGAGCGTGGTTTGATGTTGGCCTTGGATCCTACCTTTTCAGCTTGAGGTAAATATAGGCACTAACATAGGTCATAAAATGATTTTGGATTTTCTCAATCTTCCTCCACGATTCTTTGAATATACTACAACCCCAAACCTCACATCCATATAAAGAAACACGGGTAAGAGGAGTCTCTAAGAGGAACTTTTTTTAATCTCAAATCCAAAAAATTGTTTCCTTGTGATTGATTTCAAGCACATAGTAAGATTTCCATCCTACCTTTATCCTTTTCTCAATGCTATAATACCAATTGAGTTGTTGATTGATGTTTATTCTCAAATATTTGTATGAAGGAACTTCCTCCAAGTAGTTATTATCAGAAATAGAATTGTCATAGGTAAAGTTTTTGGATTTAATTACCATGACTTTAGTCCTCTCAATGTTAACAATCATATCCATCTTGGAGAAAAATATTAGAGGATTCTTAGTTGATTGTTGAGATCGTCATGGCTCTTTTCCAAAATAAAAATATCGAAAACATAAAGGAGAAGAGTTATGATGATACTAGTGAGGATGAGGCCAACACATCCTGCATCTTCTAAACATTCTTCAATCTTATCAATGTAAATTCCAAAAAGGGTAGGGGATAAGGGACACCCTTGCTTGATTCCACTATTGCAATTAATTTCTTTTGACCAACCATCAGTGGTATCAAGCTTGGAAATAAAATTCTCATACAACCTTGTCACAACAACCCTCAACTCAGGAGGAACCATTAGCTCCTCCAACCTCTTCCATAGCTTCATCCTAAGAATGGTGTCAAAATATTTTCTAAAATCCACAAATGATAAAGGATTAGTCTTGTTATTGCAACATTCCTCTGCAATGATCATGAGAGTAACAAGATGGTAAATAGTTGAATGATGTCTCATAAACCCAACTTGGCCTTTAGCTCTTTTACCATGGATTTCAAGCCATAGGCTTAAATATTCTTTTCTAAAATAATTTTGTACAAGTTGGATAAAATGTGGTTGATCATAACAGCTTTATAATTAGAGGGATTTCTTTTATTCCCACTTTTAAAGATAGGCACAATAAGGATTTGTGTCCAAGGCTTAGGAAATCCTTGCTTCCCTTCCAAATTGAAGAGCTTATGTATGTGAGGGAAGAGGATAGACCCTCCCATTTTAAACAATTTAGCTTGATAGCCTTCAATATCCTTTGCTTTCCCATTAGCAAGGTACTTAACCCTAAATTCAATGTCTTCTAAGGAAAATATATCATCCTATATAGGAGCATTCAAAATGATTCACCTAGAATCAGGGGACTCATAAAGGTTTTTAAGGTAAATAATCCAATTCTTTAAGGGAATCACAACATTTTCTTTAGTCTTACGACATAAATTTTTCTTGCAAAACTTTTTGGGATCAATTTTAGAAAGGTGAAGTAGCTACTCTTACTTCCTATTTATATAGAATCTTTATTTTTTAATAAAATATTTGTACAAATTTGTCTTATCAAGTTTTAAAGTTTCACTAAGAGCATCCCTAATGGATTTTATAACATTTTACAATCATTATCATACCAAGGATTGGTAGTTTTAATATTCTTTTTACATGCCACCTCAGTAGAGAACTTTCCAATTGTAACATACCTCACAATTTGTTTTCCTTTAACTATGGATTGTTCATTACCACCGTTTCACTTGTATGAGTCTTATTATTATTGCCTTTACATTGTTGGAAGAATATTTTATGTTGGTTTTTTTCCCTATATCATCCCACTATCATAAATTAATATTATGCTCCCTACGCACGTGTGGATTTATTCTTCCATTTCACAACATAGGCCCCCAAGGATTTTGATACTAAATTTCACATTTGACACATTGGAGAAATATTTTTTGAATATTAACATTTGATATTGTTATATACGGGGAATTGCTTGATTTTTATGATAAAAAGATGTTTGAACTCTCATGAAGTCTTTCCAGTATGAATCAGAATATAATTAATGGATTGGGTATGTGCACCTTGATATCTACGGTTCCCGTTCATTAGGTTTTTAATTGATGACCCGTAGATGGAAGAGGTAGTTAGAGGGTAACCACCCTCCATCCACCATGTCGCGAGTGAATCATTCGACCATCTTCCTTTGCCGAGAACGACTTTGCAACTTATCCAGGAAACTTCTACTCTGGTCATTCTTGAACCATACATTGCTTTACAAGCAGTCAGGTACCTTCTCATTTCTACATTGTAGAGAATTACTGGAGCATTTGTTTTTATGTTCTTTTCATTTTATAGTATGTCTTACCATTTATTTTTTGATCCTTTTTGTATTGTTCAAAGCGGAAATAGGGTTTAATAATAGGATTGTTGATCCAAAATTATGGATTTTCATACTTATTCAAACCCTCCTTTTATGGAGGACACTACCAAGGTTTTGCCCAACCATAGGTATTTTTGTAGCTAACCTAGCTATAGAGTCCTTCTGGTTCATCTTATAAATTTCAATAATCATTCTAAGCAATGATTTTTTTTTAGGATAGAAAAGGAAGTACCAACGAGAAGGGTGAACATGGGATTCTTGCACCTTCAATTTTCTTCTTGAGCAACACAAGTATGTTGAGAGTTTCTATGTTTTATAGCATTCACATTTCTCTAAGTTCTTCATACACTTGCCATTTCTTTCTAATTTTGGGCATATTATGATTAATATCTTGATTCCAACAACCCTTGGAGTTTTTCAGGTATCAACACTCGCATTAAGCCTTCGTGCTTTGTTTTTATCAGCTAGAGAAATATTCTACTCAACTCCTACTATGGAGTCTTTCTACAATTGGATATTTTCCAACATCGTTACCTGATTCGATAAGGTTTAATTCTAACTTATTGTCTTATTTCTTATTTTTTGCTTGGTGCCTACCAGTTTGGTGTGGTGACCCTTTTAATAATTTGGTACGGTTCGGTGTACGACAAAAACAAATATTTTAAGTTTAGTTTTCTTACTTCTTGTATGTTACAGTAGGCTTCGAAGGTCGCGACGACCCTCGTTCCCTACATCACAGTTAATTAATAATTCCTTTACTTGCTCTGTTGTATTACCCATTTCAGGGTTGGGGTTTCGACTAACTCTCACATTTTCCATCGCAGGTCTTCCTATTAGCGGGGAGCCTCCAAAATAATGATTTCATGTTCCTTGAAGAAAACCAAGTTCTTCCATAGACTCGCCCGATGGCCATTAGGAACCTGAGAATGACTGTAGGAATTTCACTGATGGGGCTTTTCCAACATCTAATCTTCTATCTTATATTTGATATCTCTGAAGAAATGCATATCTTCTTAATGTGAGACCTTTAGCTTCACCCATTCTCTATGGTTATTCAAGGAATATTGTTGTAATTTAAGGAATGTGTTTCATCAAATACAGTGTTTGTAACTTGGCTTTGATAATTATTACATGAAATTAATGGTTTTTCTAGATTCTTAGTCACGGTGGTGACCTGCTCTTGGAATACCCGCTGAGCAAAATTGTTAATAGCTATGATCTCTAGTCTCTCTTTGTTTCATTTTGAAAGGATTAATTACATGCACACATGTATAGTTGAATTTTCTGGTTAACCCTACATCCTAGCATTTAGTCTGTGGTCTCTACCATTTACTATAAAAGAAAAATCAAGAGAAAATATAAAAATTAAAGTTGTTGTATTATATTCCATTCTTTCTTTTCCGATGAAAGGTTTTCTTATTATTGATGCAACATTTTTTTATGCTTCCAGTCAGAATATATATTATCTTTATTTCTTGAATTTATGGCCAACCCTTTGATTCAGTAACCGTCACAGAATTTGTTCTCTTTTTGTAAGTGAAAGCTTATTTTCCATCGTACACATATTTATGTAAGGTTAGTTCTCCATGTAAATACCTAGTTTTCCAGATTACTTTTGTTTAATATGGAAATCATGAGCAAAACCGTCTTCAAAACTTGCTCCTTCTGTTCCTGACTTTTTATCCTGGACTAGTATTTTTTTCTAAGTTTCTAGTTAGCTAGCTTGGCCCAAAATCTAACCTAGTTCATATCTATTGGTTTAACCTTACAATGCACTTGCATTCATAGGACTTTATCTTTTATGATGAGAGATGAAACGTTAAAGTTTCATTCATTTGACATATATCTAAAAAATGTAACACCGTACAACACAAAACAGTTTCACATCTGAAAGGAAATTAATACACAATAGAAAGTATGCCAATAGTACTTATATGATTTTGGTCCAGTCATAAAATCACCAAGAAATAAGGTGCTCCACCTAGCCAATGAGTACTGTGTCTGCACAAAAGGACCCTCCCTGATCCAGTTTCTTCCTTAAACAATTACTTGACAATGACCGAGTTAGGTCTATCCAGAGGCATCAAGACCTTTCCAGTCCAGCCCAGGAAGTTAGACTCGCAAGTCTATCTCAAGGATCTAATTAGCCACCCACGAGCTCAAGGATACCTAAACTGACAGTGGTCTGCAAACCTTGAATAGTGTCGTGTTTCACATTCCAAATCTTGAAGCTTCAACTCCTCTCTTGGACCTCCTTCAACCAGGTACCAAGTCTCCAAGTTTGCCTCAGGCTTTCTTCCCTTTCACACTCTTTTCTTGCTTGCCCCAATTGAGATTATTTATCTCTACGAGGAGGAATAATTGTCTTAACTGTTTGGTAAATGAAACTCTATTTTAGCACTTTTTCTCATAATTCTATGGTTTTCCATAGCTTATATTATTTAAAAAAATAACTCAATTACATAATATAATAACTTTTATTTTTTACCATCCACCTAGGCCTTTACCTAGCCCACAATTTTACCAAGTCATTTGTGGTAAAATAGAACAATAACAACCTTTATGAAGGGGTGTTACATCTTCCCCCCCTCGAGTAAAACATTTTCCTTGGTGTTTTCTTAGCCTTCCCCATAGGCTAGAATATTCGCACATATAATCTTCATCTTCCAGGTAGCCTTCCTCAACTGAAGTGCTTCCACTACACTTATCCTAGTGATCTCTCATCTCTGCAACATGAATTTATTTTGTTCAGTAAGAGTACTTAGGGGTCCAATCAAGAACTTTTCATCTAATTCAATCTACATTTTCCATTGTCAAGGTTGTTAGTCTCCATTAGTTCCAGTGATCAAATTTACTCTTTCATGTTGTTTATAAAGTCTTAGGTTAAATTATTATATTTTCAAATAAAATTTGACATCATTTCGAACCAATGCATTTCGAACGAACCAAGGTGGCTCATCATCAAGACAATATGAAAATCAGATCATAGCGGTAAGTTAAATAGGGAGTCAAGACCTTCTAACTGCTATAGGGGAAATGGCTAGAAAACAACTCTTTTGACTAGATGGAAAAAAGGGCCAAAATATTAATTAATTAATTATTATTATTATTATTATTATTTCTAAACTAAATTAAATAATAAATACATTATATAATTATATATAACTAACATGACCCTTAATATAAGAATAATAAGATAAAGTAAATGAAAACAACAAGAAAAAAAAATAGAAGGAAATAATGTTGAAATATTATTAATTAGTTATAAAAAAAGAGAAAAAATAATTAAATTGGTTAAACATTAAATTCAAATGTAATATGTATAATTAAATTTTATTTTAATTTTAATTGTTTATTATTATATTATCTTTTAGTTTATAGTTATTCA
This sequence comes from Pinus tabuliformis, assembly GCA_031772625.1. NCBI lineage: Eukaryota > Viridiplantae > Streptophyta > Pinopsida > Pinales > Pinaceae > Pinus > Pinus tabuliformis. The sequence goes on along the minus strand of CM062810.1, from coordinate 822,746,434 downwards.
GAAAGGAAAAAAAAGGGTGGGGAGGGATAAATATACAAACCTTGGGGGGAAATTAAGAATAAAATAAAAGCAGAAAGGAGGAAATGGATAAAAGAAAGGAAGGGAGCGAAGTGGAAAGGATCGGAATCCAACAACTACTGATTCTACAACCATTGTCCCTATTAAGATTACTAGGCCTCCTTTCAATTTCTATGGCTTCCCTAAATTTACGGTGATGAAAGTGAGAAATATTCGCAATGACCTTCACCTCCTCAATGCATATCTAATGATTGGTCTTCTCAGCATGTTCTGCTAAGGCCGAAGAGTGGGTCCTTCCATGCTTGATATCGGCAGCGTGTTCCTTAATCCTTTGATTAATGGATCGGTCTGTTTCACCAATGTATGATGTTCCACAAGAGCATGGGATGACATAAATGCCTTTCATATCCTTAGGGTCCACATGGTCTTTAGCCGATTTTAAGGAACTTCTTATGGTTTTTAGGGTTCTAAAGGTAGAGGGAACGTTGGGTTTCCTGAGTATCCTTGCAATCCTATCAGCTGTCCCTTGGATGAAGGGGAGGTGAACACCAGAACTACGATCATTAGGGTATTTCTTAACCTTAGGACTTTTGCAAGCTTTGAGGAAGGCTTTAAGGCATTGTTTCTTACTGTAACCATTATTGACAAAAAATTTCAAGAGATGGGATTTCTCTTTAGAAAAATGGTCAACATCAGAAACCCTCACAGCACGAGTTGCTAAAGTGCAGAGAAACCCCAACTTTTGAGTAGGGAAGTGATGGGACCTGGCATGAACATATTGCTCAGTATGGGTTTTCTTCCTAAATACCTAATGGGAAAATTAGTCATCCTCTTTCTTAGAAATGAGGACATCTAGGAAAGGGAGGAAACCATTGACTTCTTTCTCCATGGTAAACTTAATGGAGTTAGATTGATTATTAAGATGTTGAAAGAAGAGATCTAACTTATCTGGACCATATTGCCAAATAGAACAGGTATCGTCTACAAATATTTTCCAAAGCTTAGGTTTAAAAATAGTTGAGGCTAAAGCTTTGGATTCAAAATATTCCATAAAAAGGTTAGCAACAATAGGGGATAGGGGTGAGCCCATGGCCACACCACAGGTTTTCTCATAGAACACAACTTTGAAACAAAAGAAAGTGGAAGTAAGGTAGATCTCAACTAATCTAGCAGTTTCGGGATCAATAAGGCGAAAGATGACATCCAAGGCTTGTTTGATGGGGATATTAGTATACAAGGAAACCACATCGAAGCTTACCAGAATGTCTCCAGGATCAAAATTCACATCCCTTAACCACATCGAAGCTTAATTTAGAATCTCTCCTAGTTGTCAAAAGGTCCCAAAGTCATTTGTCTAGGTGTCATGCTACTCCCTCCACTTGTTCAAGGTCACCCATCATGGTCATGTTGTCATTCTTTGTCTTAGGTCATCAAAAGAGTTAGTGGGCTACCATATTGGTCATGGTCTAGGATATACATTGGATTGTCATCATTATATCAGTCATCAATATCAAACAAGGGAATCATGTCATCCATTTTGGTCATCATCATGGGAGTTAGAAATTAGGGAATAAAATGAATCAAAGAAACATTTCCTATTGAAGAAATGATGTTGCAGTACAAATCACATCACCAAGTCATTATGTCAAAGTACACATGATGTCATCCCACTATTAATCCAAAATCGAGTTTCTAAGCTATAAAGGAGCATCAAAGCATTTCAAAACTTCATTTTATCCTTCCACAAGATCGAAATGCTCCTCTCTACCAGTTTGATATTTGTCATAGCCATCAGAATTCCAAATTTCACCACCACTTCTCTTCTCAACTGTTTGTTGCACTTCTGGAGGTAGTCGCTGCACTTTTCATTCGGAGACTAAGGGAGGGAAAGAAACTTCAGTTTTCATCACACATACTTCAAGACCTCTTTAAACCAGTAAGTAAAGCTCCAAAAACCATCCATGCAATATTTCTCCTCAATAAACTGATTGAAATCTACCTAGGGTTTGTCACTGCGTTTCTGCTACGTTTTTGCATTTTCATGATCTTTTTCTCCTTTTGAGATGAAATACCCTTGTTTCTGAGTCTAAGCACCCTTAATTTCCCTCATCAAATATTCCTCCATCATTCTCCACACTCAAATCCACTTCTTTCATCATTTTCCTCCACATACCTAGAGAGTTGTTGCGCTTCTGGCTTAGGACTATGTTTTCCCCTTTTCACCCCTCTTTCCTCACTCAATTTGAGAAATTACACTTCCATTACGTTCGTCACACATATCCCTACCCCCCTTAGTTTCCTCATAAATTATCCCATCCTCCTTCCCCTTCATTCCCTCCCCTCAAGTTGTTGCATTTTTAGCTCTATTTTGTTATCCTACAGAAACGCATCAACTATTTGCTGCACCGACTTCAAGCTTGGATTATGAACAAATGGGAATGTATTTTGGAAAACTGGAGGATTTTTTTGTTCATAACATAGCCAAAAACCAAAAACTCTCTAATTTTTTGAATATACTTTATTATCTGGGAGATATTCCCAAAATACAAGTTGCTACAAGAGAGTCGTTGTGCTTTTGACTCTCTTTTTGGTCATCATTTGAAAAAGCGGTTTCTACCCAAATGAAGATGAATTTTGGAAAAAAAAAAGAGGTTTTTTTTAAGGACAGACTTAATAAAAATAACTTACTTCAGTTTCTACACAGGTATCATATATTGGGAGATATTCAAATCTATTGGAGGCCTATTTGAGAAAATCAAATTCTCCAGATTTTCCTGGTTGTTTTAGTCATTATTTTGTGGCACGGATTCCGAGAATATGGGAACTAATTTAAAAAAACTAAGAGAAATTTTTCTCTAAAACAACATTATATAAAAAAACCTCTCCCATTTTTGTAAACAGTATTATGGTTAAAGGTATATCGGTTTGTATTTTACCCCTATGTTTCGCTGCGCTTCTAGAGAATTTGTTGCGTTTCCGTGTGAGAAATGTTTTGTTTACTACATGTAAAAGGTTAAAGTGAAACAAGGTTAATGTAAATGGTAAATTATATTTTTTGATGGAATTGTAAAGGTAAATATCCTATGTTTAAAATGAACATTGGATACTCTTTTAGAGATAGGACCAGTTAGCTAAAACGAGGAAAGTTTATTCTAACTCCTCCTAGGTCTTAGCAGAGATAGGATAGGTGCATGTACTTGCTTAGTTGACCTTTTGAAGATATAATTCGACCTCATCTCCTATATGAGGCTGAAATTTAATGTAATCAAAGGTTGGATACTTGAGGCTCTGGCTCTTGGACTAGTGTATTTGACTATTTGCAGAAATATAACAGATAGTTGCATCTATTTTTATGGTATTTTTGTGTTGTGATCAGTGGCTCTATTTTTCCTATGTTTTATTATATATTTGATTATTAGCAGCAATCTACTTTCTTCTTATGCTTTATCTCATAATTTTTAAACAAAAATAATCATTTTAATGCTCTGTTTTGTTTGGGATTAGCATTCAATGTTTTCCTTCTAGATAGGTGAATTCATGCTTTTCCTCACTTAAACTCCTACCATATTATCCTCACCACACTACAGAAAAAAAAAAAAATCCAATTTGTGCCATTGATTGCACCTACCTTGCCCCATCTTATGAATACAACTGACCTTTAGAATTACTTGCCCTAGTTCCTAAACCTAGTGCTCTCTATCCAACAAACCCTAATCAAACCCTACTGAGTTGATACCTAGCCTAAAACCTTAGTTTCCTCCAGTCATTTTCATTGGACGTTAGGTTGTTTTAGAGAGAGCCCTCTCTAATTTGGTAGGGCTAGCTACTAAGTCAAAAGTTGGTATGAGGTTACCTCTTTGGTTTCCTTTCTCAGCCTTGGGAAACTAAGGAGTGCTAACATTTTGGTGTCGTTGTCGGGGAGCGAACAATTTCATATTCCCCAGAAAATATCATCAAATTTTAGATCTGATTTGATGATGGTGGATAGCGGTTAGATACATATGAAGGCTGAACTATTCACCTAGCAACTCTAATCAATTTTCAATCAGATTTAAAGATTCCACTAGCAGTAGGATCCAATAATCAATATGAGTTCTATATCTTTAAGGTATGCTCCTATGAGCAGCGCACATATTCCAAATTTTCCAAATATGATACCTAAAGTATATTTGCAAACAAATCTTCCTAGATTCTAAGACGTAAAAGATGACAATGCTTCTATACATTTGATTAAATTTCATATCCATATACATAGGCTAGGCTTGCAGTTTCCTGAGGATTGTTTGATGAAGATGTTCATGACAATATTATGGGATAATGTCAGGTCATGGTATGAGGGATTGCCTGCTTCCAATCTATATTCACTTAAATATTTTCATATAGCATTTTGTGACAATTACAAGCCACATTACCCTTCTTTATTGCTGATAGAAAATTTATGTGGAAAGTTTTAGGACCCTTTTCAGTTCATAGGGATTGATATTGATGATAAATATCTAATGAATGATGAGATTGAAGAGGCTTTTTTTGAGTTATCTCTGCATCAAGATGAGAGGTCAGAAATCAATTATGAGAATTTCCAGCCAGCGGATGTTTATCCTTTAACTATAAATGTAGTAAATCAGCAGCTTGTTGAAGATGTCTTTGATTCTTCTATTAAGTTAGATAAGGATATACAAATGCCTTCTTATACTTCATATAATCAAGCAATTCAGTCAACTGACTTATCTTGTCAACAAGATTTTTTTCCCTCTATTGCTGAAAATGAAATTGAATAGGATTTTAATGATGAGAGTCATTTTCCATCTTCTAAATTCAATAATAATGTACAATGGGTTTGTTCTCTTGAGATTGATGAACATATTCAACAGTTTTCAAATCACCAAGAAAAGGATGAGGATAGTCAATCAGATTGTTCTTTCTCTGGGTTTTTATTTCATGATCAGGTTTGTGAAGAGCAAGATGAGGTTTCTGATGAAATGCATGAACAAGCATCTCTAGACATTCACCACTCATATGTCTCTCTATCTCATCCATTTTTTGAAGCAATATTTCAACGGTAGATTTGTGCAAATCATAATTTTGAAATGGCATGTGTGGAGGTTTCAGAAAATGTAATTATGGCAGAAAATAATCATCAAACATTGCAAGCAGATTATGAAGAAGAGAGAAGTGAAAAAGAAGAGGTTGTTTTAGAGTCTCTTGCACATGATGCTTTTCCTCTAGGTTAAAAAAATGAAGGGTTTGTTGAAGAAGAGCAGTTTGTCTCAGATACTATGGATGTGCACATTTTCACCATTGATAATATGGTCGCCTCAAACACATATTTTCAAGAACAAACTTCCCTTTCTCCCGATGCAAATTAAAAACTTGATGAACATATTTTATTCTTTCATCCTGATAAAAATTTTGGATTGGAAACTGAAGGGTGTCCTTGTATTTCTACTGATTTTCAAGACATGGTAATGTTCCAGATTATTGAAGACCCTATTGCCAACTTGCTACAGTCATTTGGGAAGATGAATTTTCTTGTATTTATGGATCATAAGCACATGTTCAGTGGACACTTGGAGTTGCCTATCTTTTGTTTTTGTTGCCTGCTCAAGGAAAGTGTGAGCAGGATTCAAGTAATTAGTTATTTGTTGGATTGGTTACGTCGAAGGGATAATTTCACATGATTGTATATATATCTTCAGTAGGTGGGTGGTTACCATTAGGATTTGAAGCCTGAAGTGAAGGCCCTAAGATCCCGATGGTCTGATGCCATATGTAAGTCAAGACATTTTTTGAGTCAAGTCAAGTTAGTTTTTGTTTTTCTTAATTTAGTTAGTCAGTCATTTGAGTGCCAAGTCTTTTGTATATGATTCCATTACCCAATGGATAAGGCTACTTGGTCTACGGTGTTCTTGACACCTCCCAAAGGAGTTGTCATCCCCATTGGAGCCAATGTTAGTGTCCATTAGTTCCAGTGATCAAATTTACTCTTTCATGTTGTTTATAGAGTCTTAGGTCAAATTATTATATTTTCAAATAAAATTTTACATCTCTCCTAGTTGTCAAAAGGTCCCAAAGTCATTTGTATAGGTGTCATGCTACTCCCTCCACTTGTTCAAGGTCACTCATCATGGTCATGTCATCATTCTCTGTCTTAGATCATCAAAAGAGTTAGTGGGCCACCATATTGGTCATGGTTTAGGATATACATTGGATTGTCATCCTTATATTAGTCATCAATATGAAACAAGGGAGTCATGCCATCCATTTTGGTAATCATCATGAGAGTTAGAAATTAGGGAATAAAGTGAATCAAAGAAACATTTCCTATTGAAGAAATGATGATGCAGTACAAATCACATCACCAAGTCATTCTGTCAAAGTACACATGATGTCATCCCACTATCAAGCCAAAATCAAGATTCTAAGCTATAAAGGAGTATCAAAGCATTTAAAAACTTCATTGTATCCTTCCACAAGCTCCAAAAGCTCCAAAATATCCTCTCTACTAGTTTGATACTTTCCATACCCATCAGCATTCCAAATTTCACTGTCACTTCTCTTCTCAGCTGTTTGTTGCGCTTCTAGAGGTAGTCGCCATGCTTGTGGAGGTAGTCGATGCATTTTTCATTTGGAGACCAAGGGAGGGAAAGAAGCTTCAGTTTCCATCACACATGCTTCAAGGAATCTTTAAAATAGTAATTAAAGCTCCACAAACCATCAATGTAGTCTTTCTCCTCAAGAAACTAATTGAAATCTATCCCTAAGGTTTGTTGCTTCATTTCTGCTGTGTTTTTGTATTTTCATGATCTTTTTATCCTTTTGAGATGAACTACCCCTGTTTCTGAGTCTAAAAACCCTTAATTTCCATCATCAAACATTCATTCATCATTCCTCACACTCAAATTCACTTCTTTCATCATTTTCCTCCATAGACCTAGCTATTCAGTGTGATTCTGGCTTAGGACTATGTTTTCCCCTTTTCACCCCTCTTTCCTAACTCGATTTGAGAAATTCCACTTCCATTACCTTCCTCACACATATACCTACCACCCTTAATTTCCTCAAAAATTATCCCATCCTCCTTCCCCTTCATTCCCTTCCCTCAAGTTGTTGCGATTTTAGCTTTGTGTTGCTATCCTACAGAAACACAACAACTATTTGTTGCACCAAATTCAATATTCGATTATGAACAAATGGGAAAGTATTTTTGAAAAATGGAGGAGGTTTTTTTTCATAACATATCCCAAAACAATAACCTCTCTTCGTTTTTTAATATACTTTATGATCTGGGAGATATACCCACAATACAAGTTGCTACAAGAGAGTCGTTGTGCTTTTGACTCTGTTTTTGGTCATCATTTTAAAAAGAGGTTTATGACAAAATGAAGATGAAGTTTGAAAAAAAAGGATTTTTTTGTTAAGGAAAGACTCAGTCACAATAACCTCCTTCAGTTTCTACACAGGTATCATATTTTGGGAGATATTCAACTTTCTTGGAGGCCTATTTCAGAAAATCAAATTCTACAAATTTTCTTGGTTGCTTTAGCCATTCTTTTGTGGCACATATTTCGAGAATATGGGAACAAATTTCAAAAAAATGAGAGATTTTTTTTCTCCAAAACAACCTTATCTACAAAAACCTCTCCCGGTTTTGTAAAAAGTATTATGGTTAAATATATATCAATTTGTATTTGACCCCTATGTTTTCGATGCGCTTCTAGAGAATTTGTTGTGTTTCTATGTAAGCAATGTTTTTTTTACTACATGTAAAAGGTTAAAGTGAAACAAGGTTAATGTAAATGGAAAACTATATTTTTTGATGGCATTGTAAATGTAAATATCCTATGGTTAAATTTAACATTGGAACTCTTTTAGAGATAGGATCAGTTAGCTAAAAGGAGGCAAGTCTATTCTAACTCCTCTTAGGTCTTAGCAAAGATAAGATAGGTGCATGTACCTGCTTGGTTGACTCTTTAAAGATAGAATTCGACCTCCTTAGGAGGAATTTGACCTCATCTCCTATCTGAGCTTGAAATGTAATGTAATCAAAGGTTGGATACTTGAGGCTCAAACTCTTGGACTAGTGTATTTGACTATTTGCAGAAATATAACAAACAGTTGCAGCTAGTTTTATGGGATTCTTGTGTTGTGATCAATGGCTTTATTTCTCCTATGTTTTCTTATATATTTTATTATTAACAGAAACATACTTTCTTCTTATGCTTTATCTCATAATTTTTAAGCAGAAATCATCATTTTAATGCTTTGTTTTGTTTGGGATTAGCATTCAATGTTTTCCTTCTAGATAAGTGAATGCATGCTTTTGCTCACTTAAGCTCCTACCATATTCTCCTCACCATACTACAATGACAAACCAATTTGTACCACTGATTTCACCTACCTTGCCCCATCTTATGACTGCAACTGAACTTTAGAATTATTGACCTAGTTCCTAAACCTAGTGCTCTCTATCCAGCAAACCCTAATCAAACCCTACTAAGTTGATACCTAGCCTAAAACCTTAATTTCCTCCAATGATTTCCATTGGATGTAAGGTTGTTTTAGAGAGAACTCTCTCTGATTTGGTAGGTCTAGCTACTAGGTCAAAATTTGGTCTGAGGTTCCCTTCTTGGCTTCCTTTCTTAGCCTTGGGAAAACTAAGGAGTGCTAACAAAGGCTATCATTAGTTTCCATCAATTACTATTTAGGAAGCATCTACACATATATAATTAGTTCAAATGCTTTCACAAACATCACTAATTTTCACTTATGTATTCAATAAGGTCTTCAATATACTTCAAAGTTCTACATGGTTAGCAACCTACACTCAACAAGAGGCATCATTATAATCCATCAACATTAGTCTTAATCCTTTTACTTAACCAACCACTGTGTCAAATACCAAGGACTCCATCACATGGTTCTATTGTAGATTCGAGTTCATGGATTGTTTGTATGGTAATAATATCACAAGAACCTTTTATATGTAAGTATATTTTTAGTTGAAACGATGGATTATAGCTAGTGCATTATCTTACAAGGTCGCATTTCTATGTTCGTATGCTTTTATGTTACATATGCAATAATTATGCTTTAAGGAGAGTTTAAGACAACTTCTTTCTTTCCTTTCATTATCTACCTATCCAAGTAGTTCATTTATGTCTAGGTTATATTGCTTGTTGTCTTCTTTCAACGAAATATCATGATTTAGCATTCCTTCAATTTTGGCCTTTTTTCCATGTTGCCTTACCAAACACAAACAAAACTTGTACACAATTCGCTTCCATGTGTGGTCATGAAATTTCTCTCTTTACATCTACACTACTCTATTAGCTCTTGGCATGTATTTTGTGTCATTCATTCAATAGGTTGCTTTAATGCATTTAACCTATAGGGTTCTAGGTATTGTTGGAAAGATAAAGAAACAACTACCTTAGCTTAATATGGGGTTAAATATTCATTTCGCACAGAGTCCTTACTTGTCCCCATGATGGATTGCAACTAAATATTTTTTCTTTCGGCACCCTCTTTTCCCAAAAAATCACAAAAAACATTGTCTAGGTTCTAGGACAATCGCTTCATCACACCATTCCCACAACAAGTGTTACCTATGTTCTTTATTCAGATGGATCTAATTCCATCCACCTTATTTTTTGTCTGTCTTTTCACGTAAAATCCCTAATCAAAATTGTATAATTCAATTACACACACACACACACACATATTCCATTCCTTTCCTTAGCTCTTTCCCAATACCACCAAGATTTAAAAGCATAAGATAATATTAATGAAGTCACCAAATTTCACTACAATACTTTGCTAATCTGCCTCACTTATAAGTTCCTCTAAACCCCCATCTTGGTTTTTTGTCCTTCTATTCTGCGACCATTAACTAGGGTATTTGGGAAATGCTTCTCCCTTTCATCTTCATATGGTTGTCTTATTATGGTAATTTGTAAGCAAAAATTCATTCTGGTCAATAACTTGACCAAACTTTGTTTGTGTCTGTCAAAGTCATATTTGTCAAGTACTTAACTGGGTAATATTAACTATGTCATAACACTTCTGCTAATGTACTATCAACCTTTTAACTTAATTTTTTTTTAATATTAAATGTCAAATCCTTCGTCATCTTACTCAACTATCTATTTATTCCTAGTCATCATTTTACTTGAAGCCTCTACCCATTCTTCAAGGCATGCTAGGATGATGGGATCTTAAAATGATATGTTCATTGTCGTGTACTTTACATATGCATATATACATATACTTATTTATTTATTTTGTCCTTTCCACCTTTATGATGTTGGCCAAAAAAAATTGTAGAAAAGGTATCAAATCAATAAGGACCATAATTTATAATTGTATCATTTGGTGTGAATATAATTTCCTACAATTCCGCCAAATGCTTGTAAACTTTTACATACATTTACTCTTGTTCCTTAGTGTATAAACTTATCTCAAGTCTTCTAGATGTCATAGTAGTTCCAATTAATAAGATCTATATTGTCATCTTGTTTTCAGTCACACTGAGCCTTCTCGATTGCAGGGTGGTTATAAAATAACATTTAGCAAGTTAGTCTAGGATACTAAATCCTTGAGCTTTCTTCCCATACAAGGGGCATGAATTTTCAAAGCTATCTAGATTCATTTCCTATGTTTAGAGTCATTATATTCATTAATAAATTTTCATGTTCCGACTCTAATCGATCTTACTTGTAGTTGATAAATTTTGATATAATGTGGGTACCTTCTCTGGATCACCGCAACATTATTTTGATGTGTGTTCATGTTTGTTTGGTATTAGGGAATAATCCAGATACAATTACCACACTTTTTCCAAATTAAGGGTTTCGATATATTGTTTACTTGTTACTTCTTAGATTAATTTCCTTCCACCATACCATTCACAACTTATCTCTATTTGTAGCTTTTCTACTACCGCTCACGCCCACTTAATCGTTATAATTCTCCGTATTAATGGTTTTTTCCAACTTCTCTACTATGATAACCAATATCTTTGTGGCTCCCTTTTCAAAGGCTTTTCAGTGTAGAAGTTCATTATCTTCTTTATCAATTTGGACTTTATTTCATTATTGAAATATAATTTTTTTTTACCTTTTACTTTTATTGCTGGCACTGTATGCCATATCAATCGAAGGGATTCCAACCACCCCCACTAATCATCCACCATGGACTCTTAACTTTTTATCATGAACATTTTATGTCCTCATTCAACTTGGACAAGAATTATTCTTAAGTATGCCCAACCGACTTCCTTTGGAATTTACGTATACCCTACACTGTGCTTTATATCTTGTAAGGGTTTTGGATTTTCCTTTTATTTGAATGCATTTATCATGTTGAGGTTTTTTTTTTTAAGATATTTAGATGGATCTGAAGTAACGTGTACATATTTAATCCATACTTATGAGTTTCAAGTTGTCTATATAATGTTTCTATAGCTATAGGTGCAATATATCAGAGATAACAATTAATTTTACTTATTTGATGTGAGTAGCATTTTTAACTTGTTTTATACATAACTCTTTCTCATAACCCCCATAATTATTGTTTTTTATGAATATCCCTCTTATAAGATAGATATGGAAATGATCCCTATGTAAATTAACAAAATAATTTCACAGCCACTAACAAGCAGTCATCCTACAAGTAACCCCCAAATTTCTAGATACTTTACTTAGATATTTGTATTCATCTTTTGATTTGTTGGTGCATTTGTTTCCTCATTGTTTCAAATCTGTGTTCTCTTCTTATCCAAGTTAGTGACAAAACATGATTTACTTGATTATCAATCATAAAATAAATATTTCAACAGTTGTTTGTTCTCCTAGGTGCTCAATAAGTCAATCTTTGAGACAAGTATATGTCTATTAGAAAGACCAACCAAGTAATCATAAAAAAAAACTATAACTGATTTAATGAGCCATTCATAGTTTCATAGTCTGAATTAGTTCATAGTTAGACATGAATGGCTTAATATTTCTAGATAAGGGTGGTGTTATCACCTAGATTGACCTGAGGCTGAAGGGAGGCAATGCCAGGGTAACCACAAACCAAGCTTAGCCAAGTAGCTAGCCCTACTAGGCCGGGAGAGGGCTCTCTCCGTAAGGATCTCAGTCAAGATGACTGGATCAGGTAAAGGATTTTAGGCTAGGTATAGTAGCTCAAAGGTTTTGATTGAATTTTGTTGGTGTTTTGCCGGATCAAGAGGAGTTGGGCAGTTTAGGTCTAGGAAATTAGGTCAGAAATGCAGGGTGTTCTTTGGGGCAAGGTAGGAATAGGCTTTAGCACTTTAGGCTTGATGGTGTGAGGTGTTTAAGACTAATGAGGAGCTAAGAAGGGCATGTGAAAATCATGGATCCTTCTTAAACAGTAGAAAACATGAAATGTCGAATGATTTCCCAAGCCAGAGCACTGATACAATGGATTATACCTATCAAACTTGAAAACATTCAACTAGAAGTAATGAAATGAATGATGGCATACATAAAACATGTAAACAAATTATCACAAAATAATAAACTATACTAAAACTCCATACCACAGGGATCCTATAAGAATAGCTACAAATCTTATTAAGCTCCTTGCCAAACTGCTTACAATGATGTACAATCAAGCTCTGAGCATCCAACTGAGTCCAACCCCTTACAAAGAGAAAGAAGAAGAAGATATAGACATGATTTCAACCTCCTCCCATCCTCAGGGGTCGAATCCCTAAGATGAGGAGCTAATCTAACTAATACTGAACAAGAAATAGGAATATAGGCATCATCAACAACTTGCCTCTAAAAGTGAAAAACTGATTCATTTGGGCTCAAACTAACTCCTAAGCAATGAATCTACATTCTATTACTATTTATCCATGATATTTACAAGACATGACATCATTTACATAGGTAAATTATCCACCATGAGAGAGATTCCATGATTATGGTAAAAAACTGGAAAAATAGCAACCCTGAGCAAAAACTGTGAAAAGTGCAGTGCCAATTTCAGGTCCCTTTTGGAGACCTTCCCGACATCCAAATTGAGCCCATGATAGCTCATTGGAAAGGTCTTCAAGTATAATTTCTAAAAAACCTATAATTTCGGCATCTGAAGCTCATCTGACCCCTCAAAACTTGATTCTCCCAAGGTTTCTTCTGTGTGTCCAAAAAGTAGCAAAAAGGTCATTTTTAGGGCGTTTTTTGACCTTTTGGTGGACTAGTTCTGCCCCAAAACTTTTGAACATTGCTAGGGTGCATGTCCTCATCACTCTAAATCCAAAAATCAAGCCATTTCTTCAATGGGTTCCCCTAGGAAAAGCGCAATGCCACTTTTAAGCAGTTTTTCTATGTATTGAAATTCAAAATTGCAAATGACAAAATTTGTTAAAACTTGCCCAAAATTGGTGCATGTGCTTGGATGAGCCAAGGAGGCTTTAGCTAGCATTCTATGTCTATCCTCCTCTTTCTTGCCTTTCAAGGCCTGCCTTAGCCTAGCTTCCATTCTCTTGACCCTCATATTGCAAATATTTTTTCGGGTCCTGTAATGATAAGCCATGTGTCTGATCATCTGATTGTCTCTGTTGGCCTTCTGTAACAACTTCTCAATGTGAAAGTTGACTCTCTCAAGCCAAGTCTCCCTATCATTTTCAATATCCTGCTCAATAGGGGTCAAAGTGACTTGTGCCTCTTTGCCACTTTGTCGTTTCATCTTGAGCATTTCTAGCTCCATGAGGACTTGTTTGTTAGTCAATTGCTTGTTTTCTTGCTCCAAATATGTGATGACATATTTGGCCTTATCCAAATTTTTCGCCAAAGCTTTCACTTGAGATTCCCTTTCCCGTATAATGACGTCTTTGATGGTTTCTTCGTCCTGAGCCTCCAAGTCAATGATATCAACTCCATGATGAGTATAACACTGCTCCAACTCATCATGCTCAGTCAAGTCAAAATCTCTTTCCTCCTCATCATCATCCGACATCTTTTCCTTTCCTTTGTGCAGCTACTGCACCTATACCTGTTGTGCTGAAGAAGAAGGCAAAGCCCCTTCCACATCTTGTGGAGTTAGCATTTGCCTATGAGCTGATGAAGAAGGCAAGGCCCCTTCCACATCCCGTGGAGAAAACACTCACCTATCTGCTGCAAATAATCTCCTAGTGCCCCTTTGATATGTCATGAAAATGGGCACCTCAGTAGTTCTTGTCTCCTTGGCCTCCTCATCTGTTTTAGCTGGGCTAGAAGGTCCTCCTACTTCTTGAGGCACTAGTGGAGGAATTTGAGGACCCCTGAAGATCTCATGAGAAATGAAGGTCTCCCAAGGGATGTTAAGGAGACTGAGACGATGAAGTACAATGACCTTGACCAAGGAGTAATGATAAATGCTACTCATCTGCTGAGGGTAAGGCTTCCTTTGGACAATAAAATCCATCTTCTCAATACTCCTGAACAAGTAATAAGGGATTTTTAACGTCCTCACCCTGGTAAAATGCATGAGGAGCCTAATATGATAAGTATACAACCTGGAGAACTGACCCTCACAAGTGAAATACTTCATGATGATTTTCATCATGGGGACATACTTGTTCTCAAGAAACTTGAAAGGAAACAGTCTCTTCACCTGATTTCTGTACTGGGGTTTGATATAAGGTTCATAATAGTACTCATCTAGATCCTAGCATTTGAACCACTTCTCCCCTACATTAGGAATCCTAGTAGCATCTGCAATAATAGAAGATGAAATGGTGAAAGTTACCCCTATAAGAGTCACCCTGTTGTCACGAAGATGTGCTACAAAAAGCCTAGTGAGCTCCGAGTGATATTGCACTCTCTCAACCTGTTCATAGAATTCATAGCAGCCAAGGTACCTGAAGCACGTGACAGCCAACTCTGAGGTCTACAATTCCCTAAGGTTTGATGGCTCTTCTCTGATAATCCTACCTCCCTTGTGTGGTTTTCTCGGTTGCATGGCTCCATCAGCTGAGGTATCACTGGCTGTGTTCTCCTCCTCATAGTCTTGGTCTTCCAGGTCCATGTTTGCAAGGTTGAGGTGTGTGGAAATGAGAAATGAGGGGATGGAAAATGGGCTTGCAACTAGGAAATGAATGGAAATGAGAAGAAGGGTTTTGTGCCTTGAGCTCTTGGGGAAGAGAGACAAAAGGGAATGTGAAGGAAAAGTGGGAAAGAGGGAAAAGGGATAGGGTGATTTTAGGACTGTAGGGTTGGGTGTTGAGAGGAGTAGGAAGGAGTTAGGGTTTAGGTAGAATTAGGGAGAACTTTAGGGTTTCAAGATTACAAATGACAAATGATGCTTGTAACTTAAATTTAGCAACCCAAAACCAAGATGAAGGACATGTACTTACCTGTAATAAGGGAGAGCAAAACAAATTTGAGGCCTGCTGGAAGATTTGGAGGTTTTTGGTCACTTCTGGGAAAAGTGCAGCGCCTTTGCTCAGAAGCGCAGTGCCATGATAAAAGCGTAGTGCCCGTTCAGTTTTGTTCTGGAAAAGTTGGGGAAAAGTGCAGCGCCAGGTGAAAAGCGTAGCGCCTCCCTCCAAAAGTGCAGCGCCAGTCTGTCTCAGCCAAAAGCGCAGTGCCTCTCTACCAAAAGCGCAACGCTGGGCTTTTTTCACTCAAACTCGACTTTCTTTCTTCTCCCTTTCACTTTCTTGCTTGGCAAATGAAGATAATGAATTTGAAAATGAAGTATGAGGGTTTAAATAGAAGAAGATTTTGATTTTTCACTTTGAAAAACCCACTTTTTCAATGTTTCTAGTTCTTTTTCAAAACTCTGTTTTAATGCCTTTTCTTCTTGTTATCTTTGCAGGTGGATAAATGCTCAATTTGACTTGAATTTTGCAGTGTTTTTTGGTCTTGCAGCAAGGAGAAATGCTCTAATGCAGCTGAGATCAATTATTACATATAGGAACTTAAAATTACATATGAAATACAAAATAAACTAAAATACTCTGTTTTCACCTCAAAAACATGTTTTTGAGGTGAAAATTACATTAGGTTAAAAAGATAATAATTTTAGTAGCTATGACTTACAAGCCATCATGCTTGATTTATTGATCATCCTCATACCCTTGCTGACCTTTATTTACACTTTGAAATCAGTTTCTTGACCTTGGTGATGAAACCCTAGACCTAATGAAATCATGCCCTATGACCTAATGAAATGAACTACAGATTGATTATGAAACCATAACTGAAGACAATATGAAGAAGGATCAAAAAGTATATTCTATGAGGGAAAGATTTTCTGAAGAGAAAACAACCATCAGTGAATCCGTATATCATGACCTAGTGGAATGATGCAAAATTTTCAGTATGAGACCCCTACTATGAAAATGTAAAGAGTGAATTTTGATCCCCGATGGAAGTATGCAGATACTGACACTAACAGGTGGCCTCGATAATGAGTCGGTTAATACTTTGATAATTAACATTTTGATAATTTAAATCAGGTAATGGGATTACTTCAGTACACTCCTAACATAAAATTTTCGCTCCCCTTTCCCTTAATCAGGCCACAGTGTTGAACCCTTCAGCTCTGATACCACATGTAACATACCTCACAATTTTTTTCTTTAACTATGGATTGTTCATTACTACCATTTCACTTGTACGAATCTTATTATTATTAACTTTACATTGTTGGAAGAAGACTTTATGCTGGGTTTTGTTCCAATAACATTCCACTATCTTAAATTAATATTATGCTCCCTATGCACTTATGGATTCATTCTTTCATTTCAAAACATAGGCCCCCAAGGGTTTTAATACTAATTTTTACATTTGATGCATTGGAGAAATAGTTTTTGAATATTAACATTCCATATTATTATATACAATGCATTGCTTAATTTGTATGATTTTTTTTTTTGTGAGTGGTTTACGGACACCCTGGTCAACGGGTGGCGCTACGTCCACAGAAAAATGTGGGCTGACGCCCCTCGGCCTACTGCAAGACCTGACCCCAAGGGCTTCAGGGAGAATGGACCCTGTGACTTCCCGATGGTGAGGCACTGATTTTGGCCAACTGAGCTAACCCTTGGGGCTTTCTTGATTTGTATGATAACAAGGTGTTCAAACTCTATTGAAGTCCTTCCAGTACATGTCAGAGTATAATTATTGGATTGGTATGCGTGCCTTGAGATCTACAGTTTCCATTCGTTAGGTTTTTAATCAATGACCCCTAGATGGAGGAGGTGGTTAGAGGGTAACCACCCCTTAGCCCCCATACTGCGAGTGAATCATTCGACCATCTTCCTTCACTGAGAATGACTTTGCAACTTCCCTAGGAAAATTCTGCTCTGATCGTTCTTGAACCATCCATTACTTTACAAGCAGTTAGGTACCCTGTTATTTATACATTGCAGAGAATTTCTAGAGGATTTTTTTCTATTTTCTCATTATTTTACAAAATTCCTTACAATTTATTGTTTTATCCTTATTGTATTGTCCGCAGTGGAACTAGGGTTTAATGACAGGATTGTCGATCCAAAATTATGGTAAACACTCGTTTTATGGAGGACACTACCAAGGTTTTACTCGACCATAGATAATTTTGTAGCTAACCTAGCTGAAGATTCCTTCTAGTTCATCTTAGAAATTTCATTAATAATTTCGAGCGATGAGTTTGTTCCAGGACCACAAAGGAAGTACCAACGAGAAGGGTGAACACAGGGTTCTTGCACCTTCTCATCTCTACTTGAGAAACACAGGTATGCTAAGAGTTGCTATGTTTTATAACATTCTCATTTCTCTAAGTTGAGTAATACCCTTGCCATTTCTTTCTAATTTTGGGCATATTATGATTAATTTATAGATTCCAACAACCTTTGGAGTTTTTTGGGTATCAACCCTCGCATTAAGCCTGTGCGCTTTTTTTTTCTCTAGTAGAGAAATCTTGTACTCAACTCCTACTATGGAGTCTTTCTGCAACTGGATATTTTCCAAGACTGTTACCTAATTTGATAAGGGTTAATTCTAACTTTTTTCCTTATTTCTTATTTTCCGCCCATTGCCTACTAGTTTGGTGCGGTGACCCTTCTAATAATTTGGTATGGTTCAACCTAAGAGGAAGACAGAGATTTCAAGTTTAGTTTTCTTACTTCCTGTATGTTGCAGCAGGGTTCGGAGGTCGCGACAACCCTCGTTTTCTACATCACAGGTAATCAATAATTCCTTTACTTGCTATGTTGTATCACCCATTTTAGGGTTGGGGTTTCGACTAACCCTCACATTTTCCGTCATAGTTCTTCCTATCAGCAGGGAGCCTCCAAAATAATGATTTCACATTCCTTGAAGAAAACCAGGTTCTTCCACAGACCTGCCTGATGGCCATTAGGAACTCGGGAATGACTGTAGGAATTTCACTAATGGGGATTTTCAAACATCTAATCTTCTATCTTATAATTGATATCCCTAAATAAATTTATATCTTTTGAATGGGATACCTTTAGTTTAACCTGTTTTATATGGTTATTTGAGAAATGTTGTTGCAATTTAAGGAATATGTTTCATCAAATACAATGTTTGTAACTTGTCTTTGATAGTTCTTACATGAAATTAATTATTGTTCTAAATTCTTAGTCACGAAGGTGACCCGCTCTTGGCATACCCAATTAGAAAAATTGTTAGTAGCTATGATCTCCACTCTCTCTTTGTTTGAGTTTGAAAGGATTGATTACATGCATGCATTTATAGTTGAATTTTCTGGTTAACCCTACACCCTAGGGTTTAGATGACGATCTCTACTTGTTTACTGTAAACTGTTTTTCAAGAGAACATATATAAATTAACATTGTTGTATTACATTTCATTCTTTCTTTTCGAGTGAATGGTTTTCTTATCATTGTTGTAAAATTGTTTTCTGCTTCCAATCAAAATATATATTATCTTTATTCTTGAATTTATAGCCATCCATTTGATTCAACAACTGTCACAGAATTTGTTCTCTTCTCATAAGTGAATGCTAATTTTCCATCATACAAATATTTATGTAAGGATAGTTCTTCATGTCAATGCCCTGATTTCCAGACTGCTTTCGTTTAATATGGAAATCATGAGCATAATTGTCTTTAGAACTTTCTCTTTCTATTCCCGACATCCTATCTTGAACTTAGGGCTGCTTTCTGGGTTGTATGTTAGCCGACTTGGCCCATAATCTAACCTAGTTCATGTCTATTGGTTTACCCTTACAATGCACTTCCATTCACATGACTTTATCTTTCATGATGAGAGATGAAACGTTACAGTTGAATTCATTTCACATATCTCAAAAAATGTAACACCATATAACACAAAACAATTTCACATTTGAAAGGAAATTAATACACAATAGAAAATATGTCAATAGTACTTATTTGCTTCTGGTCTAGCCATAAAATCACTAGGAAAGAAGGTGCTCCACCCAACCAATAAGTATTGTGTTTGCACAACAAGACTCCCCCCGAGCCAATTTCTTCCCAGAATAGTACCTTGACAGTGACCCACTCAGCTATCCTGAGGCATCAAGACCTTTCTAGCCCATCCCAAGAACTCAGATTCACAAGTCCATCTCAAGGATCCCACTGGCCACCCACCAGCTCAAAGATACCTAAATTGGCAGCATCGTGTCAACCTTCAACAATGTTATGTTTCAAGTTCCAATTTAGCTTAAAGCTTCATCTCCTCTCTTGGACCTCCTTCAAACAAGTATCAAGTCTCCAGGTTCACCTTAGGTTTTCTTCCCTATCACCCTCCTTGCTCCCTTGCGCCAATTGAGATTATTTATCTATAGGGGGAGGAATAACTGTGTGGTAAATGAAACTTTCTTTTAATACTTTTTCTAGTAATTTTATTGTTGTCCATAGCTTGTATTATTTAAAAAAATAAATTCAATTTGATGTTTTACCATCCACCTAGGCCTTTACCTTGCCTTTACAGAGGCGTGTTACACTAATAAACTTAAAACATCTTTAATTAAAACATCTTTAAATAATATGCAAAGTGTCTTTATTATATTAGAGTGAAAAAATATATAAACAAGTCTAATATGTCCTTTTGTTGCTTAGTACCCGCCTCTTATGCAAAAAGTAATTGACAACCAAAGTTATATCTATATATATATATATATATATATATATATATATATATATATATATATTACTTTAAAAAATAGTATTTAAAACACCTTTTCAAATTTTATTAGCTCCAAATGAGTAGAGTAAGGAATGAATTTTATTAAAATTATAGAGATATAGAAAGTTTATAGCTATTAACATTTTACTATATGAGGGTTTTAACATATTTTGAAATTCCTTTGCAACTAGTAGACATACGCTGAAAATAAATGTAATTAGCAATTCCTTGCACAACATAATGCCATGTGAATAGTTGCCAGCCAATTTTTTATGCAAATACTTGTTTAAATTATGGTGCCATTACTTTTGTTAGATTTTCTTTTTTAATATAATTTTCTTATTTCATAATTCAATTTAAAACCACATAAAAAAAATTGGAAAAAAACAATTTGTATTTTAAAAAATTAAAATTTATTTTTTAATTTTCAAAATATTCAATTTATATATATATATATATATATATATATATATATATATTCGAAACTTTAATAAACTTATAAAATCAGTTTTAAAAATTGAAAAATAATTGGAATTCATTTTTTTCACCAAAATAAAAACCAACATAACATGCCCCAACTATAATAATTTCATAAATAATTAAATATACAATTATATATATATAAACTTTTATATAAAAGTATAAATATACCTACATAATTCATAATTAAAAATATCATCACTTTTTAATAGTAAAATATATAAATATTTCTTAAAAATAAAAATGTTGATGACAACAAAATTGATCATATATCTAATTTATATATTTCACACACACCTATAACATTAATTTTTATATTTCATAAAAACTATAACAATAGGAAAATGATTATTACATTTGAATAATATATAAATCATTTTATGAAAATATATATAATGAAAATAGGGGCAGATAAATCTTTTATGAATATACAATCATACAAATATACTATTGTCTCTTGAAAAGAGAAAAGCTCATTGCATCCGAATCCAAATATTGAAAGTTTAGCACATAATTGGAAGTGTCACTTATTAAAGGAAGGATATATAAAAATTTGGATGAATATATAAATTATACAAATGCATTAAGACCTCCTAAAAAGAGGAAAAGCTCGTGACACCAAAATTCGCTATATATCCAACTTCCATGTTTAGCACAGAGTTGGAAGTGCCACTTTTTAATTTGCTCTCTATCTCTTATAGACATTAATTTCACCATTCTATTTCTCTTTTTTTTCATTCTTTCCACAGTCTTCGACTATCATTAGACAACTATAAATCCTTAGTTTTTGAAGAGTTTTTAATTTAGATAACCAGGTGGCAAAATCTGTAATGCTGGACATTCCATTATAGTGAATATTTGAAGAGCAAGCATCGCTCCCTCCTCTATATCTCCATCTGTTTTTTCTCTCCCTGTTTTTTCTGCCAACTGTGGCAGCTTTTCCAATTTTTCTAATCTGATAAGTGAAAAGATCTTCAAGGAAGGAAATGCCCCTTTTTTAGCAAATTCTTTTGGAAACTTCTTTAACTTACGACATTTGATGATCTCCAGTCTCTGTAAATTCTTAAGGTTATGCAAATCTGGAAGTTTCCACAACATACCACAGTCAAACAATATAAGATTTCAGGTTTTGGAAGTCATCAAATTTTTTGTTGCGAATGCCAATGAACTCCATTCTATCCAAGTCAGGGCACTTCAAAGAAAGTCTCTTTAGCTTTTGCATCTGAGTCATGATAATTGGTAGAGTTTTCATCCTTGTGAGTGTCAAACAGAGGGTCTCCAATTGGATTATCTTCCCTGCTGATTTCTCATCAATATTCTCATCAAAAGCTGCCTCGTTGTTCTGTACTTCTAACCATTTGACTTGAGTTAATCCCACCAGATCTAAAATACTAGCCACATGTTTCCACTTGCCCCATGATTCAATGCTTTTCCAGAGACTGTCACATTCATTCATATATAAGTACTGCAAAGAAGTAAGTTGCGAGATGCCCCGAGGTAGATACTGTAAGTCTTTACAGTGGCTAAGCCCTAAATACCTTAAATATCTCAACTTATGAAAGTCAGCCAGTAATTCTATGATGCTAGAAAGGCTAAGGTCAATGATCTCTAGGTTTACCAGAGTTGTAAGAGATGATGGCAATATTTTGATGGGTGTCCACAGTAACCTTAAGCATACTAGTTGTGTCAAAGACCTTAAACTTTTTGGTAGTGACTGCACTTTTGTGTCACTCAGATCTAGAAATTTAAGAGAGGTCATGCTCCCAATTTCCTTTTCTGTAAGCTTTTTTAAACCTCTGTTTTCAGATATGAACAATGAGCAAATTTGTGGAGCTCTGAATGACTGGTCAAGCGAACTTAATTCTTTGTTTCTCAATAAAATCCAAGTGTAGCCGGAACACTCGTCTGCTTTTAATACACTTAATTTCCCATCCATAGGGCCATAGAAATTTTCTTCCTCCTTAGCAATCTGGATTGCCAAATTGTGCAGTTCGTCATGGATACTAAAGCAAACCACACGGCCATCATGGTCTCTCATCATAGGCTCAATCAGGTAGCGATCTGCTAAAACATTGAGACAAATCCATCCCATCTCAAATGGATCCACTAATTAGCATGAAAAGGTCCAAGACTTGCTAAAAGCCATTGATGATCAATTCGTCACTTCAAACAAGGCACTAGCAAGCACCCTAATCATGAAGTTCTCATCCCTAAGGCTCACCAATCTGAAAGGTGTACACGAGCACATCATGCAAATGAGGGACATTGTGGCTCAATTGAACAAACTCGAGGTTGAAATATCAGAGTCCTTCCTTGTGCACTACATCCTGAACACCTTTCTGCACCAATACGAACCCTTCAAAATCTCATAGAACACACATAAGGATAAATGGTCAATTAATGAACTCATGACCATGTGTGTTCAAGAGGAAGGAAGACTGGTGATGGAACTGGGAGAAAGTGCAATGCTGGCAACGTGAGGAAAGGGAAAATCTCAAGCCAATCAGAAAGGGAAAGGTGAAGTACCTCCCCAAGCCGATATCAAGAAGGATTCCAAGTGTTTCTTCTGTAAAAAGAAGCGACACATGAAGAAGGAATGTGCCAAATTTCATAAATGGCTTGCGGACAAAGGTAATCCAATCTCGTTTGTTTATTATGAGTCTAATATGGTTAATGTCAATATTAACACTTGGTGGATTGATGCTGGATCAACAATTCACATTTTGAATTCCTTGCAGGGTTTGCAAAACCTAAGGAAGCCAGTGGGAAGTGAGCAAAGCATCTTATTAGGAAACAAGATGCGCTCGCATGTGGAAGCTATAGGAACATGCTATTTAACTTTAAGTAGCGGCTTTGTTTTAGAATTAGAAAAGACCTTTTATGTTCCAAGTTTTTCTAGAAACTTGATTTCAGTAGCAAGGCTTATACCTTTTGGATATTCCTTTAACTTTTCAAAAACATCCTTCAGTTTATTTTACAAATCTGATTGTGTTGGGAATGGTATTTTGTCTAATGGTCTTTATTGCATTAATTTACAAAACAATGTCACTTATGATTCAATGCATATTCACACTGGCACTAAAAGATGTGTTATTAATGAAGATTCCTCTAAATTATGGCACCGGAGATTAGGTCATATCTCCATAGAAAGAATTAAAAGATTAGTAAATGAAGAGATACTTAATACTCTAGATTTTACTGATTTTGAGACTTTTGTGGACTGCATAAAGGGAAAGTAGACCAACACTTCAAAGAAAGGTGCCAATAGGAGTTCAGACATATTAGAGATCACACATACTGATATATGTATTCCAAACATGGACTCACATGGTCAGAGATACTTCATCTCTTTTATAGATGATTACTCACGATATATGTATCTCTACATGCTTCATAAAAAGAAAAAAGCATTAGATGCCTTTAAGATCTTTAAGGTTGAAGTAGAGAAATAATGCGACAAGCAAATTAAGATCGTGAGATCAGATAGAGGTGGAGAATATTATGGTAGATACATAGAATATGGACAAGCACCTAGGCCATTTGCAAAATTTCTTCAAGAGCATGGGATTGTTGCCCAATACACCATGCCTAGTTCACCTGACCAGAATGGTGTAGCAGAAAGAAGAAACTGAACATTATTGGACATGGTGCAGAGTATGCTTAGCAACTCCAGTCTTCCTAAATCCTTGTGGACTGAAGAACTTAGGATGGCAGTGTATATATTAAACCGAGTTCCAACCAAGGTTGTTCCTAAAATGCCATTTGAATTATGGAATGGTTGGGAACCGAGTTTGCGACATATGCACATTTGGGGATGCCCGTCTGAAGTAAGAATATATAATCCACAAGAGAAGAAGTTGGACCCAAGGACCATTAGTGGGTATTTCATTGGATATGCTGAAAGGTCTAAAGGTTACAGATTTTATTTTCCATCTCATAGCACTAGGATTGTGGAATCAAGAAATGCAAAGTTTCTTGAAAATGACTTGATTAGTGGAAGCGATCAAACCAAGAACATAGTTTTTGAGAAGGATCGTTCAGAATCTCAACCTTCCACCTCAATTGATAGATTGATTATTGTTCACAGCACCCCTCAAGTACAAACTTGTGTTGAAAAACCAATTGTTGAAATTCCACAACCTGCTGACGATATTCCAGTAGATCAGGTAGTTCAAGAGTTGCCAATAACTTTTGAACAACGAGTTGAACCACAAACTTCTTAGGAAGATGATGGTACAACATTAAGAATATCTATTAGACCAAATAGATCAACAATTCCTGTTGATTATGTTGTGTATCTGCAAGAATCTGACTACAACATTGGAGCCGAAAATGATCCTGAGTCCTTTTAACAAGCCACGAGTTGCAAAGAATCAAAATTATGGTATGATGCCATGAAGGAAGAGATGAATTCTATAAAGAGTAATGGAGTCTAGGATCTTGTTGAGTTGCCTAATGGTGCAAAAGCCATTAGATGTAAATAGGTCTTTAAGACAAAGAAAGACTCATTGGGCAACATTGAGAGATACAAGGCAAGACTCGTTGCTAAGGGATTCACTCAGAAAGAAGGAATCGATTACACGGAGACTTTCTCTCCTATATCTAAGAAAGATTCCTTGCGCGTTATTTTGGCATTAGTAGCCCATTTTGACTTGGAGTTGCAACAAATGGATGTGAAAACGACATTTCTCAATGGAGATCTAGACGAGGAGGTTTACATGAAACAACTTGAAGGATTCCCCTCTAGTGATGGTGAGCAATTGGTTTGCAAGCTCAAGAAATCCTTATACGGTTTAAAACAAGCATCCCGTCAATGGTAATTGAAATTCCATAATGTAATTTGTTCATTTGGTTTTGTAGAGAACATTATGGATCAATGTATATACCTAAAAGTCAGTGGGAGTAAAATCTGTTTTCTTGTTTTATATGTGGATGACATTTTTCTAGCAACCAATGATAATGGTTTGCTGCATGAGGTGAAATAATTCCTCTCTAAAAATTTCGATATGAAGGATATGGGTGAGGCATCTTATGTCATTGGCATTAAGATCCATAGAGATAGATTTCGAGGCATCTTGGGTTTGTCACAGGAAACCTATATTAATAAAATTTTAGAGAGATTCCGGATGAAGGATTGTTCACCAAGTGTAGCTCCCATTGTGAAGGGTGATAGGTTCAATTTGAACCAATGCCCAAAGAACGACTTTGAAAGGGAAAAAATGAAGAACATTCCATATGCTTCTGCTGTCATAAGCTTAATGTATTCTCAGGTCTACACAAGACCTGACATTGCATTTGTTGTGGGAATGTTGGGATGATATCAGAGTGATCTAGGTTTAGACCACTGGAGAGCTGCAAAGAAAGTAATGAGGTACCTTGAAGGAACCAAAAACTACATGCTTATGTATAGACGGACGAAAAATTTGGAAGTAATTCGCTACTCAGATTCTAACTTTGCTGCATGTGTTGATTCACGCAAATCAACATTAGGATACATTTTTATGATGGCCGGTGGAGCTGTATCATGGAGGAGTGCCAAGCAGACCTTGATTGCCACTTCCACTATGGAAGCTGAGTTCGTCTCTTGTTTTGAGGCTACTTGACATGGTGTATGCTTTAAGAGTTTCATTTCTGGGCTTAGAATTATGGATTCTATCTCTAAGCCATTGAGAATGTATTGCGACATTTCAGCTGCTGTTTTTATGGCTAAAAACAACAAAAGTGGGAGTCAAAATAGACACATCGACATTAAGTATTTAGCTATAAGGGAACGTGTTAAAGAAAAGAAAGTGGTCATTGAGCACATCAGCGTTGAGTTGACGATCGTTGATCCTTTGACTAAGGGCATGCGACCATTGAAATTCAAGGATCATGTAATGAATATGGAACTTGGTTCCATTATGTAGTTTCTCATTGTATGGACAATGTTATTTTAATGAAATTCTTAATTATTGTGATGTTTTTTCTCATATTTTGTGCACCTTAATTTGATTTGAGAGAATTCATCTGTGTAGGACCAAGAATAAACATAAGGTTTATTCATTAAGAAATTGTTGCCACATAAATTTTAATAGAAATAAATACATAGTAATACATGGAACATAATACTTGTCATTAGAGGATTTATCGCCATGATTCATGTATCTATTAATTAATACAGATTATCAATGGGTTTTAAGATGAAACATTAAGATTGGAAGTATGGACTAAGTGGGAGAATGTTAGCTCCCACAATGGCCGCAGACGATTCGGTCACCATCTACCGCCGTTTCCAATAATTACGGAAACCAACTGCTGTTGATTAAATTCTTGTTGGGAGCTCCTGGAGTGGTCCATTACTTCCACTGTAGTTCTCTACCATGTTTTGTGGAACACTTGACACATAGCCAACCATTACTCCCACTACAGTTCTCTACCATGTTCTGTGGAAAACTTGACACATAGCCAACTAAAGCTTGATGGAATCTTGGCTATAAATACTTCTGTTTGGTCCCCAAGCTCACTCACTCAATCCCCTTCAGCCTTACACCATCAAATCAGAGTGAGCAGAGCTTGGAAGTGCCACACAGATGAGAGATTTTGGGTGAACTGAACTGTGCAGGATTGCAAAAGAATGTTTTAGTGGCATGTTGTGGAGCAGGTGGGCCGTACAATTTCAACAACAATATTTTTGGACGGAACATTCACAAGCTCGCCCCTGAACACGCTCTGCTCTTCCCTTTCCTCTTCTCTTCCCTCGTCTCGTGTTTCCTTTGCGTTGTGTAGTGTATTGTTTGTTTTTTCTTTATATCATCACACAAAATAGTGGTGTAATTTTCCTTCACTGTGAGCAGATTTTTCATGAAGTGAAGGTGCAATAGAGTTCCAACGTTATTAAAGGTTGGAGATAGGTTTTTTCTCGTGTTGCAAAGATAAGCGGTTTCGAGCTACAGACGTGTAACATAAATTCTGTGCCATAAAGCAGTGTAAATTCTACCAATCTGTTACTGCTTCAGCTCAGGACTGAATTGCAGCTCGTGGGCTACGTGGACTACTAGTTTTGAGGAAGGGACTACCTCAAGCGTAGCAGTAAGTCTGGTAACAGAGTGTGAGTAGCATCAATGGTCGAAGGTATGATTTCTTAGGTATTAAAGTTTTTCAATTCTTTTAAGTGTTTATTCCGCATTATAGAATTGTTATTTAGCTATCACATTCCAGATGCCTGCTGCAGATGAGACTCCAATTTCTGAAGCCATTCATTAAATCTCTTAACCCAGCCCTTAACCTCTGACATCTTACTTTTCTTCCAAGTGATTACCAGGCGGTAATGCTGAATCTACCTGGTGATCGCTTCGATGCTCATTACCAATTCTGTCATAGTCTCCATGCTTGATACTAGTTCTTTCAGAAACTTCAACTCATCCTTGCAGCGAAGTGCATTGTTCATGTGATGAAGTGTCTGTTTGATTGCCTTGTCGATACTTACACAGATAAACCTAGACATGATTTTTTTCAATCACTCCCCTCTATAGACAATAGTATATGTAATCCCCTTTAAACACTCCTTCAAAAATCTCCTAATGACGATTCTACTCTCCAGCGATAATAACACAGAATCGTTCAGAATGATATGGGCACGTTGCAATTAAAACCCAAACTGGCTGCCACTAATGTGGAGGCTTGCGGAAGCGATAGACACTAAAACTCTGTGCAAGCAAACCAACCAACCCTGATATATATAACTGGACTCGGGGAATATATGGTAGGCCGATTTTCCCGTTATTATCCTAAGATTTCTTTCACTCCTGGAATTTTTTCTTTTTCTTTTTCTTTCCAGAAAAGAGAAACCACCTTTGAAGTACATAGCAAAAAGTTACCAAAGCATCTGGCAAGAAAATAGGAATGTGCTGACAGAGGAGTCCCAAAAAAAGAGATAACAGACTTGAACTTTAAACAGCCTGAAACCGGAGCAAATACAAAACTTGGATTTACAAAAACTTTGGCCAAATTTTCTCTAAATATAATCGGAATTTCCATAACTTTCCGGGCAACTCCTCTGCCTCGTTAGACTACGCGAATACAGAATCTTAACCCCGAGATCATGTTTGGAATGACGAATATAGACAAATAGATGAAGGTTTTGAGTTTCACAAACGAGAGGAACTCAAGAACCTTTGTCAGAGAAGAAAAATCATCCTTAAAGGAAATACAGTCGTTGCATAGAGCTAAAAATAAATACCATGTATATACTTTTTAAAGAACATCCTGGTCTGATTTCCCTGTAACTTGAGCGCTACATTACACTTTTCCAAAGAAAAAACAATTTATCTATTTTTATGGTCATTATTAAGTAAAATATTAATTTGGTTTAGTGTATGAGAACCGCATCAATTTCACTGTTAAGTCTATAGAGGCATACATACTCTACATCATTTGGTTTTAAACCTATGATTTTTTAGGAGGAAATACATGCTGTTAACCATTAGTCTTATTCAAGCTATATATTCTTAGTATAGTTTTAATTTTTTTTTTTATTTAAATTATTTCTATCATGGATGTTTTATTTGGAGCTTTTAAATTATTATGACAAAATTAGGTTAGATTTATCTTAACTCCCTATCTATCAATCATTGAGAGGAATCAAATCTCTCAAATACAAACATTTTTTTAGAGTAAAACTTAAGAAAATATTTGCACCTCAAAATATTTGATCCCTCTCAATGGTTAATAAATTCATGGTTAAAATAGATCTAAATTAATTTAATTATTAATAATTGCTGATTATAATTATTATTATTATTTAATTTGATCTAGACAAATTATTTAAATAATATAACATAATCTTACAAAATCTCTTCCATATTAAATTTGAGAACATATCTCCACATAATAACTAAATTCTATTATATATATATATATATATATATATAATTTATTTATTTAAAAAATATTTAAAAATATATAATATATTTATTTTTAAAAATAAATTTAAAAAATATTTTCCTTGCGAAAGTATATATATTTATTTTCAAAGATTCCAAACCCATCTTCCTCTTCCGATACTAAAAACACTTTGTTTATAAATTCCTTTCTTCGTACTTTTATATTCTTTCGTTTATAAATTTCTTTCTTGGCACTCTTATTTATAAATTCTAAGGACAATTTTTTTCTAAGATATTCCAACCCAACTACACTCGTAAAAGCCAAGTATTCATATTCCTAACTTCAGAGTGTAAAAGTATCCTCTAAAGAGCATCCGGTTTTTTTTTTTCCTACATGGAAAGAGCGTGGCATATTTATTTTGAAATTAATTTCAAAGTTATGTGGTTTATAGTTTTAACATTTGTCTCTGACAATCTTTATATAAAATATTTTCTCTTTTACCATATATTATTACAAAAATAAAAAGGAAAAAGGAGAGGAAATCAATTTCACCGTGGTCATGAAAAATTATTCCATATCAAGCTTTTATGTTTAGTACATAAAAATTATTTTGAAAGACATTTAGGAATTAACTCGTAAAGCGTTTCTTTGTAAAACTTACCCCGCGGTAATTCTTTAACAATTCTTCACCAACAAATATAAGAAGTCAGCTGTCCTAGCTTTAAACTTTCATCTAAAACAATTCTATATATATGTAGTGTAAAGAAAACCTTTTTTTAAGAAAATCATTGTATGTACACCTTGAGAAAACAATATTATTATCTTAAATGAATATATAAGAATTTAGAAAGGGGAATTTGTTTAATAAAGCATGTTAAATTATTTTTATGATTTCTTTATTGGTATAAGGATTTTAGTATATTGAAGTTTATGTGTTGATGTGGGACATATCTATTATTAATTTATGTGAAATAAGAATTGTGAAGTATTGTTGGGAAGTATTTAGGTATGTATGCTTGTATTTATGTCTTTCTAAATATATTGACACCACAATTATATTATTAGGAGACACTTCTCCCTTGCAGTTGTCTTTATTGGCATAAAGATTATGGTATATTGGAGCTTATATGTTGTTGTGTGCAGTATCTTTCATCGATTGTGGGATTAACTTTTTATATAACTTTTTATATAGAGGTATTTATGTTAGAGAAACAATTCCAAAAAGCAAATATTTTAAGTGCACCCAAAAGTAAAGGGTATTTTTTAGTAACATATTTAAAATGGGTATTGTCTAGTATTGACAATTAGATATTTTTGGGTATTTTTTAGTAACATATGTGAAATGGGTATTGTCTAGTATTGACAATTAGATATTTTTGCTAGTTTTTTTTTATAGATGAAGGGTGAATGCCAAACAATAAGCTTGTTTAGATTGTAAGCAATTAACCATTATGTTGATAGGAGTGAACACTCCCCGGTTGCTAACCCCATCAGCATAAGGATCATAATATATGGGAGCCTATTTCTTGTTGTGGACCACATCTCTCAACCAATGTAGTATAAATGTTTTATGCTCCAAGAGAGGGGCAAAGGCCAAACATCAACCATAATCATATTGCAACCAGTCAACCATTATGTGAGTACAAGGCACCACTCTGTTCTAGCTACTGCGATGAGAATAAAAATCATGGTATATTGGAGCTTATGTGTGTTGTGGAGTATTTCCAACAAAATATTTTTGGGGGAAGGTCAATTAATATGCATATTCACTCCATAATCAATCCCCTATTAGCATAATCATTGCAGTTTATTAAATATTATATGTTGTTGTGGGCCACATATCTCTACCAATGTGGGAATTTTTTGTATGAAAAGGTATTTATATCGTTGAAACAATTCCAATGTGTATAGGTTTTGGGTGTATCTAAGTTATAGCAAAGGGCATATTCTAGTAAGCCATGTGAAAAAGAGATGGAGGAGTACTTCCAATGAGACACACTTTTAGTATTTGAGCACAAAAGGAGTGGGGAAGGATGTTGTTGTGGGCCACATATCTCTACCAATGTGGGAATTTTTGTATAAAAAGGTATTTATATCGTTGAAACAATTCCAATGTGTATAGGTTTTGGGTGTATCTAAGTTATAGAAAAGGGCATATTTTAGTAAGCCATGTGAAAGAGATATGGAGGAGTACTTCCAATGAGACACACTTTTAGTATTTGAGCACAAAAGGAGTGGGGAAGGATGAACAAAATCATATTCACACCACAACCAATCAATTGTTGTGTTAGCATAAGGTTGGTTTTGATACAACAAAATATTGCAATTTCCAGAATAAAGTCCTAAAGCTTAAGTATGAAACCCAATGTAATTCAAGAGGGGGTGATTGTGGCCTCACCAACCTCTTCTCACCTCTAACCAAATCTCCTTTGGCGTAAGGGGGGTTCTCCCTGGTAGAACCCTTACGCATCTCTTAACTTAGTTTGACTAGACCTAGTCAAACCGAGTCAAGAGCCTCCTTAGGGCTATACTAGGAAGAACCCCCATTGAGCTAGAGGAGAGCCAACCATAAGTGAGACAAGGTCTAGTGAGATGACAATGACCCTCTTTTAATTAACATGGTATCACACTTGAACTTTTAGACTTTATCTAGAGAAATGCAAGATTTTGTCGTAGCGGGACCCACTGGTATAAGGACATAGTCAAACCAAGTCAAGATTCCCTTTAAGATTATACTAAAGAGAACCCCTCTTAAGCCAAGGGAGAGCAAACTAGAAGTGAGAAAAGGGTTCATGAGATATCAACGCTTCCCTCTTAATTACACATGATCTTACACTTGAACTTTTAGACTTTATTTAAAAAAAAATAAAAAATTATAACAACCCCATTAACATAAAAATCATAATATATTAAAATTTATATCTTGTTGTGTTATATCTCTATATAACATTTTTTTTAAGATAAAATAATATGTATCATAAAAAATACAATCTGTAAATATTTTTATATAAATAAACAATATTCATATTTTATTAATTATAAATATTATTATAATATAAATTGTATTTACATTTTACACATTTAAATATTAAATATTATTTTATTAATCCATTCTAAATGGAAAACTATAATTGTCACTTCCTCTCTTGCCATAGGTTAATCTTTTTCTCTTAAACTTTAGAACATAATAATATTTAAGTGCTTAATAAAATACAATATTTTTATACAAATGAATATAAATGAGATGATAAATTACCTAGACAAATCCAATACATATAATCTGAGTGGATGCCTCATTAAAAATTCAAGTATTTTCGATATTTCAGTAACTATAATAAGAGTAATTAATATAAAATTATTAATTATTAATTATTAATTATTAATAATTAATAATAATAATTTTTTATTAATATTTTATTTCTAACCTAAAATTATTAATAATTTCTTATTCGTTCATTTTTATTTTTAAGAATTCTAGGTTTTTAAGGTTAGTTTACTCAATTTTTTTTGTCTCTCTCCTTTTTCTTCATCTCCATTAATTCTACGTCTTTAGGTTTTTAAGGTTGGTTTAGTTGGATTTTTATGTTTTTTTTTTCTTCTTTATTTCTATTTATATTTTATCTCTTCTTTTTTCTCTCAAGCTTCTTGTTCTTTTTCTCTCAAACTTCTTGTCCTGAGGATAGGTCTTAGTATGGACTTGAAATGTTAACTTGAAAATCAAATTGTGAAGCACATTCCCGACTTCTATTATTATTATTATTATGTTTTTTAATTCTTTATTTGTTTTAGCTTTTTCATTCTTTATATCATATCATTGCCTTCCCTTTTGAAAAATGATTTGTCCTTGAAGCAAGGACAAGTAGGATATTATTGACATTTTTTTTCCTAAGATGCATAATTTTTTGGATATTCTTCCACTTAATAATATATTCCTTGTTTCTTTGAGAATGTAGCTTCTTCTCTCACGTAGCAATGATAGCTTCTAGTTCAGTTGTTGACCATTTCTTATCTTTGACAACACCTGCAACACATATTGCCTAGACACTTTGAATGTTCCAAGTCATATAATTCCTTTGAAATTCAACACAAATGCGGCCAACTTCTCTTTGTTTTCTTTCTCATCCTCCCTTCCAACTTTATCAAATGTGAGTGCTTTGGATTCACCATCATATCCTTATGTACTTCTACTAATAACTATTAGAGAATCTACAATAATGGAAGCCACTAAGTTTTCATTGATAACGAGAGTAGTTATACAAATAGTACCACTAGGAACACCCTACTTCAAAAACTCTTTACCTATTCTTAAGAACCCAAATTTAATTTCCTCTTCAAGATTCTTATTATTAAGGAGATTATTTTTACAAGTAAATTCAATGTCTGAGTCTCCAACTCATTTTACTTAATTTGCTTTAAGTAAAGCATCCTAAATATTGTGGCCAATATTTTAACCAACAAAGTATAAAACTTTGTGACACCCATAACCATTATATACACCAAAAAATGAGACATCCTCCATCTGATCTATCTCCACCTCCTGTTTGGAATTAAAAGCATAATCATTCACAAGTGGATCATGATTAACATTAATAGTCATTTCCATGGTCTTCGAGGTTTCCTCCATAGATTTTCTTGATTAAACACCCTTTTGGCATGAAATTGCATAATGAAATCCCTTTAGGAATGTAGGCATAGGCAAAGTCAACATGGCATAGCATAATCCATATTTTTCATGTGATAACCCTCGCAGTACCCATTTTTTTGTAATTTTTATAATGTGATTGTAATGCTAGCATGGGCATAGGAACCACGAATGGTTGACAGAATGTGTTATGACTATAATGATAGCATGGGCATATGAGCCACGACTAGTTGATACAAGGTGTTTTTAAACATT
Source organism: Pinus tabuliformis (assembly GCA_031772625.1). Taxonomy (NCBI): domain Eukaryota; kingdom Viridiplantae; phylum Streptophyta; class Pinopsida; order Pinales; family Pinaceae; genus Pinus; species Pinus tabuliformis. Next base: position 822,712,045 of record CM062810.1, on the reverse strand, counting down.
TAAATTTAATTCTTGAACTGAAGGAGAGGATGACCTTTTAGATCCTAATCTCTGATGGAGTTTTCTTTCTTGAAAGGCTAGGAAGCCAAGGAAGCAGCTCAACTTGTTCAGAGGATTTGTAATTTCTAGTAGATGTACGGTGACTCCTCTTGTATACTTATGAAAACCTATTTGTTCATGCTTTGTTGATTGATAGTCATAGATCTATGACCACGTTTAACTAGATTGCAAGCTATGCAGGGATGCAATGGTAGTTTATTAAATGTTTCATCATTGGATTGATGAAATAACCAACACCTTTAACATAATGTGTTTCTACGTAAAATACGATGGATGGTGTGCGTAGGATTAATTAATAATCCTTTTAATTAAGGTGCTTAATCAACTTTTTATCAATATTTAATCACTATTTTAATCCTATCGACCCAAGGAGTGTGGTATTGTGGGAGGTAAAGAACATTGACCTAGAAAACATTATCCCGGGGAAAATAACAACTACCACCCCAGGGAGATATCGACTTGGGGAGATACTGGCTTGGGGAGAAGTGGTACCCAAGGATACTAGCTTGGGGAAAGGTAGCAAACACGATATCGGGGGATTAACAACATTTGTCGGTACTAGTATGGAAGTTATGTGATGTGGAACCCCACATGGTGGTGGTATGGCACCACATGGGCCAAGCGTGGCCACATGGGTGCCACATATATTTTCCTTGATGACATTGCTTCTCATTGGATCAAAATTTTGAGCGGTATAACTTTCTACTCAAGACTTGGATCGAGATAAAGTTGATATCATCAAAAAGCTCCCGACGAGTTGAATGAGATGGTGTAATTAGTTTTAGAATTTGAAAACTTTGAGGTAAATAGGTTGTTGTAGCCCCATATTTGTAACAAACCTTGGAGATCAGATCAAATGAGTAGCACTCCCACAACCCGAGATGATTTAACGGGGTGGGAGGTGTTACATTTCGTGAGAGATATTAAGAGTAATAGTATGTAACTTGGAAAAAACAAGAGTTAGAATATCATTAGCACTCTCATTTATGTTGTTCCTCTTGGGAGTGTGAATTATTATTTCTTCATGGTAATGTGAATCATGATTAAGTGCATATGATAAGGATGAGTATGGGTTTTTGTGTGCCAAGGGTTCTTTGTCCTTGACATATTTCTCAAGTTTCTCTATTTTGAGAGCTATTTGGTCTTAGATTTCTCCTCTCATCTCTATTCTCATCTTATCCATTCTTTGATTGATTTCATTTTTTTTCAACTTCATTTTCATTGTTACCTTTATTTTCACCATTATAATATTCTATCATTTCATCTTTTACATCATAAAAATAATTTTCGCAATATTTTTGTGCAACATCATTATTTTCAACACTATAATATTCTACATCATTTTCTTATTCACCATCATTATTGACGTCTTGTTTATATTCATCTTTATCTGTTGCATCTTCATCTTCATTTTGGTTGTTATCATTCTCATCAAACTCTTCCTCTCTAGCTTCATCTTGATCTTCGATATTATGATCTTCTACATTGTGATCATCATATTTATATTCTCAATTGGATTCAGATTCTTCATATTCTCCTTCTTCACTTTCCCAATTGGATTCAGAATTGAAATTGGAATCTTCATCTTTATCTTCAACTTGTTCTGTATCTTCATATTCACTTTCTCCATAAGAGAGGCACTCACTAATTTCACTTTGGTCATCCTCTTTTTCCTCAATGTGTATCTCACATGTAATGTATTCCTTATTTCATAAAGAATGTAAATTATGGTCTATGTATCCATCCATCGCAGTTCGTAAATTTTGGCTTTGATATATATACAAGTTGGATGGGTGGAGTGGGGATATATAACTTATTCACTTTATCCACTTTTCACATTATTCATTTTGTGTGAATACTTAAAATACTTATCGTCTCGTAAATAAGGATTTATACTTATTCATTTTTGTTTTTATCCCACCTTACAAATACTATGAGAAAATACCATAGGTTACCAAAATCACAAATTTTGATACTATATAGTGCACAATAATATTTAAGTTCTCAATAAAATATAATATTTTTATAAAAATGAATATGAGTGAGATGATAAATTATATGGATGGGCCCCGTATAAATAAGCTAAGTGGGTTCCCCTTTAAAGGAGTTATGTGTTTTTGTATAACGAATTATTATTATTATTATTATTAGCTTTCATTCTTTTATTCTTTATATTCATAATAGGTTCCTTGTTAGTCTTCCACTTCCTTTCATTTCTTTCCACTTCCATTATATGTAAGTAATTTGTGGCTTACATGCTCCATGGATTATACCCTACAATTATTTCAACAAACAACCAATAAATTTTAAAATATATTTTATCTTCCATTGATTTTTCATCAATCTCAATGCTTCTACAGTGGAAAAATTGGATGAATCAGGCTATATGGTCAATTTTATCGGTGGTCACTATTTGGAAAATTAGCGGTGAAAAGCTTCAAGAGTCATTTTAATGCCTTAAAGGACCCATTTTTATGGTTCAAACTTACTATGGACTTAGATCCCATAATCTACACACCAATACCTTTCCAATGGCATAATAATCACCTCAATCAGAGGTCGTATGCGAATTGTACCTTCCAGAATTTGATCCATTGTGATTGACCACCATAATTCAAGAGGATGCAATGTTAGCCATAGTTACTGATGGAAATGAGGATAGTCATGTGGGGAGTATGAGTAATATTCAAGAAGGATCGAATTGTAACTCATATTGAGGGTTGAATGGGTCAAATCTAACCCCTAGTTGGTTATTGAACTGTTTTATAGCCAGACCACTAGGAGGAAAAGGGGTTTCATTCTATTTGCTTAAACTTATTCCATAATAGAGCAGAGTAGTTGCGTGTAGATAGAGAGAAAGTGAGGAGGTTTGTGTTATTTAGTAGCCCATGGGCCATAGGTATTGGGAAACTCCATAGAGAGTGTATTCTCCTTTGTATTTGCATCATTTCCTGTTAGCCTCACTCAAACTGCCTCATGTATTTATTTGTACTATTATCATTATTTGTACATTACATTGAGAGTGTGAGGCATATAATACAGTGAGGCTCTCAGGCCTTTTCTGCCATGTCTGGTTTGGGTATATTTTTGCTATTTATTTTATGAGTTTTTTATTAGTTTATTAAAGTTCTTCATTTCCATTCTAGACAAAAGTGAGCATAATAGTGTCACCATCCAATTTTGTTTCCTCCTTTTGAGGGTTTCCTAGAGAATATATTGGTGTTCATTGTGGTTTTTGAGTGATTATATTCACCTATTCTCTATTTTTTTCATTTTATCTCTTGTACACATAAACAATAAAAGCAACAACAACAAATCTAGAATTTAAAGAAATTAACCATTCATAATATAGATTTTGGTTTATTTTAATAGATTTATTATGATGAACTATCTAGTGGAATATCCATGGAAGTTGATAGATCATATTGGTATTTGGGAAAGTTTGTTTGGGTATTTCTGGGAAGTTGCAGGGAATCTAGAAAATGGTTAGAGTAGGAAGACATAAAACCCTAGCCATGACCAATAAATCAATTTAAGATAACCCTCAAAATTGGGACATTATTAAGGCTGGAAGTGCATGTCATAGATATTAGTAATATCATGAACCTATTTATGGCATATTTGGAAAATAATTTTGGAATCGGAGAAGACATAGGTCCCAACTCAAAGGTTAGATCATAGAGAAAATTAGGGGAACAAGAAGAACTAGAGAAGGTCTACGAAAGAACTTGAAAAAGAGCAGCCAAATTTTAGCACCATGTACAATTCATATTCCATCTTAAATATGGAATAAAAGGTGGACATCAAACCATATGAAGGTGAGATTGTTGCTTTGAAATTGAATCACTGGTTGTAGCAAGTAGAGGTTTCCTTTAGTGTTCAATTTTATTTTCTCATTTGAAATTTGAGGACCATTGCCTAACCTATTGAGAAATCCACATGGAAACCCTTGGGTTGGAGGGAGATCCTCCAATAACTAAGTGGGAGGATTTTAAAATCCTCATAAATTCCTAATTATAACCTATAAGGTATGTAGAGCATTAGTGGATTTGGTGGCATTACTTTAAGAAAAGACAGGGGTAACATGTACAAAAGTACACCGTAGAACTTAGTATCATGGCAATAATGTTAGGTGTCTCTCCCAAGAATCCATATGTACTCCTCAAGTATTTGAAGGGTCTACACCACCATATGAGAAAGCAAGTAATGTTATTCAAATATAGAAGGTGGATGCGGCTTATGTGAAAACATAGTACCTAGAAAGCATAGGCTAAAAGAAAAGGTAGTTCAATGGTTCAGAGCAAGAAGAAGAAGAAGAACGGGTAAAAGGACAAGGAGACAATAACCACAACATACCAATGCAAAGATCCTGGCAATCAATGCAACCACAACAACATTAATGGTCACATAGAGTAGAAGTGCTAGAAATTACATTTAGAGCTCAACCCGAAGAAAGGGATGAAGGACGAGAAGAAAAATAGTAGTATTGCCACAAATTTGATTAATTATGTGGAAAGAAGACCTAACATGGTAAAAATTATTATCTACATCTCCATACAAAAGGACATGAATCTCAATAGCCTTCATCAATAGGAAGAAAAGGAGATGACCAAACTCTTGCACATAAGGATGTAGGTTGATAAGACAAACATTGGTGCTTTGTTTGACTTTGGTTCATAGGAAAATATCATAGTAGTGGATCTAGTCCACAAACATGAATTGGAGGTTGATGGCCATCCTAGCACATATCGATTAGGATGGGTCAACAAGGAGGTATAGATAAAGGTAACTAAATAATGTAAAATTAAATTTGCTATTAGGTTGATTCTATTGTTGAAATAGAATTTGATTTAGTTCCACTTGGTGTATATGGAGTTGTGTTTGGGAGTCACTACATATACATGTGGAATGTATTGTAGCATTTTTTGGTTTTGGTAAGTTAGCATTAATTAGTCCAAAAAAAAAATTTGAAAATATATTTTAAGAAAATGTTAAGTTAGGATATGGACAAAAAGAATAAAGAAACAAAAATGTTAGGAATATTTTGATGAATAAGTCCATATCAAATAAAATGTTAGAGTAGATTCCCTCAAAAAGGAAGGCAAAAAAATAAAATGTTAGATTAGAAATAAAAGAAAAATCAATAAATTTTGAAAGTGTTGCACATCCAAATGCCACTACTCTTAGTTAATTTTATTTTTGCAAATAAAGTTGTGTGCAGATTGTTTAAATGCCACACTAGTTCATACAATCCAATCGTATAGTTTAATCATGATTGGATTAGATTTAAATTATTTGTTAATAGGTAGCAAATAAAATTGGCTCAACAGTTTAATTTGAGCCAATGGAAGAAATAAGGGATAGAAGTAGATTAATCATTAAAAGAAAAATGTTGAGTTTCTAGTCTAAATGCACTTGGGTGACTAAGATTGCAAAAAAAGTTTGGAAAGTTAAGGGTAGGTAGAGAAATAAAATGAAATTGGAGCATGATAGGATTTTTATCCTAAGTTAAAACATTGGATATATGTGCATATAATGAATGGTTTTAATTAACCATAATTTTCTAAATCTCAATGTTATTTTATAATATTCATGCTTTATCCATTGATTCGCCAAGAAACCCCACACCTGTCACATCCATCATATCTGTCTTGACCCCACCATCACCTTCAAACTCACTTAATTAAACTCCCTCCATTTTCCTTTCATCCCTTGCATCTCCCTCCGATCTGACAACCTATATTGCTCTTCGGCCCTCCCTGGTTGTCCGAACGTTATCAATGGAGGGGGGGGTCCGAAGTCGGCAGTTTTAGAAACCTCCCTCTGAAACTACCAACCTCTGATCCTAGTTGTTCGGGACTTAAAATCCCAAACTACTTACCACCCAAACTCACCCCCGAATGGGGTTTTTGGCCTCCTCCATCACTACTGCTCCCATGTCATTGTCTACGTCAACACCCACATCACTTCCTCTATCCCATCATCCTTATGTGGACCAAACTTCCGCGTGTTTGCCCGTTATCCATTTAATTCAACACCCCTTGTAAATGAATATTCCATCAATCCGTTTCTCAGTACCGTTGAAGAGTTAATACGAATTTAGTCGTTGATTAACAGACTTGCTCCATTTTATGCCTTATAAACCCTGTTCTTTCATAAAAATTGTTACACAGTGCATTCCCGTAACTCAATTGATCATTGGATACTTGTAGCTTACAGTCAAAACAACAAATTCACCATTCAAGTGAATTTTTTGTCCTGTTTACAAGCAAGCCGGCATCCAAGTTCACTCAATCTATTTCAATTATACTATTTTTCTATTATCACTGTATTTCAGCCGAATCCTTCCCATTTCTGTCACTTTCAGTTTGTAATCCAATCACCAGAATGCCTCCTAAGGGGAAGGAAGTTTCAGAAACCCCAAATCCTCTCATTCATCCACAAGTTGATTTCCATCATACTCCCTTGGCTGACAGAGACTGTAAAATCCATGAGTCCTTGTCTGAATTTGACTTGTTTGAGATCTATTGTTGGATGGAGGACCAATTTGTTGATCAAACGGATGAAATATGACTTTGGGACTCCCATCTTCCTCATTACATCTTCTCTTAGACCTAAAAAGCACCTGAATTTGTTAGAAAATTCTATGCATCTTATGACCCTAGTCAAAGAGCTATTATCTCACCTACAGGAGAAATCTTGTGCTCCATCAATGCCCAGTCCATTGACCAGATGTTGCAAGCCCCAACTATTGTGACAACCACTCCTTTTTCTCATGAAAGCCTAACAGAAGCCTATCAGAAGCTAGATTTCACTAAAAGAGATCAAACCCTAGAACTTTTCCTAGCTGTAGATAGCCCTCTGCCTAAAAGAAACCCTCCCTATGATTCATCTATATTCCCAGACAAAACCAAGCAAATTATCACCATTCTCTCTTATCTCCTTGGTTACTATTCTGATCAATATGTAGATGAAGCCGTCATTGGTTTCTTGTCTATCTTTTTTGCTGGTTCCAAACCCACCGTTCTTTTTAACTTTAGTCAATTTCTAGCTGAGGCCATTCATGAACAATTTGTCCAATTCAATACTGAAGAGGTATTCAAGTATGCTTCAGTACTTGTATATCTTTTTATCTATTTTTAGGGAGACAAGTTTCCATTCACTTTGCGGAAGCTAGATGAAGAAGGGAACCAACAATTAGTCATCTTTTGGAATTCTATGGGAATGAAGGAGAAAGAATAATTTCCATATAAACAGATCATAGAATTGTTTGTTCATCCAGCCATTAATCTTCTGAGCAGCACTCCAGAACCAAGAATTAGTGATGAAATTGTAAAATTTTTGCAGCTAGTTGACCAAGCCACAATAGGAGGTTGGTACCTTTACCAAAATTATAAAAAGATCAAAGTCTATGGCTGTGAGCTTCCAACTTACAAGCTGCCTAAGTACCTCCCTATGAGAATTTTTGCATTATAATATATTAGGCAGATGCTCAATGCAGATGAAATGTATTTTGTGGCTACAAAGAAGAAATCACAGTTTAAGCTAAAAACTCAGGTTGGTCCATTCATCTATAACACTAGAGCAGCAGGACAAGAAGCATACAGGTTATTGAAAGAGATGAAGTTTTGCCTCAACTTTACGTGGTCTTATGACCCGATGGGAGTGATTTCAAAACTTATAGTAGAAAATAAATTCACTCCATATCATCACACAGCCAGGCCTGAGATTGAGCAATATAAAAATCTGTTATAATTGAAGGAAAACACCCTTCAAGAAGCTGAACAACAGGCAGTCTCTACTACAAATATACAAACTCCACTTGCACAAGAAAAGATAGCCAAACGAGGAAGGGAAGAATAGTCATCCCCTACAACTGAAGTATCAAGTAAAGGCTTTAGAATTGTGCATAGAAAGAAGAGACCTAAGCTCTCTTTGAAGGTTAGTGCAACTAATGAGTCACAGAAAGGAACATTTGACAGACTTGGAGAGATATTTGTTTTCACACAGTCTGGTGGATAGTTTACTCAGTCTTCCACTCATTCCACCACATCTCATGAACAATAGGTGACGAGCCTAGGTATTGCAACAAGAATGTTGCAACTCCCAGGGCTACCAGCTTTACTTATCAACCCAGGGTTCGTACAAACTTGGAGGTGACAGTGCTATATGCACAAGTAAAAGTGAAGGTCCTGCCTGTTGTCACTGCTCATCTGGCAAGAGACCCCAAGGGTTCCAAGCCAGAATTCTATAGGGTCAGAAGAAGCTTAATTCTTTGATGGAAGAAGATCAAATCTATTCTAAGAGAGAGCTACTCTACTACAATAATGAAGAAAAAAACATGTAATGCTAAACCACACCATAACCTAACTAACCATCTAAACAGCTATGCTAAACAGAATTGCTAAATCAACATTAATCTAATGCTGCTATCTAAGTTGCAGAGGTAAAGAGCATTAAACTATACTAAGGTGTAAGCAGAGGAACTAAACTAAATCTGTTTTCAAGCGGAAGAGCAGTCGGAGATCGAAATTGGTGAAAGGGGGACGTAAGGATGCAATAGTGCATAGGGACCGTTGGATCAATCAACGAAAAAAAGATAGACGACAGAAATCTTCTCACTGGGGCTTAAGTGCATAGATGGATGAACATGGTTAATGAACTGGATGAATGACAGAGATCTTATAGCAGGCGATTTAGGCAATAGGTGAACAAACATGGTAACGAAGCAGATGAATGACAGAGATATTATCATGAGGAATTAAGTAATGGATGGACGAACAGGGTAATGAAGAAGATGAACGATGAAGATATTATCACGAGGAATTAAGTGAATGGATGGATGAACATGATTAATTGATAGACGAACAACGAAGATCTTATCGCGAAAGAAACGTGCGAAAATGATGGAGCGGGTTTCGAAGGCAGTAAGCAGTTTCTCGTGCACCCTTAAAGTTGTAAGCTGTATTTCTGAATTTCACGCGATTAGCCTAACTGAGTGACACATAGGATGAGAAAAGCACTTTTATCGTGTGCTCTCAAGCGGATAACAGTCGTGCAAGAATCTGCGCCAGATTGCGCGATAGCCGTCAGATCAGGCTAGACATATCGATGGTGGAGATTGGGGCGCATAAAGTATTGAGGCAACGCGATAGTCGTTGGATCAAGAGACAGATCGACAGTGGAGGTTATAGTGCAAAAAGTAGGTGGAAGACTTTGTGCACAATGGCCATTGGGTAAACTAATGAATCAGACGGAGATTGGTCAGGTTTGTTGTGGATGGGACGGTGAGGAAACGATGCATGAAGAACGTGCTGAAGGAGGTTTCAAATGAAAACAACATAAAAAACCAATGAGGGTGAGGGTGGACTGAGGGTAAGGGAAAAAGACGACAGTGAAGCAAAACCAGTAGCTGCATTAAACAACAAACTCCAAAGCTCATGCCAGAACTAGAAACCTATTTTTTTGGGGTTACTGAAGGGTCTCTTCCTCAAGTCATGGTCCCAAAGGGAGGAGGTGAGGCCGAGACACTTGCGGACAACCTTATGGTGATCTTTTCCTCCGAGCTAACCTGCTAACTAAAAGAAGGCACAAATAGAAGTAAACTAAAGCACAACCGATCTACTCTACGCTACTGTACTGGGAATGCAGTTGCTGAAGCAAATGAATAGTTAAACCATAAATCTATGCTATACTGTTGTAATGAAAATGCAACTACTTAAGAAAATGAACAGAAAACCATGAATCTTTGCTATACTACTATAATGGCAATGCAACTTTTTAAGGAAATGAACAGAACCAAGAAGCTACTTAAGCAAATTAACAGAACCAGGAAGCTACTCAAGCAAATGAACAAAACCAGAAATCAATTCTATCATATATGTACAATAAAGAGGAGCTTTGGTTGCTCAGGTTGGGCCCTAACCCAAGAGCTTCAGCCCTCTGAGTTAACTTAGTGTTGGCTCAAAACATAACTCATCTTTATTATAAAAACCATGGATTACATAAAAAAAATGTCACAAGCCTTGCAACTCAGAAATAAAGTAGAGTTTTACAATAAAAATCTGAATCCTACTGAGGTCCTAATCCTCTCTACTTATACATCTATAGTCTCCAATGACTTCCTTCCCATTAGGGAGGCTTTCCTCCCCACTCAAGATAAACTAGTTTATGTCACTTTCACTTGCTCGACTATCTTTTAGTCCTCATGATTTGGTTGTTTTCACTCCGAGCTGATGGAGGAATATTCGAATGGAGGGGTAGTAAATGAGGAGGATTTGCCTCCTATAATTCCTCTCCCTTGTCCCATTTGAGTTTTGACCAAGGTCTTTGCCACAGTTGCTTGCTTTTATTCTTTATTCCTGCATGTTTCCTTGCTTTTATCCTTTATTCTTGCATTACATGCACATTAGACCGCAAAGCAAAATATCCAACTCTAACCCATCTCATAAACAAAATATAATCAAAAGTATGTAATAAGTGTTGAGAATAGTTGGTTTGACTAAGCTAGGAGGTGAATTAAGGCTAATTAAGGCCCATATAATTACCCAATGATGAGGCTCAACATCACCTCTCTACTGAAAGTGTTGCTCATCATCTGAGCAACTTAGTCAATGTCCATGTTCTTCATGGCTCTGGTAGCCTCTCTGACATCCCATGCTTCTGTTGTGGTATGTTCTTCTTGTTTATAGAAGCCTGCTTTCCTTTCTACTTCTTCCCACTACCTCTTTTCCTCTTCTTCTTTTCTCCCTTCTAGCATCCCTAGGAGTAGTGGTGGACTGCGTTTTAGGCCTATCCAATTGACCTTCAACCTTTGCATTGATTGCTTATACATAGGTTTCCTGTTGAGTGCCTCTCTCAACCTTTGAGGGGAGTGATATTCTCTGATCTTCAAGCTGTGTGGCAGTGTTTTCCATCTCCTTTAGCAGGCATGTATATTATCATCTCTTATCAGCCTAAACATATCCTCAAAATGTGAAATTGCTTGCTCTTGGGCAGCAAGATATCTAGGTGCCAGCTGAGGATCATTTGCAATTAGATTATGGGTGCTGATTAGGGCCATGGGATTTGATTGTTTAGCTCTGATGAAAAGAGGTTCGTTTTTCTCTCTGGCCAATATTCTTTTCATTTATGTAGCCCTTGACTTCTCATGGTTCATCGATGATGCCAAAGCCATTAATTGTAGATCTCCTAGCTCTGCATTAGGATCCCAAATATTCATGTTTGTGAGGGCCATATTGTGCAAGTAAAACTTAGCCATTTTGGCCCTATCCTCTAGTGCACTTTGATCACAAAGATCAACAAACTGCTTGCATTCCTGAAATGGCATGGTGCCCCTTTATGCTAGTGTTTTAATATGAAATTGCAACCATTTTTCTCTGAGGTAAAGAGCATAGGATTTAGCTGGCATCCTACATTGGATGGCCTCCAAGGAGAGGCTGACCATACATGCTAGTTGGTTTTCCTTTTCTTGCAGCTATCCTCTCAGGGGCCTCTAGAGACACCCTAGGTGACTCCTCCTTGTGTTCTTCCCCTTCTATTTCAATGCCTTATTCCTCTTTGACAGAAGGACTAACATCATAGATGAGGATTTTGATGTCATCCTCTGCTGGTAAGTCTCTAAAGACTGACCATTTTATAGGGATCCTGAGGTTTTGGAGGGCATCCTCAATGAGGATTCTGATCAAACCATGGTGAGCCAACTGTTGGGAATTCCATTCCTTTACTTTGTTGCTGGAGTCTATGAGTGATTTCATCAAGAAATAGGGTATGTTGAGTCTTTGGTGAACTGGTGTTTCTACCCCAAATCTTAGTTCTTCAAGCATCCTAAAATGGTATCCATAAACAACGATGTATCTACCCTCATATGAGATATATTTGATGAGTTGGTAGCCTACCTCACTCCATGGGTATGGAAGACTGTCCCTCCTTATTTCATTTTTATTCTTTGTGGGTTCTTCACCTTCTAAAAAGAATTTCCTTTTTTTGCCACCTGGATGTCTGCTTTGTCTTCTTTTCTCCATGCAATTCCTAGGGGAAGTGTGTTGACCCTACTGATGAACTTTGGGGTGAGATCTATAGTGAGCCCTCTAACTATAACAGTGCCATGGATTCTACTGTGTGGAGTGAGGGAATGAGCAAATTCTTGAGAAAACAGAGTTTCCTGTGTATGTAATCGACTAGCTTTTTAGAGGGCTTCTAGTTCATTTGCTTGTAAATGGGGATGGATTTTTAGATCCTAACTCTTTAGAATGGTGGTAGTGGACAATTCTCTTGATATTCCCTCTTGAACCCCTCTCTGCCTATCCTGTAGACTGCCTCTGTGTATCTTGTAGACTGCTCCTGTAGACTATTCTTGTAGGAATTCTCTTGCAGAACGATGGATCCTTGCTTCTAGTGGGTGGCCAGAGTTATGAGAGCTACTTGAGTGAGGGAGTTTCAAGGAGGTGGAATGCATGAATTCATGCAAATGATGTTTTGTTTCCCTTTATACCACCTCATCATTCCCACTCCTTGTAATCAGCTCCCATAGTTGTTAAATCCATAGTTAACCACATCTTGTCCTACTCTTCCTCTGTTCTTTGAGTTGACTGCAACCATGAGTGAGAGGACACCCTGCTTTGTATGTGATGACTGAACGAAGGTGACCAAGTTAACTGGCCACCTTTTCACTTACAAACCAACTACCTCGTAACCTTTACAACTTTTGATCAAATGATGCATATGAGTGAGTGAGTGGGATACTTACCTGTGGTCTTGATGCCATGTTGTAGTTTGTCGAGGATCAGAGGTGCTGTGTTTTTCATTTGTTGCATGGTCATTCTTCTTCCTCCTCTGTTGTCTGTTGATGGTGTTTGTGACTACATATATGATGCTATTGCTGCTGTGTAGCTCCTGGATTACCACTTGGCAATGTTTGGTGTCTCCCTTAGAATTTCTTGATCATGTTGTTGGATGGTGCTGTGAGGATGCTGTAATGAATGGACAAAGGGAGTAATAGTGTGTGTGAGTGCAGGGATGATGGTAATGGATGAGGTGAGTGGTTAGATCATGTCTAGAATGAATTTTGGGGGCCTAACAAACCTACCATTCAGGGGATCCTGTAGAAAAGACAATCTTCATCTTAACTTCAAGCAATGAAGTAAAAAAACAAGGAATTGATGGAGGGGTGCATGGTAAGGAGTAGAGGAGATGAATATATGTGAGGCAGGGTTCCCTTTGGATCTTCTCTTTGCTCCTTGATTGTCTTTCTCACCCACCTGCAAATAACAATTATGTCTTTTTTCTTTTTTTTCTTTTATTATTATATATATTTTTTAAAAACACCTAGGCTGCCTCAGAGAGGTTTTCACCCTAGATATCTGCCCTGGCGCCTCAAGGAAGGTTTTCACCCAGGGATCTTCTTACTCTTTTTCATTTTTTCTCATCCTTGGGCTGCCTTATGAGGTTTTCAACCCAAAGATGGGACTCAGGCGTCTCATGGAGGTTTTCACCTAAATCCTTATTCTTTTTTCTCTTTTTCTTGCCCTAATGAGGGAGGAGATGGAACTTGCTCCACCATCATCACTGTCTTATTGATATTTTCAATGAACTCCTCTTTTGATAAAGGCCTCTTGTACATTTTCAATCGGTGTCCATTATCAAGCAATGGAATGGCTTCTTCATCTATAGTTCTGATTTGCACTGAACCATTATCATGGCCTCTTTCCACCACATAAGGTCTGAGCCATCTTGTCCTTAGCTTGCCCTTCAAGTCTTCATACCTAGAATCATATAACAATGCCCAGTCTCCCTCTTGAAATTGCTTCTCCTTGATATGTTTTTCATGCCAGATCTTCCTCTGAAGTTGAACTATCTCTATATGTAGGAGGTCCTGCATTCTGAATTCATCCAATCCATTCAAATGGAACAATATTTCTTTCTGTGCATGACTGAGAACCAAATCTAGTTGGGTTCCCATCCCTAATGTATTATATTCAAACTCAATGGACAACAAAGCCTTTTTCCCATAGACCAACTCATAGGGTGTAAATCCAGTGGTGGTCTTCCATGTTGTATTATAGGCCTAGGTGGCCCCAACTAGTCTCTCTTCCCAATCCTTCTTGTTGTTGCTCACTACCTTGGTTAATATGTTCTCCAGTGCCCTGTTGGTCACCTCCACTTGCCCATTAGCTTGTGGATGATAAGGAGTGGAGGTCCTATGCTTGATTTTGTGATTGCTGAGCAGTTCTTCAATCATGCTGGAGGTAAACTGGCTTCCTTGGTCTGTGACTAGCTCTCTAGGGTACCCAAATTTGCAGAATACATTCTCCCTTAGGAACTCAGCCACCTTCTCTTCTGTTGTTGCCTTAATCGCCTTGGTTTTAGCCCACTTAGTCAAATAATCAGTGCACACAATAATGTAATGCTTTTGCTTTGAAGGAGGGTTGATAGGCCCAATGAATTCCATGCCCCACTTGTCAAATGGCTCGAAAGTCACTTGAGGTTGTAGGGGAATTTCATCTCTTGGAGTAGGCTTTCCCATCCTCTAGCACTGATCACATTGACTAATGTACTTTTTCACATCTTGATGAAGAATAGGCCAATAATAGCCTGCTTGCAACACTTTGAATGTCGTCCTCTTTGTTGCAAAGTGACCTCCACAAGGCCCATCATGACAAGTTAGAAGGATGTCAAAAACTTCCTCTTCCCTTACACACCTTCTCAAGGTTTGATATGGGCCAAGTTTGAACAGATTGCCCCCAATTCAAGTGAAGGGGGCGCTTTTCTTGACTATCTTGCTCTTTTCTTTGGAGGGTAAGTTTGGTGGGAACTGTGCTGATACCAAATAGTTTGCTATATCAGCAAACCATGGGGAGAGAACTGAAATAGCAAACAAATGCTCATCTAGTAATTGGTCATCCACCATTCCTTCTTCACCTGCAGGCAAATTCATCCTAGATAGAAAGTCACCAAGCTTATCAACAATAGTTAGATCAAATTGTTGTAATAAAAGCAACCATATTATAATTCTAACATTCACATCTGGTTTGTTCATTAAATATTGATTGCAGCATGATCAATATGCACAAATGTTTGATAGCCTATAATATAATGCCTAAATTTGTTTAATGAATGCACAACAACCAGGAGTTCCTTTTCGGTCACAGTATAGTTTAGCTCAGCCTTTGACAGGTTCTTACTGATAAAATAGATGGCATAGGGGAAATTCTCCTCTTCCTGACCTAAGGATACTCGTATGGCTTTGTGTGAGGCATCAACATGAATTTGAAAAGGGAGGGCCCAGTTTGGGCCTCTAAGGATTGGTGCAGTTGTTAACTTACCCTTTAGAATGTCTAAGGCCTCTTGACAACTCTTTGACCATATAAACTCAGAATCTTTGCCAACAACCCAAACAAAGGAGAGGCCAACTTTCTGAAGTCCTTTATGAACCTTCGGTAGTATCCATATAACCCTAAGAAACTCCTGACATCTCTCTTTTTTTGTGCAGGTAGGACCCTTTGGATGATTGCTATTTTGTTTTGGTCCACCTGCAGTCCTTGCTGAGATATTGAATGACCTAGCACGGTCCCTTTAGTCATTAAGAATTCACATTTTTCTAGACTGAGAGACAGGTTCATTTCAATGCATTTGTGCAATACTTCTCCTAGGTAAGTCAAGGCTTCTTGAAAATCACAGCCATAAGGTGTAAAGTCATCCATATAGATTTCCACAGCATCATGTACTAATTCAGCAAAAATAATCAAGACTGCTCTCTAGGAAGTGGTAGGAGAATTGCATAGGCCAAAAGGAAGGACACTATAGGCAAAATTACCCCAAGGACAGGTGAATGTGGTCTTATCCTAGTCTTCTGGGCAGATTTGGATTTGGTCGTACCCACTGAATCCATCTTGGAAGGAAAAAAAACTTCTTCCCTACCAGGCCATCTAGCACTTGGTCAATGAAGGTAGGGGAAACTGATCCTTCTTTGTGGCTTTGTTCAACTCCCTATAATCAACACAAATCCTCCACTTACCATTTTTCTTGGGAACTAACACTAAAGGAGAGACCCACTCATTGTCAGAGATAGGGTAAATGAATCCTGTATCTAGCAGTTTTTGTAGTTCCTCTTTGACTATGTCTTTACGGACTGGATTCATCCTCCTTTGTGGTTTCCTAACTGGCTTGCAACCTTCTTTGATGTATATGTGGTGAGTACACACTGAGGGGTGTACTCCCTTCATTTCCTTGTAGCTCCAAGCGAAGGCTTCTAGGTTTTCTCTCAACATGTTGCATAACTCTTCCTCTTCAAGAGTAGAAAAAGATGGATTAATTTTCAAAGTTTTCTCTGGGCCGAATTCTATGGTTTTTACACGGAGTGGGTTGGAATTGGCCAAGCATAAGTCAATTGGATGATTTTTCTGGGTTTCCCTTACTTCTTTTTCTAATGTTAATGAACTAGGAGTTGGACTTTGGAGCAGGTGTTCTATTAAGTCATCCTCATCTTGCTGACCTCCTCCTATGGTTGCTTCCAAATAAAGTTGGGCAGAATAAACCTCATCTTCTTCCTCCTCCTCCAACCATAAAGGTAAATCATGCTCTAGGTAAGGTTGAGCAGGAGGGTATAGGACTAATTGTTTGTACATATGCCCATTCTTGATGGTCATATTCCCAACTCTGCAGCTAATGTAAGCATCAGTTATGGCCAACCATGGCTTCCCAAGGATGAGAGGGTAACCAGTAATCTTAGCCTTATGCTGGAGAACTAGAAAATCTATAGGGTACTCCCAGGAGTCAATGGAGACCATCACATGCTCCACAATTCCCTTCGGGATGACTGTGGAACGGTCTGTAAGTTGCAGAACTATTGTGGTCTTCCTCAATGACCCTTGGAGGTTGAGCTTGAGCATGGTGTCCTTGGTCATCACATTAATGGCAGCCCCAAGATCAATCAGAGTGTGTGGGACAATGGTGCCATTGATGTGCACATCTACTACAGGGCTTCCAGGGTCCAAATATTTTGGACATATTACCTGCCCCAGCATTAAGTCAGACAGCTGCCTAATGACATTAATGGTAGGGGCATCCCTTTTTCTTCTTCCTAGATGCTTGAAGCATTTCTCCTTAATCAACTTATTGTAAATGGGAACATCTTTTATTGCCTAGAGAAGGGGGATCTTTACACATAGATTTTTCAATTCTCCCAGAAGTTCAGTTTCTTCTGGGGTAGGTTGGAATGGTTGGGCTAATCTCTCGGGAAAGGGTGAATTTACTTTAAGGTTTCTTTCCTCTCTTTCTTTCTCAACCTCCCTATGTGGAGAGGGAGGTTGGTTGTCTGGGAGAATTCTCCTAGATATTAGGTTGATCTCTTGGATTTCTACAGCATAAGCTGGGTATGATGTCTCTCCACTGTATACTTGTTGAGCTCGCCTATTGTTTGGGTTCAGATTTGGCTAGGCAGGCATCTGGGGTTGCTTGGGTGGAGCAGAGTGCAAGAGTTGTGGTTGGGTATGTGGTGGAGGCAATAGGGTTGGAACGTTCTTGAATTGGGGCCTCCACCCCTAGAGTGGGGTATTCCATTGAGATTGTGGTTGAACATAAGGTTGAAATGACTGGTTGGATGGATGGGAATGATACTGAGATGTATAGGACCAAGGAGGGGGTTTAGACCAGGAAGTATGAGCAGGGGGTCCGCAAGAAGGTATAGTTGTGGTTTGGTTGGGGTTGTAATATGCATGGGATGACCCTTGCATACCCTGATGGTATGGTATAGGCCCAGGAGGTCTCCTTTGGTTTATGTAGCACATCTAATAAGTGACCCCTTCAACTCCTTGATATACAGCTTTGAGTCCACGTAAAGAAGGGCACTTGTTTGTGGAGTGGTTTACTTCTTAGACTGAGCAAATCTTAATATAGTTTAATGGACATTCATTCCTAGGATGCCTCCTGGTGCATCTAGGACAAAATATGGCCAAGGCTCTCTCTGCTTCCTCTTGCTTCCTTTTGATGTTCATGGTGTCCAATTGCAAGGCAAGGGTTTGCAACATATTAATTTTGAAATCTTCCATCATATTTCCAATTTCACCCTTGATGGATGAGTTGGAGGATGATGTACTGGCCATAGGTTGACTACCCCTACCCTTTTTCTTGGTTGCCCTAGAATGGTTTCTAAAGACAGCCTTAATATCCTCATAGGGTAATTTGTATATATCTCCTCCTGCTATCATATGTAAGGTATCCAGAAGATCCTCCCTTACTCCTCTAAGCAGGAACAACTTCAGTGACTCAGGGTCAAGTGTGCACCTGGCCCTTTTGTAACTGAGTTGGAATCTTTCTTCATAGTCTTCTAAGGATTCATCCTGGCCTATGGTCATCTTGAAAATATCTTCTTTAGTATCCTTTGACCTACAGTAGTCCCTATATTTGTTGTTAAAAGCTTGCTGCATCTGAGCCCAATTTGTGATGCTATCTCCAGGTAAACCCATGAACCAGCACAATGTTGCATCCTTGAGGGTAGATGGAAACAGTTTTAACTTTTGCTCATCATCTGTATAGTTATAGGTTCGGCATATAACAACAAACTTAAATAGGAAAGTGTCAGGGTCCTCTGTGGTCAAGCCATGGAAATGTGGTAGAGCAGAGGGGCTTGTATTCTTCATCTTAGTGTCCCCATTGGTCTCCCTGATAGGGAAGACACCCTCAATTCTCTCTCTATTTCCTCTGTCATTTTAGTTTTCAGACATTGGTTCAATAGGAATGGATTCTTCCTCTTCTTATTCCCCTGTAGGTTCCTCAAATATGTAAGGTTTCTCACCTAAAGGGTCTTCCAATTCACCATCACTGAAGAAGAGAGAAGGTTGATTGTTGGATGCAGTGGGGGTATTTGACAAGAATTTCCATGAATTGTCCCTATTCCTACAAGGCATGAAAGGAAATGTTTTTGGGTTAGTTTTTGTAAGATTTTGTTTTTAAGCTAGAAATTACTCTGCAGAAAGGAAATTGTTGATTGAATGAAAAACCATTAACAAGAGAAACTACTTGCTGAATTGAAATTCCTCTTGCAGAATGAAACTGTTGATTGAAGGAAGACTACTAACAGAAAAAGACTACTTGCAGAATGAAAAGGAAAGTAGATAATGACAAATGAAATAAAGGAAGCTACTAACAAAGAAACTATATTACTTTTGCAGAAATAAACTAATGGAAGAAAATTGGAGACTAGAAATAGAAGAAAGTAGTAATCAAATTCTACTTAGACACCTACCCGGCAACGACGCCAAAAAGTGATGAGCCTAGGTATTTCAATAAGAATGCTGCAACTCCCAGGTCTACCAGCTTACTTATCAACCCAGGGTTCGTACAAACTTGGAGGTGACAATGCTATATTCACAAGTAAAAGTGAAGGTCCCGCCTGTTGTCACTGCTCATCTTGCAAGAGACCCTAGGGGTTCCAAGCCAGACTTCTATGAGGTCAGAAGAAGCTTAATTCTTTGATGGAAGAAGAGAAAATCTATTCTAAGAGAGAGCTACTCTATTGCAGTAATGAAGAAAACAACATGTAATGCTAAACCACACCATAACCTAACTAACCATCTAAACAACTATGCTAAATAGAATTGCTAAATCAACACTTACCTAATGTTGCTATCTAAGTTGCAGAGGTAAAGAGCATTAAACTATACTAAGGTGTAAGCAAGGAACTAAACTAAATCTGTTTTCAAGCGGAAGAGCAGTCGGAGATCGAAATTGGTGAAAGGAGGACGTAAGGATGCAATAGTGCATAGGGACCGTTGGATCAATCAACGAACAAAAGATGGATGGTAGAGATCTTATCATGGGGGCTTAAGTGAATAGATGGATGAACATGGTTAATGAAAAGGATGAACGACGGAGATCTTATCGCAAGCGATTTAGGGAATAGGTGAACGAACAGGGTAACGAAGCAGATGAACAGTGGAGATCTTATCATGAGGAATTAAGTGAATGGATGGACGAATAGGGTAATGAAGAAGATGAACGGCAAAGATCTTATTGCGAGGAATTAATTGAATGGATGGACGGACAGGATTAATCGACATACGAATGATGAATATCTTATTGTAAAAGAAACGTGCGAAAATCATGGAACGGGTTTCGAAGGCGGTAAGTAGTTTCTCGTGCGCCCTCAAAGTTGTAAGTTGTATTTCTGAATTTCATGCGATTACCCTAACTGAGCGGCACGTAGCACGAGAAAACCACTTTTCTCGGGCGGATAACAGTCATGCAAGAATCCACGTGAGATTGCGCGATAGCCGTCATATCGGGCTAGACAAATCGACGGTGGAGATTGGGGTGCATAAAATATTGAGGTGACACGATAGCCGTTGGATCAAGAGACAGATCGATGGTGGAGGTTAGAGAGCATAAATTAGGTGGAAGACTTCGCCCGTGATGGCCATTGGGTAAACTAATGAATCGAATGGTGATTGGTCAGGTTTGTTGTGGATCGAACGGTGAGTAAACGATGCATGAAGAACGTGCTGAAGGAGGTTTCAAATGAAAACGACAGAAAAATCCAATGAGGGTGAGGGTGGATTGAGAGTAATGGAAATCGACGATAGTGAAGCGAAACAAGTAACTGCATCAAACAACAAACTCCAAAGCTCATGCGAGAACTAGAAACCTATGTTTTTGGGGTTGCTGAAGGGTCTCTTCCTCAAGTCATGTTCCCAGAGGGAGGAGGTGAGGCCGAGACACCTGCAGACAACCTTATGGTGATCTTTTCCTCCTAGCTAACCTGCTAACTGAAAGAAGGCACAAATAGAAGTAAACTAAAGCACAACCGATCTACTCTACGCTACTGTACTAGGAATGCAGCTGCTTAAGCAAATGAACAGTTAAACCATAAATCTATGCTATACTACTGTAATAAAAATGCAACTACATAAGCAAATGAACAGAAAACTATGAATCTATGCTATACTGTTGTCATGGCAATGCATCTATTTAAGCAAATGAACAGAACCAGGAATCTACTTAAGAAAATGAACAGAACAAAGAAGCTACTTAAGCAAATGAACAGAACCAGAAATCTATGCTATCATACATGTACAATAAAGAGGAGCTTTGGTTGCTCGGGTTGGGCCCTAACCCAAGAGCTTCAGCCCTCTGAGTTAACTCAGTGCTGGCTCAAAACAGAACTCATCTTTATTATAAAAACCATGGATTACATAACAAAACTATCACAAGTCTTGCAGCTCAGAAATAAAGTAGAGTTTTACAATAAAAATCCAAATCCTACTGAGGTCCTAAGCCTCTCTACTTATACATTTGAAGTCTCCAACGACTTCCTTCCCATTAGGGAGGCTTGGCTCCCCACTCAAGATAAACTAGTTTCTGTCACTTTCACTTGCTTGGCTATCTTTTAGTCCTCATGATTTGGCTATTTGCACTCGAAGCTGATGGAGGAATATTCCAATGGAGGGGTAGTAAATGAGGAGGATTTTCCTCCTATGATTCCTCTCCCTTATCCCATTCGAGTTTTGACTAAGGTATTTTTTTGGGTAGCAGAAGCCTCGCGTAACGGTCATGGGGCACAAAACCCGAAATTTTGGGTAAAGATAGGATAAAGACTCTGCGGGATGCGCGGAGCGTGATTTGTAATAAGTTGAGTCAAAGGGTAGTCCGCCCAAAAATAATGTAAAGAAATGTAAATTGAGTCGGCCCACCCATGGATCGCGGTCCACGGAAATGTATAAATAGAGCGAGGCTCTATGGGTAGAAGTAGCTAGATTTTGGAGTATGAATGATCTGAATTGTAAAGGGTTTATGAGCTAAGAAATTTTGGAGTGTCTGTAAGTCTGAGTCGAGGGTAGTGGGTGGTAGATAGAGGCTCTGCAGTTGTGTGTGCAGAGATTTGGTAGAGTCCGCAGCTATGTGCGCAACCACTGCAGCTGAGTGCACAGGATGGATCTGGATGTATTGGTGAAGAAATTGAATAAAGATAAGTTGATTATGAAATTATGTGTTAAATCTGAGCTGTTGCAGATCTGGTTCATTTATGATTGATGTTTCTATTGATTCTTTATGCGCGTGCTTATGTTTTGGGTTAATACAAATCTGTATCTCTGTTAAGTGCGCACACCGATTATCTTGGTTAAATGGTTGCTTAAGGACCCTCATAAGTAGATCTGATCTATAAAAAATCATTAAGTAATTAGTATTGAAAGGTAGCCCTGTTTCGGATCTACGCGGAAGCAGAGTAGCTGATCTGAAAATCACTCGTGAGTGATCTCAGTTAAATAATTAATGAATGAAGGTATTACAGACTCATGTGCTGGTGTGTGTCTATGTTATTTTAGGTAACGGATCGATCAGATTGCAAAATAAACAGACACTGGAAAATGGAAAACAATAAGGGAAACACAGTAAGAAAATACAAGAACACAACACATTAATAAGGAGTTCACCCTATTCTCCAGGGCTACGTCTCCGATCCAGCTTCAGTGGTGGCCTTCTTTCATTGTGTCTTTAAAGCAGAGATTTACAGTGAGAAGCTCAATTTGAGTCTCCTGAAACAGACAATGCTTGGTAGGGTGGTTCTTGGATTCCCCAAGCCACTAGAGTGCACAGACTCTTTCCTTACCAAATCTTGACCTCTCTAGTCTTTAATGGGAGGAGCCCAATGTGGTACTCAATTCCTGACAGTTCCTCACAGGGATTGCTTGAACCTCTCAAGCCTTCTGTTTGCTCAATGCTGCCTTACGCTGCAGGTCAGCTCGGCTCTCTATTTTTTTGCCTCTTGCTTCACTATCTCTTTCGCTTTTTTTTTTCACTGTTCCCTTCTCTGGTTCTTCCTACTCTGTTCTCTATCTATTTATGGCTTAAAGCCAACCTATCCTTGATGGTTCGCTACCTCTTGCGCCCCTTCGGATCGCCTGCTGTTGTTCGCTTGGAGTTCCCTGCCTCTGCGTCATCACCAATGTCTCATAGGGAAGTGGCCACTTATCCTCTCACGAACTGCACCAGCTCTTCCTCAACTGTTCAGTATTTCGGTTACGTTGTGAAATGACTCATCCGCCAACACAAAAATCAAATTGGACTTCAACTTTTATATGTCACGGCTTAATTCCCCCGTCAAATCCGGTTTCCCATCGGGCACAATCTCCGCCGTCAGATCTGGAGCCCCCAAGATCCTACGGTGTTCGCCCTTATCACACGGTTGACTTGCTCGACCGTTAGCCCACGATGAGAGGTGGTTTTCTCTCTCATCCGCTGGACACGCGTCGTGAAATGTATGGAATCACTCGTCCTCCTGCCAAATCCGCTTACTGCCCAATATGCCTCTGATATTCTGCCGTTTTGGAGTGCGGGACCCGCCTTTCGCCTTAGCGCTTTCCCTACGGTTTCACGGCTTCCCATGCGACCGAGCACTCGGGGCTTTTCCTTCTCGAGGGGTTTTTCCCAGCGATGTGCGAGCGGTTTCCTTCATAAACGGCCTCCGTTTTCTGATCTGGGCTTCCTAACTGCCAGTTTGCA
Organism: Pinus tabuliformis; assembly: GCA_031772625.1. Taxonomy (NCBI): domain Eukaryota; kingdom Viridiplantae; phylum Streptophyta; class Pinopsida; order Pinales; family Pinaceae; genus Pinus; species Pinus tabuliformis. The sequence goes on along the minus strand of CM062810.1, from coordinate 822,688,489 downwards.
TCCTGCGCGGTCTCCATGGGCCTCGGTCAGCGCACTTTGACCGAGGTCCTCGTCGTTCCTTGCTGGCTACAAACTACCACTATCCAGAGGTCTTCCTGATAGCTCTTTGTTCATAAATTTTGAAGTTTGTCCTAATTTGATACAGTCATAGCACTTTGCTAATTTTCATGGATCCAATTCGGATCACGGCCTTCCCACTGAAAAAGCTTTTGGACCACCAAATTTGGTTTTCAAGCATCGACTAAGTGAGGGTACAATTGTCTCATGTGTCCAATCTCTATCCACTTTGCACTGCTCGACTTTGAACCCTTGAGCCCAATTCTGAGGTACTCAACATCTCCTCTGCACGTCGTCCTCACCTTCCTGTCCAGAACTGTGTCTTCCTGCAATTCATTAAGATATTTAGGTAGCAGGACATCAATAGAAGGCAATTGACTTTGCTCTTCAGGATCCTCAATTAGTGAAGGTTCAAACAATCTCAAGCAATCTGCATCTATGACTGAGTATATGTGCATGTAAGCTAGTAGATCAAGGTGAAAAGCATTCTCACCAATCTTCTCAAATATCTTGAAGGGTCCATACCTGATATGCTTTAGCTTTTTACCTTCACCTTGCATCCTGTCCTTGTTGATATACAGCCAGACTTGGTCACCAACTTGGAAACTATGCTCCATCGATGCTTGTCATGCCTTGCCTTGTATTTGGCCTGGCTCTTTTCTAGTTGTTCCTGTACTGCCTGGTGGATCTCTTAGATTTGTTCAATGAACTTGGTTTCCCTAACCACATCACTGTGTCCCTCAACTGTGGTGTCTTTACCGAAGACAAAATCCAAAGGAGACCTTGGGGTGAAACCAAAACAGGTCTCAAAAGGAGATCTCTGTGTAGAAGAATGTTTTGCTCTATTGTAAGCATGTTGCACATAACATAAATGTTCATCCCAAAGCTTAGGATGCTTGCTGTAATATCCCTTGAGCAACTGGATCACTGCCCTGTTGACTACTTCTGTCTAGCCATCAGTTTGTGGATGAAAATTTGTGCTTTTCTTCAGTTTGGTGTCCATCAGTTCCCACAGACTTGACCAAAACTTCCCCACAAATTGGGTGTCTCGATCAGATACAATGGAAGTGGGTAATCCAAAATGAACCCATACATGTTCAAAAAATAGTTTTGCAGTTTGTTTAGCTGTAATCTGTTTATTACAAGGTATAAAAATACACATTTTGCTGAACCTATCCACAACATATAGATAATCATGACCTTTCCTAGATTTAGGCAGTCCTCCAACAAAATCCATGGAAACACTTTCCCAAGGGTGAGAAGGAACTGGTAATGGAGTGTACAAGCCTAGTTTTCTATTGTTGGGCTTGCTTTTAGCACACATAGTACACCCTCTTACATATCTAGAAACTGTCTCGTTCATTTTTGGCCAATAACAAAATCTTTGCAGCTGTGCAACTATTTTACTTACCCCAAAGTGACCTGATATTAGAGAAGTGTGTGCTTCTCGAATTATCTTTACTCTTTCAGTTTGTGGAATGCATAACTTCCCGCAATAGTATAAGAGTCAGTCCTTTACATGATAATCCAATTCTTCTACTCGTTTTCCTTGACTTAAAGTTACATATACATCTTTAAAGTCTATATCTTGAGCATATTTTTCAATGTAGCTCTCATGTAACACAGAATTATGCTTAAGTATAGTAGATGCATTTACAATGGGTCTAGATAAAATATCTACAACTTTATTGTGTATGCCCTTTTTATATTTGATGACTAAATGAAACTATTGTAGAAAACCCATCCATCTCTAGTGTCTTGATTGCTACAACTTAGTTTGGGAGTGTAGATATTGAAGTGGTTGATGAACAGTATGTATTACTGTCCCTTTTCCCATTAAGTAATGTTTCCACTTTTTCACAGTCTGTACTAATGCATACAATTCTTTATCATATGTAGGATAGTTAAACATTGCAGAATTAAATGTCTCAGAATGATAACATATGGGTTTACCATGCTGTGTCAACACTGCTCCCATGGCATAGTCACTGGCATCTTTTTGGATCTCAAATGGTCTTTGAAGATCAGGCAGTGCTAGTACAGGTGTTGTACTAATCTTTTCTTTCAAGCTGTCGAAGGCTTTCTGCTGTTTGCCTCCCCACTGAAACACCTTGTTCAATCCTGTTAAAGCATGTAAGGGAGCTGCAATTAAGTAAAAGTTAGAAATGAACTTTCTCCAATATTGTGCTGCTCCTAAGAAGCTCCTAACTTATGTAGCAGATTTGGGTTTAGGCCAGTTTACAATGACTAACACCTTAGAGGGACCTATCTTCAATTCACCACCCCCTACTATATGACCCAAATATTTCAAAGATGTTTTTCCAAATTCACATTTTGAGAGTTTAACATAAAGTTTTTCTCTTTTCAAAACATCTAGTGTCTACTTAACATGCTTTAAGTGTTCTTCCCACGTTTTGCTAAATATCAGAGTGTCATCCAGATACACAATAACAAAATCATCAAGAAAAGGTCTGAGTACATCATTAATTAATCTCATGAAAGTAGCAGGAGCATTAGTTAAGCCAAAAGGCATAACCAACCACTCATACAATCCCTGCTTTTTTTTGAAAGCAGTCTTCCATACATCTTGTTGTGCAACTCTGACCTGATGGTATCCACTATGCAAGTCTAACTTGGAGAAATAAACAACTTCTTTCAATTGATCTAAAAGATCATCTATGCGAGGAAAGGGATAACAATTTTTTATTATTATCTTATTCAGGTCTCGATAATTAATGCACGTTCTCCATGAGACATGTTTCTTTCTCACCAAAACAATTGGTGACCCACATGGTGATGTGCTAGGTCTGATGAACCCTTTCTCGAGCAACTCCTGCACCTGCTTCTTGATTTCAGCATTCTCTAAAGCGGACAACCTGTACATTCCAATGTTAGGCAATGGAGCATCTTGCTGCAAAATAATATCATGCACTGTTTCCATTTTGGGTGGTAGACCTTTAGGTTCTTGAAACAAGATATCATACTTTGAAACAAACTTTTCTAAATCAGCGTGTTATTTAGCATTACAGCCTTCAAATACATTAGTTTTATCAGGTTTCTTTTCCTTTACAACCATCAGTAAGAATTGTTTGCATGAATTTATCATTCGTTTCAACTGCCCTGAGTGTATGAGAGTATAACTATTCTTGAGCTTATGAGCTCTTACAAAGTATTTGATTCCATATTTAACAAGTAGATACTTGTTCTCAGCTCTATAGAAAATAGCTTTTCTGTCATACAAGTAAGGACTTCCTAAAACAATTCCACATATATCCAAAGGAATTATGTCTAACTCAACGTCATCTACAAATGTTGACCCAAAAGAAAACTTGAGTTTTCATTGTCTAGTCACTTGTAGTTGTGCTTTATCATTTACAATTGCTACTAATCCCAACTTCTTTACAATTGCTTCAGAAATTAAATTTACTTGTGAGCCACTATCGAACAAAGTATCAATCTTTTGATGTTTGTAAATAACTCGAATATGGAAAAACTCATGTATTTTTCTCTCATTTTCTTCATCAATAGTAGATTGTACAGAATTACTAGTAGATGCTTCAGAATTCTTACCTTTTATACATGTGGCTGCAATGGTTGTTTCATCTCCTGAGTCTGACCCAAATCTTTCTGAATAGTTGCAACAATCTTCTTATTCTTGCCCTCGAACTTATTAGGTCTCAGCTTTAGATGCAGAATCCGACAGTGCTCATCATCATGCCCATCCTTTTTATAGTGAGTGCATGAAGCCTTGCTTTTCTATGTAGTGTTAGCCTTCCTTGCTTTCCATTTCTGCTTTCTTTTCTCCTTATTCTTGCTTGCAGTGGGTTGGGATGATCCCCCAACTTCTGGATTTCCATTCTTTCCTCTAGCTTCTAGATGAGTAGCTTGTACAGATACCTCATCTATACTAGTGGGATTAAACATGAGGATAATGTGCCTCATGTAGTTGTGTAGACCACCAATGTACTTCAACAGGGTCTCAAGTGAGTCTAATGAGATTCCTAGAATCAATGCTCTCTTTCTAAATTCTTGAGTGTACCCTTGCACACTTTTCCCTTTCAACTATCGAAGAGTTTTCCAACTCATCATGGCTTGCTGCATGTAGGCCAATGGATAGAACTATTTTTTGATTGCAGAAACAAATTCACTCCAAACAGAGATAGTCTTACCATGTCTCTGCATGTCAGCTTGGGTCCTTCCTTCCCACCTATTATACTCCTATACCAATAGGTGTCATATTTCATGATTGAATGGTTGAGCTCTGTAAATATGTTCATCCTTTTCTTGCTGTAAAGTTTTCCATATTATCAAAAAATCAAAAAATTAAAAAATGTGAAGAGGGTATGCCCTAAAAGAAAAATCAAAGGGCAAAAAGAATAAAATGGTCAAAGAAAAAAATGAGAAGAAATGAACCCCAAATAAAAAGGACCAGGAAAGTGTGCAAGTCCAAAATGCCACTACTATTTCATTTTTCTGTAATTAAATCATTGTGTGCAGCTTGTTGAACTTTATGCCACAATTGATGAATGGCCAAATAGCTTAATCTTGGCCAGTTCATGTTTGAATTTTCTGTTTTAGAGACAAAGAATAAAATTTGTCCAAATTGTTTAATCTTGGCAGATAAGTAGATAGGCAGAGAAGCAAAGGAGCTCAATTGTTTAATCTGAGCCCTTGGAAGTAATAAGTGAAGACTTAGGTAGGCTTACCATGCAAGAGAAAAGAAAAGTTGAAAAGGGTTTGCTAGTCCAAGTGCACCCAATAAAAGAAGGAAAAAATGTTAGGCAAAGTAGACAGGGTAGGTAGATTTTTGTTGCAGAATGAGACCTGTGATAGATTTTGTCTCTCAAAGTGTTAATCTTACCTCTATCACAAGTTCCATGACATTATTTTTGATGCAGCTCAAGCGAGGCAGATTCATAACTAACTTCCCTTCAGGTTTTTCCCCAAAACATTCACTAACTTTCCCAAAGGTATTAAGATTTGTTTAAAATCCTTGAACCACTCATTCCGTTTCAAAGTGATTGCCTAAGTAAAAATCTGTTTTACTTAGAGAATAGTCATATTTCTCATATAAAAACACGTTTCCCTTTTAGCCTAAGTTTTTAACCATATGACTTAGCGCTATCACTTTCATTTATTCTTTCATATTAACTCTTGACACTATTATATAAATCCTATGCAAATTATTCCCCTTCCTGTATTATGTAAATACATTAAAAATCTCGATGTCATTACATATCCCCGCCCCGGTTGAAATATAACCATATCCATACTTGTCGGGAATTAATGGTTCATTTGGAACCTATTAATAGCCCTCCCCGCACATACAAAGGATTAATTAACCACCTGGGTTAATTAAAACCACCCCACCAACCAATAAAACACCCTCTATGCATTAACAACACTGTTTTATTACGGTCGGGCCGCACTTTAAATCCTCTGCCATCTCCATGCACCGTTAACCACCTGATCTCCGCTCCACAATCCGACGGTCGACGATCATTTCACGACCCCCTCCATCTTCAAGTTTTAACTCCCGGGGAACTGGCGGTATTGCCCCCATACCCATGCCACGCGTCACTCCATCACTGTGATCGCTCACCCGCCGCCCGAAACTGCCCAGCCCCAAAGCGGTGCAAGCAAAACCATTTATCGCCCCCTGTTGACGTCACTGCCACGTCATTTGTCCCGTACCCTTTGCTGACGTCATCCATCCTTCGAACCAAAAAATTCCTGCCAAAATTTCATTTTTGTTCAATAAAGGGAAAAAGTTCATTTTTTTTATGTTTTTTCTGCATATGGTGCCCCGCGCGCTCTAGGTGTAAAATCAGCCGAAATCAAATTTTCTAGTTTCAAACCACCTCCGACCATAAAGCTCCAACAACGAGCCCGCAACCTCAACCAAATTGCCATTTTACACTCTTCTTCCTTTTTAATACAGTTCAAACCAGTGCCGAGGGACTTTCGAGCTCACAGAAGATACCAACAAAGATTTACAGGGATATTTTGCTACCCCCAGCCAGTGGGAACCTACAGAGACATCAATTGTAGAGGAAAGGTGGTGAAAGGACATGTTAGCAGTTCTACTTTGCTAGACAGTGGTGACCAGGGTCAGTTCCGCATTAAAGAAGATGAAAACAAATCAAAGAGTATCAGTACGAGCATTAAAGTGTATCAGTGCAGAATTAAAGGCAGCAGATCAGAATTAAAGAACACATTCAATACAGACAGTCAGTGCAGAGCTACCTCAAAAGACAGCTGCAAGCCGCACCCTAAAGAGCCAGCCTCCAGCACAACAACAGTTATCTTTCTCGAGCCACTTCTATGTTACTTGTAAACTAATTTAGGTTAAGATCTAGAGATTATCTCACAACTTTTATGAGATATCGATTGTACATATTTTGTTGTATAAATACCCCCTTCATTAGAGTTTTGGAGAGGTTGGGTGTGTGTAGATTTCCTATACTTTTTTGTAACTCAAATACTTTGGAATAAAGAGCTGTTAGAATCAACTGTTGTTTGGCCCACTGGATGAAGAATTGAAGATGAGGACTTGTCACAGAATTCTTGAATCAAACCTCGGATCAATAAGTCCCTTATATCTTGTGTTTTACAGTTTTCTTGTTTACTATATCATTTGTGTTTCATAATCTCAATGGTAAAGAAAAAGATTAATTCAGAATTTGTTTAGCTGCACTCTATTCTCAGTCTTTATTATTCTCTGTGTTTTCTTCAGAATTAGCATAAACAGTGAATTCTTAATTGCTTCTATTTCCTAATTCTTTCATGTTGATTATTTGGTGAAGAATTATTAATTTCTCCTTGTCAATAATCATCCATTTTCCTTCTTTCAATATTTTGAAGGATTCTTAACTGCCCTTCACCCATTTGAACCTGTTCCATCTGCTTCAAATCTTTTATTTTGTTCCCTGTTTTACTACCTTGCTCTGTGAAGCCATCCTCTGTCAAGAGACCGAATCCAGAAAGCCTGTTCCTTTGACTCCACCATGCCCAATGGACCGAACTGACTATTTTACCTCACTGTTCTACTGAATCTTACCACCCAAAATGAAAACAAAACCCTTGAATTTCATAACTAACCTAACACCTTCAAAAGCAAATCTAAATCATAAAGAGAAAGCCCTCTCTAGATACAGATTGGTTAGAGTCTATATCTAAAATATTGGTCTGTGGTTACCTCGGTCGTATTCCCTTTCTTACAAATTTTTGGAACAACCTGAGTGATAACATCATTGGCGACTCCATTGGGGACCTGGATAATTGTTTGTCATTATTATTTATTTCATAAGCTATGGACGGAGCCTGAAGTTAGCCAGGTAGCCTTTGAAATGCTTTTGCTTTGCAATTGCAGATGTAAATGAATGCTACTTCAGTCTATCTCTGGTCCAGTTTATGGATTGAACAGTTGGTTTCCAATACTTGATCAGTTCCTCTTTCAAAAAGTCTTTAGGAAAATTCAAAACTCCCACATCTTAAACCTCCTAGAAGATATTTTTAAAGTTGTATTGTCAAAACTATTTCAAAGAAAAAACCAAAAACACACCTAGAAACTGGCTTAAAAAAGGATCCATTACACCATATCAAATCCTGATCCAAATCCACCACCTGTGTTTGAAAATCCTAATCTGATTCGTAGGATTTTTAGGAGACAAGAGAGCCAAGAAAACTCTGCTAGTTCACACCTAGACAAACATTTATGGAACTCCATTCAATCTAAGCTTACCTCTGAGAGAACTCTAAACCTTTCTGTGATTACTACAACTTCTCCAAGTTCACCATCAACACCTCTACCTATCTTTTCCACTCCTCCATCTACAGCACTCATTTCCATTGTTATCCTTACTCCTCTAGTTGTCACATCTATTTCTGCAACCATGGAAAACCGATATACTCCCCTAAACTTACCTGCAAATCTAGGGGCTATGCCCCAAGACTATCAAAGTAAAATCACCTATTTTGACGGTACTGGCACTTACACGGCTCGACAACATACAAGAAAATGACCGACTATTTTGAAAACTATGAGATTGATGATGATGATGTCAGAATGAAAGTATTTGTTCAAAGTTTAACTGGAGATGTTAGAACCTGGTTTAGAGCCCTCCCTGCAAATAGTATCAATGACCCACAAGCTCTTTAACAATCTTTCTTGAACAGATGGGAAAAGAAGAAAGATCCTCTCCACATTTTATCAGAATATGAAAACCTAAGAAGAGGCACACAAGAAACAGTTCAAGATTACTGTACCAAATTCAATAACATCTACAATGCTATTCCTCAAAATCTCAGACCTCCTCCAGATTTGGCCTTAATAAAATTCCCTAATGCATTTGACTCTGATATGGCATACCAACTTAGGGAAAGAGCTCCTCGAAACTTAGAAGAGATGCAGAGTATAGCTGTTAGTGTTGAGGCCAACCTGATATCTAAACGATCTAGAGCCAAAACTGAAAGGAGGATGCCTTTCAAAGAAGAACCTTCTGCCTTTGAATACAATTTAGATGCTAGTATCAAAGGAATGGATAGACTTGGAGATAGAGTAGAAACAATTGAGAGAAAATCCCCTTGGGATGGTCAACCAAGCAACACTGGAAAAAATCCAAATTTCAAGAAAAATCAAATTCCTAACACTGGAAAGACAGGGCCTGACCAAAATATCAGGCCCCCATTTCAAGAAAATTATGTTGAAGCCTCAATCTCTGATGAACCAACAGAAGACACTCAAATTAACTTAATGGGACTCAACAATGAACAACAAGTTTTCTTGACCCGAGAGGATCAAGAAGCTCACATTGTGAAATAATTCCAAACTCAGTCAGGTGAATCATTTGAATTTAGGGAGGGATATGATACAACCATTTATGAAATCCACAAACAATACAATCTGAGGAGCAAAAGAATAGACGTCCTTGAAAACAACAAACAGAAAGATACCAAGCAGCCCAACAAAGGTAAGATCAGTGTCCCCTCTGTACATATTCTTTCTAAAACAGATCCCAGCCCTAATAACCCAATTGTTGAAGACATATCAGATAGTCAACCACATAACAGACAACCTTCCTCCTCTATTCCTGCTAAAGAAAAAGAAGAAAAGCCTCTAAAACTTGATTTGGAAAAAACTTCAGCCCATAATCCCACTCCTGAAGAGGAGAAAAACGCAGAAAATTCAGCTGTCCGAAATACAGAAAATCAAACCGAAAAACCTTTCAATCTTGAGACAGAAGTAGGCAAACTAAAGATAGCTATTCCATTATCAGAATTAGCTAAACATGATGTCTACAGAAGCCAAATCAGCAGATCACTCAAAATTTTTGTGAATGAAGATTCAGTAAATGTTTTTGATGACCAGCCTGAATTGATATTTGGCGCTGGAGTAAATGGAAAAACAGTAGAGGGAGAGGTTCCTCCTTTCTATATAGGTCTAAACATACATGATAAAATACTCCATAACGCCATGTTTGATTCTGGTGCTTCCCATAACTTAATGCCTAAATCTGTAATGGAGAAACTTGACCTTGACATCACTAGGCCTTATAAATACCTTTTCTCGTTTGATTCAAATCAGGTCAAATGTTTGGGCTTAATCAAAGACTTATGTGTGTCACTTGTCCAATATCCTACCAAAACCATCTTAATGGATATTGTAGTTGCTAATATTCCACCAAAGTATGGTATGTTATTGTCTAGATCTTGGGGTGCAAAGCTTCAAGGATCTTTACGGTTAGACATGTCCTACGCTACTATTTCAATGTTTGGTCAACCCAAGAGACTATACAGAGAAACCTTAATGAAGTACGTAGTAAGTAGCCAAGAGAAACCTCAAAATTTCCCTATCTACTCAATACATTCAGATATGGATTCTTTTATCCTTTACAACACTGAAATTAATTCCCCATGTGAAGTAAAACTCCTAGCAGGTGAAATAGAAGAAACAGTAAATGAAAAGTCTAGTGTCTGAATCCTAGAAATTTCTGGAAATCATCAAACATCAAAGAAATCAGAAAAAAAAAAAAACCGAAAAACCAGATCTCCCTATTGAGCAAATCCTTGAAACTCCAGATACCAATTTTGAATATGAAAACCTTTGGTACTTAGAATTTGATGGTTCTATGAACAAATTAGGAGCAGGGGCAGGAGTCTGGGTGCACAATCTTGAAAACGATCATGCTGAAGGCCATGCCTACAGTCTAAACTTTAGGTGCACTAATAATATGGCTGAATATGAAGCTCTATTGTTCGATCTTAAACTGGTCAAGAAATTGGGAGCAACTAGAGTGTCAGTCCTAGGAGATTCTGATTTAATCATTCAACAGATAAAAGGGAAGTTCTTGACAAATGATCCCTGATTAAGAAAGTACAGAGAAACAACTTTAGAGATCCTCAACACATTTCTAGAAACTCAGCTTTCCAAAATCTCGAGAAAACAGAATTTGCAAACTCATATCCTAGCAATGTTTTCCAGCACCTGTAAATTACCATTTGAACCAAATCATCAATTCACAACAGAAATTAGACACAGGCAAGCTATACCCGATAATGTAAAGAACTGGCAAGTGTTTGAAAGTGATAAATAGATCAACGATTTTTTAACCCTAGAAGAGGAATTTTCCAGCACTAACGTAGATGGAGATACACTTAGTGAGTTTGATCTAGCAAATCAGATAGAAACAAACATTTCAGCAGAAGATGCAACTCAAATGCTTCATCCAACGAAATTTACCAAAGAGGAAATACAAGATCTGAAAGAAACAGATGTTGATGAGATTATTGAAGAAGAATCTGAAATTATCAATTTGAAAGACAATCATTTGCCCAAAGGATTAACTCTGTTGGAAGATCTCTTTGATTTCAACGATATCCCAAAGAAACCTCAGATGGAACCTCCAAAAGCAGACATTGAAGACTTCAACATAGGAACTGAAGAGAGTCTAAAAATGGTAAAATTGTCCAAATCTTTTCCCCCTAATCAAAAACTTAAGTATGTTGAACTGATTAAAGAATTCCAGGATGTTTTTACCTGGAGCTATGAGGACCTCAAGTCTTATGACAGCTCTGTAATTCAGCATACAATACCCCTCAAGGAAAATAAAAAACCATTCAAACAAAAGCTTAGAAGAATCAACCCTGTACTGCTTTCTTTAATTGAAAAATAAATCAAACGAATGCATGATGCAGGGATAATTGCACCAATCAGATTTTCAGAGTGGGTATCTAATTTAGTGCCTACTAGGAAGAAAACAGGGGAAATCAGATTATGTGTTGACTTAAGAAATCTAAACAAGGTTTCTTTGAAGGAAAACTACCCTTTACCCAAGATGGATCATATTTTACAAAGAGTAGTAGGTGCTTCTAGGATTTCACTTTTGGATAGGTTTTCAGGTTTTAATCAGATTCTGGTTCATCCTGATGACCAAGAAAAGACTGCATTTACAACACCATGGGGTACCTTCAAATATGTTAAAATGCCATTCGGACTCAAGAATGCAGGGGCCACCTTTCAACGTGCAATGGACATAGCTTTTGCAAAAGAGATTCACGATTTCTTGGTTGTATACCTAGATGACCTCACTGTGTTCTCTAGATCAGATCAGAAACATTTAGATCATTTGAGACGAGTGTTTTTAAAATGCAGAGAGTATGATATTTCATTAAATCCAAAAAAGTCTTTGTTTAGTCTACAAGAAGGCAAACTGTTAGGCCATATCATCTTCAAAGATGGCATCAGAATTGATCCTGCTAGAATAGAAGCTATTCGACAAATACCCCACCCCAAAAATGTCAAAGAACTTCAAGCTTTCCTAGGGAAGATTAATTTTCTGAGAAGATTCATACCTAATTTGGCTGAGTTAATTAGATTGTTGAACAACATGTTAAAAAAGGATTCAAAGGTTAAATGGATAGTAGAGGCCAAGCACGCATTTGAAGAAATTAAAATGGCTTTAACCAGAACACCAGTCCTTACCAGTCCAAAGTTCGACAGAGACTTCATAATTTTCTCATTTGCATCAGAACACACTATAGTAGTTGTTTTACTGCAAAAATATGATCAAGGATGTGAAAAACCCATAGCCTTTTTCAGTAAAGCACTTAGAGATGCACCTCTAAATTACAAAATCATGGAAAAACAGGCTTATGCACTTGTGAAAGCTATTCAAGACTTCAGAGTCTATATATTGTACTCCCATGTAGTAGCTTATGTACCAAATGTTGTGGTTAAAGATATACTGACTCAGGACAGAATTGAGGGCAAACAAGGTAAATGGATAGCTAAAATATTGGAGTATGATATTGAGATAAAACCTACAAAGCTTGTAAAAGGATAGGGACTAGCTAAACTCATGGCTGAAACAAACTTTTAAGCCCTGGATATTAATGAACTGGATAACGAACAGGAGATGGCGACACCACAAATCAGCCAGGCCAAGTTAGAATCACCTTGGTATGATGATATAATTCATGTATTATTAAACTTGTAGGCTCCCACAGGGCTATCCAGAACAAAGAAAAGGTTTTTAAAGATGAAAGCTTCAAAATTATGTATTTTAGATAATGTTCTTTTTTGGAAAAATCATGAAGGTATTCTATTGAATTGTTTAATAAAAGAAGAAGCTAATAAAATTCTCAAAGAATTTCATGCAGGGGACTGCGGTGGACACCTTTAGTGGAAATCAACTGCAGACAAAATCCTAAGGGTTGGATTTTACTGGCCAACCTTGTTTGCTGATGTAAAGAAGTTTGTCACTGCTTGCCACAAATGCCAAATTTTTGAAGGCAAAAGGAAGTTGTTACCTTTACCCTTGAGACCAATTTCCATTGAAATACCCTTTCAACAATGGGGTTTGGACTTCATTGGAGAAATCCATCCTCCCTCTTCTGGCCAACATAAATGGATCCTTACTGCCACAGACTATTTCACCAAATGGATAGAAGCCATTCCTTCTAGATAGGCCAATGATACAGTGATCATAGGATTCTTAGAAACCAATATCTTGTCTAGGTTTGGCTGTCCTGAAAAGATCATAACCGACAATGCTGCTGCCTTCAAGTCCAAGAAACTGATAAATTTCTGCAGCAAATACCATATCACCTTAGGCCATTCCACAGCCTATTACCCTCAAGGTAATGGTCTAGCTGAGTCCTCTAATAAAATCCTGATCAATATCAATAAGAAACTGTTGGAAGAGAACAAGAAAAACTGGCACAAGAAGCTTACAAATGCACTATGGGCAGATAGACTTACTACAAAGAGATCTATTGGAACTAGCCCTTATGAGTTAGTTTATGGCATGGAGGCTATATTTCCTTCATCTTTAGGAGTTCCCGTGATAAAATTACTGCAAGAATCTCAGGTGGAACCCAATGACATTCAAAGGAGAATAAATCAGACCATCCATTTGCAGCAGACTAGAGAAGAAGTGCACCAAAGATCCCAAGTGTTACAAGAAAAACTCAAGAAAATATTTGACAAAAGGACCAAAGTAGAAGACTTCTACATTGGAGACAAAGTTCTAAGGTGGGATTCCACAAGAGAAGACAAAGGAAAACATGGGAAGTTTGACTTCCTATGGAAAGGGCCATTTATCATCCATGCTTTGCAAGGCAACAATACTTACTTTCTGAAGAGCCTGGATGGCACAGAAACAGAAGAAGGACTAGTGAATGGCCGGATGCTGAAACATTACTTTGATCCAGTTTTTTGATAAATTTTGACTCTAACAGGTACATACTATATCCTTGATAATGTCACAGTTTTGGATTGGATAGAAACTTGTTGCAGCTGAAGCCCGAAGAGAAGGTCCTAAGCTTCACAAGTGTGTTGTCATACATACAATAAAGCAACCAAACAAGGGAGATCTCAAAACATAGTTAAAGTTACTCACAAGGCCATCTGACCTGTTGTTCTTGACTTTCCACCAGGGAAAGCCATCCCCATGTGGAGCCACTATTATACTGCTATACCAATAAGTGCCATATTTCATGATTGACTGGTTGAGCTCTGTAAATATGTTCATCCTTTCCTTGCTGTAAAGTTTTCCATATTATCAAAAAATCAAAAAATTAAAAAATGTAAAGAGGGTATGCCCTAAAAGAAAAATCAAAGGGCAAAAAGAATAAAATGGTCAAAAGAAAAAAATGAGAAGAAATGAACCCCAAATAAAAAGGACCAGGAAAGTGTGCAAGTCCAAAATGCCAATACTATTTCATTTTTCTATAATTAAAGCATTGTGTGCAGCTTGTTGAACTTTATGCCACAATTGATGAATGGCCAAACAGCTTAATCTTGGCTAGTTCATGTCTGAATTTTCTGTTTTAGAGATAGAGAATAAAATCTGTCCAAACTGTTTAATCTTGGCAGATAAGTAGATAGGCAGAGAAGCAAAGGAGCTCAACTGTTTAATCTGAGCCCTTGGAAGTAATAAGTGCAGACTCAGGTAGGCTTACCATGCAAGAGAAAAGAAAAGTTGAAAAGGGTTTTCTAGTCCAAGTGCACCCAATAAAAGAAGGAAAAAATGTTAGGCAAAGTAGACAGGGTAGGTAGATTGTTGTTGCAGAATGAGACTTGTGATAGATTTTGTCTCTCAAAGTGTTAATCTTACCTCTATCACAAGTGCCGTGACATTATTTTTTATGCAACTCAAGCGAGGTAGATTCATAACTAACTTCCCTTCAAGTTTTTCCCCAAAACATTCACTAACTTCCCCAAAGGTATTAATATTTTCTTAAAATCCTTGAACCACTCATTTCATTTCAAAGTGATTTCCTAAGTAAAAATCTGTTTCACTTAGAGAATAGTCATATTTCTCATATAAAAACACGTTTCCCTTTTAGCCTAAGTTTTTTAACCATATGACTTAGCGCTATCACTTTCATTTATTCTTTCATATTAACTCTTGACACTATTATATAAATCCCATGCAAATTATTCCCCTTCCCATATTATGTAAATACATTAAAAATCCCGATGTCATTACATATCCCCGCCCCCGGTTGAAATATAACCATATCCATACTTGTCAGGAATTAATGGTTCATTCGGAACCTATTAATAGCCCTCCCACACATACAAAGGATTAATTAACCACCTGGGTTAATTAAAACCACCCTGCCAACCAATAAAAACACCCCCGATGCATTAAAAACACTGTTTTATTACGGTCGGGCCCGCACTTTAAATCCTCCGCCATCTCCATGCACCGTCAACCGCCCGATCTCCGCTCCACAATCCGACGGTTGACGATCATTTCGCGACCCCCTCCATCGCCAGGTTTTAACTCTCGGGGAACCAGCGGTATTGCCCCCATACCCATGCCACGCGTCACTCTGTCGCTGTGATCGCTCACCCGCCGCCCGAAACTGCCCAGCCCCAAAGCGGTGCGGGAAAAACCATTTACCGCCCCCTGCTGACGTCACTGCCATGTCATTTGTCCTGTACCCTTTGCTGATGTCATCCATCCTTCGAACCAAATAATTCCCACCAAAATTTCATTTTTGTTCAATAAAGGGAAAAAGGTCAATTTTGTTATTTTTTTTCTGCATATGGCGCAACGCGCGCTCTATGTGTAAAATCGACCGAATCAAATTTTCTAGTTTCAAACCGCCTCCCACTATAAAGCTCCAACAACAAGCCTGCGACCTAAACCAAATTGCCATTTTACAGTCTTCTTCCTTTTTAATACAGTTTGAACCAGCACCGAGGGACTTTCGAGCTCGCGGAAGATACCAACAAAGATTTACAGGGATATTTTGCTACCCCCAGCCAGTGGGAACCTGCAGAGACATCAATTGCAAAGGAAAGGTGGTGAAAGGACATGTTAGCAGTTCTAATTTGCCAGACAGCGGTGACTAGGGTCAATTCCGCATTGAAGAAGATGAAAACAAATCAAAGAGTAACAATACAAGCATTAAAGTGTATCAGTGCAGAATTAAAGGCAGCAGATCAAAATTAAAGAACACATTCAATACAGATAGTCAGCGCAGAGCTACCACAGAAGACAGCTGCAAGCCGCACCCTAAAGAGCCAGCCTCCAGCACAACAACAGTTATCTTTCTCGAGCCGCTTCTATGTTACTTATAGACTAATTTAGGTTAAGATCTAGAGATTATCTCACAGCTTTTATGAGATATCGATTGTACATATTTTGTTGTATAAATACCCCCTTCATTAGAGTTTTGGAGAGGTTGGGTGTGTGTAGATTTCCTAGACTTTGTTGTAACTCAAATACTTTGGAATAAAGATCTATTAGAATCAACTATTGTTTGGCCCACTGGATGAAGAATTGAAGCGGAGGACTTGTCACAAAATTCTTGAATCAAATCTCGGATCAATAAGTCCCTTATATCTTGTGTTTTACAGTTTTCTTGTTTACTATATCATTTGTGTTTCATAATCTGAATGGTAAAGAAAAAGATTAATTCAGAATTTGTTTAGCTGCACTCTGTTCTCAGTCTTTATTATTCTCTGTGTTTTCTTCAGAATTAGCATAAATAGTGAATTCTCAATTGCTCATGTTTCCTGATTCTCTCATGTTGATTATCTGGTGAAGAATTCTTAATTTCTCCTTGTCAATAATCATCCATTTTCCCTCTTTCAATATGTTGAAGGATTCTTAACTGCCCTTCACCCATTTGAACCCATTCCATCTGCTTCAAATCTTTTATTTTGTTCCCTGTTTGACTACCTTACTCTGTGAAGCCATCCTCTGTCAAGAGACCGAATCCAGAAAGCCTGTTTCTTTGACTCCATCATGCCCAATGGACCGAACTGACTATTTTACCTCACTGTTCTACTAGATCTCACCACCCAAAATCAAAACAAAACCCTTGAATTTCATAACTAGCCTAACACCTTCAAAAACAAATCTAAATCATAAAGAGATAGCCTTCTCTGGATACAGATTGGCTAGAGTCTGTATCTAAAAGATTGGTCTGTGGTTACCTCGGCCGTATTCCCTTTCTTACAACTTTTGGGAACAACCTGAGTGATAACACCACCAAACCAAGGTAGTGCCTCCAAGGCATAGGCTTGCCAGCTGAATCTTGCTCTTGTCTGAATCGATATTCTTCACTTTTCAATAAACATCAATTTGTCTAATCCAATTGTCCAGCTTTTCTGCATTCAACTCTCCATCATATATAGGTAAATCAAATTTAACATCTAGTTTGATCAAAGATGCTTTCTTTTTGTGTTGAGGGATATTAGGAGGTGTGAGAAAGCTTTCCTCTTTCCCTTTGCCTTTTGAGTGGTCATGGAAGTGAGACTCATCTTCTCCTTTGTCTTGTTTAGAGCCTGATGAATCTTCATCCTTGTGTTTTCTAAAGTCCCTACACATTTCCTCTACCATGGACTTTATGGCTAGGAAACTATCTATGAATTGAGGGTCTGGCCCCATAGAACCTTCCTCTGACATTGTCTTCCGAGGATAGACTCTCCCAATTTCAGGATTAGTTTCGACCAACTCTCCTCCTAATTTGAGCTTTGATCTAGTTAGCATTCAACAGCTAAATCCAACACAAGCTTGTCTAACCTTAATAGCCTAAAGCTCTGATACCACTTGATTTGAAAATCACTCGTGAGTGATCTCAGTTAAATAATTAATGAATGAAGGTATTACAGACTCATGTGTTGGTGTGTGTCTATGTTATTTTAGGCAATAGATCGATCAGATTGCAAAATACACAGACACTGGAAAATGGAAAACAGTAAGGGAAACACAGTAAGCAAATACAAGAACACAACACATTAATAAGGAGTTCACCCTATTCTCCAGGGCTACGTCTCTAGTCCAGCTTCAGTGGTGGCCTTCTTTCATTGTGTCTTTAAAGCAAAGATTTACAGTGAGGAGCTCAATTTGAGTCTCCTGAAACAGATAATGCTTGGTAGGGTGGTTCTTGGATTCCCCAAGCCACTAGAGTGCACAAACTCTTTCCTTACCAAATCTTGACCTCTCTGGTCTTTAATGGGAGGAGTCCAATGTGGTACTCAATTCCCAACAAATCCTCACAGGGATTGCTTGAACCTCTCAAGCCTTTTGTCTGCTCGATGCTGCCTTACACTGCAGGTCAGCTCGGCTCTCTGTTTTTATGCCTCTTGCTTCACTGTCTCTTTCGCTTTTTTTCACTGTTCCCTTCTCTGGTTCTTCCTGCTCTGTTCTCTATCTGTTCATGGCTTAAATCCAATCTGTCCTTGATGGTTCGCTTCCTCTTCCACCCCTTCAAATCGCCTACTGTTGTTCACTTGGAGTTCCCTGCCTCTGCATCATCGCCAACGTCTCACAGGGAAGTGGCCACTTGTCCTCTCACGAACTGCGCCAGCTCTTCCTTAACGGTTCGGTATTTCGGTTACGTTGTGAAATGACTCATCCGCAACTCAGCGGTCAAATCGGACTTCAGAATTTTATATGCCACGGCTTAATTCCCCCATCAAATCCAGTTTCCCATCGGGCACAATCTCTGCCGTCAAATATGGAGCCCCCTAGATCCTACGGTGTTCGCTCTTATCGTGCGGTTAAATTGCTCGTCCGTTAGCCCACGATGAGAGGTGGTTTTCTCTCTGATCCGCTGGACACTTGTCGTGCAATGTATGTAATCGCTCGTCCTCCTGCAAAATCCGCTTATCGCCCAATATGCCTCCTATATTCCACCGTTTTTGGAGCGCGGGACTAGTATTTTGCCTTAGCGCTTTCCCTACGGTTTCCCGGCTTCCCATGCGACCGAGCACTCGAGGCTTTTCCTTCTCGATGGGTTTTTCGCAGCGATGCACTAACCGCGCATCAGAAACGACCTCCATTTTCCGATCCAGGCTTCCTAACTACTAGTTTCTGTCCTGCGTGGTCTCCATGGGCCTCGGTTAGTGTGCTTTGACCAAGGTCCTCGTCATTCCTTGCTGGCTACAAACTGCCACTGTCCAGAGGTCTTCCTAGTAGCTCTTTGTTCATAAATTTTGAATTTTGTCCTGATTTGATACAGTCATAGCACTTTGCTAATTTTCATGGATCCAATTCGGATCAACAGCGCGAGGCTGCAGAACGGTGCGCGAAGCCTCCAGACCACATCTAGACATCCCAAGGGTGCGGAAACCTAGTTCCAGCACCCTCCCCTGCTACCTCAGGTGAGACCTCAGTCCGCGCTCCGCGGGCTGTTGCCGAAAGGGCCAGTAGTTGCGGGATTTGTTTGGCTACATAACTCTTCTTAACCTAGGTCAGGCCTAATTAAGCCAACAAATGGTTCTGTTGCTGGGACCGGGATCTGCCTAAGGGCTGTCTGATGTGGAAATGCTGGAACTCTATATATAAAGAATTTAAGGGTCGAAGGGATCAGGAACAATAGTAGTTCAGAGTACACCGACGCGCAAACCAGGGTTAAAAATGACCAGCGTGATCCAGCTACCGGTATTCAAAGGAGTAGGAAGAGAAGATCCAAAACAATTTTGGTTTGTGGTGACAATGGTATGGGACACACACAGAGTTACCGATGATAGTATCAAAAAGGCTACTTTAGTTAGCGCACTGCAGGACCGAGCGCTGACATGGTATATAAAGTACTCAAGCAATCACCCGAATGCGGGGAAAGCAGAGATCCGGACCGAATTGAAGAAAGAATTTAGCCAGGCAAAGTCAGAAACATAGTCGATCATAGGGTTCAAGGAGATTGCAATGATACCTGGTGAAACCCCGTGGGATCTGGATCAAAGACTGAAAAGTACCATTCGCGAAGCGAACATGACACTGTCGGATGCACAACACTACGCTTGGTTTGTGGCGTCATTGACACCACATCTAAGGACGACTTTGTCACAACAAAATATCTCAACCCAGGCTGAAGCATTGGAGACAGCGATGAGGTTGCACGAAACTCTGTTACAAGACCTGGGGTTGGGAGTTTAGCAAATCCAAGCGCAGATACAAACCTTATGTTTATAAATGAAGAAGTTAAAATAGGAACAGACACCTCGCCCAGAAGCCCGGGAGGAAGTATGGTGTATAAAGTGTAGAAGCCAGGGTCACGATAAAGATCACTATCCAGTCTTTGCAAACTATGTGGCAGTGGGGGGACCAACGCCATTGCGACCAGAGGTACTGGCAGGGCCAAGCACGGCGCCCACATTCTAGTTCGTGATATGTTAGGAGGGAGGAAAGCATGCCATGGACAACTGCCATCTATTACAGGACATGAGACAACCACCCCCTAGTGGCTATTTTGTAACTTTTGCAGATCTATGGGCCACGAGGAATGAGACTACCGTAGTTATCAATTATTGATGGACCAATCACCAACCTACAGAATGCAGACTAAGGCGCAAGGTCAAGATCCAGCCGTGGTGATTGTGCGCAGTGGGTTCCAGGGATGCGGCCGAGGAAGGGGTGAAATGGGGCTAGGAAGGGGTCACGGGCAGCTAATCTGTTACAACTGCGGAGGACGAGGACATTATGCGCGGGATTGTACCAACCCAACTAGAATATCATGCACTTACTGTGAGCAATTCGATCATGAGCTGATAGATTGCCCCACACTGATAGCACAAATTCGTGAAAAAAGGGCAGCGCCACCTACGACAACGCAAAATGTACAGATGATGAGGTCTGAACCCCGCGATGAAGACCCCAAAGTAAACATGGTACTAAGGAGTGGCGCGACCATAGGAGAGGAAAAAGGGAACTTAACTAAGGAGGACGCAGGGGTTGGTAGGGAGACATATCTGGAAGCTAGGGAGAGCTTCGCGGAGGTCTCTACCCCGGGTAGTAGGGATCAGCCTGAGCCAGACAGGGATCCCTCGATGCTAACTACCTTTTTAGAGACATGCATAAAATTGCTTCGTGACAACAGGGCAGTTAAAGGCTTACAAGAATTGATAAATAGATGCACAGGGTGGAGTGAACCTCGCGTAGTTCGAAAATTCGAAAGACATGCATCGCGGACTGGGCAGGAAATGTGATTAACGACGCAGATTGGTGATTATGAGATGGATTAGTTCATTCTGGACCTAGGCTCAGATGCAAACATATTGCCTAAACAGACTCGGGAGTGCATGGGTAAGCCTACACTACAATGGTCTCCTATTCAATTGCGGATGGAAAACCATCAGAACATTCTGCCCATGGGAAGGCTTCAAGGAATTACAGTATATATCGACAGTGCGAGCACCTAGACGAACTTTGAAGTTATTGAAATCATGGATGAAAATAGCCCTTACCTTGCATTATTAGGAATAGATTGGGTCACCGACATGAATGGGGTTATTAATTTAAAGCAATGGAAGATGATATTTGAGAAGAAGTCGCTCTGTGTAGTCATTCCGCTGGATCCGACCGAAGGACCGCACTACACGGAACCTGTACACAATGAAGAAGGGGACAATGGATTGGATTGTATCTACAAAATTGTTGCACATAGGCAAAAAGGGGACAAGCCAACAGAGGAGAGGAGAATATCACGGGGCTATGCAAGATCTTGCACCGGCGATTCAGATGAAGAAGACGAGCGGTGGCGTAACAGGTTGAACAGAGTAACCACGTTACACTACAACATGATGACCAAATCCCTGTATTGCGTTAGAACTCAGGACCGCAAACTGCCGATGTATGATGGGTTGACAATAGTAGATGAATTCTTGACGAAGTTCGAAAGCGCGGTACCAGAGCACCAACGTTTGATGCGTTAAAATGGACATTGCACGTGACACCTGCATGATGGTGGGGTACTCATGAAGGAACTTTCGAAGACTGGCACGGTTGCAGGCGCATGATGCAGATAAGATTTGGGAAGATGGAACTACGAATAACGGAGAAATACGATGGACTAGATGACCCATGCATGCACCTTACCAGATGGACCAAAGCTTATGGCGAGAAGCCTCAACCAGAGTGGGTGCACTTATTTTATCATACCCTGGATGTCATCCCAAGGAACTAGTATACTGAAACAGAGCGTCGACATGACACCGACAAGTGGGATATCTTGCGCGAAGGGTTTCTGTTGACATTCCTCTTTGAAGACCAATGGATGGATACCATGGACGACATGTTACAGCTGGTGAACGCCGCCATTTTCAAAATGGCACTAGAACCAGAATAAAAGGTGCAGCTAGACTGGTCGTGACAGCTGAGCCAAGACCTGGAATGTTACAATGTACAAGTAGAAGATGATGAGGACAACCCGCGAAACATCAATATTCCAGAATCATAGGGGATCTGTGAGGTGCGCGAACCCGAAATTGAAGATCCGGACATGATGGTGCCGTTGAAAACGAAACAATTAAATATCGGAACAGAAGAAGAGCCGAAGTATGCAACGCTTGGGGACTATTGGGACAACACCAGGATGGAAAAGGTCATCGAGTTGCTTCAGGAATATCGAGATTTATTCCCAACAAAAATCACGGAGTTAAAAGGGATGCTAGGATACCTGGGAATGATGAAAATAACATTGAAGCTAGATGCGAAGCCAGTTAAGCAGTGACCCTACCGATTGAATCCAAAATACAAAGCAAAGGTTCGTGAAGAATTGGACAAGATGTTGGTAGCAGGAATCATTGAACCAGTCGAGGAGTCCGACTGGGTAAGTCCTATGGTGGTGCAGGAGAAGAAACAAAAGGGTGAGATTCGCATTTGCGTGGATCTCAGGAAGCTCAATGATGCCTGTGTTAATGATCCGTTCCCGACACCCTTTACAGATGAGGTACTGGAAAATGTGGGGGGGTAGGAAGCCTACTCCTTCACGGACGGGTTCTTCGGGTACCACTAGATCAATATCACACTAGAGGACAGGAGTAAAACAACGTTCACCACTAAATGGGGTTGTTTTCAGTATACGGTGATGCCCTTTGGACTGAAGAATGCGCCGACGATATTTTCCCGCATTGTGGTAGCTGCATTCAAGGAATTTATACACAAGTTCTTAGAGGTCTACCTTGATGACTGGACCATATTCGGACTGGTGAAGAAACATATCGCGAGCTTACGGTTAATGTTGGATACTTGCCAACGACACCAGATTGTGCTAAACCTAAAGAAGTGTACTTTCCTCATCCCCTTCGGGAACCTGCTTGGCCATGTGGTTTGTAAGCAAGGTTTGATGGTGGATCCGACAAATATCGCTATCATACTCAATCTACAAGCACCGCGGAGTGTCAAACAACTACGTGCCACATTGGGACACACGGGCTACTATCGAAAGTTCATAAAAAGCTACACCCAGATCACGGCTCCAATGGAACAATTGCTGAAGAAGGATGCTACTTATTGCTGGAATGAGGAGTGCAACAAAAGTCTGGAAACGCTTAAGGAAAAGATGGCATCTGCCCCTATATTGGTCTTTCCAAAATGGGACGTCGAATTTCATGTGCATGTCGACGCATCGTGTATCACGTTGGGGGCAGTACTTACTCAACCAGGAGTGGAGGGAATTGACCACCCGATTGCATTCGCAAGTCGTCGGTTGTCAAAAGTGGAGAAGAATTACTCCACTACTGAGTGAGAGGGATTAGTGATGGTATACGTGCTTCAAAAATACTGCCACTATCTGCTCGGAGGCCACTTTAAGATGTATACTAATCACTCGGTGCTAAAATACCTAGTGAATAAGCCTGTGTTGGGGGGGCGCATTTGTAGGTGGTTATTGTTATTCCAAGAATATGACTTCGAGGTCGTCGTAAAGCCGGGACGTCTAAACGTAGGCCTGGATCACCTGTCCCAAATTGAGACTGGCGAAGAACCCACAAGTTTAGAGGACGGACTCCTGGATGCACAGCTGTATGCAGTGTGCGTAGCGGATGGCCACTTTGAGGATATAATCCATTTCTTAACTACAGGAACCGCGTCGCAGGGATATTTTGTTCAGCAGAAGAAGGAATTAGTGATATGTGCAACAGACTTTACCATGATTGTAGGGCACCTCTACAAAATGCACAACGATGAAATATTACGCAGGTATGTCCCAGAGTTCGAGCGAGGACAGATCTTGGCCAAAGCACATGGGGGGGTTGCTAGCGGACATTATGCAGGTCGCGCCACGGTCCAGAAGATTTTTCGCGCAGGATTATGGTGGCCTACTCTGCATCAAGATTCAAAAGAATACTACTGATCCTGTGACGTATGTCAACGGATGGGGAAACCATTGCAGAGTGATGAAATGGCGCTCAAGCCACAAATGATGTTGTTAGAGCGTAAATCCACCTCCGACTGAGAAAGGCAGGTCTAGGGTAACATCAAACCAAGCTTAACCTGGTAGCTAGCCCTACCAGGTCGAGAGAGGGCTCTCTCCTTGTCAATCTCATGAAAACATAGCAAATGAGGCTTGAGATGACTGATGTAAAGACTAATTTTAGGCTAGGTATATGCTCAGAGGAGTTTGATTGAGTTTTATGGTTGATTGCTGGATCAAATGTGAAGACCGTTTTGGGTCCAGGGAATGGACTCAGTCTTGCAGAGGGTTCTGTGGGGCGAGGTAGGAAAGTGTGGAGCACCTGGAAGGTATGCTTTTTGACAAGCAATCTAGTGGTTTTTCAATATTTCTAACCTTTTCTGCATTATGAGTCTAAAAATATAAGGGTTTTGATAAATTGTGTGAAAATGGACAAACAAAGCTCAATCACTAATAATTGATGTTTTCTATGCAGAAGGACGCGGAAATAGGGAATTATCGAGTAAAAACGAGAAGCGAAAGGAAAGCAACTGTTGTCCCGTCGACAGGGAACCGGATGCGGACAAGATCAAGTAAAATTAGAGCCGAATAATCCAGGAAAAGAACGCAGGATACTGTGACGGAGAACGCAAGAAGGAAAGAGGAGAACTGAACGATTAGCGAATCCCTCAGGATCTTCGATCCTGAGGGATCGCTGCTTTAAGCTTATCTTTTGTATCTAGACATCTCCGTCATTTCTGTTATATAAAGGTACCACGCCATCGAGCGTGGGGGACGACTGTTGTTATAATTATAAACTCAGAACGACTTTGATCATTGAGTTTTGTAAGATTTGATTTTGTATACTTTTGTTAATGCAATCAATATAAAGGATTTGGTGTTCACTTCGTTTCTGCATCTGAAGTAACTCTAAGCAGTGTACCATTGGTAGCCAAGGGCCCAGCTCCGACGGTCACTTGCTGTTGTATCATACGGTGATTTGTGTGGTTTGCTTATTTCTCTTGTTTCAGTAATCCGATATATCTTTTATATGATAGACTATGCTTCTTAATTAATATCTGAATCTGAATAAGTTCTGTAATTCACGTCTCTGTATTACACAAACTGAATCTATTCGAATTGCGTCCATTTCTACAGCAAGATATTGGTATGAATGTTATCATTATTGGATTCATATAAAATAAGTATTTGTGAGGCTTGAAGATAATATCACTTTGTTCAAAAACATAGTCACATCATACATCACTCTCGGATCGCTACAGTAGTATAGACCATGTACATACTTCGAAGTTTGCTGTTCCATTTGGGTTTGCTGTTCCATTTGGGTTTGTTGTTCCATTTGGGTTTGCTATTCCATTTGGGTTTGCTGTTCCATTTGAGTTGTTGTTCCAATTTATATGATTGACGTTTCCTGTTTATGCTAGTTTGTTGTTCCATTTCATTACTGTTGTTCTATTTGATTACTGTTGTTCCATTTTAAGAATTGCTGTTCCATTTTACTTTCGCTAATCTGCCTTTATTGCTTTCGCGTGATAGCAGGCCTAAGGCTGTCGTGAGCCCAGCAAGACGCTTCCTAGCTCCCTGACCTATAAGCCCATGCTTTGGTTTTCTTTCTTTATCAGTTTCTAAAGGGAAGGGTTATTGATTCCGTACCCTTGACTGATCATCTGCCTGGTGTGGTTTCATTTTCTGAATTGATTTAGCTACAGCTTAGTGTTTGTTTCCTTTCAAGTCATTAGAACGTTATACTACCGAGCACTACTTGGACAGAACAGCCTCGGATTGAGTTACTCCTTGAAAGAACAAAACGATCCCGGATTGACTTAATAATGTGGAATAATTGGTGGTGTGAGAGACCCTAGTTATCGCTCTACATTTTGGCGCCGTTACCGGGGAAGGGGTAATAGCCATTTGTCCTTTATAGAAGTAGTGCGCAAATCTGCTAGGAGGGAGTTGGATTTTAAAAACGGAAGGTAAGAACCTGCGTACGGAGCATGTAAAAGCCCTGCTCCACCGTCCGCTCTCTTAGTAGAATTGTTCGTTAAGTAGGATTTAGCAGTTTAATTGGAGTGCATGACTAAGCAGAAAAAGTTAGAGAAAGATCAAAAGCCTCCATCCAAAGCTAAGGGGCCGGTGACCCTTGGACGAACGACCTTCATAGACGAAATCTATAAGAGAGCCGACTCTCAGCCATCAGTAGGTTATAAGAAAGCTAATTCTAAACAGCCTACTAGTTCCCTTCAGGCCTCGGGATCACCATCCGAAGCCTTTGCTGAGGTGCACAGTCGAACAGAGGAGCAGGATTTTCAAAAAATTGAAAATTTGACTCCTGGACCATTGCACAAAGGGACCCAAAGTAACCTTTGTGAAGGAGAAGGAGAAACAGGGGAAATTGAGGAACCTAGATCTCCTATTGAATTAAACCAGCCTTTAAATAGCCCGGACAAGGGAAGCGCTGTGAAAATCCTTGTTGAAGGAATTCATTCACCACAGACAGTTGGGGCCATTATCATCCCTGATCAAGGGAGTGGTGTCAAGACAATCCCTGTTAAGACTACCCCTCCTCAACCAAGGAACACTCTCTTGGAAATTCCTGAAGATTACTGGCATATATTCGATCCCATGGCGCAGAATCAGCCAAATACCCAGACCTCCACATTGCAATATCCGATAGTATATTCTGCAGCAAATGCGCCCATGAAAGCCATCCCTCTCCAGCATATTCCCACATTTCATGGCCTCACATCAGAAGATCCGGACGCATTCTTGTTCGAATTTGATGTATTATGTAGAGGATACGATTACACCACCGATCCCCAGAAACTGAAATTGTTCCCCTCTACATTAAAAGGGGCTGCGTTAAGATGGTTTATGGGCTTAGGTGGTGGGGTTATTAACAATTGGGATCAAATGAAAGAAGCATTTTTAAAGAAATATCAAGATTAATGTAGGTCGAGAGAACTAAAAGATGAAATCTTTCAAATGTCAGCCAGACCAAACGAAACCTTAGAAGAATATGTGGAACGTTTCCAATATAACTTGCAAAGATCCCCTTATGCATCGCTACCTCTGCCTGATAACGTGTTGAAAACTGCATTAATTAGAGGTATGAAAGAGCAATGGATCGAAACGTTAAACATTATGGGGAAAGGAGACATTTATCAGGAAAATTTTGCTGATATCATTGATCTGTGTATCAGGGGCTCAAGAGGCAGCACGAGGATAAAACCAGCGGAATATGATCGCTTCCCCAGAGATAACAGAACATTAACAGAGGGAGTAACACGGGTGGAACTTGGAAATTTGCTAGAAAATTTTAAAACTGATATCCTGGGAACATTAACTACACAACTTGACATTGTGCAGGCTAAACAGAAGCAAGCCGAGGCAGAGCAGAATCTAGCCATTTTTTGCCCACGATGTAGGAAGAAACACAGCCATAAGGAATGCCCACTGGATACAATCCAAATATGTGCTATCTGCACCAAGGACCACCTGACCGAAAGTTGCCCTTCACTTCCTGGTTTGAAGGAAGTATACAAAGAAGCAGAAGAGGAGTCAAAACCAGTATATTTTGTTAACCAGCGTCGTCAATGGCAGCCTAGGCAATCAGGTATGTTTTCAGACCCCTCCTCTTCTTTTCAACCCCCGCAGTTCAATACTCAACAACAGAACATGTGGCAAAACCAGTCTCAACCCCCGTTTTCAAATTGGTCACCTCAAATGTTTCCTACTCCGAATCCTTGGATGTCCCAATTTGGTTGGCCAAACTGCCCTTATCCTCCACCATATTGGCAGAATAGTTCCTATCCTCCACAGTGGACCCCTTCCACTTCGCAAAGCTCATCCTGGCAGACAAGCTGGCCAAGATCGACATATCAGCTAGCAGGATCAATCCCACTCCCTCAACCAACTTTGCCAGCTTTACAACAAAATCCCCAGTCTAATCTGAGACCGCAACTCCCAGCCCAACCCAATCCCAATCCTAATAATAGGCCAGTCCAATCCATCCAAATCATAGACACATCAGAGATTGAGTCTGACCTAAGGGAGTGCAACGATCTTCAATTAAGATCTGGACGAATAATAGAAATAGAGGGAGACAAAACAATTCATATTGAAAATCAGTTACCAATAGAACAACCCCCACAACGGGAGGATGAAAATAAAGAGCAAAACAATAAACAAGCAAGTACATCCTCTCCTCCTTTCCCAGAACGATTAGTCATATCTCGACCTATACAACCTCCAGACTTTGACATTTTGGGAGAATTACAAAATTTGTATATAAAGATTCCATTCCTCCAAGCCATATAAGATATTCCTATATATGCAAAAAACATAAAAGAATTATGCATCAAAAAATCAAGGAGGAATACAAATACTAACCCTAGATTCCAAGTAGTTGGTACTTTATCCGACCTACTATCAGGAAAAGAGACACCTATCAAATATGAAGATCCCGGGAACCCAATTGTAACCGTTCAAATCTATGGCCAAACCCTGACTAACGCTCTAGTCGACCTGGGAGCTGCAATCAACATTTTGACAACCTCCACCTGCCAAAAGCTTGGCATCACGTCAGTAGAACCTACTTCTACTCTGTTAGAATTGGCAGATCGATCTGTAGTGCGACCAGAAGGTACTCTGAATGATGTCATGGTTTCCGTAGATTCCTGGGAGTATCCCACAGATTTCCTGGTAATTAATCCTAAAACCCAACTAGATGGACATCCGTTAATCCTAGGCAGACCTTGGCTTGCTACTGTCGATGCCTACATTGGCTGCCGGCAGAGAAACATGACCATAGCTAAAGGACCAGATGTTAAAAATTTAATTTTATATCCTCCAGCTCAGCCAAGCCTGCCAATGATTAAAACTAACTCTTATCCTGTATCATATCTTGCTAACAACATCAGATCTCCATTAACTATACAGAAGGCTTTAGACTTTAAAGATCAAACAGAAGACGGCGCCATTAACAATTTTATTAGTCAAACTGAAGCTAGAACACATATGCAGTGTTTTATGATAGAGGCAGCATTTGACAGTGAGCTAGAAGAAGATCCCTTAAAAGATCCGCATGATCAGACAATACCAGTAACTGTTGTTGCTAATAGTAAAGTAGTGGAAATTGAACCTGGTAAAACTCTGAATATTAACGCCAATCTTACACCAGATCAAGAAATAAAACTTGTTAATCTGTTACAAAAATACAATGATGCATTTGCGTGGGATTACCCCGACATGAAGGGGATTGATCCTCAATTATGCACCCATCACATCTATATAGAGAAAGATGCAAGACCTGTCCGACAGCCACAAAGAAGACTCAACCCTCACCTAAAAGAGATAGTAAAAGACGAACTTCAGAAGCTCTTAGATGTTAACTTTATTTACCCTATCTCTGACAGTAAATGGGTCTCTCCCCTTGTGGTGGTACCCAAGAAAAATGGAAAATGGAGGATTTGCGTCGATTACAGGGAGTTAAACAAGGCTACACAAAAGGATCACTTTCCCCTCCCATTTATAGATCAAGTATTGGACACGTTAGCAGGGAAGAATTTTTTCTCCTTTTTGGATGGCTTCAGTGGATATAACCAAATCCAAATTTCCCCTGAAGACCAGGATAAAACTACCTTTACGTGCCCCTGGGGAACCTTTGCCTATCGTGTATTACCTTTCGGCCTATGTAATGCCCCTGCTACATTTCAAAGGGCTATTCTCAGTATTTTTGCAGATCTAATAAACGATGGACTTGAGGTGTATATGGACGACTTCACACCGTATGGGGATGAATTTGATCCAGCTCTGGATACCCTGGAAAAAGTTCTACAACGCTGCATTGCTACCAGACTCTGCCTGAGCCACGAGAAGTGCTACATGATGATGACGGAAGGGCTCATTCTAGGGCACTACATTTCAGCAGCTGGCATCCAGGTAGACCCTACTAAAATTCAGATTCTTTTGCTCATCCCTACCCCCACTACTCAAACAGAGGTACGTAGTTTCCTTGGATTTTCTGGATATTATAGACGCTTTATAGAACATTATTCACGAATTGCAGCACCTCTATATGCTTTGACAGGTAATGTCGATTTTTGTGGACAGATAAATGTGACCAGGCTTTTAAAGAATTGAAAAAGTTGTCGTCAATAGCTCCAGTCCTTCGAGGACCAAATTGGAATTTGCCATTCCAGATCGCATCGGATGCCTCGGATACAGCAATCGGTGCAGTCCTAGGACAAGAAGAGGATAAGAAGCCATACGCTATTTACTATATTAGCAAAAATTTATCCTCTGCCGAACTCAATTATACTGTTACTGAAAAGGAATTTCTGGCTGTAATTCATGCTGTTAATAAATTCAGGCATTATATTACAGGTTATCCTGTTGTGTTATATACAGATCATTCTGCTATTAAATATCTAGCAAACAAACCTGTCACGAATGCTAGAGTAACTCAATGGTTGATCCTGTTGCAGGAGTTCGACATCACGATTAAGGATCGACCCGGCAAGGAGAACCCTGTAGCCGACTTCCTCTCAAGAATACCCAAATCAATCGAAGCAGCAGCCGTGGAAGATCAATTCCCTGATGAACATCTGTTTGCCATTGCCATTCGAACACCCTGGTATGCTGACGTCGCCAATTACCTTGCAGTGGGTAAGTTACCACAACACCTAACCCCTCAGGAACGAAAGCAAATTGTTCAAAAAAGCACTCGATTTTCATGGATTGGAGACCATTTATTTCATACAGGGGCAGACATGCAAATCAGGAGGTGTATTCGAGAGGATGAGGTCCTAGACATCTTAAAGGCTTGTCATAATGGACCATGCGGGGGGCACTTTGCCGACAAGAGAACAACACATAAAATACTACAGGTAGGGTACTATTGGCCTACAATCTTTAAGGACGCGAAAAAGTTTGTGCAGGCCTGTGATAGCTGCCAGCGAGCAGGAAAACCTGGTCAAGCTGATGAAATGCCTCTGAGACCACAAGTGGTTATTGAGCCATTTGAACGATGGGCTCTCGATTTCGTCGGGCCCATTAATCCACCATCAAACCAAAGGACATACATCCTGGTAGCAACAGACTATGTTACTAAATGGGTTGAGGCTGAATCATTAGCTAGGGCTACAGAAGATTCGGTAATACAATTTTTGTTCCATTTGTTTGTACATTATGGACTTCCGAGAGAAGTAATTACAGATGGTGGACCACAATTTGTTGGAAATAAACTAGCTGCAACATTTAACAATTATCATATCCAACATAAGATTACTACCCCCTACCATCCGCAGGAAAATGGACAAGTAGAAAACAGTAACAAGATAATTGAGTCAATCTTAACAAAGACTATCGCATCACACAGGCGTGATTGGGCTGCTCGGCTACCTGAAGCACTGTGGGCTTATAGAACCACATGGAGAAGTACGACAGGCTATTCACCTTATCAATTGGTGTTTGGGAAACAACCAATCTTTCCTATCGAATTTGAGATCCAAACACTACGAACTGCACAAGAGGTCGGCCTAGATATGAATGAGGCACAGATCAATCGACTACGACAAATCAACGAATTGGATGAGATTAGGCTCTCTGCATTACAAAACACAACATTAATCCAACAGCAACGAGCTAAGTGGCATGATGCACTTATAAATAATAAAGTCTTCCATGAAGGGGACTGGGCTCTGTTATACGATTCTCGGTTCCAGGACTTCCCGGGGAAACTCCAGACTCGCTGGCTAGGACCATATGAGATCCAGAAGGTGCACGACAATGGGACCCTCACTCTGATCACGATTGACGGTTCTGGACATACGTTCAAAGTAAATGGCCACCGATTTCATCTCTATCGAAGACCTCTTACTCGGGAATCCTTTTGTCAACAGCTTCAGCAAGATACTGATTTGGAGATCTTAGGAGAGGAAGTGAAATCTTCCTCACCCATAACTTAAGCAATTCGTTTTTCATAATTTGTACATAACATCCTGTACATATGTTCTTTTCATCTTTGTTTGTAGTATTTTGGTTACCTTATTTTGCACAGCACTGGTTTGATTTTGCTGTTCCTTTTCAAAAGGAACAACACTCGTGTGATTCTGCTGTTCCTTTTCAAAAGGAACAACACTTTTGGTGTTTTGCTGTTCCTTTGCAAAAAGGAACAGCACTTGTTGCTTTGCTGTTCCTTTGCGAAAAGGAACAACACTTTTTGCTTTGTTGTTCCTTTGCGAAAAGGAACAACACTTTTTTCTTTGTTGTTCCTTTGCGAAAAGGAACAACACTTTTTGGCTTTGTTGTTCCTTTGCGAAAAGGAACAACACTTTTTGGCTTTGTTGTTCCTTTGCGAAAAGGAACAACACTTTTTGCTTTGCTGTTCCTTTGCGAAAAGGAACAACACTTTTGCGTTTTGGAATTTTTGTTGCTCCTTTGCGAAAAGGAACAACACTTTGGCGTTTTGGAATTTTTGCTGTTCCTTTGCGAAAAGGAACAACACTTTTTGTTTTGTTGTTCCTTTGCGAAAAGGATGCGCACTTTTTGGCTTTGCTGTTCCTTTGCGAAAAGGAACAGCACGTGTGGATTTTTGTTGTTCCTTTGCGAAAAGGAACAGCACATGTGGATTTTTGTTGTTCCTTTGCGAAAAGGAACAACACTCTTTGTGCTTTGTTGTTCCTTTGCGAAAAGGAACAGCACTCGCATATTTCTTTTTTTCAAGATGCAGAATTTGGTTAATTCCGCTATTTCTTTTCCGCAAGATGAGTCATTCACATGCTTCGCGCAGAGAAGATACCATCAGAACCTTTCTGCTCCTATTTGGACGTTTTGCGATTATGCTCTCCTAAATCCTTTAGATATAGCAATGACATTATGCAATGAACATAAAAGCATGATATACCGAAACCTGCATATCATAAATCGCTATTATTTTAACAGTCAGCATATATAAGAAGACAAGAGGAGGGACATTAACTTTCATCTTTACTGTCATTATCTTGTTCCCGAACCGTGGTTTGGTAGATTTTATCATGTCCATCTCCCTAAAAACTTTCTTGATCATTACTGAGGAATATGAGCAAACGATTTATATCTGTCTGTTGGGATTGTAACACTTCTTCCACCATTCCCCGCTCTTAAGGAGTGCGGAACCACCCTTATGTGTAATTGAACAAAGAAAAGGAGAAGTGTGCTGCAAAAGAAGAATAAAAGAAAAAAATAAAAACAAGATATGAAATCGTCAAATGCAGGATAGGGGGTCTCATTCAGAGCCAGCCTACCATGATCATAAGGATGGAAGCGAAGTGGCATTCCCATTACGGCCACCACATCAGGGATATGGTCCAAAGGTAAAATAACAAGCAAACCTTGGAACAGGAGGTCTCATTACGAGCCGGCCTGACCACGTTTTGTGCCTACCTTTTGAATGGCATTATGGTTATCTGGTCACCAAGCCAGCATAATGGCCTGCATTTTGACAAAGCACTCTTCAGTAGATACACAAAGGATAATGGTTCCGGAGGGTGAGATAAACAACTTTGCCAAGGTTATGAACACCTGTTGGCAGCAGAGCTCTGTTAATGGCATTGGAGTCGTAATATTTACACCAACAGGTATGATATTAAGTATGTTTGTCTTTTATATCCTTTGCATGTATCATATGTCACACCCTGATATAATTATCGCATGAACATTATCACCAATCATGGCAACGAAATTGACAATGACTACTAGAGACTTGGTACAGTTGACAGACGTCCAACCCTCGGTTCCTCATTATATCACACTGGCTTATCTTAAAAGCGATCCATTTTTCTGCCTCGGTTTCGGTACTTCATTGTCCTTTTACAACATGGCATAATTTCTACCTGCTGTACTTTATGATTTGACTCCCGACTGGCTGCTGCTCCTCTCTTTGACGGCTGGGGGCAGCCTATCAGATCGCGGGGGGGGAGGTGACCTCATTACTCCAATGGTTACGTGGCTGCACACCATTCGGGCAAAATAATGACACGATTTAACGGTATGATGATCTCATTCTACGGACTGCCATCCACGATCTTTCTCTTTGCTGCATGCTCTGCGAAAATCCTTCCTAAAAATAGCATCGAGTATCCTCTCTGTTCGGTAAATACTGCGAACAGTTGCTGTTTCATTCCCGAGTTTATTTCTGAGAGTAAGCTATGGGCGGGAAGACAATCCGAAGTGAACCGCACAAGCTGATCGCGTCCGCTGCTGCCCGCGAAATTCTGGAAAATGCAGGATGGTTGAATTACTTCAACCGCCTGCAAGAATCAAATGAGGCTGTAGCATTTGAATTCCTGCAAAATTTGCAGGAAAACCACTCTATAGTCGGAGGAAAGCGGATACAAGTTACGGAGGACATTATTGCAGAAACCTCAGGATTACCAGCTGTTGGACCCAGATGGGAGCTGAAGAAGGAAAGACTGCAGAAAGCAATGGGAATTTTCCAAAGCGAAGGCCAACGTCTTGTCACACGGAATCAGTCAAGGGTGCGGACACAACTGACCTTCCTAGAAGTCTAAGACATTCTAATGACAAACAAAACAAACTGGAGCTATCCTTCTCTAAACATACATTATGATATGAGAAATCAAGTGTTTCGTTCTTACCTTTGTCCAAACGTTGTTGTAGAAGTCCAAGCTTTGTTGATCTGGATGAGCTCCTCCTTTTCTCCAAAACCTGCAATCACCAACAGTCAAACAATTAAATAGAACCTGATTATAACATAAAAAAAAGCATATTCAACATATAGACCAAGGAGTACATGAAATAACCCATAAACAACAAGTTATTGAGAAGAATGGACCAATTTGCATTAAAGGTAATCAAAAGGAACCATTACAACCTGAGCCTTGGTGTTGTGCAAGCTCCTTCCAAGGTCCACAAGAGTTTTCCTCTACTTTGACAAAGCTCACCCACTTCCAAATAGAACAAGTAAAGATGGCAATCTCTCCTCACAAGCTTCTAAATGGGAGTCCTAATTCCTGCAGCATTTACCCTTAGAAATCTATAGCTTTCAACCTTCTTCCTTCTGGCTCAATGCCTCTTTTTATAGTGCTCAAGAGGAAGTTAATCAGGTCCACCATCAATGGGATAGTCCCCCTCTTTGGATGGGATCACTCCCTTATTGATGGGATAAGTTCCTCTTTGATAGGAGTGCATGAACCATCTGGAGGCGCTCAATACACGTCAAACAACCTTCTAGAATTCTCTAGAAATGACCACAAGTAAGTTTTTGAAGATAAAACTTGCGCATTTTAACCTTTTCAGAGGGACGCACCTGCCCCTTTAGATACAGAGCGTCCTTGGACGCAGACCTTATGAACAATAGGTGCGTACCCGCAGGCAAGGTTTGAGAGAACCTGCGTACCCAGAGATAAACATATTTATAAAGACTTTCTCTCTTTCTTGGAGTTTGACATGAATAGCAGAGGCATAAGACTTGCTCAAGAGGGTAGTATGACTGTTGATAGAGCCATACCAACTGTAAATAGTCATGGTGACATTTTTTAGTGTAACAGATTGCCCCCTAAAGTGTGAAGCCTGGAATAGATTAGGGTTTTGTATTATCTAGGAAGGGTGAAGCGCTTTATCATTTCGAGGATTATCTCATGGAGAACCTGGTCAGAACCTGCAATTTTCAACACAAAATACATGTATAAGATTATATCACCACTGAGGTAGGCATTCCCATACTCAGATTTAAAATTTTAACTAACAGACTAACTACTCTGATACAGAAATGATTTTGCAGTACATCATAATCATAGACTTTTGTAGACACAGTATGGGCGCAGCCATCTGTTTATGATTAGTCTACTTAGATAATGAATACAAAACTCCTCGCAGCCTGGATGGTAAAGATTTGATCCAAGGTCTTCATTCCTACTTCTCGAATTGGTACGATTCTAGCCATGCGAATAAATGAGTCGATGTCGAACATGGTAGAAACCACTTGATTACCAGTCGATGATGTGAACTGTTAACAAGCGTGAGAGAGACCACTAGTAATGTCAATGGTTCTCAAAGTACCCAGTACAATCCATGAGATGTGAATGAATGAGTTGATGTCGAACATTTCACGGAATCCTTCGATCGAAAGTCAATGATGTAAACTGACGTCAAAGGCGAGAAACCTGCCATTGATGCATGCATACTTCAAGGCACCGACGATTTCTAAGTCATCTCTCTAGATAATGTGCTGATGTCGATAGAAAGTGACCCGTTGCAGGCAAGCCCACAACACGAAATCATTGTTCAAGTTGAAGAAATGTTGTTGTAAGGACTGACTCAGGGATGGTCAAATGGATGACAAGTATTTTGCAGATGAAAGTTTTGTTTGCAGACCTCTTGGACACATAACGACACGATAGATGGTTTGGTGCTAAATAACTCAAAGTTAATCCCTGGAACCCGGTTGAAGACTTTCAAAAGTGGTTTGATCAACTGTGAGGTAAAGGATTTCCCAACCCAGGTGAATGAAAAGTGTCGTGTCCAAGAGTGGTAATAAAGTTTCTTCTGAGACAAAAGGTAACAAATAGGCTCATTCTTCTCTCTTTTCCCCCACCATTTCTGGCAAGTACCTCTTTATTTTTAACAAGCTTGAGGAGGATAACATATGCTTGATTATAAGCTCATCCTTCGGATGAGTCCAACCCAGTTTTGATTCGAACCCTAGGAAGGAGTGGTTCGTTCCTGTTTGTAATTGAACAGGTCCTTTACTGTGAAATGTTTAACGAGCCCAGTATAGGAGAAACTCGGCGTTTTTCAATTTTAGAGAGTCTGAAAAACTTAAGAAGACTCCAAGTTGAACTTTTTCGTAGATTTGTGTCCCTCAAGCCCGAAAAAGTATAAAATAATACCTGGGGGAACCGCTTGATCTTGCGACCAAGGAGTACTTTCATAATTAGTGCCACTGACCTGAAAAGTAAAAAGCGATCAAGGACATGTCTTTTTATTTCCGTATCGAGTTTGAAACGACAAAAACCCGGCAATCTTTTCCTGATTTTACGGTCAGAAAAGAGCTATAAGGGGACCGTCTTTTAGTTCCGTTTTAACGAGTGTAAAAGAAACGCTCGGCAATATTTTCATGTTTTATGAGTCAGAAAAGAGCTTAAAAGATGACTCTGAGGTTTCACTTTTTCGTAAGTTTTAACGAGTTCGAAAAAATGATAAAAATGTACTCATGGTTTTCACTTTTTCGTAAGTTTTAACGAGTTCGAAAAAATGATAAAAATGTACTCATATGGCCGACTTTCAATTTAATTTACGAGCAGGAAAAGACGGAAAGAACTCGGCATTTTCATTTGTTTTACGAGAATGAAAAATAGCAAAATAATCTCGGGATTTTCATGAGTTTAACGAGTCTTGAAAATAACTGAAATTGACTCGAGATAGGTTTCATTTTTACAGAAGCTTGAAACAGACAAAAACTATGCTTCAAAGTAGTTTCATTTTTACACAAGCTTGAAACAGAGATAAAACTGTGCTGGATGCCCCCTAAGCATAACTGCTAGAGTGCATGCTCCCTAGCTTCATTTCATTCAACCAGTTGGATGAAATGAAGGTTCATGAACGAGATCATTTGTAAGACTCGACCTAAGACTATAAGAAAATTATGCAAAAACTGAAATAACTAACCTAAAAACTTAACATTTAAGATCTAGTCAAACTCTTGACTCAAGCAGAGGAGGATTTGTTTCATTTTTTAACGAGCTTGACATAGGAAAAGAACTATGCTCGGATTCGGTTTCATGTTTATGCAAGCTTGAAATGAAAAACTATGCTTGTTATAATTTACATGCCCCCAGCATAATGACGCAAAACTAGGTACATGCTCCCCAAGCTTCATTGCATTCAATGAGGTGGATGGAATGAAGCTTTACTTTCGAGATCTTGGAAAGACTTGTGGGAGTTGTTTCATTTTTTAGTGAGGTTGACACAGGAAAAGAACTATCCTCAAAACCCTTGTTTCATTTTTTAAACGAGCTTGACACAAGATAAGGAACTATGCTCATAACTACTCTACAATCTACCTAACAAAAACTTTACTTTAAAAAACCTTGATTCATTTTTTAACGAGCTTGACACAAGACAAGGAACTATGCTCTACAAACCTTGATTCATTTTTTAACGAGCTTGACACAAGACAAGGAACTATGCTCTAAAATCCTTGATTCATTTTTTAACGAGCTTAACACAAGACAAGGAACTATGCTCATGAATACTCTCTACAATTTACCTACTTAACCTACCCTTGTTTCATTTTTTAATGAGCTTGACACAAGACAAGGAACTATGCTCAAAAAGTTCGCATGCCCTCAGTTTAATGATGCAAAATGAGGTACATGCCTCCCAGGCTTCATTGCATTCAACCAGATGGATGGAATGAAGGTTTACTTTCAATATTTAACTTGAAAAGGGAGTTGTTTCATTTTTAAGGAGGTTGACACAAGAAAAGAACTATCCTCATACCTGATTCATTTTTTAACGAGGTTGACTCAGTAACAGGAACTATCCTCATACCTGATTCATTTTTTAATGAGGTTGACTCAGTAACAGGAACTATCCTCAAAACCCTACTTTCTACAATCTATCTACATATCCTAAAATCTAGCTGATTCATTTTTTAATGAGGTTGACTCAGTAAAAGAACTATCCTCATGCTAGCCTGTTTCATTTTTTAATGAGGTTGATACAGGAAAAAACTATCCTCGCACTCACTGATTCATTTTTTAACGAGGTTGACACAGTAAAAGGAACTTTCCTCACGCAACTGATTCATTTTTTAATGAGGTTGACACAGGAAAAGAACTATCCTCACACACACTGATTCATTTTTTAACGAGGTTGACACAGTAAAAGGAATTATCCTCGCAACGTCCAATTTCATTTTTTAACGAGGTTGAGAGAGGAACAAACTATCCTCGTACTCTTGTTTCATTTTTTAACGAGGTTGATACAAGAAAAAACTATCCTCGCCCATCCAGTTTCATTTTTTAACAAGGTTGAGACAGGAACAAACTATCCTCGTACTCTTGTTTCATTTTTTAACGAGGTTGATACAAGAAAAAACTATCCTCGCCCATCCAGTTTCATTTTTTAACAAGGTTGAGACAGGAACAAACTATCCTCATGGGCACCTGTTTCATTTTTTAACGAGGTTGGCACAGGAAAAGGAACTGTCCTCGCTTCCACTGATCATGGCTTCCAACCGGAAGAAAGACATGTCAATGGACACACCTTGATCATGGCTTCCAAGAGGTCTTCATCAGAAGGAAGAATAGTTCTTTGGAAGGAGCACATGTCAAGGGACTCGAAAGGGATAATAACATCGTGTTCAAGTAATCCCATAGAGTTTTCCATGTCAATTACCGAATCTAAATCAACAGTGAGAGGCTCACTTACCTCGGTAACTGAAAACATGGGACCAGTTGCCACATAATTAACCCGTGGCAGGGTGGATACCACTTTAGAATCAGGAGCATTTAGGGGTGTCATATTATTGGTAGTTGAGACAAGACTAGGGAATGAAAGCTGGTCTACAGTCACAATACTGCCATTGTGAGGGAAAGACATCACGCGAAAGAGTGTCGATACGACAGCTTTCATTGCATAAACATAGTCTCGCCCAAGGAGTAAATTGAAATCCAAGGGACCTCGAACTACCATAAGATCACTACAGACAGTTTTACCTTCCAAGGTAATAGAAAACTTAGGAAGGATCCCTAAAGGTTCACTAATGGTTCTGTTAAAAGCTTTCAGATTCTGCGTAATAGGCGCAAGCTGAGGGGAACCCAAAGCTTTCCAAACAGTTGAGGATAAAATACTAACAGAAGCACCTTCATCTACCTGAGTACGATGTATGTCCCTACCACCAGCCTTAACAATGATTTGGAAAGGGATGGAGGAAGGAAGACGAGGTTCTGTCAGTCTATTCCAATCAAAGGAAAAGACCTCAGTACTTGGAGGGGGTCTTGTAGAAACAGGTGAAATGCCCCCCGGCATAGAAGAATCTGATGTAACAAGAAGAACCTGAGCGGTATGAAGCTCACTCTCCAAAGGGAAAGTGGGATCGATCGAATGCGAAATTGAATCGACCACTTGATCAACTAATGGATCATCAACCTGAGTGACATGAGTTTCACTCTCCAATGGAAGAGCGTGATCGACTCTACTTGAATTTAGATCAATCTCTCCGTCATTTGACGGTAGGTTGGGAGAAAGTTTACGGTAACCAGTTGGAAATTCTTGCTGTGGAATAGTAAGGCTTTCCAACAATGTTGAGGCTTCGTCCATGTGAGGGCAAATGTGAGTTTGATGACTCCCTTTGGATAACTTACAAGGAAACCTAACTTTACCCTTTTTCCCAGGAACCTGACTATCACTGGTTGATGGATCAACGGAAAGTTGATGAGATTTTTCTGACCATACTTCCAAGACCTTTGGAATACTAGGACAATTGACAAGGAAGTGGCCACCCTTACAAAGCCTGCAAGGGTATTTTGGTTTACGTTGCATGTTGGAGTTTTCCTCAACACCACTAACACTTACAGTCGTGGTTGGTTGGTTGACTTCTTTCTTATCTTGTTTCTTCTTCTTCTTCTTCTTCTTCTTCCCTTTCTTCTTCTTCTTAGCCTCCTGGTTACTAGCAACAAGGCTTTTACCAGGCGAAGAGGAAGAAATGGAGGAAGAAAAATTAGGCGAAGAAGGTAAAGGGTCAACAGAAGGTTGGTGATGTTGAGATGGTGAACTCTGTGAAGGAGAAGCATTCGGTTGAGGTTGAACAATTGGAGTATTTTGGGCCAACGAAGTTGAAAATAACCATATCGGTAAACCTATTGTAAATCCAGGTAATGACAAAGTAGCCATATAAGGAGGACCAACATTCCCAAAGTAAGGAAAAGTACTAGGATTCTCATTAGGAGGGGTTCCTAGGTTGATAAATTCCGGAACATTTTCCATTATATTCAACTTCAGTGAATTTTATTAAAAATTTTAAACTAAAATTAACAATTCACAATTTACACCTAACAATTGAAATTCACA
Organism: Pinus tabuliformis; assembly: GCA_031772625.1. Classification (NCBI taxonomy): domain Eukaryota; kingdom Viridiplantae; phylum Streptophyta; class Pinopsida; order Pinales; family Pinaceae; genus Pinus; species Pinus tabuliformis. The sequence continues at coordinate 822,647,197 of CM062810.1, read as the reverse complement.
ATTCACACCTATGGTCTCTAAAAGTAAAAACAAACAAATTAACACGCGCTATCAAATCTAGGAGTCAAACCACACACAAACAGTAAGCTCTCCGGACCGAAAACACTAGTTGGTGATTAAGCCCAACCTCGCAGAATCCAGTACAGAAGTGGCGGGTGGAACAGTTACCCCAGCAACCTGCTTAATGAATAGACCGACACAAGTTCCTCCACTTTAACCGTCTCGAAGTGAAGTGAACCCCCCGGAAAATCCAAGTGAGTATAACCGACGTCTGCTCCAGGTACAGTGGGATCTTCCCTCCACCGTCACCTTGGGTAGAATCCTAAAGATTATGGTCACTAAGGTTACCAACGGCAACAAGTACACCTGGGGGAACAGTCTAAACTCCGACAGCACGCAAGGGCAGAGTAGCAAGCTCAATCCCCTTACCGGCTCCTTGACAGTAATCCAAGGTTTACCGATAAGTGACCCCTGGCTCCTCGACAATGGTTAATCCAAGGTTTACCGTTTGTAATACGTACTGTCTGGCGTCATTCCCAACGAGGGAGGATGGATCCCCTCACTGGTTCAGACACGAGCTCGTGCTTCTCCTTTAAGAGGAGCTTTCCCAGAGTGTAAATGTAACAATTGGATTTGATTCTATCACAAGATCAGCTACTTGTTTGGTTTTACTGTCTTGGAGAGTTAATTACTCTCCTACTCCAAGACACTAGCCTGATCTATGTTGGTGTTTCAGAGCCCTAGAAATGTAAAAATTACTAGATGAATTTTAATTAAGCGTTGTGTTATTAAGGCTGTTATTACTCAAATGGGTAAATGGAGATGAAACCAATGGTGTTATGACCAGACTCAACTGAATGCAATCGAATATGATAATGTAATCGTTTCAATTCAATGAATCCTAACTAAAGTAAGGAGAGAGTTTCCATTCACTTCCAACAATGCAAAAAATTGATCACTAAGAGAAAATATAACAAATTCTCTAATGCACTAATTTCATGAAGAAAAACTAATGCATATCAATTCCAAACCATTTTTTATTTTTATTTTGGTGTAAATTCAAACCAAAGAAAACTGATCTAAATCTACGATTGATTTTTCAGAATGTAAACTATGCAATGGTAATCTAAGCACAATTCACTTGAAAAGTATGCAAATGTAATCTATGCACATTTTTCATTCATATTCTGAAAATGAGAATTCTAATTATGCAAATGTGATCTATGCAAGAGAATTCTCAAACACAAGATGATTCTAATGTGATCTAAGAACCAATCAAGAGCAAGTCGAGAAAATTGGGTGAGAGTTCCAAAGATCAAAAAATAAAAACACTCAAAGGCGATTAACACTCATACACAATTTAACCCCCCCGGCGAATGAGGGGGAAATTGTTTTGCAAAAACATAAGCAAAAAGATGCAAAATTGTGAAAAGACTGAGCCAAACCTCCAAGTAATGACCAAAGGAAATCAAATTAAGAATTTCTCAAAAAAGAGACTCAAAACACCCAATTGATGAAAGCTTAAAGCAGGAATGCCAATGAAACAAGCTTAGGTGAAGATTTATGGCAGGTAACTAGTGGATCTGGGCAGTAAAAACTAAGAAAAAGCAAAATCTAAGAGCAAAAATGCAAAAAATGGAATTTTCTCAAATTTTAGCAGGGGACGCAGGCAACCCGTTAAGACAGGTGCGGGCCCGCACTGTGCACACAGCGACAGTGCGTCCAGGGACGCACTGTGCAATACTCAGAGGGTGCGTCCTACTGGAAAATTCAAGAAAAACTAAAATGAAACTAACCCTAAGCTAACCCACCCAAAAACAAAGTCACAGAGCCAAAAACCAGAAAAATAAACCAATTTTCTCAGAGCAAAGTTCACACAAAGGAAAAGACTTTTCTCATCAATGGAATCTCTCCCCAGCGGAGTCGCCAATTTGTCACACGGAATCAGTCAAGGGTGTGGACACAACTGACCTTCCTAGAAGTCTAAGACATTCTAATGACAAACAAAACAAACTGGAGCTATCCTTCTCTAAACATACATTATGATATGAGAAATCAAGTGTTTCGTTCTTACCTTTGTCCAAACATTGTTGTAGAAGTCCAAGCTTTGTTGATCTGGATGAGCTCCTCCTTTTCTCCAAAACCTGCAATCACCAACAGTCAAACAATTAAATAGAACCTGATTATAACATAAAACAAAGCATATTCAACATATAGACCAAGGAGTACATGAAATAACCCATAAACAACAAGTTATTGAGAAGAATGGACCAATTTGCATTAAAGGTAATCAAAAGGAACCATTACAACCTGAGCCTTGGTGTTGTGCAAGCTCCTTCCAGGGTCCACAAGAGTTTTCCTCTACTTTGACAAAGCTCACCCACTTCCAAATAGTCGGAGGAAAGTGGATAGAAGTTACGGAGGACATTATTGCAGAAACCTCAGGATTACCAGCTGTTGGACCCAGATGGGAGCTGAAGAAGGAAAGACTGCAGAAAGCAATGGAAATTTTCCAAAGCGAAGGCCAAAGTCTGACAGTCAAAGGGAAAGGAGTTCTGCCGACAACACTGGGGGAACCCTGGACCGAGCTGGCGAAGATAGTGCAGAGCTATATCACCTGCGAAGGGAGAAAAGATGTGGTAAGGGCTCGTCACTTAAAACTTCTAGCTGTTTTGAAGGGAAAATGTTCTGTAAATCTCCCTGCCTTTTTAAATTTGTTATTACATGATGCGGCCCGAAGTCTGAAGAAGGCTCAGCACACAGAGACGGTTGTTAGCCACCACGGACTGATTCGGCTAATAATAAGCCACAGTCTTGCCCAACAGCAAGACACCTGGGAGGAATTGGTCGAAACAGTTAAAAAAGGACTGGCTTTACCACGAACCTCCAGCACACTTGAACGTTCAGAAGAACACAAGAAGCCAGCACCATAAAAGCATGATGTTTCAAAACGAAAGCAATCCTCCAGCACGCCGGAACAATCAGAGAAACGTAAGAAGTCGGCGGCAGAAAAGCATGCTGTTTCGAAACGGAAGCGACCCTCCGATACGCCGGAACGACCAGAGGAACCTAGAGAACCTGTTGGCACTCCCAACCTGCCTGAAAGACCTAGGAAGTCAGCTCGATTGGTTCGAATACGGGGAAGGTTGGAACAGATTCAGAAAACTGCGGCCCAACCAATTGAAATCGAGGACGAACCTTCGGAAGAGGAAGGTGAATTACCCGAAGGAAATGTTGAGCAATCAGAGGCTGGAACTAACCAGCCAGAAGGAGGAATTGAAGAAGAAAACGTACAATCCATGGGTAGCCCATTGCAATACCATACAGGAGAAGAGGAATTGGCAGCAGTTCTGGCCAATATGGGAGAATACGGCCAAGCCTCCAGTCCAGGAGGCATCCTTGATGGTCCCGCAAAAGAAGAATTACCTGAGGAAGGGCATGCAGAAGAGGCAGGGGAATAAAACCTGCCTGGCTATGGTAATGAAGCAGAAGACATCAATTCGGGACAATCTGTCCCCAGGGCACCAGAAAATGTTCCAGGAGAGGAAGAAGAAGTAAGATTGAAGGCCAAACCCTCTGCCGAGGCTAGGGAAATTGAAAAATTCAGGAAGAAGCACCAAAGGATGTTGGGCACGATAGCCAGACTTCGGCAACAAATAAGAATGTTGAAAGCCAGTCTGAGAATACAAAAAACTGCAAGGAAAAGGAAAAGGACCACGGCAGCAAGAACCCCGAAGGTTAGGGTTCGTTTTGATGGACGAAACCCCATCAGGAGACCTACTATTGAGGAACAGTCCGCTGTTCCGAATGATAATGAGGAACAGGGTGTTGTTCCAATAGAAACTGTTGTTCCATCTGGCCCGGAGGAATGAATGGACATACCAATTGAACAGCAAGAGGCTCTGGTGGTAGGAAGACCGCAGCAACCCTTTGTTCGCATTAAAAAGGAAACTGATAGCAAAGAGGTTCAAACAGAAGCACCCCCCTCGGGGGTAATTCGAGTCCAAAATTCCAAACAACGCAATAGGAAGGTCCAGGTTAAACTTCCAGCTTCTACGGTTGTCTGGAAGAAAGACCCGAAAACCAGAACCTTGCATAAAATGATGAAGGAAGCCCAGCAGGAGGCTGAGCAGTTGCGAGAACAGACGGTCCCCAAGGAAAGATACGAAGAGCTCCAACAGCAACTTCGAAACATCAGTCAGTCTGAGAGCCAGGCCTTTGAAGGATGGCAGAAGGAGCAGGAAAAGGTTGCTAAGGTAACTCGTCGACTAGATAGTGTTGTTAAGGAGATGGACACCTTGTGTTCCTTGTATACTGATGTTTTTACTTGTAGAGCCCCTGCTAAAAATTATGCTTTGTTTTTGCTTGAACGTTATTTTAGATTAAAAATAAAAGCTGTTAGGGCAGGAGCACCTATCCATATCAACACTGTTAATGATTTTATAGACTGCTGCAAGCACTATGGAGTTAAAGTTCAAAGGTTGTTATGTGAATTCTACCTGCACAATCTTGTCTTAGACCAGGAAACTGATTTGAATCCTGGCCCTTTCGTTGGCGATATACAATTTCAAGCCTTTATCTCATTTGGGGTGAATCAGTTAAAATGGCTTAAAGCTTACAACATCTTCCAGAGGCAAGAAAATAGTTTAGACCTTTGGGTACGAGTTGAACCTAGGGACCCAGCAGCATTATGGAGAGAGCATAGGGGTATGATGAGGATCCCAGGTGTCATGAATATATTAGGTCCCATGCATGGAGACTTGATCCGAAATGGTCTGGAGTATTTCCTGACTATTAAAGACCATGCCCTCCATGTTGCAAAGTTTCGCTACCGAACCTCTAACCCAAACATCCAGCTCAGGGAACCCTTTAACTTTGAGAATTTTGAATTGGCTGCCAGTCGATTGAGTCTCTATGGGGAACGGATTCTGCGAGCAGGACCATTTTGGTTGGGGTATCGGTTTCGCAGCCCAATTATTTGGCATCCTGCACCTGGATATCAGGCCCTATATGAGATGCCTGCAGATCAGTTAGATCAGTTCTTTGACCATCTAGTTGCTAATCATGGTTGTCGGCCTCTTCGTGAGATCCCTTCTCCGGCCTACTCTCTCACAGCCCTGCATGTCAATTACAACGTTTTCATGAGGACATGAAACAGGGTAAGCAGGGGGGTGTGTGGAGCACCTGGAAGGTATGCTTTTTGACAAGCAATCTAGTGGTTTTTCAATACTATTTCTAACCTTTTCTGCATTATGAGTCTAAAAATATAAGGGTTTTGATAAATTGTGTGAAAATGGACAAACGAAGCTCAATCACTAATAATTGATGTTTTCTATGCAGAAGGACGCGGAAATAGGGAATTATCGAGTAAAAACGAGAAGCGAAAGGAAAGTAACTGTTGTCCCGTCGACAGGGAACCGGATGCGGACAAGATCAAGTAAAATTAGAGCTGAATAATCCAGGAAAAGAACGCAGGATACCGTGACGGAGAACGCAAGAAGGAAAGAGGAGAACTGAACGATTAGCGAATCCCTCAGGATCTTCGATCCTGAGGGATCGCTGCTTTAAGCTTATCTTTTGTATCTAGACATCTCCGTCATTTATGTTATATAAAGGTACCACGCCATCAAGCGTGGGGGACGACCGTTGTTATAATTATAAACTCAGAACGACTTTGATCATTGAGTTTTGTAAGATTTGATTTTGTATACTTTTGTTAATGCAATCAATATAAAGGATTTGGTGTTCACTTCATTTCTGCATCTGAAGTAACTCTAAGCAGTGTACCATTGGTAGCCAAGGGCCCAGCTCCGACGGTCACTTGCTGTTGTATCATACGGTGATTTGTGTGGTTTGCTTATTTCTCTTGTTTCAGTAATCGGATATATCTTTTATATGATAGACTATGCTTCTTAATTAATATCTGAATCTGAATAAGTTCTGTAATTCACGTCTCTGTATTACACAAACTGAATTTATTCGAATTGCGTCCATTTCTACAGCAAGATATTGGTATGAATGTTATCATTATTGGATTCATATAAAATAAGTATTTGTGAGGCTTGAAGATAATATCACTTTGTTCAGAAACATAGTCACATCATACATCACTCTCGGATCGCTACAGTAGTATAGACCGTGTACATACTTCGGAGTTTGTTGTTCCATTTGGGTTTGTTGTTCCATTTGGGTTTGTTGTTCCATTTGGGTTTGCTGTTCCATTTGGGTTTGCTGTTCCATTTGAGTTGTTGTTCCAATTTATATGATTGACGTTTCCAGTTTATGATAGTTTGTTGTTCCATTTCATTACTGCTGTTCTATTTGATTACTGCTGTTCCATTTTAAGAATTGCTGTTCCATTTTACTTTCGCTAATCTGCCTTTATTGCTTTCGCGTGATAGCAGGCCTAAGGCTGTCGTGAGCCCAGCAAGACGCTGCCTAGCTCCCTGACCTATAAGCCCATGCGTTGGTTTTCTTTCTTTATCAGTTTCTAAAGGGAAGGGTTATTGGTTCCGTACCCTTGACTGATCATCTGCCTGGTGCGATTTCATTTTCTGAATTGATTTAGCTACAGCTTAGTGTTTGTTTCCTTTCAAGTCATTAGAACGCTATACTACCGAGCACTACTTGGACATAACAGCCTCGGATTGAGTTACTCCTTGAAAGAACAAAACGATCCCGGATTGACTTAATAATGTGGAATAATTGGTGGTGTTAGAGAACCTATTTATCGCTCTACAGAAAGTTCTTTAGTACTTTAAATTAAGTGAAATTTATAGTCTTAAGACTGGTGAGGAGTTGGAGAGGGCATGAAAATGTCAGGGATCCTCTTCAAGCAGTTGAAAACATGTAAAACCAAATAAATCCTAAGGTAGAGCACTGCAACATCAATGAATTCCACCTTTATACTTGATTCATTTAGTTAAGCTGAAAAGAGAGAGATTATGGCATACATAAATACATGATAACTTGAATCACAGATGGAAAAACAATACTAAATCACCTTGCCACAATAATCCCACAAAATACTGCAAACCCTGGTCTATTCCTTACCAAACTGTAGAGATGAATGTACAATAATGCTCAAATCATTCACAAGAGTCCAAAATTCTATCAAATTCCAACCCCTACACTATGAAATTCATAAAATATATACATTTTCTCATCCTTGTACTAAGGGAATTGAGCTCAACCATTTTCTTCAAAATAGAATCAGTTACATTAAACTTGGACCGAATTTTTGAAAATAGGTGTTGAATATGAACTCGTATCTCCTAAACCATAGCATTGGTTACAAAAAAGAAAGTGGTTTTTTTATATAAGGTCATTTTGGAGAAAAACCTCTCTCAAATTTGGGAAATTTGTTTCCAGTTGCTCGCAATCTGTGCCACAAAATCATCTCTAAAACAGAAAATCATTAAAAATTTAAATCTGTGAAAATGAGCTGTAAATATCTAGTCACATATCCAAATTCACGACACCTGTGAATAAAATGAAAGTGCTTTTTGTTATATGGCTCGTTTTTAACAAAAACCTCTTTGGGTTTCTGAAAATTACTTTCCATATGTTGTAAAATGGCACCGCACTAAAATGATTAAAACAGTAAAAAATATGAAAAATTTGCTTTGTTTTAATGTAGGCTCAAAATATCACCATATACCTCCCACATAGTAGCACCTGTGCATAAACTGAAGGAGGTTTTTGTTACTTGGTATGTGATGAACAAAAACCTCTTTCACTTTTGAAAAATTCCTTACCATTATTTCAAAAACTGATCTTGTACTAAACTTGTCATTGCGTGCAGAAACTGACCTCAAAACATGCATAACCAAGAATCAATCATTCATTTCGATCATATCTTATGATCCAGAAACCATTTACATGAGTGTGACATACCGTTGGAAATATTTTTCCGAGATTCTTCTGATGGACACATTTGTGACATGTTTTGTGCTGAATATCATGTGCAAAACATCTAACCAAACCAAACCTAGTAAGAGCTCATGTTGATCACTGGTGACAAGCTGCGAAGACTGGAACTAACAGACGCTACAACCATTCAAGAAGTGGGAAATCGACTTCGTAGAAACTATCACACCATGGGAGAATATGGGTGTGTGCTATATCATCACCGTGAGAGAATATTTGACTCGATGGGCAGAGGCACAGCCGGTCAAGGACTGCATAGCTGCAACAACTACAAAGTTTTTGTTCAAGAACGTGCTGACAAGGTTTGGATGTCCCAGAATTCTCATGAGCGATCGGGGAACACACTTTCTAAATGAAATGATCAGCGCACTCATTGAGGAATTCCAGATATATCATCAACAAAGTATGCCTTGTCACCCACAAGTGAATGGGACCATTGAAGCATTCAACAAAATTCTAGAGACTGCGTTGACAAAGGTCTGTAATGTGCAGCGAAACAACTAGGACTTGGGCATCCTTGCTGTGCTATGGGCATATTGAACCACGTGGAAGAATTTGATGGGCCAGACACCTTTTTGATTAGTATATGGCAAGGAGGCCGTTATGCCTATGGAATACATTGTGCCTAGTCTGCGGATAGCGACAATAACAGGTATGGCAGACTGAAGGGCTTTGGAGGAATGGCTCGCGCAACTCGAAGAACTGGAGGAGGATAGGTTTTTGGCTGGATTCCATCAGCAAGTATAGAAACAATGAGAGAAAGCGTGGCATGATCACCATATCAAGGTATGCACTTTCAAGGAGAATGATCTAGTATTACTATATGACAACAAGTTTGAGAAATTCCCTGGAAAACTTCGAATGCATTGGTTGGGACCCTATGTCATCAAAGAAGTTACTGATGGGGGCATGGTTCAGCTTGCCAAACTCAATGGAGACCCCTTCTCGGGAAGAGTGAATGGCAGTTGCCTGAAGCTCTACACGGGTGGGCCGACAGCCTGACTAACCATCTGAAGGACAATCTCACCGCTCCAGCCAGTTGAAAGAGAGCGCGGGACAATAAAGCAGTCTAGGGGAAGGATGCGCGATTGCTAGGGTGCATACAGATTTGGCCAATTACAAGGGTTGCGGTTGCATGGAAAGGATTACGTTGTTGCGTTGATAAGAGGAGAGGTGACCGTTGCTGTCACTATTCATGACAAGATGTCCGCATTATAACAAAAGTGAGCGAGTGGCGAGCAATTAAGAGAAGGGGTACGAGCTAGCTATGGAATGATCTGCCACATGTTTAACACGAGGGCGCTAGAGCAGGTGAGAGACAATGAATTTGAAATTTGAAATGCTTATAAATCATAGGGCGGCTTCCATTGGGCGAACTGCGCTTCTGAAAAACACAAGTTGTTTAGCGATATGGAACTTTTTATATCTGCACAAGGAGTAAGCCCGAGGGTCGTGATATGGCCGATGAAGAGGCAGGGCTCTCTGAGGAACATGGTGTTGACAGCTGCGGGCACCATGCAAAGTTCAGCATCAACGGTAGGGGATGTACTGGAAAATGGTAGGCATGAAGCAGAACTAGTCCGGATGCTGCAGTCTCGCCCATGGGCAGGCCGACGAACCACAAAAGAAAAGAGAAAGGATGGAAAGATGGAGACCACTGGTAGAAGTGCAGTTAATAAGTCGTCTCTGATGTACCTTGAGGATTTGGATCTCGCGGATAGTAGCAAGGGTCTTGCAAAATTGCAACACAAGCTGCAGCAGACATTGCGAAGAGAAGATACGAAGGAAGAAAGTGGCTATGGTGGTACAAGGAGGTCCCGTATGCAGCTCCCCTACTAGAGCTAAATCCTATGAGTGGGTATTCTATGTTAACTGAGCAGAGCAGAATGAGCATTATCAGTTGTGAGAATTGGTAATAACAATGAAGCAGGAACCAAACAGAGCGTTGCAGGAGACAACGAAGGAGCAGCAGGACGAAGAGCGTCACTCGAAGAGGAGGTGAACCGCGAAGCCAAGGCAACGTGTCTCGCCGCACTGATGAGTGACTCGGGACGAGTCACGATGATTATGTTGGGGGACTGTTGGGTAGCAGAAGCCCCACGTAATGGTCATGGGGCACAAAAGCCGAAATTTTGGGTAAAGATAGGGTAAAGGCTATGCGGGATGCACAGAGCGCGATTTGTAATAAGTTGAGTCAAAGGGTAGTCCGCCCAAAAATAATGTAAATAAATGTAAATTGAGTCGGTTCGCCCATGGATAGTGGTCCACGGAAATGTATAAATAGAGCGAGGCTCTATGGGTAGAAGTAGCTATCTTTTGGAGTATGAATGATCTGAATTGTAAAGGGTTTATGAGCTAAGAATTTTTGGAGCGTCTATCAGTCCGAGTCGAGGGTAGTGGGTGGTAAATAGAGGCTTTGCAGCTATGTGCGCAGAGGCCTAGTAGAGTCCGCAGCTGTGTGTGCAGACCCCTGCAGCTGAGTGTGCAAGACGAATCTGGACGTATTGGTGAAGAAATTGAATAAAGATAAGTTGATTCTGAAATTCTGTGTTAAATCTGAGCTGTTGCAGATCTAGTTGATTTATGATTGATGTTTCTATTAATTCTTTATGCACATGCTTATGTTCTGGGTTAATACAAATCTGTATCTCTGTTAAGTGCGTGCACCGGTTATCTTGGTTAAATGGTTGCTTAAAGACCCTCATAAGTAGATATGATATATAACAAATCATTAAGTAATTAGTATTGAAAGGTAGCCCTGTTTCGGATCTGCATGGAAACAGAGCAGCACGAGGCTTCAAAATGGTGTGTGAAGCCTCCAGACCACATCTAGACATCCCAAGGGTGTGGAAACCTAGTTCCAGCACCCTCCCCTGCTACCTCGGGTGAGACCTCAGTCCGCGCTCCGCGGGTTGTTGCCAAAAGGGCCGGTAGCTGCGGGATTTGTTTGGCTACATAACTCTTCTAAACCTGGGTCAGGCCCAATTAAGCCAACATATTTGCCACATTTCCTTGTTTTTATCCTTTATTCCTACATTTTTCCTTGCTTTTATCCTTTCTTCCTGCATTACATGCACATTAGACCACAAAGCAAAATATCCAACTCTAACTCATCTCATAAATAGAATATAATCAAAAGTATGCAATAAGTTGTGAGAATAGTTGATTTGACTAAGCTAGGAGGTGAATTAAGGCCAATTAAGGCCCATATAATTACCCAATGATGAGGCTCATCAGCAAGCGATTCAGACTAGCGAAGGCAGTCAAAAGGATAAAAATGAAGAAGATGATATTTTTCATGTTTTCAGTTAAATTAAGAATAAGAATGAGGATTTAAAGTTGAGCACTTATACTCAATTCTAGAAACATTCTTCCAGTTCTCAAGCTAGACTTCTTCCAGCGTTTGACTCTGAAAAGGGTAAAATGTAGATGGCTTTCTTACAAGCTCAGATTCCACAACCCATAACTGTTGCACATTACTAGAAGAAAACTTCCTTTGAAGTTATTGTTAAAGATGTACATCCAATTGACCAAATTGAGATGCACAAACAGACTAGCCAAATGATCTCTTCTACTTTAACTAACACTGCCATGAGTCTGTCAAAGTTGCAGGTCACCTTGGCTAATACATAGTCACAACTCAAGATTGAAAAAGTTTCCTCATTGGCAAAAGACACCAAGATCAAAGATTTGGAAGATCTAGTGCTGAAGATTGGATATGATCCCTCTAATATAAATGTTGCAGAAGAAATTGTCAAGAAGAAAAATGCTAAGATTTTAGCATTAAGGAAGCAACTCAAATTGCCAGCTTCAGAGGACCCAATGACTAAAGAAATTGAAGAAACCGAGGCTCATAAATTAGACATGATGAAACTCATTATGGAACAAAATATGCAAATAAAACAGATGAAGGAACAAATGGAAAAACTTGTCAAAGAGAAAGAGGAAGCCGTGAAAAAGGCCAATATTCCAATGGATGTAGTTCCTCTTGCAACAATCCCTATAACTACAGTTTCTGCCTCAAGCACAAAATCAACCATAGGTACAATAGAAGGAGTTGAACAGCTTGCTGAAGCTGTTCAGAACCTGTCTATTCAGATAGAGGAAATTAAGAAATTGTTGGATCAACTGAAGACACTACAACACCTTAAAGCAGTTGTAGAGAGCTCACATGCAGTTGAGTTGCAGAGGGAAAGAGGTCAAATTGAGAGATTGTAGAAAGAAGTCAAAGACTCTTACCTCAGAAATACACTGGGTTTAGTAAAGGAGAATATATGGGGAGATATTATTGAATCAATCAAAGATATCTAGCCTTATATCAGAATAATTTTTTATCAAAAAGACTTGTTGGAAAAAGCTCAAGAAGCTATTGAAACTATCTCAAATGAACTTGATGACAAGCCAGAAATAGCCACTGAAATAATCAAGTTTCTAAATTCTAAAGACAGCTATGAGATTGAAGAATTGGGTATTGATGACAGGACAACATCCATAGTAGAAGTGAAGAAAGTTATTACAAAGAAAAATACCACTCTTTAGTTGAAGGAAAAGTGCAGCAGTGTCAATGTCATAGTTCAATGTTTTTTCAGCAGGCTGGAACCCTTGACCAGCAAGGGTTTTCCCTCCATATTTGTGATAAATGATAATTTAATGCCTATTAAAGACTATATCTGCAAGCTCAGAGAGGTCGCAACCAGTGCAACTATAGTTTCAAATATAAAGGGTACAACAACACCAAGTCTTGCGCTGAACGCACTCCGAGATACCTTTTTCATCCTTAATGAGGTAAAACACATATTTTTAGTAAAACCTACTTTTACTAAATATACAGAAATGGATGAGGTTTATCAAAGGGTAATTAAGTTATCTATCCCAGATGAAAAACGCTGGGAAAAATTAACTGATTTACTCGACTGAAAGAAGGATCAACAACACTTAGAATTTTGGGGAACAATCATCAACAGATAAACAACATTCAGAATTTTGGGGAACAATCATCAACAGTTTAACAACATTCAGAATTTTGGGGAACAATCATCAACAGTTCAATAACAAAATACTGACAAATAGACTATCAGTTCATTTTTCTGATTTTTTATTAAACTATTTTTGTAAATTTGTTTAAGATATTTTCTTAACACTAAACTTGTATAAATAGCTCTCTTTCATGAGTTATTAAGGTTTCACACTTGAAGAAACATTTGTAAGCACTAAATGTACTCAACTTTTTCTGAATCACTAATAGCAAAGCAAAGGATTCTGAATTTTGATTCATACAGTTTCGTATTCCTTGTAGGTTTTTCCAGTTTTCATTCACTATGTTTTCTTCATATTCTTAATTTTTACAAAGATAACCAGGTGGGAGTAGTTGTGTCTCAATTACTCCTAGAAACTCTCTGAAGTGATCATCTTTAAAGAGAATGAATTACATAAACTGTTTGTTTAAGTAATTACCTCTAAATCATAAAATTATCAGTCTCTTTGTAACCTTGGGCATATTTTGTTAAACTTTATGAACATTGTTTGAAGGTTTTTCTTACTTATGGTTATTTGATTTTCTATTTGAAACTGTAATAGTCATATCATCTTTCTATTTCTACTCATCGCCAAATAAGCTTAATCACTGTGTGGATTTTAATAACAACCCTTTGTTTAAATATTAGTATTATTAAGAAAGGTTAGGCATCACTATTTTGAATATGTTTCATACATAGGTCCTCCAAAATTAAAACAAAACATCCAAAACATTTTACATGAGTTGGCATGATAAGATGACCATTATCATCTCAGAGATATAACAGGATGCAATCTTCATGTAAATATCCTACTAGTACTGCCTCATCAAGGAAGGAAAATCCTTTATCATCAATAGCACAAGGGAAAGTCAAATATTTCATTAGTAAGTGAAAATGAAGCTGATAAATTGATCAGTTCTAGCAAGAAGTATGTTTTATTATTCTTAACATAACATAAGTTAGTAGAAGAGTCAATGAGAGCACTGGAATCCATGAAGGGGTACACTAAGTAACATAAACAATAACTAGAAGAGTTGTTATAGACACACAGGGGAGTGATGTTCCAAGAGCCTAAAGGGATACTACCCAAGAGCGAAGTGGAGCACGAGATTCAATTACTGTCAGACTCTTCATTTTCAAAAATCAAATTGTACAAGTAGTCCATTCTAGAAGCCAATTACGTGAACAAATAGTTGTCTCGTCAATGCCTTTTGTGTGGAAGGAAATCTGGTAGTAATATAATTGATAGATTTCATTCAAATATAAGATCTAATTGATGAACATGTAAATAATGCTTCTTCTTCAGATACTAATTTAAAACTAGTTCTTATTTTTTTTGTTAGCACTCAGTAATTTTCTAAGGTTTTAGAAGAAAATTACCTAGGTAACCACAAACCAACTTTGGAAGCCAGGATCTAGCCCTGCCAGCTTTAGAGAGGCCTCTCTCTGTGATATTTAACATTTTTTGATTGAATATTAGGCTAGTTATTAAGTTTGGGGTTTGATTTGTATTTGAATGATTGGTTGATAACTTAGATTTCCATTGGGATATGGAATATGTTACATAAAATACAGATTAGGTAGAGTATCTACAGATAGATCTCACAAGGAAAGGTAGCCAAACCGACTAGATTCTTTAAAGTCTGTGAAATGGAGAAGAAGAACAGAATAAGGTTCACTTTAAAATATAGAGCATTGTTACCTAAATTCTATATTCAAAGATCAGAAGAAAACATAGAAATTATTCGTAGCCAGGTGCAGAGTGTAGATTTAAACAAATTTTGCCCTTTATTTATCTATTGAATAATTCAGATTTAGAAAACAATCAAGTGCTATAAACAAAGAGATATCAACACATAAAATAGATAGATGTACCTCACCAACAACTTGACACATGAATCCTGTGAAAGAGCTTCTGTATTACTTTGGAAAATCTACTGATGCTTCATAAAAATATACACAATAGTGTTTCTTCATACAAAAACCAACATGTACTACTTCAACAATTGAAGTATTTATAGCTAATTTACAAAAAATATCCTATCAGGATGACGATGATGTATCTACAAAATAATAGGAATGAATTAAGCTAACTTATTACAATGAAATGAGGAAAATCAAACTGTCTGAAGTGGTGGCACTGAAATGAAGGAACAACTGGTTGTGTGGCACTGAAAAACTTGATGCACTATAACGTTAAGCTATGCTACTGAAATTACCTTTTACTTTAGTAATTAACAGAGTTTATCCCAACGTTGTTCGCATGGGATATTCATCTTCATTAACTTCCTGTATACTTCGTCAACTTCAGTGTACCTAGAAAATGTCAAACGGGTGATGAACAAGTTTGGAATTGCATATTGGATGTCAAGATCATATGATAGTGCTTCCATGAACACATTTCCTGTCATGTTGAGTCTTCCGGCTATAACTTTCGAGCTATCTCTCGCCTCGTTCATAATTTGTTCACTATAATTTGGCCACGTGTTGAGCTTGTAATTAATCACTAACATGTTTGGAAGCCCTTTCTTGTAGAGAGACTCCAGCTTGGGAAAGAACTTATGTATACCTGTGTTAATGATTTTACCCTTCTCTTCAAGTTGTCTCATCAGGTTCCTTTTAGTCATCACTTTCCTGACTTCCAGAATTGTTTCAGTCTTGTCTTCAATTTTTAATTCTTCTAGTTCTTGATTTTTCTTGGAATTTATAAATTTGATAAGATTAGTAGCTTCATTCGACCTTTCAAAAAGCTCCCGCCGTTCAAAAATGATTTGGATTGAAGGCCAAATTTTTGCCATGTCTTTATTAATCCTTTTCTAGATATTTTCCTTCACCTCTACCAATGTATTGCCCATGGCACAATCCTTTTCCATTTTCTGCAATCTTTGGGACAATGTCTGCGCCTTCTATGTTTCTGTGAAGTAAGAATTTTCAAACCTTAGACTCTGCTCCTATAAAACCTTTATCTCCAACTTCAGTTTCTTTAGCTCTTCTTCATGCATTGACATATTTTCCATAGATTGAGCTAACTTTACTGAGTCATCCACAACTGATGTGGGAAGTACTGTTGAGGATTATGGTCCTTCTATACTTCGTCAACTTCAGTGTACCTGGAAAATGTTGGACGGGTGATGAACAAGTTTGGAATTTCATACTGGATGTCAAGATCATATGATAGTGCTTCTATGAACACATTTCCTGTCATGTTGAGTCTTCCGGCTATAAATTTCGAGCTATCTCTCGCCTTGTTCATAATCTGTTCACTATAATCTGGCCACATGCTGAGCTTGTCATTAATCACTAACATGTTTGGAATCCCTTTCTTGTAGAGAGACTCCAGCTTGGGAAAGAACCTATGTATACCTGTGTTAATGTTTTGACCCTTCTCTTCAAGTTGTCTCATCAAGTTCCTTTTAGTCAACACTTTCCTGACTTCTAAAATTGTTTCAGTCTTGTCTTCAATTTCTAATTCTTCTAGTTCTTGATTGTTCTTGGAGTTTATAAATTTGATAAGATTAGTAGCTTCGTTCGACCTTTCAAAAAGCTCTCGCTATTAAAAAATGATTTGGATTGAAGGCCAAATTTCTCCCATGTCTTCATTAATCCTTTTCTAGATATTTTCCTTCACCTGTGCCAATGTATTGCCCATGGCACAATCTTTTTCCATTTTCTGCAATCTTTGGGACAATGTCTGGGCCTTCTATGTTTCTGTGAAGTAAGCATTTTCAAACCTTAGACTCTGCTCCTGTAAAACCTTTATCTCCAACTTCAGTTTCTTTAGCTCTTCTTCCTGTATTGGCATATTTTCCATAGATTGAGCTAACTTTACTGAGTCACCCACAATTGATGTGGGAAGCACTATTGAGGATTATGGTCCTGCTATAATGGTTGTTGTAGGGACACCTGTCTGTAGTAGAGATGCAATAGGAACTGCATTAAGAGGAACAAATGCAAGTTGTGAATTATGTTCCTTTTCCTTTATTACCTTGTCCATTTATGCTTCCATTGCTTTAATCTGGGCACCTTGTTCTACTAGAATCTTGAGCATCTCTTCCTTTTGTAGCTTTGTCTCTCCAAGTTCCTTGGCCTGGGGGTCTTCTATTGCTGGCAGCTTCAATTTCCTCTTTAATGATGCAATATCAACATTATTCTTTCTGATTATTTCTTCTGTCGATTTGGAATTGTTTGGATCAAGGTTGGCTTTGACCACCATTTCCTCCAAGTATTTGATTCTGGTATCTTTGGCAAGTGAGGAGATTTTTTCCAATTTGAGTTGAGACTGCACATTAAATTGGTTTATGAACTATGAAAAGTTGTATTCCTGTGATTGTTTTCTAACTAAGGAAGTCGAGAAAACAACTGACTATGGCTCTCCTTGCTGATCCAATTTCTGCATTGAGAATGGAAACTTATATGTTTGGAAAAATATAAACATATACATAAGGATGGATGAATATCTGAAAATTCCTTCAGTTAAAAATTGAACAAATTGTTCATGAATTGTGTTTATTAAGAAGTGACCATAGTCAAAGGTTACTGATGGTCCTTCTTCTAAAGAAAGGGTGGACATAAATCCCAGAATAGGCTCATCTACCCACTCATTTGAATAGTAACCAAGAATGGAAGACAAAACATAAATAATCTATCTTGTCCTTTGAGGGAACATAGAAAAGGGATATGGGGGATTTTTCAAAGATGGTAGCTCTCTGGGGAAAAGTTAACTTTTACTAAATTTATTTGATTAATGTTGTTAGTTGTGATGGTGAAGATAATTTCACCATTTGGGGAGATAATTTCCGTCTTGCTTGCAAGGTAAGAGGCTTGGCATCTTAGGAAGAACTCTAGAAAATGATAGGATTGGGGAACAAAAAACAGAGAGAGTCTGGATTGCCAAAGGGGTATCTCATCATATTGGTCAAGGAAATTATCTCGAAACCAATAGTGCAATTCGAACAAGTCGAATTCACACTGTGTTTCGGTGATTTTGTAATCTCGGTCTGCAAGTGGGGTATGGTCTAAATCGATAGGGGGATTGAGCATTGGATTGATTACAGGGGTTGTTTTAGGTGCCATGGTGGTTGCCTGATGGAGCATCGAAGACTGTAACAGTAGGAAATTGTTGTGCATCCAATAATTGGCGGGAATTCAGAGTGGCAATCCTCTGTCAATTGATGAATAATAGGCAAGGGAAATGCTGCGGCAAGATTACAGCACAGAGGGGCAAGAGCACTATTGAACGAGTGAGGAAAGAAAAGTGTAATCAGAGTGGTAAATTTCATATTTATCTGTAGCAGATTGGCCTTAACCATTGGATTAACGGTCTGTTTGGGGCATTAACTCCTATAATGGCACGGGCAAACGAATAGGAGATTAATGGAGGTTGAAACAGTCTTAGACATGGCAGCTGGGGGTTGGGGGATGAGTAGAGCAGGACCGTTGGTGGGAGTGACAAGGCATAGGGTGAGGTGGTGTGAAGGGACTGGCAGCTACGACGGGATGTGGAGGCAACGGTTGACGGGAAGGCGAGTTAGGCAGGAAGGCAATACCACTTTTTGAGGGGGGGTGCAGTGGTATCCAGTTTATGGAGGGGAGGGTCCAAAAACACCTGGTGGTGACACGTAGGTGGGCGGTAAACCACTTTTCAGACCCCCCATGTCGTTAAATGTTTTCATTTTGAGGGGGTCCGAAACCTACCATGGGCTGTCGGATCTATGCGGGGAATGATCGGGGATGGGTGAGTAAAGGGAAGTTTTACACCGGGGGGCCCCACCATATCTTTTCAGGCATATGTAACATAACCCAAGGTCCAAAACTTTGGATAAGGGAATACTTCGGACTTTATTACATAAAAATATTTATTTACCTATTCTAATGCTATCTAAAAGTGAATGTGGGTGCATTTAAGTATGCAAACCCCTTCAATTTTATTCTAAAAGATAAAGGCTATTTATTTCAAACACTAGACTAATCTAATCGGCTAAATTAATCCAGATTAAACAGTTGGATTAACATTATTCACCTATTTCTACCTATCTAATATTAACCAAGATTAAATTGTTTGGTTAAGTTATTCACTTTAACCTAATTGACATAAATTGAAAACATCTTGAGCATGACTAAATTGTATGTCTCAAACAGAAAGGGATTGTGGCATTTTAAACAAGTTGCACACAATTTCTTTTCTTTATTCTTTTACAAAGCCAAAAGGCTAGTAGTGGCACTTAAGCTAGCATCACTTCCAAGTTTATTCATTTTCTGTGGGGTTCATTTATCATTTCTTTTCTTCTATTTTTGTATTTATACCCTCTTTTCATTTTTATATCTCTTTTTTTGTAAATCATTTGCAGAAAGTTATATTATTTACAATCGGAAATATTGAAAGAAAATACTCAATGATCATTGATCCTATAAATTATAGGACCCTAACAGTGGCTCTAGCTAGGGATGGCACTTCCTGGTGAAGTGTCAAGAACACCGTAGACCAATAGCCTTGAGTCCTTATCTTCAGTATTTACTGCATTTGAGTTTTCTATTTTCTGTAGTTATGGTGGCAAAATGTCTCAAAGCTCAGGGCCTTCTCCATGGGCTTCAACTTTGAGATATAAGATACCCACTCATGACAATACAAAAGTAAATGGTATCAACAATGATTGTGATAAAACACTCTGTTAGTCCTGAAAAACATAATGTTTGAGCATCCTACCATTGACAGGTCCTCCAGGTATTTATGTTCCATCTGTGTTCTTCAAAAAAAAGGAATTGTTACCTCGGTAAGAATCAATAATGTAAGGTCCCATCCACAAGTTGTCGAACTTACCATGCTTTCCTTTTTCTTCCCTTCTAGAATCCCATTTCAAAACATGATTACCAATCTGAAAGTCATCAGCTTTTGTCCTTCAATCAAATGTTTTCTTGACGCTATCTTGGATCACTTGAGTTCTATTATGAATTGCTTTTCTGTTCTAATGAAAATGGATGGTCCGCTTTATTCTCCTCTGTAAATCATTTGTTTCCACCTCCAACTCTTGCATCATCTTTAAAACAGGAATTCCCAGCGAGGTTGGAAAAACAACATCTATCCCAAAAACTAGCTAATATGGAGACATTCTTAGTAACTTTTTGGTAATAAGTCTATCTACCCATAATGCATTAACCAATTTGATGTGCCATGATTTTCTATTGTCCTGTAACAACCTTTTGATAATGTTAACCAAGATTTTATTAGAGCATTTTTCCAGTCCATTTCCCTAAGGGTAATAGGCTGTAGAATGTCCCAATTTTATCTGATATTTGTTGCAGAAACCTATCATCCTTTTTGACTTGAAATTTGCAGCATTGTCAGTAATAATCTTCCTAGGGCAACCAAATCTAGCAAGGATAATGTTTTCTAGGAACTTAATGATGACTGCATCAGAAGCTTGTCTGATAGGTATGACTTCTATCCATTTTGTAAAGTAATCAATGGCTATCAGAATCCACTTATGTTGGGAAAATGAGGCAGGGTGGATTTCTCCTATGAAGTCAAGGCCCCATTGTTGAAAAGGGGTTTTAGCAGATATAGGCCTCAAGGGTAAAGGAAAAATATTCTTCTTACCTTCGAATATTTGACATTTGTGGCATGAAGTAACTTTCTTTTGGATATCATAAAATAGGGTGGGCCAGTAAAAACTTGCCCTCATAATCTTATTTGCAGTAGTATTCTAGTACATGCGTCCACCACAGTCTCCTTCTTGGAACTCTTGTGTCTAGTCAATTTAACGTCTTAAATTGCTCTACATAAATTATCAATCCGGGTATCGTAAACTGATGAAGTGTGGTGCACCATATGTGCTTAGTTAACCTTTTTCTTACTTCGTTGTTTTATAGTTTTTGTTTTGTTTTGGGGTTTTGTTCTTGTTGATCTCCTAAAGTGTCTAATGCAAATGGAAATCCTATTCCTAAGTCTCTAGAAGGAAAGTATGGATATAGATTCTAAGGCAATTATGTCCTCTATAATGATTTCCAGAACTTAACACTTCAGAAGGTCTTAGAATATACTAGTGATGACAGTAATGCTTGAACAAGAATGGAAAATGTGCTACTATTTAAACAAGTAAATAATGAACTACTGATCATGAAACTATTGTTGGAAATAATACTGAGAGGGGGGGTGAATCAATATTATCAAGTCAATTATTTTCTTTTTCAAACCCAGATCATATACGCTACTTCAGTTAGTAAAAACCATGTATATATGAAACTACAGATAAGTAAACCCGCGTATACCATGAAGGCTTATAATTTAGTTTATCTTACAGATGTTGATCATTAATCTGTGTATCAAAATCAAATAGACAGAACCAGAAACAGTAAAACAGAGCAGAATACAATCACACACAAGAACACAAGATATAAGGAGGAAACCCAATGTGGGTGAAAACCCCCTGCTGCAATTCGTCTCTATCTTCTTTTAATTAGAAACTTCTTTTTACAATGTTTCTGTACTGGTGTAGTCTTTACCAGTACGTAGGTTGCTACCTGCAGAGAGCTACAACCCTCTCTCGTTCTCCAGCTTTTCCTGGAAGGGAGCTACAACCCCCTTAGTTCTTGTACTAGCTGGGATACTAGTACGCAGGCTCCTACCTGCAGAAGGCTACAACCTTCTCTCTTTATCCAGGGACCACGTTTCATAAATTTTCATACTGGATCCATGAATAACATTAATCAAACATCAAGAATTTCTGCATCAAACAATCTCCTTTTCACCAATCAAAATAAACACTTCTCTGACAGCTGTACCCAGAACCCAGTAACTGTAACCACACACCAATTGTTAGCCAGAACACTGCAGCAATAAACAGAAGTAGCTAGAACATAATTCAAGATATGTACGCTACTTCACTATTCAAAAACCTGCGTGCATACGCTTCTGTGTCAAGACCAACCTGCACATACGCCTCTTTCACTCACAGAAACCACGTGTATACGCGCCTTCGCTTCACTGAACCTGCGTACAGATCTATAAAGGATAATTCATTCTTTCAAACATTCAGACATTAGTTAACCCAGATTATCAGATTTATAGATCAAGCATGCACCAATTATAACAGATCAAAATCATACAGAGATACCATTATTCAAGCCTTAAGATTTTGACCCATCAATAGGACTTATCCTCCTCCTTGTGCTCAGGTTCCTCCTTCATTCAGATCTAGATCTGCACCATAACCCAATCACCAATATTCCAGATCTAGCACTTTGAGATTTTCAAAATAATTTAGATGATCCTTTTCCCAATGATCTTCTTCCTCTTTTATAGCCTTGCCTTTCACAATACCACAGCCCAAAACCATAACAAATCAATACGAAGGACCCAATACTTGGGATCAACACATTAGACGAGATACCAAGGTCCAAAACCATAGGTTCAAATACCAAGGACAAAATACCACGGACCAAAAATAAGTTCTCCCACATGTACATGCTTTCCCTTGCATGAAAGTGCGTGTATACGCATACGCTACTTTTGAACGACTAACCCGTGTGTATACGCGTCTTCGTCACGGTGAACCTGCATTTATATATTTTCCTTCCATTCTGAGAGTCTGAACTGAGATCTGTCACCAAAGTGAGTTGCCATCAAGGACAACACCTATGCCATAACATCAAACCTGCGTCATAATGCCAAAAATCTCCCCCTTTGGACTTGATGGAAACCCCAAGATCCTAAAAGTCATTCTCCCCCTTTGTCATCAAGGGCAAAGGGTTGTGCTCCCCCTGAGTACATGCTGAAATCTCTGCTTTGTTGTGCTGAACATGCTCCCCCTGACTGTAGGCAAGATCTGCAAAAAGATGTTCTTTAACAAGAACCATGACATATAAATGACCTTCTTATCACAAAAAGACTCTATACATACATCCATCATCCAACCAAGTGGGGATCATCCACCCAACCAAGTGGGGATACATCAGAAATTTACATATGACAACCAATTACATTACATCATTCATCCCAGGCATAGTGGGGAAACCAAAATAGGCCGTTACATGACCTTGATAAAAAGAAGATATACATGACATAGAGACGAAATATCTAGAGCAAGACTATGAAAGTCATCAATAACTACTATCAGCAGCATCTGTCAATCATTATTCAGATCAGCAACCATGTTCTCCTTCTGTTCTCCCTCTGCATGTATTCCACCTGAAACCAACAACAGCTGTGAACTTGAACCAAGAGCTTCTAAGATAATGCCAACAATGCATCACTAGAAGGTTATTTGCTCCCCCCTGAACCTGTGCCAGATGGTCTCTGTCAGACTCATATCAGACTATCTTCAACCAGAGTCTGTCCCTATTGATATCCTTCAAACCTCCATATACGCGACTGGATCTACATAAACCGGCGTATGTACGCGGATCCTCCTCAGCCAACTCGCGTACAACCTCTTTTCTCTGAAACAGACAAGTTTCAACAGCAGGATGAAGCATCAACTACTCCTAGCTTCTGTCTGAGGTATTTAAATGTTTCCTTGGGCAGTGGTTTGGTGAGTATATCAGCAACTTGTTCCTTAGAGGGAACATACTCCAACTTGACCTTTTGTTCAAGCACTTGTTCCCGAAGAAAATGATATTTGATAGGTATGTGCTTGGTCTTTGAATGCATGACTAGATTCTTTGAAATTCTGATTGCACTTGTATTATCACATAAGATGGAGATAGGTGGAGTACAGCTGATTTGATAATCCTGCAAGGTTTGCATCATCCAAAGGAGTTGGGTGCAACAAGATGCAGCAGCCACATATTCTGCTTCAGTTGTAGATAAAGCAATAGAACTCTGTTTCTTGCTGAACCAAGATACTAATATGGAACCCATAAAGAATGCACCACCACTAGTGATTTTCCTGTCATCCACACTTCCAGCCCAATCTTCATCTGTGTAAGCATGAAGAGTGAGATCTGCATCTCTAGGATACCATAGGCCATAGTTTTGAGTTCCTTGAAGATACTTGAAAATTCTCTTTACTTCCTGAAGATGAGTTTCCTTAGGATTTGCCTAAAATCTTCCAACCATTCCCATTGCATGCATGATGTCTGGTCGGGTACCTGCTAAATAGAGCAGACTTCCAATCATGGATCTATAGGTTGGTTGATGCACTGCTGTTGATTCATCATTTGCACTGAGGCTGCATCCTGTGACCATAGGAGTACATACTGGTTTCGAATCTTCCATGCCATACTTCTTCAAGATCTACTTGAGGTACTTGGTTTGAGATAAAAAGATACCGCCTTTATTTTGTTGGATTTGTAAACCAAGAAAATATGTCAGTTCTCCAAGCAAAGACATTTCGAATTCCTTCTGCATCACCAAGGCAAAGTTTTGACTCATAGCTTCTTCATTGCTGCCAAAGATGATATCATCTACATACACAACAAGTATTAGCAATTTGTTATTTTCAATTTTTATATAAAGATTGCTATCTGTTGATCCTTTTGAAAAACCTTGTTGATGAAGGTATTTGTCCAGACGATAGTACCAAGCCCTTGGAGCCTGTTTGAGACCATAGAGAGCCTTCTTTAGTCTGCATACAAGATTTGGATCATTACCAAGGATGAATCCATCTGGTTGCTCAATGTACACTTCTTCTTCTAAGTCTCCATTCAGAAAGGCAGATTTCACGTCCATTTGAAATAATTTGAACTCCTAAAAGCTAGATAGAGCAAGGAACATTCTGATGGCCTCAAGTCTAGCAACGGGAGCAAAAGTTTCTTCAAAGTCTATTCCTTCTTGTTGAGCATACCCTTTACAAACAAGTTTGGCCTTGTTTCTAATAACTTCCCCATTTTCATTCAACTTGTTTTTGAATATCCATTTTGTCCCTATGACATTCTTATCTTTTGGTCTAGGAACCAATTCCCCAGTGTTGTTCTTTTCAATCTGCTCAAGTTCTTCATCCATTGCCTTGACCCAACATTCATCTTTGCATGCTTCTCTTACATTTTGTGGTTCAGTGGAGGAGAGCAATGCCAAATAGCTTGAAGCTTCTGCAATTGTTCTTATTGTTTGTATACCTGCCTCTTTTTGCCCCAAAATTTGAGTTTCAAGATGGTTCTTTTGTACATATCTAGATGGAGTCTTCTCTTCTATCCTTATCTGTTCTTCTGGTGCCTCTTGAGCTTCTTCTTCATCATAAGTCTGATTTGATGTTGAAGGATGGTCCTCATCATCTTCAAAATTCTCGGAATGTACTTGCCTAGGAATGTTTCCTTCTTCATCAACCACTACATCAATGCTGTCAACAATTCTTCCAAGTCTTTTATTATAACACTTGTATGCTTTGCTGTGAGGAGAGTATCCAAGAAGAATGCCTTCATCTGCTCTAGGTTCAAACTTGCCAAGATTTTCATCAGTCTTTTTAATATAGCATTTGCTTCCAAAAATTTTGAAATGTTTTACCGTAGGAGTCTCACCATACCAGAGCTCATGAGGAGTTTGCGTGATGTTCACCCAGACATTTGTCTTGTTGAGAATAACAACGGCAGCAAATGCAGCTTCACCCCAGAAAGTTGCGGAAGTTCCAGACTCATCTAGCATAGCACGAGCCATTTTTTGAACCGTTCTGTTCATCCTTTCCACTACTCCATTTTGCTGAGGAGTCCTTGCAGTAGAGAGCTCCCTTCTTATTCCATGTTCTTCACAGAAATCAAAAAATTTATTTGAGGTAAACTCCCCACCTCTATCAGATCTGAGGCATTTGATTTTGTGATCTGATTCATTTTCAGCCAAGGCTTTGAAAGATTTGAATTTTTCGAAGGCTTCGTCTTTGTGCTTCATAAGTCCTATCCAACACATCCTGGAGAAATCGTCAATGAATAAAATAAAGTATTCTTCTCCTCGTGGTGACCTTTTCTTAGATGGACCACATACATCAGTATGGACAAGTTCAAGTGGCCTGCTAACTGATCCTTCCTTTTCAGGGAAGTTAGTTCTGGTTTGCTTACCAAACTGACATGATTTGCATATTGTATTGTCTGGAATTCTGATGTCTGGAAGACCACGAACTGCCTGGTATTTGCATGCTTTCCTTAACTGTGAGAAGCTTAGATGCCCCAATCTCCAGTGCCATAGCCAGTGTTCATCATTCTTGCTCAGATAAAATTGTTGTTGTCCTCCCTTGAGAATGTATAGATTATTTGGAGTCCTTATGCCTTTGATCACTGTTTCTCCTGTATCAAGCTCACGAACAATACACCCATTTGATCGAAATATCACCTCATTTCCTTGATCACACATTTGGCTGACACTCAATAGATTATGCTTTAAACCATCAACATACATAACATTTCCTGCTTTGACCTTTTCTTTTAAAAGAACAGAACCTTTACCTTTTATGAGTGCAGGGGTGTCATTTCCAAATGAGACCTTCTTCTCCTTCTCCAAGGCACTATAAGACTGAAGTTTCTCTTTATCACCTGTCATATGTTTCGAACATCCACTGTCGATGTACCATTGATTTTCTTTCCCTTCCGCATATAAGCCTATACCACATCTTTCTGGTTGTGATTCTTTCATTCTCCATGTTTTGATATTTGAGGCTTGCTCCTTCTGAGTTGTCTGCCGAAACCTGCTCCTGCATTCAGAATCTTCATGACCAAAATTATTACAAATAGAACATTCTATTTCATTTTCAAGAGCAGAAAAGTTATTGTAGGTCCTTTTCATGATCCCAGTCATACTCCTCTATTTTTGAGCTTCTCTAGTCATGATAGTTTTGTAGGCAACACACTGAGTTGCTTTGTGTCCAAAGTTATGACAAGAGAAACATTGGCCATTGAAGAAATTCCTGCGATTATCAACCCTGTGGACCGAATGATTGTAGTTTTCATTGACATCCATTCTTGAGGCAAATTGAGAATGATTTACCTGTGGTCTGTTGTAGCTTTTGTTTATCCTTGAAGCAGATTGCCCCTGATTTACCTGGTGAGCAGCATTGTGCCTTTGCTGTTGATTGTCAATTTGTTCACTTCTCCTTGCTGCATCAAGATAACTTTTGGAGGTGGATGGCTTCTGCGCTTGAGATGCTTCTTCATTATATCCCAGACCTGTTTTGATTAGAGGAGAGCGCTGCACTTTGATAATCTCACCTAAAGTTTCAGATCCTTTAACAAATCTAAGATTAAGAGCATTAGTTTTCTCAATCTCTTTTCTAAGTCCCACAATTTCACATTCTAACTTTTCATGATGTTTTTCCCTTTCAGCAAGTTGGATTTGTAGAGTATCAATAATCACATTCTTCTCTTCTAAACAAATTTTGAGTCTAGAAATCTCTTCATAAATACCTTCTTCATCTATAGCATCCAAGAAATCATCATCTTCAAAAGCCATTAAAAGTTTATAGTTATTATTACCTTGTTCTTCTTCATCACTATTTGAAAGTCCATCACTGTCTTCATGAGTGTAATAGCTTTTCTTATTTACATTCTGTTTTTTGTTCCATCTAACTGGTTCCTTACCTTTCTCAAGCTTATCTTTATGAGGACACTTGGCAGCATAGTGACCGACTCTTCCACAAGCAAAACATTTGAAGGGTAACTTACCTCTGAATCTGCCAGCACCCCGTTGAAGGTTTTTGACAAAATTTGATTCCTCCTCTTCTTCTGACATATGTCCTGACTCATAGTAATCTCCTTTGCCTGAAGCCTTGAAAGCAGCTTCTCTCCTCTCTGATGGTCCTCCTTTCCTCATTTCGTAGGCATTTAGAATTCCGTCCAGTTGTGACATGGTAAGGTTCTGTAGATTATGTTTTTCTTCTATTGCAGAAACTTTTGATTCAAATTTAGAGGACAAAGATCTTAGAACCTTTTCAACCACAACAACCTCTTTTATTTCTTCACCCAAGTTTTTCATACAATTAAAAATCTCATCTATACGTTGGAAATAGTTAGCCACACTTTCATCATTGTACATTCTGAGATTTTCATACTGAATTTTGAGGGCTTGAAGTTTTTCTCATTTTACCTGTTCGTCTCCTTCATAGCTTAGAACGATCTTGTCCCATATTTCTTTTGCGGTTTTATACTGCATAACCTTGACGAATTTTGATTGAGATAAACATCCTAATAGAGTATTGACAACCTTGGCATTTGTTTCATATTGCTTCTTACTAGCCGGATCTGTAGGAGTTGCTGATGGAAAAGTGTACCCTGTATCTATGATATCCCAGACTTCTGTACCAAGAGATTGAAGATATGCTGTGACTCTTACCTTCAATTAGACGAAGTTGGTTCCATCAAAAATTGGTGGCCCGATTGATGCTTCTCTCTCGTAGTTGCTCATGATGATAAATCTTCCTTCAAGCGATCGAGCTTCTTCTGAAGGACCTGCTCTGATACCAATTGTTGGAAATAATACTGAGAGGGGGGGTGAATTAGTATTATCAAGTCAATTATTTTCTTTTTCAAACCCAGATCATATACGCTACTTCAGTTAGTAAAAATCGCATATATACGCAACTACAGATAAGTAAACCTGTGTATACTATGCAGACTTATAATTTAATTTATCTTACAGATGTTGATCATTAATCTGTGTATCAGAATCAAATAGACAGAACCAGAAACAGTAAAACAGAGCAGAAGACAATCACACACAAAGATATAAAGAGGAAACCCAATGTGGGTGAAAACCCCCTACTGCAATTCGTCTCTATCTTCTTTTAATTAGAAACTTCTTTTTACAATGTTTTTGTACTGGTGCAGTCTTTACCACTACGCAAGCTGCTACCTGCAGAGAGCTACAACCCTCTCTCGTTCTCCAGCTTTTCCTGGAAGGGAGCTACAACCCCCTTAGTTCTTGTACTAGCTGGGATACTAGTACGCAGGCTCCTACCTGCAGAAGGCTACAACCTTCTCTCTTCTTCCAGGGACCACGTTTCATAAATTTTCATACTGGATCCATGAATAAAATTAATCAAACATCAAGAATTTCTACATCAAACAATCTCCTTTTCACCAATCAAAACTGAATCAAAATAAACACTTCTCTGACAGCTGTACCCAAAACCCAGTAACTGTAACCACACACCAATTCTTAGCCAGAACACTGCAGCAATAAACAGAAGTAGCTAGAACATAATTCAAGATATGTACGCTACTTCACTATTCAGAAACCTGCGTGCATACGCTTCTGTGTCAAGACCAACCTGCGTATACACCTCTTTCACTCACAGAAACTGCGTGTATACGCACCTTCGCTTCACTAAACCTGCGTACAGATCTATAAAGGATAATTCATTCTTTCAAACATTCAGACATTAGTTAACCTAGATTATCAGATTTATAGATCAAGTGTGCGCCACATATAACAGATCAAAATCATACAGAGATACCATTATTCAAGCCTTAAGATTTTGACCCATCAATAGGACTTATCCTCCTCCTTGCGCTCAGGTTCCTCCTTCATTCAGATCCAGATCTGCACCACAACCCAATCACCAGTATTCCAGATCTAGCACTTTTAGATATTCAATAATTCAGATGATCCTTTGCCCAATGATCTTCTTCCTCTTTTATAGTCTTGCCTTTCACAATACCACGGCCCAAAACCATAACAAATCAATACGAAGGACCCAATACTTGGGATCAACACATTAGACGAGATACCAAGGTCCAAAACCATAGGTTCAAATACCAAGGACAAAATACCACGGACCAAAAATAAGTTCTCCCACATGTACGCGCTTTCTCTTGCATGAAAGTGTGTGTATACGCATACGCTACTTTTGAACGACTAACCTGCGTGTATACGCGTCTTCGTCACGGTGAACCTGCGTATATATATTTTCCTTCCATTCTGAGAGTCTGAACTGAGATCTGTCACCAAAGTGATTTGCCATCAAGGAAAACACCTATGCCATAGCATCAAACCTGCGTCATAATGCCAACAACTATTATCTCTGCTATTGTCTAAATATAGAAAAGCGATTTAAGCTACTGCACTCAAAGAAGTCAAAAATTGCAAGGAAAGTAAAACTAAAATCAAATTACACCTTCATAATTCGATCCCTCACCAGTAGTCCCACTATGGCTTTCGGAGGTAACGGTCAGTGATATGATCAATTTAATATCTAATTGCAGAAAAGTAAAACTAAAATCAAATTACACATTCATAATTCGATCCCTCGTCAGTAGTCCCGCTATGGCTTTCGGAGGTAACCGTCAATGATATGAGCAATTTAATATCTAATTGCAAAAAAGTAAAACTAAAATCAGACCACATCAATTCATAGTCTAACCCCTCGCCAGTTAGTCTCGCTATGGCTTTCGGAGGTAATCATCAACAACTTGAGCAATCTGATATCTAATTGCAGAAAAGTAAACTTAAAATCAAATCACATCAATTCATAGTCTGACCCCTCGCCAGTTAGTTTCGCTATGGCTTTCGGAGGTAATCATCAATAACTTGAGCAATCTGATATCTAAATTAACTAACAAAGCAAATGAATAAGACTGAAATCAAAGCATAACTGAAATTGAAAAGCTAAAAAAAACAAAGTCAGCAGAGAGGTAAATCTCATGTCACTATTTGCTGCAAAAACATGTAAAGAAAAACTAATCTACAATCAACCGGTTGAACACACTTACATGAATTAAAATTGCATGAATGGAAAATCTAATTTATCAAATTTGAAAGCAATCAAGTAACATAATGAAATCAAAGCAAAATTACAAAATGAAATCTACTCTACCTTACATTCTAATATGCTCAATGACATCTACTTCACATCTCCTTCCATGTTGAGAACATCAAAGCTTTATTCAAAATTACAAAGTACAACAAAGCTCTCCAAAGCCATCTCACAAGATAACAAGCTTAAGAACTAACAAGTTAAGACTCACAAGCTAAAAGACTAACAAATGAAGGAGAGAGATCTCCTATTTATACAAAAAGATGAGAAGTCATCTCATTAATGAGAGTCCATGAATCTCTCCCTCTACCTCTAGAGTCCTAATCAAAATAGGAACTGATAAGACACATGTCTTCTTAGAGTTATAATATAATTAGGAGATGTGACACATATCCTCATGATCCCATGATTCTTTCCACTCAAATTCGAATTTGGCCTTAGAGTGCCACATAAGGGTCTTCTAGAAGCCTCCTTTCAACCTACACATGTCAACAATCTCAACCCATTTGTTAGGTATAAGCATATGCACATTATTTTCTAATTTTTAACCACAAATTCACTTAAAGGGCTTAGAATTAATAAATTTTGGAAAAACATAAATGTGGCCCAATGATAATGAAAGTGGATGAATGTGGTGACATAGTAGTGAAATGGAGGTGAAATGGAGGTGATATAATGGACATAGTAGTAAAAGTGTAATGGAAATGAATGACATTTTCAAGACTCAACATACCCCCCAACAGAAGCTATTGCATGTCCTCAAGCAATATATATTACATTAACTCTTTTGATCCTTGAGCTTTGGCTTTACTTTGCATGATATCATTTGATAACTTCATATTTTTGCAAAGTGTTTTACTTGAATTGCAACATGGTTGGTTCTTGTGTTACAACGAATTTTTTTTTTTTTTTTTTTTTTTTGCATTCTATTTTGATCTTTAAACTTTGCATAATGATATTTTGATTATTGTTACAAAGTATATCTTTATTGGATTGCATGATGGTTGGTTCTTGTGTGACAACTATGATTTTGTTTGTATCCAATTTATCCTTTAGGCACTTTTTCAGAAGCCATTGTATGCTTATAATAACAATGTAATAGTTAATATATGTTGGAATTATGTGGGCTCTTGAGTATGGTATGGACATGACAAGATATGAATATGAATGTATTCCCCCCCCCCCAACTGATGGTATTGGCAATTTTTTGAAATGAGGAAGAGAAATGTTTTTCCCAACAATTATCATTCTAGCTTTTTATGGAATTATATGGCCAAAAGTTAGAAAACGACGTACCTTAACTTACCCTTTGGAATGGATGAGTTGTATGTGTGGTGGCTGAAAAATTCTGATCGTATTCTTCTTCAAGTGGCTGAACAAGAGGAGTCATGGACAAAGAGTTAAGATGACTTTTTATTGCTTCTACTAAAATTTGCTGAATCTGCTCCAAAATGCTGAAAATAATAGTCTTCATGTCTTCAAAACTCATTGGCACAATTCCTACTATGTGAAAAGATGTTCTTATTTCGAACATAGTAGGAAATTGTTGACTTAGTGGCCATTAATGGATGCTACTAGTCAACACGAGAACTCTCACCATTGATGACAATGAGAGTCAAGATGCCCAAACACATCTTGCTAGGTACGAATGATTTTGCCGATGTCGAGTCACCTAGAAGATCTGACGAACAAGGGACATTAATGTATTCCCATTGTTTGTCAGCATGAGGACTTGCCATTAAGGCATGCAAGCCTCAAGGTGTTTTTACAAAGAACTTAGACTCAAAGGACTATGGACTCAATAATTTGCATTGAAGCAGGGCTTATTTGCGGAATGAAAATGACAGGAAATGGAAGATGAAAATGGAAGATGGCAATGGAGAACAGAAATGGCAATGGGCAATAAGCATGTGAATGAGCCTCTTGCTTTTATTTGTGGGTTATGAATGGACAAAAAGAGATGGAAAGTGTATGTGAATGTAAATGGAAAATATGGAGGAAAATGAGATGAATGGTTTATTATGAGGTATGGATGTGATGGAGACAATAGTATCTGAAAGTTTTTCAAGTGTTTGGATCTAATTTTACATCAACATATTTTCTCTTTGTTTTTTATCATCCTCTTATGAAACAAATTGGTCTCTTAGAGAGACACCATTCTCTTGTAGTCATTTGTCCTTCCTCTTGGAACCTACAAAAAAAAACTAATACTTCTTCTACAATGGAATGTAAGGTTATCAAAGGAGAGAGGTGATCAATCTCTCTAGTTATGATATTTACACACAAAACTGAGAATTTGTATTAATGAAAAAAGTCTTCAAAGGAAAAATCAAAAGAATTTATACCTGCTTTGGAATTGGTGCCCCAAGTTGAATGTTGCTTCTTTTCAGCAATTTATTTTATTATTTGCCATTTCAAACTCTAATGATGGATTTCTCATTGTGTAGATCTTGTTGAAATATTTCCAACGGTACTTAAATCATCAAAATCTGATTTTGTATGAGAAAGATAGGTTGATTTGAACAATGAGGTTTTTCTGGTTGCGGAATTAGAGAATAGCTGCGGAATTGGACTTTAGCTACGGAATGTGCATAGTTTCTGTAGCTAAAAATCTTGAATAAAAAGTTAGCCATTCATCTTTCATCATCAGTCCAAAATTAATCAATACCTTCAGAAAAGTGAGCAAATAACTTATTCATTTCATTGATTCAAAATTATTATTTTTTTCTTGACATGCACCGACTTAGTGTGGTGACTTAGTGATAACACACAACTTGACTTCCCTTTGACCGGGGTCTTTTTCATCGAATTGGATCAAATGAATAGGACACCATCCATATACTGACATTTTCCCAGCTACCCATGTGGCTTGTTTTGCTTGATGACACCTGCAACCTAGAGTTTAACAAAAACAGCTGCGGAAAGTGGCTGAAATAGTCAACCATCAGTTTTACACATATTTTGGATACTTGTGTCTTGCATAGCTTTTTATCTCTTCTGCACTTTCCTGTGGAGTTTCTGTAACCTTAAAAGTGAGTGATTCATCTTTAAAACAGAGATTTTCAGTTGAAACAAAATCAACCAAAATGATATTGATCCTTTCTCTAACTAAAAATGCCAGTGTTACTACACAATAAGCCCCGGGCTTCCCATACAAACAACAGATAAAGTTCGATAAATAATCAAGGATACTAAGGTCATGTTTGATAATAACATTTCACCTTCTCCTTATAAATGCCAGGTTTGATATTAATGGTAACAGGGTGCATATTATTTGTTGGAACTGCATTGACAGCAGCCTGGACTGTAGTGAAATCTCCTTGACCTTCGTTCTTAGATACTGTGATCACACAGGGATTGCCAGAGTTCGCAAGAATCCCCTTCAGTTTCTAAGATGAATTGATCTTCAATTCCGTGTAATTCCTTGCCCAATTACTGCTACGTCCCACATGGCATTCAGATATGGTGCTGATACAGTGGGCAGATTCAGTAAAAAACACTTGCAGTGCTGCAAGACATAATGTGATAACAAGTAATCCTCTGCAGCTTGCCATGGATACATTCACAAGCAAAAGGGACATTCAGGGATGAAGGGATTCTCAGAACTTTGGCAACACGGAGACCCTAGCAAGCACGACACTCCTCTCTGGTAGTTTAGGCAACCAATGCAATTAGTGGCAATTTTGGGTTTAACTCACACGAAATATACATGAATAGGATGTGAGTGAGTTTTCGAATGGCCTCTTCATCGAATTCCAAGAGCTCCATGCCACGTCAATTGGTTGGTTGCGTATCCAATTAATATTGTTGTTAACAGGTTTTACATTTATCAGCGAAGAGCCGTATCCAATTAGAACTGTTGTTAACAGGTGTTATGTCCATCAGCAAAGAGCTGTATCCAATTAGAACTGCTATTAATCGGGAAGTGGCAGAGAAGGTGTTAGACAGGTGGAAGAAGGTGGAAGATGTATAGTTAATTATCATTATGCCATTGATTTCAAATCAGAAGCAGCCGAAAATCAATTGTCAGTTAATTAATTCAAATCCCGTTTTTTTTCTCGCGACCTGCAAAAATGGGCTCCAAAGAACTGAGAATTTCTCCCAAACCGCCACGAATTTCTTAAAACGGCTTCTGAGTTATCTAATTGACCATACTAGAGAAAAAACCCATGTTTTATTTTTTCTAAATTCACCTCCATTTTGCCAATTCGTGCTCTCAAAGTTTGACATTGTTTCTGTGTTTTACGTTTTTCCTGAGTTGCTGCATTCGGCTGTGAAATCGATTTCTTCTGCTGCATATGTTTGAATCATTTGTTGTTATTATGAATGGTAGAACCAACATATTGTAAAGAAATCATATCACCCGTTTGTCTAAAACTACTACCCAAATCAATTTCTGGCACATCTATTAAGCCCAAAGCATTCAGCTGTCGGCTTATTGCAACTAATCCACATGCATATTGGGCAACATTTGTACGGTCTAAACAGGCAATGCAGTTTGTAAAATTCCTCTTTGATATAGCTCTTTGACGTTATTTGCAGTAAAAGCATTTATTCTGCCGCTGTTTCTTAGAATTGATTTATTTGCAGTAAATCTTGCAGTTGATTTTTGTGCATGTTTGACAGAAGCTTTGAAGGTGATGATCTGATTGTTTTTTTTTTCTTCACAACTCAGAATACAATTGTCAAATTTGAGGTTGAGGATATTTCAAGCTACAAAAAGATGGGAGAATTGTTTATATTGCAGATTTATTTTAAGGCCAAAGCTCAACTAGGAATGGAGATAGCCATATAAGCTGAGTTTTTTTTGATCTGAACTAGGTGACTAGGATAGGATCCATGTCGGGATAATTCTGGAGATGCCCATGTGGTCGGTTTCTTCATTGGATACCTGTAACCTATTAAACCTTGAAATCAGCTATGGAATTCTCAACTAGCTGCGGAATCAGGCTACATTCCGCAGCTAAGTTGCAAAACCTTATTAAAACAGGATACGGTGTTTTGAGGACCACTACAAACCATAACGAGTCAATCTTGGACAGTTGAACCTATCAAAGCAGTTGGGTTTCATTATTTTTTCTCTTTATTTTATTTTTATTTTTTTGAATCAATTGAAATGATGAAGTTTATTTTGTATCCTTTTTTTTTCTTTTTTCTTTTTTCTTTTTAACATAACAATTCTTTTTCTGATCCTCTAGATCACACAAAGTGCAGGAGGAGAGCATACTCAAGAATTATTAAAAAAAAAATTACATAACAATCCTTTTTCTGATCCTCCAGATCACACAAAGTGCAGGAGGAGAGCATACTCAAGAATTATTAATTTTTTTAGATGTAAGAAATAAGGTCTCCTAATTACACTTCCCCGGCAATGGTGCCAAAATGTCTAGTCAATTTAACGTCTTAAATTGCTCTACATAAATTATCAATCTGGGTATCGTAAACTGATGAAGTGTGGTGCACCATATGTGCTTAGTTAACCTTTTTCTTACTTCGTTGTTTTATAGTTTTTGTTTTGTTTTGGGGTTTTATTCTTGTTGATCTCCTAAAGTGTCTAATGCAAATGGAAATCCTATTCCTAAGTCTTTAGAAGGCAAGTATGGATATAGATTCTAAGGCAATTATGTCCTCTATAATGATTTCCAGAACTTAACACTTCAGAAGGTCTTAGAATATACTAGTGATGACAGTAATGCTTGAACAAGAATGGAAAATGTGCTACTATTTAAACAAGTAAATAATGAACTACTGATCATGAAACTATTATCTCTGCTGCTGTCTAAATATAGAAAAGCGATTTAAGCTATTGCACTCAAAGAAGTCAAAAATTGCAAGGAAAGTAAAACTAAAATCAAATTACACATTCATGATTCGATCCCTCGCCAGTAGTCCCGCTATGGCTTTCGAAGGTAACTGTCAATGATATGAGCAATTTAATATCTAATTGTAGAAAAGTAAAACTAAAATCAAATTACACATTCATAATTCGATCCCTCGCCAGTAGTCCCGCTATGGCTTTCGGAGGTAACCGTCAATGATATGAGAAATTTAATATCTAATTGCAGAAAAGTAAAACTAAAATCAGATCACATCAATTCATAGTCTGACCCCTCGCCAGTTAGTCTCGCTATGGCTTTCGAAGGTAATCATCAACAACTTGAGCAATCTGATATCTAATTGTAGAAAAGTAAACTTAAAATCAAATCACATCAATTCATAGTCTGACCCCTCGCCAGTTAGTCTTGCTATGGATTTCGGAGGTAATCATCAATAACTTGAGCAATCTGATATCTAAACTAACTAACAAAGCAAATGAATAAGACTGAAATCAAAGCATAACTGAAATTGAAAAGCTAAAAAAACAAAGTCAGCAAAGAGGTAAATTTCATGTCACTATTTGCTGCAAAAACATGTAAAGAAAAACTAATCTACAATCAACTGGTTGAACACACTTACATGAATTAAAATTGCATGAATGGAAAATCTAATTTATCAAACTTGAAAGCAATCAAATAACATAATGAAATCAAAGCAAAATTACAAAATGAAATCTACTCTACCTTACATTCTAATATGCTCCATGACATCTACTTCACATCTCCTTCCATGTTGAGAACATCAAAGATTTATTCAAATTCTTCAAAATTACAAAGTACAACAAAGCTCTCCAAATCTTTCCAAAGCCATCTCACAAGCTAACAAGCTTAAGAACTAACAAGCTAAGACTCACAAGCTAAAAGACTAACAAATGAAGGAGAGAGATCTCCTATTTATACAAAAAGATGAGAAGCCATCTCATTAATGAGAGTCCATGAATATCTCCCTCTACCTCTAGAGTCCTAATCAAAATAGGAACTGATAAGACACATGTCTTCTTAGAGTTATAATATAATTAGGAGATGTCACACATATCCTCATGATACCATGATTCTTTCCACTCAAATTCGAATTTGGCCTTAGAGTGCCACATAAGGGTCTTCTAGAAGCCTCTTTTCAACCTACACATGTCAACAATCTCAACCCATTTGTTAGGTATAAGCATATGCACATTATTTTCTAGTTTTTAACCACAAATTCACTTAAAAGGCTTAGAATTAATAAAGTTTGGAAAAACATAAATGTGGCCCAATGATAATGAAAGTGCGATGAATGTGGTGACATAGTAGTGAAATGGAGGTGATATAATGGACATAATAGTAAAAGTGTAATGGAAATGAATGACATTTTCAAGACTCAACATCTTGCATGACTTTATCTACTTCATTTTCCAACAAACATTTTATTAAAACACCACCAACATCTTTCCAGTCTACGTTTTCATTCACAATACAAAACTTGACAACTTTAAGTTCAATAAATCTAGCCTTTGTTTTAGTTAAACCAGGAGGAGCTTGTAAATTATGTAGCACATAAATAATGTTTTCATACCAGGGAGATGTAGCAAAAGCTTTTGTTACCATTGGAGTCATGATGAGCCTAGGTATTGCAACAAGAATGCTACAACTCCCAGGGCTACCATCTTTACTTATCAACCCAGGGTTCGTACAAACTTGGAGGTGACAGTGCTATATGCACAAGTAAAAGTGAAGGTCTTGCCTATTGTCACTTCTCATATGGAAAAAGACCCCATGGGTTCCAAGCCAGACTTCTATAGGGTCAGAAAAAGCTTAATTCTTTGATGGAAGAAGAGCAAATCTATTCTAAGGGAGAGCTACTCTACTACAATAATGAAGAAAACAACATGTAATGCTAAACCACACCATAACCTAACTAACCATCTAAACAGCTATGCTAAACAGAATTGCTAAATCAACACTAACCTAATGCTACTATCTAAGTTGCAGAGGTAAAGAGTATTAAATTATACTAAGGTGTAAGCAAAGGAACTAAACTAGCAGTTGGAGATCAAAATTGGTGAAAGGAGGACGTAAGGATGCAGTAGTGCATAGGGACCGTTGGATCGATCAACGAACAGAAGATGGACGACAAAGATCTTATCACGGGGGCTTAAGAAAATATATGGATGAATAGGGTTAATGAACACGATGAACGATAGAGATCTTATCGTGGGCGATTTAGGGAATAGGTGAATGAACAAGGTAACTAAGCAGATGAACGGCGGAGGGCTTATCATGAGGAATTAAGTGAATGGATGGATGAACAGGGTAACGAAGCATATGAGCAATGGATATCTTATCGCAAGGAATTAAGTGAATGGATGGACAAACAGGACTAATCGGCAAATGAATGGTGGAGATCTTATCGCAAAAGAAACGTGTGGAAATGATGGAGCGGATTTTCAAAGGCGATAAGCAGTTTCTCGTGTGCCCTCAAATTTGTAAGCTGTATTTTGAAATTTCATGCGATTAGCCTAACTGGGTGAAAGATAGTACGGGAAAACCACTTTTTTCGTGTGCTCTCAGGCGGATAACAGTCATGCAAGAATCTGCGCAAGATTGTGTGATAGCTGTCGGATCAGGCTAGAAAGATCGACGGTGGAGATTGGGGCGCATAAAGTATTGAGGTGACGCGATAGTCATTGGATCAAGAGACAGATCGACAGTGGAGATTAGAGCGCATAAAGTAGGTGGAAGACTTCACGTGCGATGGATGCTGGGTAAACTAATGAATCGGATGGTGATTTTTCAGGTTTGTTGTGGATCGGACGGTGAGGAAACTATGCATGAAGAACATGCTAAAGCAGGTTTCAAATGAAAACGACAGAAAAACCAGTGAGGGTGAGGGTGGACCGAGAGTGAGGGAAAATGATCATAATGAAATGAAATAAGTAACTGCATCAAACAACAAACTCCAAAGATCATGTGAGAACTAGAAACCTGTGTTTTGGGATTGATGAAGGGTCTCTTCCTAAATTCATGGTCCCAGAGGGAGGAGGCGAGGTCGAGACACCTGCGGACAACCTTATGGTGATCTTTTTCTCCTAGCTAACATGTTGATTGAAAAAAACACAAATGGAAGTAAACTAAATCATAATCGATCTACTCTACACTACTGTAATGGGAATGTAGCTACTTAAGCAAATGAACAGAAAACCAGGAAGCTATGCTATATTGTTGTAATGGAAATGCAACTACTTAAGCAAATGAATAGAAAACCAGGAAGCTACTTAAGCAAATGAACAGAACCAGAAATCTATGCTAGCATACATGTACAATAAAGAGGAGCTTTGGCTGCTCGGGTTGGGCCCTAACCCAAGAGCTTCAGCCCTCTGAGTTAAATCAATGCTGGCTCAAAACAAAACTCATCTTTATTATAAAAACCATGGATTACATAACAAATTGTCACAAGTCTTGCAGCTCAGAAATAAAGTAGAGTTTTTCAATAAGAATCTGAATCCTACTGAGGTCCTAAGCCTCTCTACTTATACATCTGAAGTCTCCAATGACTTCCTTCCCATTAGGGAGGCTTGGCTCCCCACTCAAGATAAACTAGTTTTTGTCACTTTCACCTGCTCTACTGTCTTTTAGTCCTCATGATTTTGTTGTTTGCACTCCGAGCTGATGGAGGAATATTCGAATGGAGGGGTCGTAAATGAGGAGGATTTACCTCCTATAATTCCTCTCCCTTGTCCCATTTGAGTTTTGGCCAAGGTCTTTGCCACAGTTCTTTGCTTTTATCCTTTGTTCTTGCATTTTTCCTTGCTTTTATCCTTTATTCTTGCATTACATGCACATTAGACCACAAAGCAAAATATCCAACTCTAATTCATCCCATAAACAAAATATAATCAAAAGTATGCAATAAGTTGTGAGAATAGTTGGTTTGACTAAGCTAGGAGGTGAATTAAGGTCAATTAAATCCCATATAATTACCCAATGATGAGGCTCATCATCACCCCCTACTGAAAGTGTTGTTCATCCTATGAGCAACTTAGTCAATGTCCATGTCCTTCATGGCTCTGGTAGCCTCTCTAACATCCGATGCTTCTGATGTGGTCTCTTCTTCTTGTTTATAGAAACCTGCTTTCCTTTCTACTTCTTCCCACAACCTCTTTTCCTCTTCTTCTTTTCTCCCTTCTAGCATCCCTAGGAGTAGTGGTGGATTGAGTTTTAGGCCTATCCAATTGACCTTCAACCTTTCCATTGATTGCTTATACATAGGTGTCATGTTGAGTGCCTCTCTCAACCTTTGAAGGGAGTGATATTCTCTGATCTTCAAGTTGTGTGGTAGTGTTTTCCATCTCCTTTAGCAGGAATGTATATTATCATCTCTTAGCAGCCTAAACATATCCTCAAAATGTGAAATTGCTTGCTCTTGGGCAGCAAGATATCTAGGTGTCAGCTGAGGATCATTTGCAATTAGATTATGGGTGTTGATTAGGGCCATGGGATTTGATTGTTCAACTCTGATGAAAAGAGGTTCATTTTTCTCTCTGGCCCATATTCTTTTCATCTCTGCAACCCTTGACTTCTCATGGTTCATCGATGATGACAAAGGTATTAATTGTAGATCTCCTAGCTCTGCATCAGGATCCCAAATATTCATGTCTGTGAGGGCCATGTTGTGCAAGTAAAACTCGGCCATTTTGGTCCTATCCTCTAGTGCACTTTGATCACAAAGATCAATAAACTGTCTACAGTCCTGAAATGGAATGGTGCCCCTTTGTGCTAGTGTTTTAATTTGAAATTGCAGCCATTTTTCTATGGGGTAAAGAGCATAGGATTTAGCTGGCAACCTACACTGAATGGCCTCCAAGGAGAGGTTGGCCATACATGCTAGTTGGTTTTCCTTTTCCTGCAGCTGTCCTCTCAAGGGCCTCTGGAGACACCCTAGGTGACTCCTCCTTATGTTCTTCCCATTATGTTTCATTTCCATCTTCCTCTTTGATAGAAGGACTAACATCATAGATGAGGATTTTGATGTCATCCTCTGCTGGTAAGTCTCTGAAGACTGACCATTTTATAGGGATCCTAAGGTTTTGGGGGCATCCTCAATGAGGATTCTGATCAAACCATGGTGAGCCAACTGTTGGGAGCTCCCTTCCTTTACTTTGTTGTTGGAGTCTATGAGTGATTACATCAAGAAATAGGGTATGCTGAGTCTTTGGTGAACTGGTGTTTCTACCCCAAACCTTAGTTCTTCAAGCACCCTAAAATGGTAGCCATAAAAAACACTGTATCTACCCTCATATAAGATATATTTGATGAGTTGGTAGCCTACCTCACTCCATGGGTATGGCAGGCTGTCCTTCCTTACTCCATTTTTATCCTCTGTGGGTTCTTCACCTTCTAAAAATAATTTCCTTTTTGCCACCTAATTGTCTGCTTTGTCTTCTTTTCTCCACGCAATTCCTAGGGGAAGTGTGGTGACACTACTGATGAACTCTAGGGTGAGATCTATAGTGAGCCCTATAACTATAATAGTGGCATGGATTCTTCTGTGTGGAGTGAGGAAATGAGAAAATTCTTAAGAAAACAAAGTTTCTTGTGTATGTAATCCACTAGCGTTTTAGAGGAATTCTAGTTCATTTGCTTGTAAATGGGGATGGATTTTTAGATCCTACCTCTTTAGAATGGTGGCAGTGGAAAATTCTCTTGATATTCCCTCTTGAACCCCTCTCTGCCTATCTTGTAGACAACCTCTTTGTATCCTATAGACTGCTCCTCTAGACTGTTCTTGTAGGAATTCTATTCCAGAACAATGGATCCTTACTTCCAGTGGGTGGCTAGAGTTATGAGAGCTACTTGAGTGAGGGAGTTTCAAGGAGGTGGAATGCATGAATGCATGAAAACAATGTTTTGTTTCCCTTTATACCACCTCATCATTCCCACTCCTTATAATCAACTCCCATAGTTGTTAAATCCATAGTTAACCACTTCTTGTCCTACTCTTCCTCTGTTCTTTGAGTTGACTGCAGCCATGTGTGAGAGGACACCCTGCTTTGTATGTGATGATTGAACGAAGGTGGCCAAGTTAACTGGCCACCTTTTCACTTACAAACCAACTACCTCATAACCTTTACAACTTTTGATCAAATGATGCATATGAATGAGTGAGTGGGATACTTATCTGTGGTCTCGATGCCATGCTGCAGTTTGTCGAGGATCAAAGGTGTTGCATTGTTCATTTGCTGCATGGTCATTCTTCTTCTTCCTTTGCTACCTGCTGATGGTTTATTATCTTTTGCAGGTGTCTATGATTGAAGATCTGATGATGTTGCTGCTGTGGAGCTCTTGGATCGTCCTAGTGAAGACTTTGTAGCTGATGATTGATATTTTGTGGGATAGGGTGATGATAATGGTTGAGTTGATTTGTCAAATCATGTCTAGTATGAATTTTGGGGACTTAACCAATCTACCATTCAAGGGATCCTGTATAAAACAGAATCTTCACCTGAATTGAAGCAATGATGTGAAAAACAATGGAATTGATGGAGGGATGCATGGTAAGGAGTGGAGGAGATGAATATATGTTAAGCAATGTTCCCTTTGGATCCTCTCTTTGCTCCTTGATTTTCTTTCTCACCCACCAGCAAATAACAATTATGTCTTCTTTCTTTCTTTTTTTTCTTTTATTATTATATCTTTTTAAAAACCACCTAGGCTGCCTCGGAGAGGTTTTCACCCTAGATATCTGCCCTGGGCGCCTCAAGGAAGGTTTTCACCCAGGGATATTCTTACTCTTTTTCATTTTTTCTTATCCTTGGGCCGTCTCACGAGGTTTTCAACTCAAATATGGGACTCAGGAGCCTCATGGAGGTTTTAACCTGAATCCTTATTCTTTTTTCTCTTTTTCAGTGCCCTGATGAGGGAGGAGCTGGAACTTGCTCCACCATCATCACTGTGTTATTGATATTGTCAATGAACTCTTGTTTTGATAAAGGCCTCTTGTACATTTTCAATCAGTGCCCATTAACAAGAAATGGAATGGCTTCTTCATCTATAGTTCTGATTTTCCCTGAACCATTATCATGGCATCTTTCCACCACATAAGGTCTGAGCCATCTTGTCCTTAACTTGCCCTTGAAGTCTTTATACCTAGAATCATATAACAATGCTCAGTCTCCCTCTTGAAATTTCTTCTCCTTGATATGTTTGTCATGCCAGATCTTCCTCTAAAGCTGAACTATCTTTGTATGTAGGAGGGCCTGCATTCTGAATTCATCCAAGCCATTCGAATGGAACAATATTTCTTTTTGTGCATGCCTGAGATCCAAATGTAGTTGGGCTGCCATCCTCAATGTGTTATATTCAAACTCAATGGACAACCAAACCTTTTTCCCATAGACCAGCAAATAGGGTGTAAATCTAGTGGTGGTCTTCCATGTTGTATTATAGGTCCAGGTGGCCTCAACTACTCTCTCTACCCAATCCTTCCTGCTGCTGCTCACTACCTTGGTTAAGATGTTCTCCAGTGCCTTGTTGGTCACCTCCACTTGCCCATTAGCTTGTGGATGATAAGGAGTGGAGATCTTATGCTTGATTTTGTGATG
Source organism: Pinus tabuliformis (assembly GCA_031772625.1). Taxonomy (NCBI): domain Eukaryota; kingdom Viridiplantae; phylum Streptophyta; class Pinopsida; order Pinales; family Pinaceae; genus Pinus; species Pinus tabuliformis. Next base: position 822,603,134 of record CM062810.1, on the reverse strand, counting down.
GCTGAGTAGTTCTTCAATCATGCTGGAGGTAAATTGGATTCCTTAGTCTGTGACTAGCTCTATAGGGTACCTAAATTTGTAGAATACATTCTCCCTTAGGAACTCAGCCACCTTCTCTTCTGTTGCTGCCTTAATTGCCTTGGTTTCAGCCGACTTAGTCAAATAATCAGTGCACACAATAATGTACTACTTTTGCTTTGAACGAGGGTTGATAGGCCCAATAGAATACATTCTCCCTTAGGAACTCAGCCACCTTCTCTTCTGTTGCTGCCTTAATCGCCTTGGTTTCAGCCCACTTAGTCAAATAATCAGTGCACACAATAATGTACTACTTTTGCTTTGAAGGAGGGTTGATAGGCCCAATGAAGTCCATGCCCCACTTGTCAAATGGCTCGAAAGTCACTTGAGGTTGTAGGGGCATTTCATCTCTTGGAGTAGGCTTTCCCATCCACTGGCACAGATCACATTGACTAATGTACTTTTTAACGTCCTAATGAAGAGTAGGCCAATAATAGCCTACTTGAAACACTTTGAATGTTGTCCTCTTTGCTGCAAAGTGACCTCCACAAGGCCCATCATGACAGGTCAGAAGGATGTCAAAAACTTCCTCTTCCCTTACACACTTTCTCAAGATTTGATCTGGGCCAAGTTTGAACATATTGCCCCCAATCCAGGTGAAGGGGGCACTTTTCCTAACTATCTTGCTCTTTTCTTTGGAGGGCAAGTTTGGTGGGAACTGTTCTGATACCAAATAGTTTTATATATCAGCAAACCATGGAGAGAGAACTGAAATAGCAAAAAAATGTTCATCTGGTAACTAGTAATCCACCATTCCTTCTTCACCTTCAGGCAGATTCATCCTAGATAGAAATTTTGCAACAACATTTTCCTTACTAGGCTTATCAACAATAGTTAGATCAAACTGTTGTAATAAAAGCAACCATATTATAATTCTAGCATTTACATCTGGTTTTTTCATTAAATATTTGATTGCAGCATGATCAGTATGCACAAATGTTTGATAGCCTGTAATGTAATGCCTAAATTTGTTTAATGAATGCACAACATCCAGGAGTTCCTTTTCAGTCACAATATAGTTTAGCTCAGCCTTTGACAGGTTCTTACTGATAAAATAGATGGCATAGGGCAATTTCTCCTCTTCCTGACCTAAGGCTACTCCTATGGCTTTGTGTGAGGCATCACCATGAATATGAAAAGGGAGGGCCCAATTTGGGCCTCTAAGGATTGGTGCAATGGTTAACTTACCCTTTAGAATGTCTAAGGCCTCTTGACAGCTCTTTGACCATATAAACTCAGAATCTTTGGCCAACAACCCAAACAAAGGAGAGGACAACTTGTTGAAGTCCTTTATGAACCTTCGGTAGTATCCAACAAACCCTAAGAAACTCCTAACATATCTCTACTTTTGTGGAGGTGGGACACTTTGGATGATTGCTATTTTGTTTGGGTTTACCTGCAGTCCTTGCTGAGATATTGAATGACCTAGCACGGTCCCTTCAGTCATTAAGAATTCACATTTTTCTGGACTGATAAATAGGTTCATTTCAATGCATTTGTGCAATACTTTGCCTACGTTAGTCAGGGCTTCTTCAAAATCACAGCTATAAGGTGTAAAGTCATCCATATATATTTCCACAACATCATGTACTAATTCAACAAAAATACTCAAGACTTCTCTCTGGAAAGTGGGAGCATTGCATAGGCCAAAAGGGGGGACCCTATAGGAAAAAGTACCCAAAAGATAGGTGAATGTGGTCTTATCCTGCTCTTCTAGGCAAATTTGCATTTGGTTGTACCCACTGAATCCATCTAGGAAGGAAAAAAACTTCCTCCCAGCCAGGCCATCTAGCACTTGGTGAATGAAGGGTAGGGGAAAATGATCCTTCTTTGTGGCTTTGTTCAACTCCCTATAATCAACACAAATCCTCCACTTACCATTTTTCTTGGGAACTAACACTAAAGAAGAGACCCACTCACTATCTCAGATAGGGTAAATGAATCTTGCATCTAGCAGTTTTTGTTGTTCTTCTTCGACTATGTTTTCAAGAGTTAGATTCGTCCTCCTTTCTGGTTGCCTGACTGGCTTGCAACCTTCTTTAATGTATATGTGGTGTGTACACATTGAGGGGTGTACTCCCTTCATTTCCTTATAACTCCAAGCAAAGGATTCTAGGTTTTCTCTCAACATAATGCATAGCTTTTCCTCATCCAAAGCAGAAAGACATGGATTAATTTTTAAAGTTTTCTCTAGGCTAAATTCTATGGTTTTGACACAGAGTGGGTTGGAATTGGCCAAGCATAAGTCAATTAGATGATTGTTCTGCGTTCCCCTTACTTCTTTCTCTAATGGTAGTGAACTAGGAGTTGGACTTTGGAGCAGGTGTTCAATTAATTCATCCTCATCTTGTTATCCTCCTCTTATGGTTGCTTCCAAAGCATAAAGTTGGGTAGAATAAACCTCATCTTCTTCCTCCTCCTCCAACCATAAAGGTAAATCATGCTCTAGGGTAGGTTGAGCAGGAGGGTATAGGACTAACTGTTTTGACATATGCCCATTCTTGATGGTCATATTCCTAGCTCTGCAGCTAATGTAAGCATCAATTGTGGCCATCCATTGCCTCCCAAGGATGAGAGGGTAACCAGTAAGCTTAGCCTTAGGCTGGAGAACTAGGAAATCTACAGGGTACTCCCAGGAGTCAATAGAGACCATCACATTCTCCACAATTCCCTCAGGGGTCACTGTGGAATGGTCTGCAAGTTGTAGAACTATTGTGGTCTTCCTCAATGACCCTTAGAGGTTGAGCTTGAGCATGGTGTCCTTGGTCATCACATTAATGGCAGCCCCAAGATAAATCAGAGTGTGTGGGACAATGGTGTCATTGATGTGCACATCTACTACAGGGCTTCCAGGACCCAAATATTTTGGACATATTACCTGCCCCAACATTAAGTCAGAAAACTGCCCAATGACATTAATGGTAGGGGCATCCCTTTTTCTTCTTCCTGGATGCTTGAAGCACTTCTCCTTAATCAAATTATTGTAAATAGGAACATCCTTGATTGCTTGGAGAAGGGGGATCTTTACACATAGATTTTTCAATTCTCCCAGAAGTTCAGTTTCTTCGGGGGTAGGCTGGAGTGGTTGGGCTAATCTCTCAGGAAAGGGTGGATTTACTTTAAGGTTGCTTTCCTCTCTTTCTTCCTCAACCTCCCTATGTGGAGAGGGAGGTTTGTTATCAGGGAGAATTCTCCCATATCTTAGGTTGATCTCCTGGATTTCTATAGCATAAGCTAGGTATTATGTCTCTCCCCTGTATACTTGTTGAGCCTGCCTATTTTTTGGGTTCAGATTTGGCTGGGAAGTTATCTGGGGTTGCTTGGGTGAAGCAGAGTGCAGGAGTTGTGGTTGGGTAGGTGGTGGAGGCAATAGGGCTGGAACATTGTTGAATGGGGCCTCCACCCCTGGAGTGGGATATTCCAGTGATGTTGTGGTTGAACATAAGGTTGAAATGACTAGCTGGCTGGTTGGGAATGATACTGAGATGTATAGGACCAAGGAGGGGGTGTAGACCAGGAAGGATGAGCAGGGGTTTCCCAAGAAGGTATAGTTGTGGTTTGTTTGGGGTTGTAATATGCGTGGGATGACCCTTGCATACCTTGTTAGTATGGTCTAGGCCCAGGATGTCTCCTTTGGTTGATGTAGCAAAGTTGCTTAGTGACCCCTTCAGCTCCTTGATATACAACTTTGAGTCCAGGTAAAGAAGGGCACTTGTCTATGGAGTGGTTTTCTTCATAGATTGAGCAAATCTTAATACAGTTCAATGGACATTCGTTCCTAGGATGCCTCTTGGTGCATCTAGGAAAAAATATGGCCAGGGTTCTTTCTGCTTCCTCTTGCTTCCTTTTGATGTTCGTTGTGTCTAATTGCAAGGAAAGGGTTTGCAGCATATCACTTTTGAAATCTTCCAGTATATTTCCAATTTCACCCTTGATGGATGAGTTGGAGGATGATGTACTGGGCATAGGTTGACTACCCCTACCCTTTTTCCTAGTTTCCCTAGAATGGTTTCTAAAGAGAGTCTTAATATCCTCATATGGTAATTGGTATATATCTCCTCCTGCTATCATATGTAAGGTATCCAGAAGATCCTCCCTTACTCCTCTAAGCAAGACCAACTTTAGTGACTCAGGGTCAAGTGTGCACCTAGCCCTTTTGTAACTGAGTTGGAATCTTTCTTCATAGTCTTCTAAGGATTCATCCTGGCCTATGGTCATCCTGAAAATCTCTTCTTTAGTATCCTTTGACCTACAGTAGTCCCTATATTTGTTGTTAAAAGCCTATTGCATCTGAGCCCAATTTGTGATGCTATCTCTAGGTAAACCCATGAACCAGTGCAATGTTGCATCCTTAAGGGTAGATGCAAACAGTTTTAACTTTTTCTCATCTGTATAATCATAGGTTCGACATATAACAACAAACTCAAATAGGAAAGTGTCAAGGTCCTCTTTGGTCGGGCCATGGAAATGAGGTAGAGCATAGGGGCTTATATTCTTCATTTTAGTGTCCCCATTGGTCTCCCTGATGGGGAAGGCACCCTCAATTATCTCTCTATTTCCTCTGTCATTTCGGTTTTCAGCCATTGGTTTAGTAGGAATGGGTTCTTCCTCTTCTTCTTCCCCTGTAGGTTCCTCAAATATGTAAGGTTTCTCACCTGAAGGGTCTTCCAATTCATCATCACTGAAGAAGAGAGTAGGTTGACTGTTGGATGCAGTGGGGGTATTTGACAAGAATTTCCCTTAATTGTCCCTATTCCTACAAGGCATGAAAGGAAATGTTTTAGGGTTAGTTTTTGTAAGATTTTTATTTTTATTTTTATTTTTATTTTTTATTTTTTTTAGGGTTGGTTTTTGTAAGATTTTTTTTTTTTTAGGGTTGGTTTTTGTAATATTTTTTATTTATTTATTTATTTATTTATTTTGAATGAAAAACCAATAACAAGAAAAACTACTTGCTGAATTGAAATTCTACTTGCAGAATGAAATTGCTAATTGAAAGAAGACTACTGACAGAAAAATACTTCTTGCTGAATTGAAATTCTACTTGCACAATAAAAAGGAAAGCAGATAATGACAAATGAAAGAAAGGAAGCTACTAACAAAGAAACTACTTGCTGAATTGAAATTCTACTTGCAGAATGGAAAGGAAAGCAGATAATGACAATTGAAAGAAAGGAAGAAACTAGATTACTTTTGCAGAAATAAACTAATGGAAGAAAATTGGAGACTAGAAATAGAAGAAAGCAGTAATCACATTCTACTTAGACACCTCCCTGGTAATGGCGCCAAAAAGTGATGAGCTTAGGTATTGCAACAAGAATGCTGCAACTACCAGGGCTACCAACTTTACTTATCAACCCAAGGTTCGTACAAACTTGGAGGTGACAATGCTATATGCACAAGTAAAAGTGAAGGTCCTGCCTGTTGTCACTGCTTATCTAGCAAAAGACCCCAGGGGTTCCAAGCCAGACTTCTATAGGGTCAGAAGAAGCTTAATTCTTTGATGGAAGAAGAGAAAATATATTCTAAGGGAGAGCTACTCTACTGCAGTAATGAAGAAAACAACATGTAATGCTAAACCACACGATAACCTAACTAACCATCTAAATAGCTATGCTAAACAGAATTTCTAAATCAACACTAACCTAATGTTGTTATCTAAGTTGCAGAGGTAAAGAGTATTAAACTATACTAAGGTGTAAGAAAAGGAACTAACCTAAATCTGTTTTCAAGTGGAAGAGCAGTCGGAGATCAAAATTGGTGAAAGGAGGACATAAGGACGCAGTAGTGCATAGGGACCGTTGGATTGATCAACGAACAGAAGATGGATGACAAAGATCTTATCGCGGGGGCTTAAGTGAATAGATGGATGTTACACTAAAAAATGTCACCATGGCTATTTACAGTTGGTATGGCTCTATCAACAGTCATACTACCCTCTTAAGCAAGTCTTATGCCTCTGCTATTCATGTCAAACTCCAAGAAAGAGAGAAAGTCTTTATAAATATGTTTATCTCTGGGTACGCAGGTTCTCTCAAACCTTGCCTGCGGGTACACACCTATTGTTCATAAGGTCTGCGTCCAAGGACGCTCTGTATCTAAAGGGGCAGGTGCGTCCCTCTGAAAAGGTTAAAATGCGCAAGTTTTATCTTCAAAAACTTACTTGTGGTCATTTCTAGAGCATTCTAGAAGGTTGTTCGATGTGTATTGAGTGCCTCCAGATGGTTCATGCACTCCTACCTAAGAGGGACTTATCCCATCAATAAGGGAGTGATCCCATCCAAAGAGGGGACTATCCCATTGATGGTGGACCTGATTAACTTCCTCTTGAGCACTATAAATATAGACATTGGGCCAGAAGGAGGGAGGTTGAAAGCTATACATTTCTAAGGGTAAATGCTGCAGGAATTAGGACTCCCATTTAGAAGCTTGTGAGGAGAGATTGCCATCTTTACTTGTTCTATTTGGAAGTGGGTGAGCTTTGTCAAAGTAGAGGAAAACTCTTGTGGACCCTGGAAGGAGCTTGCACAACACCAAGGCTCAGGTTGTAATGGTTCCTTTTGATTACCTTTAATGCAAATTGGTCCATTCTTCTCAATAACTTGTTGTTTATGGGTTATTTCATGTACTCCTTGGTCTATATGTTGAATATGCTTTGTTTTATGTTATAATCAGGTGCTATTTAATTGTTTGACTGTTGGTGATTGCAGGTTTTGGAGAAAAGGAGGAGCTCATCCAGATCAACAAAGCTTGGACTTCTACAACAACGTTTGGACAAAGGTAAGAACGAAACACTTGATTTCTCATATCATAATGTATGTTTAGAGAAGGATAGCTCCAGTTTGTTTTGTTTGTCATTAGAATGTCTTAGACTTCTAGGAAGGTCAGTTGTGTCCGCACCCTTGACTGATTCCGTGTGACAAATTGGCGACTCCGCTGGAAAAATTCCATTTATAAGAAGAGTCTTTTCTTTTGTGTGAACTTTGCTTTGAGAAAATTGGTTTATTTTTCTGGTTTTGGCTCTGTGACCTTGTCTCTGGGTGGGTTAGCTTAGGATTAGTTTTATTTTGGGTTTTCTTGAGTTTTTCAGTAGGACGCACCCTCTGAGTGTTGCACAGTGCGTCCCTGGATGCACTTTTGCTGTGTGCACAGAGCGGGCCCGCACCTGTGCTAACGGGTTGCCTGCGTCCTTTGCCAAAATTTGAGAAAATTCCATTTTTTGCCTTTTTTGCTCTTAGATTTTGTTTTTTCTTAGTTTTTTCTGCCCAGATTCATTAGTCCCTTTCCCAGAATCTTCACCTGAACTTGTTTCAATAGCATTGAGTGTTTTAGTGGATTTCATCGAAGTGTAAGCCCTAGGGTTTGATTTTTGAGTAGGTCTTGTAGTGACTTTAGCGGTAGGAGTTGTCAAGCCTTAGATCTCTCTGGTTTTGTCAACGTTCTAAGAAGTCAGACCTATCATAAAGTCTACCTGTGAGAGCAACTTACCATCAAGTTGTCTTTTGGGCCAATTTCGAAGTGCTTGTTGTTTAAGTCTTGAATTCCATTTTACAAAAAGAAAAAAAAGATTTGAGTTTTGGTTTGACTAGTCTTTTGATTCTGCATTAGCTGGTCCTTGATTTGATTTTGATCAAGTAAAACAACCTAGAATCATCTTTGTGAGCTTTTGCCTTGTTAGGTTTGCTTAGAGTAATCTCTCTTTTGATTTGCTTGTGAGTCAAGTTTTCATAGTTTTGTAGCTTTTGAGATTGTTTTTTGTTAAAGGTAGGTTTACATGCTTTATTAAAAAGAGAAAATACAAAAACATCTCCTTTGAAAAGTTTTGTTTCAAGTAGCTTTGAAAGTTTTGAAAGAAAAAGATTTTTTCGTGCAAGTAAAGAGTGGTTATGTTTGTGTGCTTGAAAAGAAAAAGAGAATTGTTTCTTTGATTGTCTTTTCTAAGGAAGTTGTTTTCTCTAAAAATTTGCATTCTCTCAACTCTCTTAGTTAAGAATTTCATTGAAAAAGCAAAGTAGCGTAAATCATCTTAGGTGCATCTTTGTAGTGGTTGGAGTCGAGTCTACACACCATTGGTTTCACTTCCACTACCTTGTGACTTTAAAGAACAACAATAAAAGTAATGCTTAAAGTAAAATTGAAATAGTAACTTTTATTTACTAGGGCTCTGAAGCATCAATTTAGATCAGGCTAGTGTCTTGGAGTAGGTGAGTAATTAACTCTCCAAGACAGTAAAACCAAACAAGTAGCTGATCTTGTGATAGAATCAAATCCAATTGTTACATTTACACTCTGGGAAAGCTCCTCTTAAAGGAGAAGCACGAGCTCGTGTCCGAACCAGTGAGGGGATCCATCCTCCCTCGTTGGGAACGACGCCAGACAGTACGTATTACAAACGGTAAACCTCGGATTAACCATTGTCGAGGAGCCAGGGGTCACTTATCGGTAAACCTTGGATTACTGTCAAGGAGCCGGTAAGGGGATTGAGCTTGCTACTCTGCCCTTGCGTGTTGTCGGAGTTTAGACTGTTCCCCCAGGTGTACTTGTGGCCGTTGGTAACCTTAGTGACCATAATCTTTAGGATTCTACCCAAGGTGACGGTGGAGGGAAGGTCCCACTGTACCTGGAGCAGACGTCGGCTATACTCACTTGGATTTTCTGGGGGGTTCACTTCACTCGAGACGGTTAAAGTGGAGGAACTTGGTCCAGTCTATTCATTAAGCAGGTTGTCAGCGTAACTGTTCCACCCGCCATTTCTGTACTGAATCCAGCGAGGTTGGGCTTCATCACCAACTAGCGCTTTTGGTCCGGAAGAATACTGTTTGTGTTTGGTTTGACGCCCTAGATTCTTTAGGCGTGTGATTCAAATTTGTTTGGTTCTTTAGAGACTTTAGGTGGTTTGATTTGAAATTTTATTTTGTTTTCGTGTGTAGTAGTTAAAAGTTTTTAGCTGTGGCGGAATTACCGAGACAGTCCCGTAGACTTCGGGGCCAGTCTCCTGAAGTTGTTTCTGTGGCCGAATTGTTGAGAAGATCCCGTAGACTTAGGGGTGAACCTCCTCAAGACGAGTCCAGTCATTTAGAAGGTTTAAAGGTCCTTGTAACTCCTCCTAGTGGCAGTAGAGTAGGTTCACCTGAAGAAGGAGAATCTTCCTTGGTAGTCCATCCAGATTACCAAAGTTTAGAGACAGGTTATAATCCCGAAGCTGTTACAGTTTCTGAGCTTGTTGGTAGTTTTTCGTCTGCTAGTGATACAGGCGAAGAACCAGAAATATCCGAACCTGTTACTCCGACTCCTAGTGTTCCTGATTCACCGAGAATAGAAAGAATTATCACCGAAAATCTTCCTGTTGGTTTGATTGCTATTGAAGAACTTGTTCCAGAGGAAGAAATAGGCGTCTCTGATCCTGAAGATCAAATTACCCTTGATCTAAGGGAGCGTGAATCTATCTTTTACAGTCCTCCTAGAAGTACTACTTGGTACCTTTCGTTAACCAATTATTTAGACAACTTTGGGCTAGGTTTTTCTACACCTCGTACTCCTTTTCCACCTGGAGGTATTCATACTCCTGTAAATATGTCTGGTCAGTCATCTGTGTTTACACAAAGTCCTGAATCTTTTTTACATGGCGGTCCTTCTGTTCCTACTGGGTATCAATCTCTTTCTGGTACCTTTGCGGGAGCGTCTCCTCAACCCGTTGATCATGGGTTATTAGTTGGAAACAGTGGTAATGTACCATTGGGTGTAGGAGACATTTACATGATGTCAGGTTCAGTTCCCGTTGCCCAACCTCAAGGTGGCCAATTACCGCCTGGGGGGCAGCCTCCGTTAATGCCTGGGGGGCAACCTCAAGGTACTTCATTCGTGTCTGGGGGGCAACCTCAAGGTCAGTATGCTCCTATGGGGCAATACATACCTCAAGGTCAACCCCAGCCTCAATATGTACCCCAAGGTCAACCTCAGTATCAATATCAACCTCAAGGATGGCAACCTCAAGGATGGCAACCCCAAGGGTATCAACCCCAAGGGTATCAACCTCAAGGATACCAACCTCAAGGTCAAGGTCAACCCCAGTACCCGTATTTACCTCAAGGTTATCAACCTCAAGGTCAATACTCAGGTCAAGGTTATCAACCACCTCAAGGTCAATCATATGGTCAAGGTATGGGAACTGCACCTTACAGTTATCAATCCTATCCTCAATCCGGCTATGGATCTCAGTACCCTCAACCTGTTATGGGTCAATACCCTGGAATGTTAGTGTGGGATCCGTCACAGGGTCAACAGATGTTGCAGCCAAGTATACAGTCGGTACCTCAAGCGGGACAACCTGTAGTTTCTGGTCCACCCCAGCAACCGCAACCTGTCCAGTCAAGTGTTCAGACCTCTGTAACTTCGGTAGTTACTCAGCCGCCAATTGCACCTAGTACTCCATCTCAAACGGCTGCTGCAACTACCGCCACATCTACCATACTTACTTCTGGAGTATCGACGGCTCTGGTTTCTACTGTCTCTGTAACCACTCCTCAGACATCTGTACCGTTGTCTGGATCTACGATTCAAACCACAGTCCAGATGCCTGTAGGCCAACCTGGTATAAGTACGGTTGTTACTACTCAACCTCAATTTGTTCAACCTCCGTACCAGGGACAGTATCAACCTGGGCAAGCTGTCCAACAACCGGTTTACCAGTATCAACCGTATCCTGGGTACACTTATCAACAACCTCAGCAACCCCAGTACGGTCCGGTTAATCCTGGTTTTCCAGGAGGATATAATATCCCAAATGCAACTCCTGTTCCTAGTTATCCTGGATATCCTCCTCCTGGGGCCGGTATTGTGACCCAGAGTTTTAGAGATCCTAACCGGCAGTTACCGTTTATCGCAACTTTGGATTTACCAGACTTGACGCGCCTAACGAACGATCCAATTCAATATCTTCCGTTCTGGCCGCCAATGCCAAATAAGTTGCCCAGCGATATACCCAAGTTCGAAGGTAAGTCTGGAGAGGATCCGTCCAATCACGTGATGACTTACCACCTCTGGTGTGCTTCAAATTCCATCTCGGATGATTCGATCCGCTTACGTCTTTTCCAGCGTACACTCATTGGTCTCGCGGCCAAGTGGTACATTGAGTTACCACGGGCCTCTTTTTACAATTTTAGCCAGTTAGCTACCTCGTTCTTAACTCACTTTCAGTTACCGGTCAGATACGATAACGGTACGGAGTTATTAACTTCACTAAAACAATCAACCTCCACGTATATTTCTGATCACATTCACGAGTGGAGACGTCGAAGAAGGCTAGTGAAAGTTTTTATCCCGGACCAAATCTTAGCTGAATGGTTTGTTAAATCATTATTACCAAGGATTACTGAAGATGTAGCTAAGGCCGGAGTAGTTACTGAGGAGCAAGTCATTGCTCAGGCACAATACCTTGACTTAGTTTACACGCAGTCGGGTACATTACACGAGAAGATTCCGGATCTTCCAAAGTCGAATCAAATCGCTGCTGCTCCTTCGGGATCTCATGCCGCTGATGGTATGATTGGTATCGTGAATACAAAGAGCAAGAAGAAGTCTTCCAAGGCTTCAACTACTCCTATTATCACTTTGCCCGATTCCCCGACAGGAGAGTCTTCTCCTGAACTTACCGCCGATATTCACGCTGTAGAGTCATCTACGGCCAAATCAAAAAACGGTGGAAAGAAGAAAGGAAAGAAGAAGGCTAAAGCAGACAAGGCTCCAAAGGAGAAAACTAAAAAGTCGGAAACCAATGACGAAAAGCGCAAACCTCGATATCCTTGTCTTATTTGTGAAGAGGATCATTTTACGAGAGATTGCCCTCATCGGGCCGAGGTAGTGAAAATAGTCAAAGGTTCTCCCACTCCTGCTGTGTTAAAAAATCCATTTCCGGAGCAGGAGAATAAGATGATAGGTTCTTCCTCGAATGCCAGTGAAGAACCCATTTTGATGATGTCTCATGTGAGGATTGCGACTCGATCGCAAGATTATGGTAGTAAGAATCCTGTTGATGGTAAGGAAGCAGAATCTTCTCACTCTAACCCATCAACCTCAGCTCCTGGTTCCGATCCACTACAGATCGAGAAACCTAACCCAGACTTAGTAATTAAACCGCCCGCCAAGGGTGTACTTCGAAGGTCTGCTTTCAATCCACATGCGAGAGCGGCCCAGAATTACAACATTGTTGAGGACTTAGCTGTTTCACCCTCAGCAATGTCGGCGTTAGAAGTGCTGCAATCATGCCCAGCACAACGAAAATTGCTTTTGTCGGCTATAGGAGCTGTTGATGTTCAGGATCCGAATCTAATGATCTTCGATCTAGAAAATAGTACACCACGTCTCCCCCATCAAATGGCTTTCCAAATTCCAGTGATAGTCAAAAACAGGCCTATTCATAGAACTGTGATTGATGAGGGAGCTTCTACGTGTATTATGTCAATTCAATGTTGGAGATCCCTTGGTTCTCCTTCGTTGAACCAATCCCCCACCATCCTTAAGGCCTTTGATGGCCGTGGGTTCCGTCCGTTTGGTATTCTACAGGAATTGCCTATAGGGGTAGAAGGTAAAACCGTTAGTCTGGATGTGGAAGTGGTTGATGCCCCTCTAGACTACAACCTTCTTTTGGGTCGAAGTTGGTCATATGCTATGACAGCGGTCGTTTCATCGGTCTTCAGAGTAATTAAGTTTCCACATAACGGTAAGATCGTGACTATTGATCAGCTGACATACTTTTCATCCGACCCAGCCTCTTCAGAGAGTATCCAGCATGTCGGTAAGACGACAATCCCTTATAGGGACGTTGGTGTAGGTTTAGTTAAGGATTCCGGTTTACTGGGAACTTTTCCTCTCCCTCCACTCAGCGTAGAACCTTCGTTTGCAACAATTCATATGATTACATCAGAAAACATTATTTATGATGATCCTTGGTATGTCCCATCTGACTCTGAGATAGACTCATTCGGTAATGCTATGCCCTTGAGTCCATATGAAATTGCTTATGAAGCTCTCATGTCTTTTACCGACTTTCATTCAACCGAGGTCGACCAAATGAATGTGGTCAGTGAAGAATCACTTTTCACCTCAACCTTAGAACGGATAGCGTTTCCCGAAGTCGTGTCATCTGACGAACAACTTCGCGAAATCCTAAGTGTAGACGATCTACCATGGGAAGATCTCCATCACAGATCTTCGTTTTTACCTAAGGATGATGCATTTGAAAATGATTTTTCATCTATCTTTACCGCTGAATATGTCAAAGACGCTCAGGATCCAACGAAACATTCTGATTCAGAGTTGAATTTAGGGAATATTTCTCGTACTATTCCCATTGATATTTCAGTGAAGCCCGGAATTGAGGAGAACATTCATATAGGTGCCGCATGTACAGAAGAAGAAATCCAAACTTACAAGGCCCTATTCCAAGAATTCCGCGATGTGTTTGCCTGGTCTTACGAGGAAATGCCGGGAATCGATCCTGCCATTGTTGTTCATGAAATCAAAACCTACCCGGATGCTAAACCCATCCGGCAACGGTTGCGTCAGATTCACCCTCGAAAAGCGGCTGCGATTAAAGCAGAAGTCGAAAAGCTGTTGAAAGCAGGTTTCATTTATCCGATCCCGTTAACGGATTGGGTATCGAATATTGTTCCGGTCAATAAGAAACAAGGAACAATAAGAATCTGTATCGACTATAGGGATATCAATCGAGCTTGTCCAAAAGACAACTATCCTACGCCTTATATCGATCAAATTATTGATGATTGTGCCGGAAGTGAAATGTTTTCCTTCATGGATGGTTTTTTGGGCTATAATCAAATCAATATTCTACCTGCCGACCAACCAAAAACGGCATTCATTTGTCCATGGGGGACATTTGCTTATTGCAAATTACCTTTTGGGCTTAAGAATGCCGAGGCCACTTTTCAACGGGCAATGTCTTACGCATTTCACGACATCAAGCACATTGTGCAACCGTATCTCGATGATTTGCCTGCTCATTCTTTACGTCGAGCTGATCACCTTGACCACCTACGAGCAATCTTTATGAGGTGTAGGCATTATCGAATTCGGTTGAATCCCCACAAGTGTGTTTTCTGTATAGAAACAGGTCGATTGCTGGGATTTGTTGTTTCAAAAGCCGGCATTCGCGTCGATCCCTCGAAAGTCGAAGCTATCATCAAATTGCCTCCTCCTTCGAGTTTGCGCCAACTCCAAAGTTTGCAGGGAAAGCGAACTTTTTACGCCGATTCATCCCAAACTACGCCGAGGTCACTAAAGGTTTTACACGGTTGTTGAAACAGAACGTTCAATTCTTTTGGGACGAGATTGCCCAACAATCTTTTGATGCACTTAAACACGCGTTGACCCATGCACCGTTGTTGCATCCTCCCAACTACAACCAGGACTACTTCTTATACCTCGCAGCTTCGCATTCCACCATTGGAATGGTGTTAGTTCAAGAAGATGAATTCGGAGCGGAACATGTGATATATTATCTCAGTAGGACCTTAAATCCCACTGAGCTAAAATATTCGCATGTGGAGAAATTGGCCCTGGCAGCCGTTCAAGCTGTCCAGCGTTTTCGTCACTACATTCTTCTCCGTAAAACTACAGTTATTTCGGATTGCAACCCTATGATTTATATTTTGACAAAACAACTGCTAGGGGGCAAGTACTCTAAATGGATCGTTATCCTGCAAGAGTTCGACTTGGAGTTCGAGAAGTCCAAGTCTAAGAAATCCTTAGTTTTTGCGGAATTGATGTGTGATTTCCCGCGTACTGACACAGAGACTGTGGCAGAAGAGTCCATTGCGGACGAATCTTTGTTTCTTATCAGTACTTTAGATCCGTGGTTCGGGGATATAATCATCTATCTCCAAACCCAAACCTTTCGGCCTGAAGCTTCAAAAGCGGAACGTCGAAAAATTAGGTTTCAATCCCAGCAATACAAAATTATTGGAGATACACTTTATCGCCGGGGGGCAGACTTAGTTTTTCGACGTTGTCTAACTCACGAAGAGGCTGAGAGAGTTTTGAATGATTGTCACTCTGGAGCATGTGGCGGTCATATGTCTGGGTATGCCACAGCTCAGAAGGTGTTGCGCGCTGGTTACTTCTGGCCATCTATGTTTAAAGATTGTATCATTGCAGTCCGGAAGTGCCACAACTGCCAAGTGTTTGATCGAAAGATGCGCGCACCACCTGCTCCTCTCCACCCTATAATTGCCGTTGGTCCATTCGCCAAATGGGGTATCGACTTTATTACTTGTAACCCTCACTCGGCCGGGGGGCATGCGTATATCATCCTCGCGGTTGATTATTTCACTAAATGGGCCGAGGCGATGCCTACATTCGACGCAAGCGGCAAAACAGCTGCAGTTTTCATATTCAATCATATAATAACTAGGTTTGGTGTCCCACAAGCAATTATTACTGACCATGGGAGCCATTTTCGAAACACCATGATGACTGAACTTACAAGCCAGCTTGGTTTGCGCCATGACAGCTCTACTCCTTATTATCCGCAAGCCAACGGTTTGGTTGAGTCTATCAACAAAGTTCTGGTTATCATGATCCGACGAACCATTGGTATTCATCGGTCGAATTGGCACAACATGTTATTTTCGGCGCTATGGGCATACCGAACCTCAGTAAAAACCTCAACAGGGTTCACTCCTTTCCAGCTAGTTTATGGCTTAGAAGCAGTGTTACCCATTGAATGTGAAATCCCATCACTTCAAATGGCTGTCGAATTACTTCCAGCTACTTCCGAAGAGGAGAAACGTTTATTGTACTTAGCTAAATTAGATGAGACTCGACGTGACGCTGCATTGGCAATCGAGACTCACGCGAAACGAATGAAAGCTCAGTATGATAGAAATGTGACCCCTCGAAGTTTTTCGGAGGGAGACCTAGTGCTTTTATATGATCAAGCTAACGATAAGCTAGGTGCTGGAAAATTCGTTCCTATGTGGCATGGACCCTATATTGTAAAGCGAAAGCTAGCAAAAGGGGCTTATGAGCTGGTAGATTTTGATGGGGACTCTTTGGGTAAACCCAGAAATGGACTTTACCTAAAGAGGTATTATGCTTAAATGGTGGGTATGGAGAATTTTTAGTTAGGTTAGGTTTTCTTTCTAGCTAGAATGATTTTTAGTTAGTCAGTGTGCTTAGCTTAGCGAGTGTGTTTTTCGTCGTTATTTTGGCTTATCTTGGTTTTGCTCTTGATATTGTAGATGTCGACGCCCCTCCAAACATACATTGGATTTGCTGATGGTGCTTGTCGTAGTACACGGAATATCTCTTCCGCAGCTTGGGTTATCTATTCACCCTCTGACGAGTTAGTTTCTATGCATGGGGTAAGCCTCGGTCAAACAACGAATAACATTGCAGAATACAGTGCAGTGGTTGAATTATTATCCGAATCTATTTCATTTGGAATTCGACGTTTGATAGTGAGGTTAGATTCTGAACTTGTTGTATTACAGCTTAATAGAGTTTATGCCATTAGAAATCCTGTGTTATTAAGGTTGTTTTTGAGAGTGCGTCTCTTGGAACGTGAATTTGATTACATTGAATATCAGCATATTCCAAGGTCCTTAAATACATTAGCAGATGCAATTGCTTCTCGAGTGTTGGACAGACATTTACGATAATCATGCAAGTAAATTTAAAAAACATTTCATCATACATGTTAAACAAGATGAGCCGGTAATAGTGATATATATATAGATAGGAGTGTGTCAAAAAATATACATCGTCTTCGATCATAGGTTGAAAAACACCTTATGATCGGCAAAAATGATAGAGTACAAAAAGTCAAAAATGTCACATGTGTCTACAAAGTGACTAGCCAATCACTGGTGGTGCTCCCTGTACGACACCACTGCACGGGCTACCTTGCGCAAAAATCTCCTAAACGGTCCAGGGACCGCGACTACATAGCGCTGAAGTCTGATAGGAATATCATCCATAGTAGTCTCGGTATATCCGCCGTCAGACGCTGTAGATCATGCTCCAACTCAGCTAGTACCTCTGCAGCCGCCGCGTCCTGTGGGGCCGGTACCGGTGCAACTGGATGTCTCCTCTCGAAAGGCCGGAGGTTGGCTGGACGCTGTGGACCAACATCTGCATTTTGAAAATTTTACTGTCAGTTTTGAGACGATATATATAAAAAAACAAAAAAATACATAATTTGAAAACTCGTGAAAAATAAAGTACCTCTGTCATCCCATTGTTCTCCCTGTGGAAGAACCATGTCCGGATCACCTCGAAAATCTACTCCGGCATACGGAAAGTCCTGAATCGCAAACACCTGGTCCTCTAACCAGTGAAAATAACTGTCAGTGAATCGAACAACTGCCGCACCCTCGTCAGGATGCCGGGCCATCACCGCAACCCATCGTACCAGCTTTGGCTCCTGAGGACCCGAAATATCAACAGTGAGATGCTGAGGGATCAGCATTGGAATTCTCTCTAGGGAAAAGCTCACGACTATAGGCCCATATCAAAAGGTCTTTAGTCTCTCGGTCTTTGCCCTGGTCAGTTGGCCTTTCAAGTTAGCCGACAATGCATCACACCAGTTGAAGATGGTGCCTTGGAGACAGTCAATTGCCATCCGAAATTGAGACCCAGTAGCAATATGTAAAGTGGCTGAGCCACAAATCCTGGTCACAGTGAAAGCTAAGACCATGAGTTCAGGCCGAGAGACATATTTGATCTCTATGCCTTTCGCATGGTTTCAATCAGGTAGGCACCAATCTGCTCGGAGACTATCAAGGGATTGGCCACCCGGCCTAGTCCCAGCCAGATTGAGTTGCTTGCCTCTATTCGGCAAGCCAGTGAGAAAGTAAATATCAGCAGGCTCTATCTCGAGTTGTTGCCCGCCGATATAAAAGCATTGCTCTTGAACATTCCATCTCTCGACCAGCCACTCCAAGAATCTTACCTGAGCTCTCATGCCAGGTATGGCCCAGTATTTGTATAATCCACATCCTCTTAGGGCATCGAGGGAAGGTTGATGATTGATTGCAGCTTCATCAACCTCCTCATGCTCTCTTTCTCTCCAATCCAGCATGATAAGTGCCCTACACATGAACAAATAGGCATTAAAATAAATTTTGGGTAATTTCAATGGTTAATTTGGGAGCTTGGGGTTTCAAAATCCGCGTTTTGCGGAGGACGCACCCCGCGCTTGGCACATAGTGCGCCGGGACACAGGTGGCCTGAAGGTAACCTGCGTCCCCCGACCTTTTCCCTGTGTAGGAAAAAGTCGGGGGACGCAAGCCAGCCTTTAGGAAACCTGCGTCCCCCGCAGAGCGGTTTTCAAAACCCAAAACCCCCCAAAAATCAAAAATGAAACCTAAAATAAAATTCTAAATGGATGAAATTGACAAGGAGGATGTTGTGAAATACCTGGAAGAGACGGCGTTCGATTCTAACGGTCGGATTTTCCGCAGCGACCACGGGAAGTTTCTTGTCAAAAGCTCCTTTTTCAACCTCAACAGTCAAACGGTAAAAATGACATGGTAAAAAGTCTTTTTATAGGTTTTTTGGATGAATTTGTTCATTTTTCACCATGGAAAGATGTTTTTCGATGAATTTTTGCCTATCTTAAACAGGTATGAGTAATGTGTCGCTTTTGTGCAGGACAAAGGGACTTAGAGGGAAAATTGTCATTTTTTCACAAACAAAATATCAGAGTCATCTTTTAAGCCCTTTTCTGACTCCTAAAACATGAAAAGATTGCCGAGCGTTTCTTTTACACTCGTTAAAACGGAATTAAAAGACGGTCCCCTTATAGCTCTTTTCTGACCGTAAAATCAGGAAAAGATTGTCGTGTTTTTGTCGTTTCAAACTCGATATGGAAATAAAACGACGTGTCCTTGATCGCTTTTTACTTTTCAGGTCAGTGACACTAATTATGAAAGTACTCCTTGGTCGCAAGATCAAGCGGTTCCCCCAGGTATTATTTTATACTTTTTCGGGCTTGAGGGACACAAATTTACGAAAAAGTTCAACTTGGAGTTTCCTTAAGTTTTTCAGACTCTCTAAAATTGAAAAACGCCGAGTTTCTCCTATACTGGGCTCGTTAAACATTTCACAGTAAAGGACCTGTTCAATTACAAACAGGAACGAACCACTCCTTCCTAGGGTTCGAATCAAAACTGGGTTGGACTCATCCGAAGGATGAGCTTATAATCAAGCATATGTTATCCTCCTCAAGCTTGTTTAAAAATAAAGAGGTACTTGCCAGAAATGGTGGGGGAAAAGAGAGAAGAATGAGCCTATTTGTTACCTTTTGTCTCAGAAGAAACTTTATTACCACTCTTGGACACGACACTTTTCATTCACCTGGGTTGGGAAATCCTTTACCTCACAGTTGATCAAACCACTTTTGAAAGTCTTCAACCGGGTTTCGGGGATTAACTTTGAGTTATTTAGCACCAAACCATCTGTCGTGTCGTTATGTGTCCAAGAGGTCTGCAAACAAAACTTTCATCTGCAAAATACTTGTCATCCATTTGACCATCCCTGAGTCAGTCCTTACAGCAATATTTCTTCAACTTGAACAATGATTTCGTGTTGTGGGCTTGCCCGCAACGGGTCACTTTCTATCGACATCAGCACATTATCTAGAGAGATGACTTAGAAATCGTCAGTGCCTTGAAGTCTGCATGCATCAATGGCAGGTTTCTCGCCTTTGACGTCAGTTTACATCATTGACTTTCGATCGAAGGATTCCGTGAAATGTTCGACATCAACTCATTCATTCACATCTCATGGATTGTATTGGGTACTTTGAGAACCATTGACATTACTGGTGGTCTCTCTCACGCTTGTTAACAGTTTACATCATCGACTGGTAATCAAGTGGTTTCTACCATGTTCGACATCGACTCATTTATTCGCATGGCTAGAATCGTACCAATTCGAGAAGTAGGAATGAAGACCCTGGATCGAATCTTTACCATCCAGGCTGCGAGGAGTTTTTTATTCATTATCTAAGTAGACTAACCATAAACAGATGGTTGCGCCCATACTGTGTCTACAAAAGTCTATGATTATGATGTACTGCAAAATCATTTCTGTATCAGAGTAGTTAGTCTGTTAGTTAAAATTTTAAATCTGAGTATGGGAATGCCTACCTCAGTGATGATATAATCTTATACATGTATTTTGTGTTGAAAATTGCAGGTTCTGACCAGGTTCTCCACGAGATAATCCTCGAAATGATAAAGCGCTTCACCCTTCCTAGATAATACAAAACCCTAATCTATTCCAGGCTTCGCACTTTAGGGGGCAATCTGTTACACTAAAAAATGTCACCATGGCTATTTACAGTTGGTATGGCTCTATCAACAGTCATACTACCCTCTTAAGCAAGTCTTATGCCTCTGCTATTCATGTCAAACTCCAAGAAAGAGAGAAAGTCTTTATAAATATATATATCTCTGGGTACGCAGGTTCTCTCAAACCTTGCCTGCGGGTACGCACCTATTGTTCATAAGGTCTGCGTCCAAGGACGCTCTGTATCTAAAGGGGCAGGTGCGTCCCTCTGAAAACGTTAAAATGCGCAAGTTTTATCTTCAAAAACTTACTTGTGGTCATTTCTAGAGCATTCTAGAAGGTTGTTCGACGTGTATTGAGCGCCTCCAGATGGTTCATGCACTCCTACCTAAGAGGGACTTATCCCATCAATAAGGGAGTGATCCCATCCAAAGAGGGGACTATCCCATTGATGGTGGACCTGATTAACTTCCTCTTGAGCACTATAAATACAGACATTGGGCCAGAAGGAGGGAGGTTGAAAGCTATACATTTCTAAGGGTAAATGCTGCAGGAATTAGGACTCCCATTTAGAAGCTTGTGAGGAGAGATTGCCATCTTTACTTGTTCTATTTGGAAGTGGGTGAGCTTTGTCAAAGTAGAGGAAAACTCTTGTGGACCCTGGAAGGAGCTTGCACAACACCAAGGCTCAGGTTGTAATGGTTCCTTTTGATTACCTTTAATGCAAATTGGTCCATTGTTCTCAATAACTTGTTGTTTATGGGTTATTTCATGTACTCCTTGGTCTATATGTTGAATATGCTTTGTTTTATGTTATAATCAGGTGCTATTTAATTGTTTGACTGTTGGTGATTGCAGGTTTTGGAGAAAAGGAGGAGCTCATCCAGATCAACAAAGCTTGGACTTCTACAACAGCGTTTGGACAAAGGTAAGAACGAAACACTTGATTTCTCATATCATAATGTATGTTTAGAGAAGGATAGCTCCAGTTTGTTTTGTTTGTCATTAGAATGTCTTAGACTTCTAGGAAGGTCAGTTGTGTCCGCACCCTTGACTGATTCCGTGTGACAATGGATGAATAGGGTTAATGAACAGGATGAACGATGGAGATCTCATCATGGGAAATTTAGGGAATAGGTGAATGAACAGGGTAACGAAGCAGAGGAATGGTAGAGGTCTTATCGCGAGGAATTAAGTGAATGGATGGACAAAGAGAGTAACGAAGCAGATGAACGACGAAGATATTATCGTGAGGAATTAAGTGAATGGATGGACGAACATGATTAATCGGCAGATGAACGGCAGAGATCTTATCACGAAAGAAACGTGTGGAAATGATGGAGTGGGTTTTCGGAGGCGGTAAGCAGTTTCTCGCGTGCCCTCAAAGTTGTAAGTTGTATTTTGAAATTTCACGTGATTAGCCTAACTGGGTGACATGTAGCAAGGGAAAACCACTTTTCTCGCGTGCTCTCGGGTGGATAACGGTCGTGTAATAATCCACACGAGATTGAGCGATAGCCGTCAGATCAGGCTAGACAGATCGACGGTGGAGATTAGGACGTATAAAGTATTGAGGTGACGCAATAGTCATTGGATCAAGAGACAGATCGACAGTGGAGATTAGAGCGCATAAAGAGGTGGAATACTTCACGCGCGATGGCCATTGGATAAACTAATGAATCAGATGGTGATTGGTTAGGTTTGTTGTGGATCAGACGGTGAGGAAATTATGCACGAAGAATGTGCTGACGGAGGTTTCAAATGAAAATGACAGAAAAACTAGTGAGGGTGAGGGTGGACCGAGAGTGAGGAAAAACGATGATAATGAAATGAAACAAGTAACTGCATCAAACAACAAACTCCAAAGCTCATGTGAGAACTAGAAACTTGTGTTTTTGGGATTGCTAAAGGGTCTCTTCCTCAAGTGATGGTCCCAGAGGGAGGAAGCGAGGCCGAGACACCTGCGGACAACCTTATGGTGATATTTTAGCTAACCTGCTAATTGAAAAAAACACAAATGGAAGTAAATTAAAGCACAACCGATCTACTCTACACTGCTATAATGGGAATGTAGCTACTTAAGAAAATTAACAGAAAACCAGGAAGCTATGCTATACTGCTGTAATGGAAATGCAGCTACTTAAGAAAATGAACAGAAAACCAGGAAGCTACTTAAGCAAACGAACAGAACCAGAAAACTATTCTAGCATACATGTACAATAAAGAGGAGCTTTGGCTGCTCGGTTTGGGCCCTAACCCAAGAGCTTAAGCCCTCTCAGTGCTGGCTCAAAATAGGACCCATATTTATTATAAAAGCCATGGATTACATAACAAACTATCACAAGTCTTGCAGCTCATAAATAAAGTAGAGTTTTTCAATAAGAATCTGAATCCTAATAAGGTCCTAATTCTCTCTACTTATACATCTGAAGTCTCCAACGACTTCCTTCCCATTAGGGAGGCTTGGCTCCCCACTCAAGATAAACTAGTTTTTGTCACTTTCACTTGCTCGGCTGTCTTTTAGTCCTCATGATTTGGCTGTTTTCACTCTGAGCTGATGGAGGAATATTCGAATGGAGGGGTAGTAAATGAGGAGGATTTACCTGCTATAATTCCTCTCCCTTGTCCCGTTCAATTTTTGACCAAGGCCTTTTCCACAGTTCCTTGCTTTTATCCTTTGTTCCTGCATTTTTCCTTGCTTTTATCCTTTATTCTTGCATTACATGCACATTAGACCACAAAGCAAAATATCCAACTCTAACTCATCTCATAAACAAAATATAATCAAAAGTATGCAATACGTTGTGAGAATAATTGATTTGACTAAGCTAGGAGGTGAATTAAGGCCAATTAAGACCCATATAATTACCCAATGATGAGGTTCATCAGTCGCCAGCTCATCTAATTCATTAAATATTGCCAAAAAAATTATATTTAAAGCATGCAAGTTAGATTCTGCCATTAATTTTGCTAACCCTTTACCTTTGATGAGTTTAGTGCGTCGAATTTCAATATCATATTCTAGTATAACAACAATCCACTCACCCATTTTCCCATCTGGATCGTTTTGAGTCAGTATATCTTTAACTACTACACTTGGAACAAAAGCAATGATGTGTGAATGGAGAATATACACTCTAAAGTATTTTATGGCCTTTACCAGGGCAAAGGCTTGTTTTTCCATAATGCATACTTCAAGGCTACATCTCTCAAAGATTTGCTGAAGAAAGCAATAGGCTATTCATGGCCCTCATCGTTCTTTTGTAGGAGAAATGCAGCAATGGTGCGTTCTGAAGCAAATGAAAAAATTATAAAATCTTTAGTAAAATATGGACTAATTAACACAAGTGCCTAAGTTAAAGCTTGCTTTACACTGTTAAATGATTGTCTAGCTTCCATGTTCCATTTCACCTCAATATCCTTCTTTAGCATATTTGTAATATTCTTCAAAAGTTCATCTAGATTCGGAATGAATCTCCTTAGAAAATTTATCTATCCAATAAAATATTGAACTTCCTTAATATTCATGGGGGAATTAATTTTGAGTATAACTTCTATTCTACTGGAATCTATCTTGATTCCTTGTTTCGAAATTATGTGTCCCAACAGTTTTCCCTTGCAAACTGAATAATGTTTTCTTAGGGTTGAGGTAAAAGCCAAATTTTCGACATTTTTCAAAAACTCTTCTAAGGTGATTTAAGTGTTCCTCATGTGTTTTCGAAAAACAGTGACGTCATCTAGATATATAACTATGAAATGACCCATTTCATCAGTAAAAGTGAAATCCATGGCTCTCTTAAATGTTTCTCCAGCATTCATTAGACCAAAAGGCATTTTAACATACATGAAAGTGCCCCAAGGTGTAGTAAATGTTGTTTTCTCTTGATCATCTGGGTGTACAAAGACCTAGTTACAACCAGAAAATCCATCCAACAAGGAAATCCTGCTAGATCCAACTACCTTATGTAGGATGTGGTCCATATTAGGCAGAGGGTAATTGTCTTTTAGAGAGGCTTTATTTAAATTCTGGAAATCAATGCAGAGTCTGATTTCACCAGTCTTTTTCCGAGTGGGAACCAAATTGGACACCCATTTGGAATAACCCAGAGGTACTATGATTTTTTCCTCATACATTCCCTTTACCTCTTTTTCAACCAGAGGCATAAGCATTGGATTAATCCTCCTTAATTTTTTTTTAAAGGGTTTATGATCTTCTTTCAATGGGATTTTGTGTTGTATGATACCGATGTCATAGGATTTTAGGTCCTCATAACTCTAGGAAAAAACATCAATGTATTCCTTGAACAATTTAATGTACTTCAGCTTTTCAGTTGGGGGTAAGGATTTAGACAGTTTGATCATTTTGGGTTGAAATTCAGTCCTAATGTTATGTTCCTCAACACCAACTCCAATGGGTTCAATTTTGGGCTTCTTCGCTACATCATTGAAATCAAATAAATCTTCTAAAGGAACAAGCCCTCTAGGCAGGATGTTGTCTTTCAGTTGTAAAATATTTGTTTCTTGTTTTTCTTCATTTATTTCATGCAATTCTAATTTATTTACACTAGTATGTACATTATCTTCTATATCAAATTATATATCTATAGTAGTATCTTCAAATTCGTCTTTAGACTGCAAAAAGTTTTCAATCTAAGCATCATCTCCAAAAATGTGCCAGTATCTAATGTTATCAGGTACAATAGGTCTATTTTTTCACTTCGATAGTATATGGACGAGTAGGACGAAATGGTAATTTACAAGTACTCGCCGAAGTAGCAAGACCATCGGGCAATATATTTTGATCTCTTGAAACTACAGACAAACTATATTCAGTGAAAGAATCTAGAAAGTCTAACATAGTGTTTCTATAGGCTCTCATCCTAGGATGTTTTGCAGAGTATTCTCCTTTTATTTGTTTTATCACTAACTCAAAATCTCCATGAATGGAAATTCGTTTAGCACCAAGTTTCTTCAAGAGTTGTAAACATAAGATTAAGGCTTCGTACTCTGCAACATTATTGGAACACTGAAAATTTAATTTGTAGGAGTGACCTTCTGAGTGATGAGTATCTAAATTAGAAACCCATACACTAGCACCAGCACCGTCTTTACTTACTGATCCATCAAAACCCAAATTCCACAAAACTTCATCTGAATTATCCTGGTCAGTGATTAATGTTTGACCATCAGCATTGAGACAAAAATCAATACTATGGTTTTGAATTTGTTTTTATGTGCTTACATCATTGCAAAGAATAAATGAGTCCAAATCAGAATGAACAAAATATATAGGATAATTGTTAAGCCTATCTTGAATGGTGACCATGAATTTCATGAGTTTCTCCCTATAGAGTCTTTTGTTCTGACCAAAGACAAGGATTGTTGCATAGGACATATCCATCTCTAAAGTTACTTGAATTTTGGCTCCCCATGAATGGGAAAGCAACATTCCATATTTGGGTGGGATATCAGCAACAACTATATCCATAAGTACACTTTTCGCAAGTATTTAGACTAAATTTACACATAAATCTTTTATAAGTCCAAGGCACTTGACTAGAATCAAACGAATACAGGTCTTTATACCTTCTGGTAATATCTAATCCCAACTTCTTCATAATTACTTTCGGCATAAGATTGTGGGAAGCCCCTGAATCAAGCATAGCGTTGTGCAAGATTTTATCATGAATAGTTAGACTAGCATAAAAGGGAGGAACATCTCCCTCTTGAAGTTTACCATCAACTTCCGAGCCAAATAGTAATTCAGGTTGATCATTTGATACATTAATTGTATCAGTGGTTTCTATTATTCTCAATGCTTTCATTACCTGGGATCTATAAGGAGTTTTATTCATCAATTCTGTCAAAGGAATAGGGATTTTGAGTTTTGCCAATTCATTTTCTATATTAAATGATGTCTGTGTTTTGTTTGAATTGACAGCTTCTAGTTTATCAGCCACATCTCTTTGGGGTATATCTCTTGGTTGGCTGGTAGAGGGATCATTTGTTTGAATTTTTTTGGACGCAGTGTCAGGTTTTTTTCTGGATTATAACATCAAGATTCTTTCTAGTAAGAATCTCAACATTCTTTTTGGCAGGTGTTTCAGCTAGTTTCTTTGGAGGAGTATCAGGTATTTTTCTACTCCTGAGGTTGTATTGTTTATGAACTTCCATAATGGAATTCTCAAAGCCTTTCTTGTAATCCTTTGTTTCTTCAGGTTCTATCTCATTTTGGGATAATAGAAAAAGGTCTTGATCTTCCTTAGTAAGAAAAATATAGTCATTATCATTTACTCCTAATAGATTTATTTGAGTATTCTCTATATCATCAGCTACTTCAACCTCCTCATATGTATAATTTTCCTGGAAAGGAGGTATTACCTGCTGGTCTGGACCCTTTTGGTCTCTTTGTTTATTCAAGGGTTGATTTCTTCGATAGTTTGGATTTCTTATTTGCCCAGTTTGATTTTCTCTCTGAGGAGTCCTATCAACTATATTGATTATGTCCATCATTTTCTCTACTATTCTCAGTAGATTGTCTAATTTATAATCAACAGAAACAGAAGATGAAGGTTCCTCTTTTATCGTTACTCTTTTTTCAACCTTTAACTTAGCTTTCTTGGCTAATAAATTAGCCTCTACTTTAAGTGTGTTTGCTTGCATCTCCTCTAAGGTGGAGGGATCTCTTTCTCTCAATTGATAGGCCATATCAACATCGAATCCTTCTGGGAAATGTATCAGGGCCAAAACCGGGGTTAGTTTAATGGCAATGGGAATTGCATTGTAAACCCTATTGAATCTATCACAGTGCTCTTCTACAATTTTATTTGTACCTCTTTTAAGGTTTTTATAATCATTAAGTATCTACAGAGGACTCTTTTTAATTTCCCACCTAGATAGGAAATATTGGTGAAAAACACCAAGGTCAGTTATACTACTTGCTGCTAGGTCTTTGAACCACTTTCTAACTTATCCACCTGAGATCTGGGCAAAAAGCCTCAGTTTTACATCATTCTCATCTACTTCGTGAAGATCAAAGAAGTCATTCCTCCTATCAATGTGCTGCTATGCAGTAACAAGAATAGTACCATCAAACTGGGGTATCCTAGTATGATAGTCTTGGGGCATATTATGGAATTGTGCAGGTAAAACCAGAGGTGCATATCGAGTAGCCATGATATTTGGTCTTAAGGGAGGAGTAGATATAGGATTTGTGGGAATTAATTGAGTGACTACTTGAGATACTACTGGATGAGTAGTTGAAATTACAGAAGAGGAAGGGCCAACTGATCTTAGATGAACCGATTGGGAGGATGAAGCAGATGCAACAATGGTAAGAGTAGAGAGCTCAACAGATTGTTGTATGTAATCTTGATGTACAA
Source organism: Pinus tabuliformis (assembly GCA_031772625.1). NCBI lineage: Eukaryota > Viridiplantae > Streptophyta > Pinopsida > Pinales > Pinaceae > Pinus > Pinus tabuliformis. The sequence goes on along the minus strand of CM062810.1, from coordinate 822,575,364 downwards.
CTTGATCAAGGGCTGAAACAAGATCTTGTAGTTTGTCAAACTCCTGAAGGGCTTGCTGATCTGAATCAGGTTCAACAGATGGTCTTATTGGTTTATATGGTTGAAGAATGGCTTCATCAACCACTGTTTGATCAACAAAAGATTCAGACTTAGTCCTGAAAAGATTGTGCTCGAAAGGTAGGTCAAACTAAATATCATGAATAGTATCGAGGTTCTTAGGAAGAGAATTGGCCCTTGAAAGGGGGCTATTGCTTCCCTGGCTTTCAGCTAAACTTCTCCTTCTGAGTATTCTTTCAAGATTGTCTAGAATTTCAGGTGGGTCTGGATCAGGATTGGCTCGAGTATAAACTCTTTTTGGAGCTAGATTTATTTTCTTAGAAGTAAAGAAGAACAACCTATAATCCTTTATTTCCAACTTCTTAATCATTAAATTTGTTGAAATAAGGATATAGAAACTAGGGAAATAATCTTATGATGATGGAACAAAGGATTATTTTTAAGTCCCCAGTATGGTCACCAGAATGTTAGCACTCAAAAATTTTCTGAGGTTGCAAAAGAAAATTACCAAGGTAACCACAAACCAACTTTGGAAACTAGGATCTAGCCCAGCCAACATCAGAGAGGGCTCTCTCTGTAAGATTTAACTTTGCTTGATTGAATATTAGGTTAGTTATCAAGTTTGGGGTTTGATTTGTATTTGAATGGTTGGTTGATAACTTATATTTACATTGGGCTATGGAGTCTGTTACATAAAATATAGATTAACTAGAGTATCTACAGATAGATCTCACAAGGCAAGGTAGCCAAACCGACTGGATTCTTTAAAGTCTGTGAAATGGAGAAGAAGAAAAGAATAAGTTTCACTTTAAAATATAGAGCATTGTTAGCTAAATTCTATATTCAAAGCATTAGGGGAATTTTGAGGTCTAAAATGGGCCTCCTAAGGAAATTATAAAATAATAGTGGAAATAATAAAATAATATTAGATTACATCATCATTTTTTAGAAGGAAAAAAGAAAAAATTGTTTTTTCAACTTGTATTTTCAACTTATCTCCCCATGGGTTTAATCAAATTTTGAGCGGAAACACTCGTTGGATGAAGAATTTGATTCCTCATCCAAGGAGTACCCATGTTTCATAAGTTGAATGGACCCTACTACATAAAAAATGAGAAATACATGAAAAATGTGATTGCAATCACGTTTTTTCATGTATTTCTCATTTTTCGTGAAGCAGGGTCTATCAAAAATATGCCACATGGGTACTCCTTGGATGGGGAATTAAAACTTTCATCCAAAGAGTAATCTCACTCGAAATTTGAGTAAAACCTTAGGGAAATAAGTCGAAAATACGAGTTGAAAAAGTAGTATTATTATTTTATTATTTTTTAATCTTTTTACTTTTTTACTCCAAAAATGGTGAATCATCCCCCATGGTTGACATCATCATCTTGAATCATATTAGTTCTTATAAAGTTTATTTTGGTTGTACATTTTTCTTAGGAGGCCCATTTTAGACCTCAAAATTCCCCTAATGATAAGAGGAAAACATAGAAATTATTCGTAGCCAGGTGCAGAGTGTAGATTTAAACAAATTTTGCCCTTTATTTATCTATTGAATAATTCAGATTTAGAAAACAATCAAGTGCTATAAACAAAGAGATATCAACACATAAAATAGATAGATGTACTTCACCAACAACTTGACACATGAATCCTGTGAAAGAGCTTCTGTATTACTTTGGAAAATCTACTGATGCTTCATAAAAATATACACAATAGTGTTTCTTCGTACAAAAACCAACATGTACTACTTCAACAATTGAAGTATTTATAACTAATTTACAAAAAATATCTTGTCAGGATGACGATGATGTATCTACAAAATAATAGGAATGAATTAAGCTAACTTATTACAATGAAATGAGGAAAATCAAACTGTCTGAAGTGGTGGCACTGAAATGAAGGAACAACTGGTTGTGTGGCACTGAAAAACTGGATGTGCTATAACGTTAAGCTGTGATACTGAAATTACCTTTTACTCTAGTAATTAACAGAGTTTATCCCAACGTTGTTCGCATGGGATATTCATCTTCATTAACTTCCTGTATACTTCGTCAACTTCAGTGTACCTAGAAAATGCCGGACGGGTGATGAACAAGTTTGGAATTGCATATTGGATGTCAATATCATATGATAGTGCTTCCATGAACACATTTCCTATCATGTTGAGTCTTCCGGCTGTAACTTTCGAGCTATCTCTCGCCTCGTTCATAATTTGTTCACTATAATTTGGCCACGTGCTGAGCTTGTAATTAATCACTAACATGTTTGGAAGCCCTTTCTTGTAGAGAGACTCCAGCTTGGGAAAGAACTTATGTATACCTATGTTAATGATTTTACCCTTCTCTTCAAGTTGTCTCATCAGGTTCCTTTTAGTCATCACTTTCCTGACTTCCAGAATTGTTTCAGTCTTGTCTTCAATTTCTAATTCTTCTAGTTCTTGATTTTTCTTGGAATTTATAAATTTGATAAGATTAGTAGCTTCGTTTGGTTTATCTCCTAGCTGCTTTCTAACATGCTCAATGGCTTCATTCGACCTTTCAAAAATATCCTCCTGTTCAAAAATGATTTGGATTGAAGGCCAAATTTCTCCCATGTCTTCAATCCAAATCATTTTTTAATCTTTTTACTTTTTTACTCCAAAAATGGTGAATCATCCCCCATGGTTGACATCATCATCTTGAATCATATTGGTTCTTATAAAGTTTATTTTGGCTGTACATTTTTTTTAGGAGGCCCATTTTAGACCTCAAAATTCCCCTAATGATAAGAGGAAAACATGGAAATTATTCGTAGCCAGGTGTAGAGTGTAGATTTAAACAAATTTTGCCCTTTTATTATCTATTGAATAATTCAGATTTAGAAAACAATCAAGTGCTATAAACAAAGAGATATCAACACATAAAATAGATAGATGTACCTCACCAACAACTTGACACATGAATCCTGTGAAAGAGCGTCTGTATTACTTTGGAAAATCTACTGATGCTTCATAAAAATATACACAATAGTGTTTCTTCGTACAAAAACCAACATGTACTACTTCAACAATTGAAGTATTTATAACTAATTTACAAAAAATATCATGTCAGGATGACGATGATGTATCTACAAAATAATAGGAATGAATTAAGCTAACTTATTACAAAGAAATGAGGAAAATCAAACTGTCTGAAGTGGTGGAACTGAAATGAAGGAACAACTGGTTGTATGGCACTGAAAAACTAGATGCGCTATAACGTTAAGTTGTGCTACTGAAATTACCTTTTACTCTAGTAATTAATAGAGTTTATCCCAACGTTGTTCGCATGGGATATTCATCTTCATTCACTTCCTGTATACTTCGTCAACTTCAGTGTACCTAGAAAATGTCGGACGGGTGATGAACACGTTTGGAATTGCATACTGGATGTCAAGATCATATGATAGTGCTTCCATGAACACATTTCCTGTCATGTTGAGTCTTCCGGCTGTAACTTTCGAGCTATCTCTCGCCTTGTTCATAATTTGTTCACTATAATTTGGTCACGTGCTGAGCTTGTAATTAATCACTAACATGTTTGGAAGCCCTTTCTTGTAGAGAGACTCCATCTTGGGAAAGAACTTATGTATACCTGTGTTAATGATTTTACCCTTCTCTTGAAGTTGTCTCATCAGGTTCCTTTTAGTCATCACTTCCCTAACTTCCAGAATTGTTTCAGTCTTGTCTTCAATTTCTAATTCTCCTAATTCTTGATTTTTCTTGGAATTTATAAATTTGATAAGATTAGTAGCTTCGTTTGGTTTATCTCCTAGCTGCTTTCTAACCTGCTCAATGGCTTCATTCGACCTTTCAAAAATATCCTCTTGTTCAAAAATGTTTTGGATTGAAGGCCAAATTTCTCCCATGTCTTCAATCCAAATCATTTTTTAATCGTTTTACTTTTTTACTCCAAAAATGGTGAATCATCCCCCATGGTTGACATCATCATCTTGAATCATATTGGTTCTTATAAAGTTTATTTTGGCTGTACATTTTTCTTAGGAGGCCCATTTTAGACCTCAAAATTCCCCTAATGATAAGAGGAAAACATAGAAATTATTCGTAGCCAGGTGCAGAGTGTAGATTTAAACAAATTTTGCCCTTTATTTATCTATTGAATAATTCAGATTTAGAAAACGATCAAGTGCTATAAACAAAGAGATATAAACACATAAAATAGATAAATGTACCTCACCAACAACTTGACACATGAATCCTGTGAAATAGCTTCTGTATTACTTTGGAAAATCTACTGATGCTTCATAAAAATATACACAATAGTGTTTCTTCGTACAAAAACCAACATGTACTACTTCAACAATTGAAGTATTTATAACTAATTTACAAAAAATATCCTGTCAGGATGACGATGATGTATCTACAAAATAATAGGAATGAATTAAGCTAACTTATTACAATGAAATGAGGAAACTCAAACTTTCTGAAGTGGTGGCACTGAAATGAAGGAACAACTGGTTGTGTGGCACTAAAAAACTGGATGCGCTATAACGTTAAGCTGTGCTACTAAAATTACCTTTTACTCTAGTAATTAACAGAGTTTATCCCAATGTTGTTCGCTTGGGATATTCATCTTCATTAACTTCCTGTATACTTCGTCAACTTCAGTGTACCTAGAAAATGTCGGACGGGTGATGAACAAGTTTGGAATTGCATACTGGATGTCAAGATCATATGATAGTGCTTCCATGAACACATTTCCTGTCATGTTGAGTCTTCCGGCTGTAACTTTCGAGCTATCTCTCGCCTCGTTCATAATTTGTTCACTATAATTTGGCCACGTGCTGAGCTTGTAATTAATCACTAACATGTTTGGAAGCCCTTTCTTGTAGAGAGACTCCATCTTGGGAAAGAAATTTTGTATACATGTGTTAATGATTTTACCCTTCTCTTCAAGTTGTCTCATCAGGTTCCTTTTAGTCATCACTTTCCTGACTTCCAGAATTGTTTCAGTTTTGTCTTCAATTTCTAATTCTTCTAGTTCTTGATTTTTCTTGGAATTTATAAATTTGATAAGATTAGTAGCTTCGTTTGGTTTATCTCCTAGCTTCTTTCTAACCTGCTCAATGGCTTCATTCGACCTTTAAAAAATATCCTCCTGTTCAAAAATGATTTGGATTGAAGGCCAAATTTCTCCCATGTCTTCAATCCAAATCATTTTTTAATCTTTTTACTTTTTTACTCCAAAAATGGTGAGTCATCCCCCATGGTTGACATCATCATCTTGAATCATATTGGTTCTTATAAAGTTTATTTTGGTTGTACATTTTTCTTAGGAGGCCCATTTTAGACCTCAAAATTCCCCTACTGATAAGAGGAAAACATAGAAATTATTTGTAGCCAGGTGCAAAGTGTAGATTTAAACAAATTTTGCCCTTTATTTATCTATTGAATAATTCAGATTTAGAAAACAATCAAGTGCTATAAACAAAGAGATATCAACACATAAAATAGATAGATGTACCTCACCAACAACTTGACACATGAACCCTGTGAAAGAGCTTCTGTATTACTTTGGAAAATCTGTTGATGCTTCATAAAAATATACACTATAGTGTTTCTTCGTACAAAAATCAACATGTACTACTTCAACAATTGAAGTATTTATAACTAATTTACAAAAAATATCCTGTCAGGATGACGATTCATCCCCCATGGTTGACATCATCATCTTGAATCATATTGGTTCTTATAAAGTTTATTTTGGTTGTACATTTTTCGTAGGAGGCCCATTTTAGACCTTAAAATTCTCCTAATGATAAGAGGAAAACATAGAAATTATTCTTAGCCAGGTGCAGAAGGTAGATTTAAACAAATTCTGCCCTTTATTTATCTATTGAATAATTCAAATTTAGAAAACAATCATGTGTTATAAACAGATAGATGTCAACAAATAAAACAAATAGATGTACTTCACCAACAACTTGACACATGAATCCTGTGAAAGGGCTTTTGTATTACTTTGGAAAATTTGTTGATGCTTCAGAAAAAGATATACAATAGTGTTTCTTCGTACAAAAACCAACCTGTACTACTTCAACAATTGAAGTATTTATAACTAATTTACAAAAAATATCCTGTCAGGATGACAAGGATGTATCTACAAAATAATATGACTGAATTATTTTGACTTATTACCCTGAAATGAGGAAAATCGAACTGTTTGAAGTGGTGGCACTAAAATGAAGGAACAACTGGCTATTTGGCACTAAAAAACTGGATGTACTGTAACGCTGAGCTGTGCTACTAAAATTACCTTTTAATCTAGTAATTCACAGAGTTTACCCCAGCATTGTTCGCTTGGGATATTCATCTTCATTAACTTCATATATACTTCGTCAACTTCAGTGTACTTGGAAAATGTCAGTAGGGTGATGAACAAGTGTGGAATTTCATACTGGATGTCAAGATCATATGATAGTGCTTCCATGAATGCCTTTCTTGTCATGCTGAGTCTTCAGGTTGTAACTTTTGAGCTATCTCTCGCCTTGTTCATAATTTTTTCACTGTAATCTAGCCACGTGTTGAGCTTGTCATTAATCACTAACAGGTTTGGAAGCCCTTTCTTCTAGAGAGACTCCAGCTTGGCAAAGAATCTTTATATACCTGTGTTTATGTTTTGACCCTTCTCTTCAAGCTATCTCATCAGGTTCCTTTTAGTCAGCACATTCCTGACATCCAGAATTGTTTATGTCATGTCTTCAATTTCTAATTCTTCTAGTTCTTGACTGTTCTTGGAGTTTAGAAATTTGATAAGCTCAGTAGCTTCGTTTGGTTTATCTCCTAGCTGCTTTCTAACCTGCTCAATGGCTTCATTCGACCTTTCAAAAATATCCTCCTGTTCAAAAATGATTTGGATTGAAGGCCAAATTTCTCCCATGTCTTCATTAATCCTTTTCTAGATATTTTCCTTCACCTGTGCCAATGTATTGCCCATGGCACAATATTTTTCCATTTTTTGCAATCTTTGAGACATTGCCTGGGCCTTATATGTTTATGTCAAGTAAGCATTTTCAAACCTTAGACTTTTCTCCTGTAAAACCTTTATCTCCAACTTCAGTTTCTTTAGCTCCTCTTCCTGTATTGACATATTTTCCATATATTGAGCTAACTTTACTGAGTCATCCACAACTGATGTGGGAAGCATTGTTGAGGATGATGTTCATACTATAGTGATTGATGTAGGGACACTTGTCTGTAGCAGAGATGCAATAGGAACTGCATCAAGAGGAACAACTACAAGCTATGAATTATGTTCCTTTTCCTTTATTAGCTTGTCCATTTCTGCTTCCATTGCTTTAATCTAGGCACCTTGTTCTACTAGAAGCTTGAGCATCTCTTCCTTTTGTAGCTCTGTCTCTCCAAGTTCCTTGGTCTGGGGGTGTTCTGTTGCTAGAAGCTTCAATTACTTCTTTAATGTTGCAATATTAGTATTCTTCTTTCTGATTATTTCTTTTGTATATTTGGAATTGTCTGGATCGCGATCGGCTTTGACCACCATTTCCTCCAAGTATTTGATTCTGGTATCTTTGTAAAGCGAGGAGATTTTTTCCAATTTGAGGTGAGACTCCACATTAAATTGGTCTATGAAATCTAAAAATTTGTATTCCTGTGATTCTTTAGAGACTAAGGAAGTCCAGAAAATAGTTGATTATGGTTCTCCTTGCTGATCCGGTTTCTCCTGAGAATGGAAACTTATCTATTTGGAAAAATATAAACATATACATAAGAATGGATGAATATTTGAACATTCCTTTAGTTAAAAACTGAAGGAATTGTTCATGAATTACGTTTGATAAGAAGTGACCAAAGTCAAAGGTGGTTGATGGTCTTTCTTCTAAAGAAAGGGTGAACAAAAAGCCTAGAATAGGCTCATCTACCCACTCATCTGAATAGTAACCAAGAATGGAAGACAAAACAGAAATAATTTGTCTTGTCCTTTGAGGGAACATAAAAGAGGGATATGGGGGATTTTTCTTAGGGAGTTGAGAGTCTTCAGGGAGGAATATTTCAAAGGTGGTAGCTCTCTGGGGGAAGTTAACTTCTGGTAAATTTCTCTAAGAGCTTCAATGGAAAAAGGGGAGAGGGAATCATAGTGGGGAACCTGCAGCATTTGATTAATGATGTTAGTTGTGATGGTGAAGAGAATTTCACCATTTTGGGAGAAAATTTCCCTCTTGCTTACAAGGTAAGAGGTTTGGCATCTTAGGAAGAAGTCTGGAAAATGATAGGATTGAGGAATAACAAATAGAGAGAGTCTGGATTTCCAATGGTGTATCTCATCAGATTGGTCAAGGAAATTATCTCGAAACCAATAGCATAATTCGAACAAGTCGAATTCGTACTTTGTTTAGACGATTTTGTAATCTCGCGTTGCAAGTGGGGTATGGTCTAAATCGATAGGGGATTAAGCATTGGATTGATTATAGGGGCAGTTTTAGGTTCCATGGTGGTTTCCTGATGGGGCATCGAAGACTATAACAATAGGAAATTTTGTGCGTCCAATAATTTGCGGGAATTTAAAGTGGCAGACCTTTGTCAATTGATGAATAATTGGCAAGGGAAATGTTGCGGCAAGTTTACAACACAGAGGGGCGGGAGCACTATTGAACGAGTGAGGAAACAAAAGTGTAATTAGAGTGTTAAATTTCATATTTATCTGCAGCAGACAAGCCTTAACTACTGGATTAATGGTCTGTTTGGGGCATTAACTCCAATAATGGTGCAGGAAAATAGATAAGATATTAATGGAGGTTGAAATGGTCTTAGACGTGGCAGCTGGGGGTTGGGGGCTGAGTGGAGCGGGACCATTGGTGGGAGTGATGAGACGTAGGGTGAGGTGGTGCGATGGGAGTGGCAGCTAAGATAGGACGTGGAGGCAACCGTTGGCGGGAAGGCAAGTTAGGCGGGAAGGCAATACCAATTTTGGAGGGGGGGTGTGGTGGTATCCATTTTATGGAGAGGGGTACAAAAACACCTGGTGGCGACACATAGGTGGGTGGTAAACCACTTTTCAGACCCCCCCACCCCCATCGTTAAACATTGTCGCTTCAGGGGGGTCTGAAACCTACCATGGGCCATCAGATCTATGCGGGGAATGATCGGGGATGGGTGAGTAAGGGGATTTTAACACCGAAGGGCCCCGCCATATCTTTTCGGGTGTATGTAACATAACCCAAGGTCCAAAACTTTGGATAAGGGAATACTTTAGACTTTATTACATAAAAATATTTATTTACCTATTCTAATGCTATCTAAAAGCGAATGTGGGTGCATTTAAGTATGCAAACCCCTTCATTTTCATTCTAAGTGATAAAGAATATTTATTTCAAACACTAGACTAATCTAATCAGCTAAATTAATCCAGATTAAACAGTTGGATTAAAATTATTCACCTATTTCTATCTATTTAATCTTAACCAAGATTAAATTGTTTGGTTAAGTTATTCACTCTAACCTGATTGACATAAATTGAAAACAGCTTGAGCATGATTAAACTGTATGTCTCAAGCAAAAAGGAATTATGGCATTTTAAACAAGTTGCACACAATTTCATCTATTTATTCTTTTACAAAGCCAGAAGGCTAGTAGTGGCACTTAAGCTAGCATCACTTTCAGGTTTATTCATTTTTTTGTGGGGTTCATTTATCATTTCTTTTCTTTTTCTTTTCTTCTATTTTTGTATTTATACCCTCTTTTCATTTTTTATTTTCATTTTTCTATCTCTTTTTTTGGAAATCATTTGCAGAAAGCTATATTATTTACAATCAGAAATACTGAAAGCAAATACTCAATGATCATTGATCCTATAAATTATAGGACCCTAATAGTTTTAAGACATGGTTTATCTTTCAATTAGAGTTTATGCAATAACATTATGGAAAATTCTTTGATACATGACAATGAAAAGTATTTAATCTAAAGGGAAGCATCTAACATTTCACACACTGAAAGTTATTATTTTATGTATCCGGATTTTTTTTCCAATAATGATTGATACAATGATAATTGTATTGATATTCATGTTAAAACTCTTATTTGGACTAATTAATATTTGAGTGAAAAGGAAAAATTTGAAAATCAATGAACTACTGAGGTTTCTTTTAAATTAGTTTAAGATGATGAAGCTAGAAATGATCTTCTTATTGACATCAATCATGATTCTCATTCATATTTATTTAATTCATTTGATAATGTTGATAATCTAATATTTTTTTGTGACTTGGACGAAAAGGAAGTTATTTTTTTATATTTATTTTGGTATTGATGAGATCGAAGCACTTCACCCTATGGTAATAGTTATGCCATGTTCTCATCTTATCAATTACAAACTGGAATTTCATGAAATGCAAATTGAGATACATCAATATTCAAAGTTAGATATAACAAACTCTCATTTTGTTTCTCCCTAATCTAGAAATCATGATTTCCCTTTAAAAGAAACATTTTCTCCTAAGCATAATTCTGAAATTACAATTCAATGTTTTGATGACGTATGTTTTTTTCCTCATAATTCACTTTAATATTCCAATGGATGGTTGTTTTGAAAAAATATCTTTGAATTCATTTCCATCACCTCTTGATAATAATGTAATTTTTGTAAATAAACACTTAAATTTCACAAATTACTGGTATGATAATTGATAATGTAATTTTTGTAAATAAACACTTAAATTTCACAAATTACTGGTATGATAATTGTTTTAGTTATTGATTGTATATCTTATGAATTAGTGGAAGATGATACATGATCCAGTCTAATAAATTCTCCCCAAAGTTTAAGAATCTAAAAGATAAATACGAGAGGATCTATGAAAAGAATGAAACATCCCACTTTCAGCTAATGCGTCATCAGTTTTCTTTATCTTTTAGAATTAATAATACCATCAATTTTAATATGCTTCCACAAGCAGTACTTGAAATTGTTTCACAAGATTCTTACCCACTATCCATGAACTCTTCACAATCATTAACAGTTTTTCAAATTAAATGTGATGACCTAATTGAAATTTGGTTGCAAACAACATTTTTTTTTTACGAAAATGTTAAGAAATTTTCATTAAGTCTATGCCCCCATCGCGGCTGGAAAAAAGGGAGATATTAACACGGCAATCCAAAATAGTAAAATATTCTTGGTGAGAAGAGAGAGGAAATTCAAAGTTTACATCCATACATTTGTATCCATTGTAGCTAGAGGCAAAACCATAATTTTTACTGTTATAGACTTTTGAAAACTGACCACAAATCAAAATACATTTGCAAGGGACTGACATAACTTATGTTAGAGGGTTGATAGACATTTTGTCATTGGGATCTCCAAAGGCGTTGCGAGCCGTGCTCCAATTTTCTTCATGATTTCAGCAGGCTTGGTGGTTTTCATATTATCGGGAACTACCTCCACCTCTCCTTCCAACATATTAATTTTGATTTGTTGGCATTAGACTTCAGCTTGCAGGTATGATTGTTGGAAACATAGCCAATCCAACTCCTCCTCTAGCGTGGCTGATCCGCTCTGTTAAGTTATTATTGTATATTAATGTTGATTTTTTGCTTGAAGTAAATACAATAAATGCTAACTTGTTTGCACAAAATATAGTGTTGGAAAACACTTTAGATGATTCTCAACAAACATCCAATCCATCCACGTTTTTCCTTCAACAATTTCATGTTTATCAAAATAATTTTCAATATAGATAATTGGAAAATGGTTGGAGGATCATTCCAAGAAAAATTCATCGTCAATAATATTGTTTTTTTTGGCACAAGATGGATGCAAAGCTAGCTAATCATATTCTTTTATTTTTTTATATTAGATTCTTACAACTTTTGTTAATAACTATTGATGTAGATGTGACTGCAAATTTAGAATTACGTGGATGGTTACATTCGCATTATGATTTCACCTAATTCATTTTCAGCTAGAATATCATAGAATAGGTTTAGGACTTGCTTAGTTACTATTTGTTTTAATAGTTTTATCATGTTTATGTTTTAATATATTTTTTGTAAATATGCATGTATGAACTATCTTTTTAAATTTTCAGAACATATTTAGGATCTTTGAAAAGGATATTGTTGATAATTGTATCAGATATTCTTATGAGGAGCTAACTATCAGTGATATACATATTTTAAATGAGAAAGATGAATTGGTGCCTTTGGAATCATTTCAACTCCTAATCATTTCAAATATAAATTGTAAGATAATAAGGAGCACTTGTGTTGTGTCAATTTCTTATTTTCTTATTTTAGAACAAATGACATTCTTGATATTATGAAGTAATGTATCAAGATGAAGATGAACCATCATCAAGATGCTTTGAGGAAGTTTACTTTAGCTTTACATATCTCTTAGTTATTTATCATCTTTTTCATAATTACATTTGTTAAATATTTATGTTTAAATCATACCTTTCACTTTTCATTATTAATTAAGAATTATAAGGACTTAGTTATGAAATGTTTAGTGTGATTAGTTTTTAAACTTGTGAAGCAAGATTCATTTTAAGAGAACAAATTGATATAAAAATCATGATTCATATTAGTAACTATTATATTTCAAACTATATTCATTTGAAATCTAAATATTTGTGAAGGAAACCCTAGTGTCTTCAGTTGTCGCCCTATTCTTGAGAGATTCTTCACTTCATGACTATGCCATTTGTTGGAATCCTCCTCATTTTGTGGCTCCTACTTTAGATATGATAAATAAGGATAAATTTCCTTTGCCATAGGGTTCTTCTGGCACCCAAGTTGAGATCATTACTCTAGATCCCCTACAATTTTTGGTATTTTTTAGGTCATTCCTTGGTGGAACTTTTTGCATTCAGGTGAAAGCAACAAATATAATATCTATGCTCGCTACATGAATTCAAGATCAGATAAGAGTCCCTTCCATCTTTGTTTAGCTCCTTCGCGAAGGTAGGAAAATTTAGGAGGGGCATTCACTCAGTGATTATACATTGCCAATGATGCTTCAATCTCTCCCATTTCAAGTTTAAATAGTGGTGTCATAGGCGAGGGTGCACCTTTTTATTCTAAGTCTAAGTCCTTTAAGGATGCCCTCAATCCAAGGCCCCATTAGGATAATTTTGAGGTAAAAATAGGCCTCAATACAAAAAACATACTAAGAAAATTAACTTTAAAAGAACCAATAGGATTCAATATAATGATGTCATCCTTAGGGGAAAATATTTTGAAGGGAAAAGAAAATAACTATTTTCTTTATTGCATTTTCAACTTACCTCCTTATATGTTTACTCAAATGTCAAGTAGACACACATTGGATGTGGAATTCCACATCCAACGGGTGTATACACTTGACATTTGAGTAAACATATAAGGAGGTATGCTAAAAATACAATAAAAAAATAGTTTCCTTTCTTTTTCTTTAAACATTCATAAATCTTGTTTTATTATTTTAAATATTATTTTATTATTTTCCTTAGGTGGCTCATTTTAGACCTCAAAATTCCCCTAATGCATTCATCTAACTCATAAAGAGCTCTCAGGGCCTACCTTCATTGTGGATCAAGTGGAGGATATCCCATCTGTCAAAGTGGATCATCCTCACTCTTATGAATCTAGCATCGATTTTTTTCAATATGCAGTTATTTTCCATTTTAATGGGTGTTGGCCATTGGAATGAGCAGTTCATGAATGGGTGCATCAGAATTGGACCCCGAATGTGTAATTTTTTTTGCTCCAAGAGTTTCTTTGTGGTGAAATTTAAGGATCTACAAGATTATGATAGGGTTTTTAAACAAGGACCCTAGTTTTGCGGTCAAGTTGGGCTTTGCATGAGGCCATGGTTTAATGGTTTTAACCCTCTTTATATGCCATATCTATCCACGCTTGTTTGGGTTAGATTCTTGAATATGCCCCCTCATCTGCTACATCCATATATCTTAGTTGAAGTGCATAACACACTCAGTGATTTCATTAAAGTAGAAATAAATAGGTTAGAGAAGGCTATTAGTACATTTTCTTATGTATCTGTTGAAATAAATCTCACTAGAGCATTGTCAAAAGAAATCCTCATCCACTAGAAGAACGTGATTTTTTTGTATCCAGTGGACTATGAAAATATGGCTTTCTAATGTTGGATTTTTCTACAGTTTGTTCATCTTCATAATGTATGTCCATCTTCTCAAGGATTCTCTCCTCCTCCAGATGCCAAGAATAAAACCCAAGGATGGAAAGACCCAAAAGTTTCAATGGAATCTAAGAAATCTATGGAAAATCATTCTTCATATAAATCGGATCCTTCAGCCTCAACTCAGCCACATGTAGTGTCATTTCCTTCTTCAAATGTTGGGGTCCACCCTTTGAATGGACCCATAAGAGACAAAACTATGGTCTTAGCTTTGCCAATGAGTGGGCACAAAATTTTCAATGAATAAAATTACTCAAATAACGATAAGGAAGAAACTAAAAATGCAGACCCCCTAGAATTGGAATTTACTCAAGGAAGCACATTCGTTGCACCCTCTTCATCTATTCCTAAAAACTACTCGGGGTGGATAGATGTTTGCAAGAAAAAAGGAAAAAACGACCTTCAGAAAGATCTATGATCATTCCAATGTTCAATACCCAAGATAGAAGTAATTGTACATGGGCCATATTCATTTTTAGGGTTTTAGTCTTCAGGGGTTGGTTTTGGTTGGTTTCGTTAGGGATTTATAAATCCAAATCCATTAGTTTTCATGGAATCTCAACTTAGCTTGTTCCTTGATTATGGATCTGGTGAGTACCCTCCTAAGAATGACTAAGCTAATTTCCCCTTCTGCATATACATGATTGATTCAAAGGTAATACAATTTTAAATTCACAAAAAAAAAGAGAAAAAAATGATGTAACTAGATTTATGAAGATCTTAACAATGATATCATAAGTATCCATTTAATTTGGAATTTATTTTTATGATTAAACAAAAATTTATTTTAGATTCATTTGTCTTCTTTGATTTCAATAAAAAATCTAATATCCCAACATCTCCCTCATTGGTAAAAGAAATTTTATCTACCTTAATCTTAATTTAAAGGAAACAAAGTATTTGAAAGAACTAATAGGGGCAAGAGTTCAAATTTACAATGCATCATATCCCTCATAATGCAGTTCCTCCTTTCTATTTTGATTTAAGATATTGAATTACACATTTTGTTCCTTGATTGAGATGTTGGTATATTTAGAGTTTTATCTTATTAGTTTATGTTACATTTTTTTGTTTCAAGATAGCCATTTGTTTTTTTTTTCTTTATATCTCAATAAAAGGTCTGATAAACTGCACATGTCATATTATGATTTCTTTGATATGATTAAGTATGCTTCGGGCCTAATTTTGGTCAAGACAAGTGATGTATGTTTTATTTTGTTTCATGTTTTGATTTGGTCCAACTTTTTAAGTTTATTTAGTTTTCAAGTTTTTATATGGGGAAACTTTTCAAGGCAACACAAGTAAGATCTGTATTACTTTATGGGGTATTTTTATTATCTAAAAACATCTACATTATGTTTCAATTCTTTTGCATTGATTAATGACTATGGAGGAACTCGAAGACATATTTCAAATAATAATGGTTCTCTTTAAGTAGAGGAAATAGTCTATATCAATATTTTCATTGAATCGCACCCCTCATCCCACCACAGTAAAGAAAATTTTCCACATTGATAGTTTAAGGGAAGCTTTTGGGGTCAAAATTTTAAAAGTATCTCATCTATTCTTTAAAATAAAATAATATCTTGTACCAACCCACTCTCTTGACCCAATTGTATATTGCAATTTTCTACAAATTAAATATAAAGGGTGGAATTTAATATAAGGGAGTTGAAAGCATTGCAAAGTGTGGGAAGTACAAGTAAACTTGTGGGGGGTCTCGATACTGGTAGGTAGCAGGGCCATGCTTTTATGGTACTGAGACACCTTCGTCGGGGTTATGGATGCTTGCGGAAAGTGAAGCAATGTGGGGAGAAGAGGTAGAATATGTACCTAATAGATGTTTTCTTATCATAAAACTCCACAATTGTACCTTTTTTACTCGATAAGAGATATTATAAATTAAATTTCCCTATTTTGGATTCATTGTTTAAAAATAGAATATATATTAAGTACACTTAATTTTTGAATCTATCTATCAAATTTGTCTTGTGTGGGAGCCATGAAATATTTTACAATGTTTAAGAATTTTTTGAAACATATTATCTAGCTTTTAATAAGTGTAACCTCCATTACACCAATAAAAGAGATAACTGCTTCGCCCACCATTTTTTGATTCCTCAACAACTCCCCTTAATTTTTAGAAAAAATAAAGGGCCCCCTAACCAATTTAAAAATAATAATAATAAATAAATAAAAATTTGTTAATTTTGTTATCATTTTATCTTACCTTTCTTGTTTTTTTGGATTATTTAGCCCTTTTTATTATCTTTGGTTTTTTATGTTTTTATGATTGATTTTTAGAAATATTTTATAATCTCCCATTTTTGAGGTTTTCATCATCTTCTACTCTTCAAGAGATTTCTGGTGATATAAAATTTTCCTCATTTCGAGTTTCAGATGAAAAGTTATGGCCCTCAAAACTTGTGTATTATTGTTGTTTTTTTATGTTGTGGCATGCTGACATGACAAATAATGTGGCCACTGAAGTGACATGTTGACTAAGTAAGATTATGTGTCCCCAAATCATTCTAATGAACAAATTGGCATGGTATCTAGTGAGCATTGATGATGCGTACTTATTATTATTATTATGTGAGTTAGTCTAGATATATGTGAGTTTACTGATTATTATTATTATGTTAGTCTAGATATATGTGAGTTTAGTTTAGATCCATCTGGACATGGGTCTCAAGTTTGAATTTTTCATTTTTCACCCAGATTCTTAGAAACATGAATATGCACATGCATACATACAAAATATTAGCATGGGCTCCACATCCTATACATTCCATAACTTATACAATTTATGATGGGAGACAATAACAATATAAACACTGTGAAATTTCTCGCCACAATACATGTGGGATAATAAATTAAAATTGCAGGTCAACGGTCAAGATTAACCCACGAATTAAATGAATAATTGTTGAGTAATCTCTTCCGATGGCCATATCTTGAGTTTCAGAAGGCCAAATTGAGCACAAAATAGCTCATTAGAAAGCTACGAGTCTGAGGAATATATTAGAAGATTTTTTCTTGCTAAATTAACATATGGTGACTTCACTAAGGGAGGAATACCATACCACGTATGTTCATATTGGGGGATATATATTGACGAAAAAATGACATAATATATTGAGCATATAATAGGGGTTAAAGGGTTTTTATATTGGTAGGTATAAAAAATGGAGTTCAAAGTTAATGAAAAAATTGATACCTACAATGTCTAGTGAAAGTAGGGTTTTTTAAATCAGGAAGGTGTATTGGGTTCGTATTGGTAGAGGGTTAAATAATGTGATTTTTAGAGGTATTTTCCAATATGTAGTCATATTAGGAGTATTGTTTTGTATGCCATGAACGCATGTGATATGATAGAGGTTCATTGAGTGAATCCCCGTGAATTGACAGTGAAAATACCTGAAAATTTTGAAATAAATTAGTAAATGTTTTGGTTTTTATTTTTCATATTTTATTTTTATTTTTCATATTTTTTAATTTTATTTTTTGTTTTGATTAATAAACATATGTGGATTTAAACTGATACAAAAGTAATTATCGAGGGAAAAGAGAAGGAATCAAATCCCAATAATTCAAGAGGAGAATAAGCAACAAAAAGAAACAATAAATGAGAATATTATATGTTGATATTTAATTGCAAGAAAATCTTCTCAAAACATAATATATTTTTTATATTACAAATTAGTTTGACTAAAATAGGAAGAATATATTTCTGGTTATTTTCCATTCTTTATTATTTATACAACTATTTTCAATGGAAAAGTGGTTGGAAATTATTGAACTACAATTCTCTATTATTTATACAACTATTTTCAATGGAAAAATGGTTGGAAATTATTGAACTACAATTCAAATTTTTTTATCAGAGATTGCAAAGAATTATTGAAGACCTAGAAAGTTCATAAGAAAATTTCATTGTGCGAGTTCAAGTATGTATGCAATATATATTTTTTATTTGCGTGTTATTTCTTTACTTTTACAACATTCTTCTTTTTCCATTACTTCCCTTTTATGAATATCATAATACATATTTCCTTTTTTGTAAACGAAATATGCTAATGCTTTCATGGTTTATTCGAAGGTTCAAGCTTTGTATGAATTTTTTAGTGTATCTATTTTATGGAACTCGATATTTAGCGGGAGTATTGAGACTTACTCCCAATTATGAGATAGGCTATTTAGTTTATTTTCTTCAAGTTGAATAAACGTTTCACGCAAATAAATCCATAAAATAAAAAAATATAATTTGATATAATCTCTCTTAGAAAAGCACATAGAATTCAAGTAGTTCATTGAACCTACATTTCAGTCAGAAAAATTACTATCACAAATAGATATAGGTCTCTTACAAGTATGCATCTAGGTAAATTTTCCCCCTTCTCGCTAGTGGATAATTTTAGGGCCTTTTGTTCTTGTTGATTGATTGAAGTATACCTTGCATTGGCTTCATTTTGCATTTTAAAATTGTTAAAAAAAATTGTGCAAATGTCAATACCAAATTCAAATTCAGTAAAATTATCAATATTTACATCTATGTTAGTAGATTCATCATTATTTATAACTAGAATACAAAGTTCGTTATCACCATCTTATGGTAATTGAAGGGGATCATGTATTGTTTCTGATGTGGTGTAGGTTAAATAGGTTGACTGATCACCAAGGATCGTCTCAAGAAAATAGTTCCCCAATGTGTTTCCCACAAAGATCATTGACTCATTGGGCCCCTCAAGTTGAGTTACCATGTGTTTCATATGAAGCTCATCATTTACCTAGATTTTATTTATCTTTCCTTTATAGGGTAACCAAATATGGGACTAGTCAGTAGCAAAGTATCACTACAATTTCTCAAACTAGTCCCTACTCAGTAGCAGGTCGTATGCATTTGGTATATCCACAAATATAATGTCAATTACATAATGAACTCATGAATCATAGGAAAATCATATTATGACATCATTAATCTCGCTAATCACCTTTACTTCTGACTTGTCCAAATGAATGATCTTTGTGTTGGTTTTCTAAGCGACGATAATGATTTTTTTGCACACAAAGTGAGGCATGATATTGGAGGAAGATATAAAGTCTATAAACAAGTGTGTACATTGTGATCCAAAATTTCAAATTTCAGAACAAAAGATAGGTTATGTGATTCATAGCATGTTATGATACTTGTTGGTTTTATAGTAGACTTACTATTATCAAAGTTATTCATAGGGACTGGAGTAGTGACATAAGTTTGTGGGGTTGTTAAGGATTGATGTTAAGTGTGAGAAGGCTACAAATATTTGAGAAGAAGTTCCCTCTATTGTGGGATACTGCATAGATAATATAATGAAATGTTAGCCCAATTTTTCTTCATGTCCTCAATATCAATATATTCTAGGGCCTTGCCTAAAGAAATTAATGAACTAGTATTTTCAAGGGGTGAGGGAGACTTAGCTTTCTACACTGAGGTGTTATTAGACTCAAAATTATATGTAGAACCAGGAGTAACCTTAGGAGATGAGGTAATAAATTTAGCAATGATGAAGGATTGAGTAGTTAACTTAAACGGATTTACCCTTGTGTTGTAGTGGATACAACCACCCTCCAAATTTTTTCCTTTGCTTCATTTTGGAGCCTCCCTCCTTAAAATCTTAGCATCTTGTCGTGCACTGCTCAGGTACTTGTGCTTTCATTTGAATTTATTTTTCACTTTATAGCTTGTGTTCGCCTACTTGCTTTGTTGTCTAACCATAAGCTGACCCCCCGTGACTTGGTTGATCTGGTTCTTGCACTGCCTTGGCAAATGGCATAGTCCTAGAGGGCAGTCAACCTTGCTCTCAAGAATTGCGCAGAGAAGCCCAGCAGTGAGCCTTGTGCTCAAGAATTGCGCAAATCAGCCCAGAAGTGAGCTTAGGCTCTAGAAATGCGCAAACCCAGCTAAAAAAATGTCTTCAGCTGGGAAATTGCATAGAGAATGAGAGGAATTCAGGGCCACTCAGCCCAGGAATTGCGCAGAAGCATTCCCTCAGCTACTGCCTGATGCATGTGCCGACAAGATTGATTGGTTCCCTCCAGAACTGCGCAATCTCTCCATGCATGCATGGAAACCTTTCCCAAAAAAACAAAAATAAAAAACATCCCTAAAAAATAGGGATCTATAATTAGTAGTGGGAGTTACACTTGAGATAATTTTAGAAACTACCGCCACCTGTTGCTTTTTCCCAGATTTTTGGCATGCGCGTCATAAACCCTAAATTGAACAAATCTATTTAATGGATGCTTCCAGAGCTCATTTTCACATTCGATATTGGAGCTCTAGCATTCTCAAGGCATCTAGGAACCTTCAACGCGATCGGTGCAACTTTTCCGGGTAAGTTTTTTTTTCAAGTCTTTTTCTACTTTTCCTGTCACTTTGTTTCCTTGGCTTATCTCAGTGTTGTTTTGCATGTTTTATTGAATGATTGCTGGCATTTTAGTTTGGTTTAACTTGTAGAAGTGTTGTTTCAAGTTTTGCATTATCTTTCTTGAGCGTCACATGCATGAGCGTCACTCTCCCTACTAGCTTCGGTGTTTATCCATTTGACTGATTTCTACACTTGCTTTGATTGCATGCATGACTATTCACTCAGATCTACACCATCCTTCACTTATGCATTTAGATCTACTCATTTTCAGGTTTCCCTTGGCCAAATCTAGGCTGCCTTAGCTCAAATCTAGCTTCTCCGGGTATGCACTGCGCATTTCTAGAACTCAAGGCTATGCCTTGGGTCCAGGAATTGCGCAGAGGCTACCAGTGACTAGCTCCAGTTGCACTCTATGCAGTCCTAGGAGACAGTCCCCAATCTTGCCCACTGCGATTGTGCAATGCGTAGCCCCAGCGAACATCAAGCCAAATTGAACTGCGCATTGCGCAATTCCAGTCAATAGCTAGTCATACTAGACTATGATATAAGTAGTTCTAGTCAGTAGTACCTCTCACTGGTAGTTGGGACTACACAATGCGCAAATCCAGCTAACAACCTCTCACCTCTAAAAACCACAACTGCACAATCTTGCCCAGCAGTTGCCCAGTTTTGTTGCATGATCAATCCTTGAAGTGCTTTGTGTTTTTAAGCTAACATTTTCTTGTCATGAGTGTCTTCTCTATCTCCAGGTACATCATTTGTTGAGAAACTTCTCAGAAATATAGGCATCATGGTTTCCAAGAGAGTTGGATCAAAGGATACTATGGAGAGTAGCACTGGAGACCTGGTTGAATAAGTGCCAATGAACTTGCCTATCTATGCAGACACACAACTGTTCTTAGAGAAGCACATGAAGATTACATGGCAAGAAATAAAGGACATATTTGCAGGCAGTTTCAAGGAAGATATGGAAGATCGAGTAGTTTATGTCAACATCCACAAGTCAGGCTTGTAC
Organism: Pinus tabuliformis; assembly: GCA_031772625.1. Taxonomy (NCBI): domain Eukaryota; kingdom Viridiplantae; phylum Streptophyta; class Pinopsida; order Pinales; family Pinaceae; genus Pinus; species Pinus tabuliformis. Next base: position 822,553,681 of record CM062810.1, on the reverse strand, counting down.
AGTGTTGAGAAATGGAAACAAAAAATTCCAGTTTAATTTTTCCTTGAATTAAACTGTGAATTAAATTCGAATTCTATTCTCATAGCAACTTAAAATAGTAAATTAAGTTTATTAAACTTACTTAACTTAGGAAATTTGAGTTGGAAGTCTTTCTGTCGTCATGTGTATGTTCTACCTACTTTGTAGGAGTCCAGTATAAGTTAATTGTGAGTTGTAAAATATAAGACTTAGTATCATGAGTCAGTTCCGTTAAATTAGTTCTCAAACTGATTGAGAGAACTAATAATGAGTTAACAGTCAGTGGTGTCACTTATGAAATCCACCAGTGCTACTCTAGTTAACTGAATATTTACTCATCAGAAAATCATGCATGTCGATTTTGAGAAAGACCTAGTTGAGACTAGAGTGCAGGGACAATGTACTATTTGTTTTAGATTTTTCTGAGTTGCACTCAGAGTGCATGCATTCAGGAACTGATCCTTCAGGGATTGCACAGTTTTTAGAGGCTTTATTTCCATTTAAATACAAGCTATCCTTGATAAGAATTATGCATTGGAATAGAGACTTGGAGAGCTTGTGAAGAGGCTAAGCTTTGGCCTTGAGCTTGATTATGAGTTGGAGATTGAATTTGCTGAGTGTTGGGATTGTTCTAGAGAGAACAAGCATTTTAATTTCATCTTTATTTTCTAGAATAATACAAAACAGATAGTGGGGTTTTGAGCTGTGGCTTTCCCCAGATATTTATTGTGTTATGTGCCTTTGATTCTCTTCCTCTATCGATTATTGTTTTCTCGATGTTTATGGGTTTCTGCTATAAAGAGTAGAAGTATATTCTTGTCTCTTTCTTTAGCAAATTTCATTAGCTTGTGAATCTACAAGATTTTCTACATGGTATCAGAGCAAGATTGTTTTTTGGTCCGAGAGTTTGCAGAGAATATCTGATAATTTCTATGCAAAATTTTAAGAAAAAAAAATTGTAGATATGGATTCCTTGGGAAACGATACCCAATTTCAAAAAAAAAAAATCGGTCGAATTGGAGTTCGGATGAGGGATATATCGCTAATTTAAAAACAACTCTCTAGAGGAAATTTCGAAGTTTTGATTTTCTAGGTTACATGTGAAAGTTAAATTTGCATACATACTTCAGGATCGGTAGATGGCGTTCCATGGGTTGAGGCTTGAGTATGCCTTGGAAGGTAGCTCGAATTTCATAGACTAGAGGGACAAGATGGAAGTTGTGCTAGAGAACAATGGCTTGAAGGAATTTTTTGAACAAGCAATTACTAAGCCAATAGCGACTGATGCACAGAACTTGGCCGAGTGGAAGAAGTGTGTGGCAAAGGCAAGGCGAATAATACTTGAGGGAGTTCAAGATCATATTGTTTTGAGTCTCCATGGAAAGGAAACCCTGCATGCTATGTGGAAAACATTGACGGACTTGTATCAGAATAGTAGTGATCAAAGGAAGTTGGCACTTAAGGATAAGCTTCGTAAAATCAAGATGGAGAAAGGCGAGATGATTCCAAAGTACTTGACCAAGTTTACTCAATGTTAGGATGAACTTGGAAGTGTTGCAATCATGGTTACAGAGGAGGATATGGTGAACCTTTCTCTTCTTGGAATCCCAAAGAGTTGGCATAGTTATCAGGACTTTGTCAATGGTCGGGAGAAGCTACCAGATTGGGGATGACTATGGTTAGATTTGATGTAGGATGAGATCAGGAGGAACACCAAGGATGGCTCTTCATCAAATACTAACGATGAAGAGAACTGTGCCTTAGTGATTAAGGCGAGGAAGGGGAAAGGTAAAATTTCCCATTCTAAGTCAGATTCTTATCATGGAGGTAAGAAGAAGGACATTACAAAAGTTAAATGCTTTCATTCTCACAAGATGGGACACTTTGCTAGAAATTGTCCATTGAAGAAGTCCAAGGAGAAGTCCTCAGGAGGAGTAGCGGGTGAGGCTTTGGCCTCCCAATTCGAATTGGACTTTTCCCTCATTGCATGCATGGTGTCTTCAATGATGGGAAGTGTCTAGTACTTAGACAGTGGAGCTTCTTTCCACATGAATGGTGAAAAAGAGTTATTCATTGAACTGGAGGAGAAAGAACACAAGATGCATATCGAGATGGGTGATGACAGTAAGTATAGTGTTACAGGTTTGGGCACTATTACTTTTCAGAGGGAGCATGCAGCTCCACTCACATTGAAGAATGTTATGCATGTACCCGAACTGACAAAGAACTTGGTATTTGTTGCCATGCTTGAGGATAGAGGTTATGATGTGATCTTTTCAAAAGGAAACATGTTCCTTCAACACATAGCCACGGGTCAAGTAAAGAAGATAGTGATTTGAGTTCAGAATCTCTATAAGATAGAGGTAGAGAATTGTGTTGTTTTGAGTTCAAAAGCGAAAAAGATGTTGAGCTGAGACATCGGAGAGTTGTGGCATAGGCGATTGGGCCACTTGCATCATGGGGCTTTGAAGATATTGCAAAAAATCTCTACCAGTCTTCCCAAAGGTACGCTTGAGCAAGTTGATACATGCAAGGGTTGTACTTTGGGAAAATACACCAAATCTTCCTTTGGAAACAAAGATAGTTGAGCAGACTCTATTCTGGAGAGAGTCCATTCAGATGTGTGTGGACCATTCTTGATAGCATCCATGGCCACGGCCAAACACAGGTATTATGTTATATTTGTTTATGACTATTCTCGTAAATTCTAGGTATTTTTTATGTAGAAATACGATCAAACTTTCACAAAGTTTTGTGAGTTCAACGCATTGGTAGAGAAAGAGTCTGGCAAGAAGGTGTTGAAGTCCTAGAATTATGTTGCAAAAACATGGGGGATAACCACTCGGTCCGGAACTTGGAGGCAGCTCCTTTTCTGTTTGGTATGGTGGCTCCGACTGGGGATAATGGGACCAGTTTTCCAGCAAGAATTGAGATGATGATGATGTTGGGTTGATATAAGGTATAATGGGAAATGACTAAAATAAAATGATCTGTTTAAACAATAAAACACATGCATCTATCTATTCTAAAAGTATCATACTATATACCCGACAATAACTTAAGTCGTGTGATCTACAAAGATATCTTAGAGCAAGAGGTAATAAAGATCATTCACTTGCTGTAAGAGAAGAAATCGTTAATGATGATTATTTTGACTAAATAGTTAGGAAAAATAATTGTGGAAACTATATCACATATATAAATTTCTCATGTACTCAATAAGGAATCACAACAGAAACATTTTACAAAAGTGCGACAATGTCAAACTGTAGCTCAGATTTCATACATAACACAATATAAGAAAGATTACTACTAATTCATAATCAAAACATAACCATAAAGATAGAAGTACCAGATATGAGAGGTTCTACTCATGAAGTCAACAATATTGATCTGATTTATTCCAACTAAATATACTCTAAGAGTACAAAAGTGAAAATTCAGTAGAGTATGCTTCAATCTCTAAGAAAATCAAGATCTTGTTCCAATTATCTCATCAAGACGGTAAAAAAAGTACAGAAGTGCAAGCCTTTGCAAAGTGTTTCTTGATAAAATTATGGACCCCTCTCTAAATGCATGAGAGAGGTTTAAATAATACAACATATGTATCAAAAATAGATTATTACATAAAAAGATGAGGAGGTTTCAAACAACCTTCCTCAGAATAAGTAAAATAAAAACTAAAATAGAAATAAAAATGATGACAAGCTTCTTCAAATTGAATGGTCTTAGTCAGCCATTCGGTCCTTGAGTTCGCAGATATCTATCATGAACTTCACCTGGGGTGGATGGCCAATTTTAGATCATAATTTTCCCTTAAATACAACATTAGAGAGTGGTGGCACCATCTTTTGAGTAGAATTTGTTAGACAGTGCATAGTCATCCATTGACTGTGTGGTTTCACCAGAAACTGCCAGTAGGTTTCCCAGTCAAGCTTAGACAGTTCTTTGATTACCTCAACTTGTGTTTTGGCAGTCTCTTTCCACTGTTTATCTAACTATTTTATGTGTAGGAGAACTTCTGACCTTCATTCTTTAATGAGATTGGCACTATGAAGGTTTTCAATCACAGCCCCAATTATATTGTTTGTTGTATTAGTTGCTCTTGCTGCTGCCCTTTCTGCTTGCTTTAATTGTATGCCCCAATCTGTGAATAAAATATCCTTGTGGGACTCCTCGATCTTTGGCAGATCAGATTTTCTACCTTCTTCAAATTCCTGCCAAGACATAAATTATGAAATTCTCTTATTGATCTCTTCATATTCTAATCTCTGATCAACCACTTGATTGGTTAATCTATTACTTGTTTCACAATATGGATTGATCAATGAGATTTTTTGGCAGAATACTTCTTGTTGTTGTGACAACAAAGAGTTTAGTTAAAGTGTCTCTTTAATGAATTCCTCTGTTTGAGGGCTGCCTTTGAGTTTATCCATTACAGCCTGCATTTGTCGAATCTTTGAATCCTTTTCTGCAATGTCTGTCTGATGTTGTAATCTCATTTGTTCAAATTATTTCTGAAGCTGTACCATTTTCATCTCTGCTTGTCTATTGGTGCTCTGTCTCTCTTCTTCAAGTTGTTGTTCTAACAGTTGAACTCTTTCTTCTTTTTCTTTAAGAAAAAATAGAACTTTTGTTGCCTTATCAATTGTTGCAGTTGCATAGGCGCCTGCAAATTGTGATAGCTTTGTAAGATTTTCTGATGGATCGATGGGGGTGTCTTTCCATACTACCTCCATTGATTCACTTCCAAGAGTTGTTGTTGCTGATGCATCCAATTTTCTTTTCTTCCTTTGCCTCTTTACTACAAACTTATGTGTTGGGCTGTAGAAGATGTCCAGTGGGGGTATTTCCTCAATCTTTAAAACAATTTCTGAAGTTGGGTAGGCCGGGTGATCCAGGTGGATGTTGGTGGCCACCCACCTATCCCACTTGGACCCCCACAACTGTCTCTTTCAATTTTTCAGTTTCTGTAATTGTAACACAATTTATTATTTTTAGTAGTTTTTTGGGTCCTGAACTTCCGGAGCCGTTTTGAGGCCCTAAACGACGTTTTTTGGGAAATCTGGGAGCTCTTCCCAAAGTTGTAGTGCTCGGATAGATCTTTCTAATGAGCTATTTTACACATCAAACAAAGATCGGGTGCCAAAGTTACGACCCTAGGAAGTTGATGTACCAACTTACCAAAAATGGGGCCCACAATTTGGCGTTTCATCTTCTAAGGTTAGGTTTTGGGATGTTAAGGGTTTTCCATTGTTTCTCAACAATAAATAGGCCTTCGAGCCTCATTATAACACAGTTCAGAGGCATGTAGCCACCACATCTCTTCTCAGAGATAAGCTACCATCGCCCTAGCTGGTTTATTTCCATTTATGTTTGTAAGCATATTTCAGTATTTTGAATTAATGAAATGAAGTATTATTTCCACTGCATCTCTGTGTTTATGGTTATCTTTGTAATTTGTTGCATTCTTGTTTAAATTTGGATCAGTGGTATCAGAGCGGTCTACTTTTTCTTTGTTTTTCTTTGCATGTCCCCAACAAGGTCGGGATATAAGGAGTTAGGGCTTGAACTGGTCGAACCTTTGCAAGACCAGCCTCAAAAATCCCGACGACCTCCCATGGCGGATCAAAAGAAAGATGAGGGGGCAGGAGATCCTATCAAAATCTTGCACGAAGAATCCCTCGAGCGACAAAGGAACACGATGATGGACAACTTTGCCCAGATCCTTCAGCGGCTACCCAAAGGCGATGCATCGGCTTCCAACAGCTACTCTGGAAATGCCACACCCTTTAAGGTACAAGTTAATTTTGAAATCCCCATCTTTGAGGGTCAAATAGATGCAGATGTTGTAGATAAATGGTTAAATCTGCTAGATGGGTATTTTTCTGTTCATGAATTTTTGAGTCGAGAAAAGATTGCTTTCGCTCTTCTCAAAGCAGCCCCCCACGTCAGGGACTGGTGGGAAACCTACTACGAGCAGAAGGATGAAAGTACCACTCACTATTTTCAGCCACACCCACTTGGAATGCATTCTGGGATGCCATCAAGGAGCAGTACTACCCTGTCAAAAGCTACGAGGACAAATACATAAATTGGACCACGCTGCGGCAAGGAAGGGATTAAGATGTGTCGGAGTTCACAAATATTTGTCATACCCTTCTCACACAGTTGGGTATCAAAGATTCTGAGTTGAATCTGGTACTCAAATACTGCAGCTGCCTACACAGGTACATCTAGGAAAAGATGGAGTTCTTGACCATCTCCTCGCTTAGCACGATGTACCGATACGATGTCAAAATCGAGTAAAAGTTCAAACAGAAGAAGCGAGACTTTGGATCTGCGAATCAGAAGACCAAAGGACAAAGCCAAGGCGGGGTGACCCAAGACAACCCATCGAAGCCGCAAGAAAATAACAACACCACGAAGTCGAAGAAGGACATAGGAAAGTGGTGTGAGTTCCATAAGAGCCCCACTCACAACACAAGTGAGTGTCAGACCAAGCAGTTGCTAGTGGCCGAGCTGAAGGCTTTAGAATCAGATGCATGTTCCGACCCTGAGTCAAAACCCGACAAGGGGAATGGAAAAGGGAAGCATATCATTGATGCGGAGCCCAGTGCCACTGTTGCCACCGCCAAGATCCAGAAGAATGAACCCGAATATCCAGAGGAGGGGGGGCGTCTTTTCCACTCACAGATGTGGGTGAAGGGTTTGTTGCTACAATTCATTGTTGACAGTGGCAACCAAAAGAACCTCATTTCAGCAGAGGTCGTGAAGAGGTTGGGCCTACCGACTACACCACACCCGCAGCCATACAGTATTAGGTGGCTTCACGAAGGATGAGACCTCCGAGTTTGCTAGCAGTGTCGCCTTCCCTACAACATCAAACCCTTCACAGACGAGGTATTGTGTGATGTTACACTTCTGGATGTTTGTGATGTATTATTAAGCTAGCCATACTTATGGAGGTGACATGTTGTGTATGAGTCAAGGCCTCGCGTTGTTATTATTTCTTTGTGTAATTCATTATACAGGATACCAGAGGTAGCCCCACCTACCGCCACCTCTTTGATCGATTCTAAGAAAGGCAGCAAGCTCATCTCACAGACTAGGAAATTTATTTTCTATCTGGTTCGCTCCCAAAGTAAGGGGAAGATCGTTGCCACATCCATGGCCCCCGCGAAGGGTTCCTCCACACAGCAGCAGCAGCAAAGGGATACGGTCATGACAGAACACAGGAACAACTTCTCCTCACCCACAGGGGTACCACACAAGTTTCATGTGTGCGACAAAGTTTGGTTACATCTGCAGAAAGAACACCTTACCAGAACCCATCAGAAGCTCAGACCACTCCGACATGGTTCTTACACCATTAACAAAGTTGTGGGAAACAACACTTTGGAGCACAACATTCCTCCATTCCTTCGCCTACACCAAGTGTTCAATGTGTACCGCCCTCGACCATGCTTCCCACCATTACTAGAAAAATCAGAGATTGCAGAACAGCTCACTAGGGACCAAGTTTAGAAAATGGAGGCACTCAACGCAATGGGGACCATTGCTTCCTAAGGGGGGAGGAATGATCCACATGGATGTTAGTGGCCACCCACCTATCCCACTTGGACCCCCACAACTGTCTCTTTTAGATTTTCAGTTTCCATAATTATAGCACAATTTACCATTTTTAGCAGTTTTTCGGGTCCTAAACTTCTAGAGCCGTTTTGAGGCCCTAAACAATGTTGTAGTTCTCGAATAGATCTTTCTAACGAGCTATTGTACGCATCAAACGAAGATCGGGTGCCAAAGTTACGACCCCGGGAAGTTGATGTACCAACTTACCCAAAATGGGGCCCACAATTTGGCGTTTCATCTTCTAGGGTTAGGTTTTGGGATGTTAAGGGTTTTCCATTGTTTCTCAACAATAAATAGGCTTCTAAGCTTCATTGTAACACAGTTCAGAGGCATGTAGTCGCCACATCTCTTCTCAGAGATAAGCTACCATCGCCCCAGCTGCTTTATTTACGTTTATGTTTGTAAGCATATTTCAGTATTTTGCATTAATGAGATAAAGTATTATTTCCATTGCATCTTTGTTTTTATGGTTATCTATGTAATTTTTTTCGTTCCTATTTAAATCTGGATCACAGGGATAATTTAAATATCTTGAGTAGTTGTAACTCCTTGTATTGTTGTTTCTGCATTTATAACCTGTTGAGTGTGTTGTGGAGTCTGAAATCCAGAAGTTCCTTCAAGACTTGTCTCTATTTATGGCACTTGGAGCTTTTTATTAAATTGCTCCCATTCTTTATCGAGATCAATGACTTTGATATTTTCTGTTTGAACCTCTGTGGAGTCTGTCTCCATGTGTTCCTTAGCCAGGGCCTTTTTGGTCATTTCTTCAGTACTTTCCTCTATGTCCTTCTCAGGATCTTTCTCAGGGCTTTATTCCTTATTTTGAGATTGGTGTTTAGAGTTTTCTGAACCTTGAACTGACTTCTCTTGAGATTCCTCATCAGAATTATACTTTCCTCCAGGTTTACGCTGGGAGTAGGTTCTCTTATTTCTTCAATATGCAATAGGTCCAAAGGGACCTTTCTCAGTCTTTTATTCCTGTAGATGTGGAAGCAGTTGAGGTGCGCTGGGCTCAGTTTTATTGATGCTAAATGTAAGATTATGAAAATGTCTCATCTGCCTCAAAGAGATCATCAAACTCATCGTTCTCATGAATAAATTCAGGCGACCTTATTAGTGTCATATTGTCTATTTGGCACAAACAGATTCAACGATGTGATGTTTTGTATCTCTTTTGTCGCATTCCCATAGTCATGTAACATGAAAGCACCACATTTCACTGGGAAGGTTGGCCAAAAGGATTTCTTCTGTTCTTTGAGGGATTTGGTAATACCATCCCATACTCTTTGGTAGGAAATCTCTCTTACGAATAATTTATCTGGAACATAAAATGGAAGAACATGCGAAGCTGTAATACTCCCAAAAACTCTGATATAAGTAAATAAATCCTCGCCAAACCATCTTACCACCGGAAAGATGTCTATTTTAGCTCCCTCTAATAGCATGGGGGATTTTTTTGTCAAAACTGGTTTGGTAAATTGGAAACATAACGCCATGGAAAATTTTATAAAAGTGGGATCTAAACTGTGATTCCCACAAAAATTTATGATAAACATGGGTGGGAGTAGGGTCCTATAGAGTCCATTTCCAGCCCATGTTTGGAAAATGTGAACAAAAACCATAAGCACTCATGTAAAATGGAGGGATAACCCGAGAGGAGATAATTCTATTGTGTTTGTATTCTCTAATGGCCATAGCCAAATTGTCTGACAAAATATTGCTCCAGTTCATAATTGTAGCATTAACAACCGCATAAATCAATGGAACCCATTCAATAGAAAACTTGGTAGTGTCATCCTTTCCATAGCCTACATAACATTGTGGCTACAAAATTATGTGGGACTGACATAGGTGCAATTGGGTACATACCAATTTTCTCCCGCCTGAACTTGTTGGAGCCAGACCTCCAATTCTGCATGACATCCATCAGGTCTTCATTTTCTTTGGAAAATTCTCAATAAAGGCTCTATCATAGAGCTTCTATGAATCTGGAAGATGATATATTCGACGTAAATTATTTGGTTTAAATGACCCCATGACTTCATGCCTAGAATTCCTGAATGTTCTATCTAAGATATCCACATTATCAAAGATCCATTTTACCATATTAGTTTATGGCAAGATTTTGGGCCTTGCAGCTATTCTATGCAGGAAATAACATGATGCTTCAAAATAAGAATCCTCGGATGAGTCATCGGCATCTGTTGTTGCTTTAGTTTCTAAGACCTTTGAGTTTTCTTCCTCTAGTAAATTATACATTGCCTCCCATGATGTATTCCTGTCGTCTTTTTTGCATGTTGTGTAGAAATTTTGAATAATTTAACACATATTCACAGAGATTATCCTGATCATACAATTATAAGCGGAACATGTATAATACATAATCTCCTCTACGTTGATCATCAATTTACAGAAGCAGAAACATTCACAGGCACACATAGAAGCATCAATCAAACTCATTAACACAGTATGTATCCCGAGGAAAGCATCTCGCTAAAAACCCCACACTATCTGTATATTATATTGATTGAATCATGTAACATTACACAGCATAATACTTCTCACAAGTATCTCCACCTGTTACACACAATACAGCTAAGATCTGATCTCCAAATCTCTTCCACTGCTTGCCTGCCTCCACTGCTCAATACCTGCTCAAGAACTGATGAGAATAGCTTCCCAAACTCGTTTTTCACCTGCAAAATAGTCACTCACTCTTTTTGGACGTGAGAAAAGGCTAAAATGTGGGCCAAATACGTGAGCAAACTCATTGGCATACTCAATCCCTTGATTGTGCAAGATCTGATGCACAACTATAGTCACAACTGATAGCAATCTGATTCTCTACCACTTGTCCCTGTTGAACTGAACATGCACTGACATGCAACTGAGTTAACTGATGTATTCTTTAGTTGTATTATGAGTTAATAATTAGTTTAACAACTCATCATTAGTCTATCTGCAGTTAGACTAACTACAACCAGTTTAACTAAGTCAAACTGAACACAACTCCATCAACAGTACCTCCAGTTCACTAAACTCAACTCGCTTGAGTTCTAACTGAAGTCATGCATGCAACAACTCAACTGACTCATAAGAAAAGCATATTTCCTTCTGACAGCTGCATGTGCCACTTCTTTAGCTCAAACTGAAGTGCTCCAAGAGAATAAGATTAAGTTTATAGTCCAAATATTATTGTGAGATAATAATATTTGACTTTGCTATTTTTGACAGCCAGTCTAAAAATAGACTTTGATCACTCACACTTTCATCAAAAATAGAAGTCCATCTATTTTTCCCAACTTGATCAATCATCCATAAACATAGACATGATCCATATGTCTAAAAATACACATAGTCTAAAAATAGACTTGCACCAAAAATAGCCTGCGGGCCCACTTAGTGAAGGCGACTCTTTTCACTAAGCTCCATCATCTTGTTGTATTCTCAACAAGCATTTCTTGTTGCACACTTTTCAACACTCCCTCTCAACAAGAAAGGCTTCCTCTCAAACCCGATCCTGTAACTCTGGAATGTTCTCCATGCAACACATCTGGCTGGTCCACTTGCTCTGTCATCAAAGTCTCTGACTGCTATTGCCTCTGTCGACTGAAACTCTGCATCTCTATGCTCTTCAGTATCTGACTACTCTAGCCTCTGTCACTTTGATCTCTGACTGCATCCGTGCTGCTGCTGGTTCTATCTCCCAGCATTGCATCTGCACTGCACCTCCCAACTGACCTCCCTGTTGGGATAGAAACACTCTCTGATGCTGAAGTTCTACCTGCTGCTGACAAGTGCTCCCTCTTTGACATCTGCGCTACTGCAACATCTCCATGCATCTCGCACCATTGCACACCTCTCTGTGCCACCCAGCACTGTGCAAAACACTTGTGCCTCTCGCATTGCTACAGCCTGCTAGCTATGCGTTGTCCTGGGATTCCCTGCACTGTCGCTCTCTCTGCCGCTCCATCCGCATCTGTCTCTACCCAATCAGTCAGTTCCTGCTACTACATATCGGGGCTCCCGTAGCAAGGTCTCATCCAAGAGGTTGGGTACCTCAAGGATCCTCCCCCTCCTCCTTGGGACAATCAATCCACATCACCCCACCTCCTACCTGGAGGTATGGCTACATGCGATCCCTCAGCCCACCTAGCTTGAAGTTTCCCCCTACTGGAGGTCTCTGGATGAGTAGATGTCTCTACTCGATCTCCTTTCAGCTTCCCCTGTTGTGGCTCCTCCACAACCTCCTGAAGCTGCTGCACCAATCGTGGCTCCTCCACAATCGTCTGAGACTTCTTCTGGCTCTGCATGTTGAGAGGTAATATACGCTCCCTCTCAACCACCAAGTCTCCATCAGTTGCCTTGCTGCTCAAGGCTTTGCATGCATCTTGAACCTCAAGAGCATACAGGTTCTTGACCCGTGAACCAATCTTCTTCACTTGTCTGGCGATGATGTGTCTAAGGAAAACCTTTCCCTTACTGAAGACTACATCATAGCCTCTGTCTTCCAGCATCGCGATCGACACCAATTTTCTCTTCAGTCCTGGTACATACTTGACATCGATCAAGGTAAGGCGAGCTCCATGCTCCCTCTGAAAAATAACCGTGCCTACACCTGAGACACTATACTTCTCATCATTACCCATCCCTATGAGTATCTGGAGATCTTTCTCCTCCAAAGTACTGAACAAACTTTTGTCACCGGTCCTGTGGAAAGAAGCTCCACTGTCAAGAAACCAACCACTTCCCATCATGGATGAAACCATGCATGCGAAGAGTGTGAAATCCAACTCAAATTGTGAAGCAAGTGCCTCACCTTCAGATCCTTCCCCGGATCCCTTCTTGGACTTCTTCTTTGGGTAATTAGTAGCATAATGACCCAACTCATGACAACGAAAGCATCTCACCTTCGCCTTGTCAACCTTCTTCCCATCATTGGAAGAACTGGATTCAGAAAGAGAAACCTTCCCCTTCCCTTTCTTCGCCTTACTCGCTAAGGCACAGTCCTCCTCATCCTGCATGGATGAAGAACTGTCTCTGGTGCTCCGTCTAATCTCCTCCTGCATCAAATCCGACCATGGTCGTTCCCAATTTGGCAGTTTCTCCCTTCCATTCACCGAGTCCTGGTAGCTATGCCAACTCTTAGGAAGGTCAAGGAGTCCTAGAATCACCATCCTCATCATCAACAGTAACCCCCTTACTTCCCAGCTCATCTTGACACTGAGTGAACCTCGTGAGATACTGGGGCATACTATCTCCATTCTCGAACTGAATGTTTCTGAGTTTTATCTCTTGCTTTGGAATTAAATTCAAATTCCACCAGCACAAAACTCAACTGCTTCCGATCTAGAATTCGTGAGAACAAAGTATTTCTTGTACAGAGATCGACTGTATGGGCATTCACCGGATATCTCACCTTCCAAAAGAAGGATGAATCCAGAGGCTACCTGGCCCGATTACAGAGTCTGCCTGAAGAAATAGAATGTAAACACTTCCTGAATAGTAGATCTGATGATCAATCCTCGCTTGATATCCTGTAAAAATCTCTTCTACAAATCAAGCAGCTTTGGTACCATGTAGAAATTTTGAATAATTTAACACATATTCACAGAGATTATCCTGATCATACAATTATAAGCGGAACATGTATAATACATAATCTCCTCTACGTTGATCATCAATTTACAGAAGCAGAAACTTTCACGGGCACACATAGAAGCATCAATCAAACTCATTAACACAGTATGTATCCCGGGGAAAGCATCTCGCTAAAAACCCCACACTATTTGTATATTATATTGATTGAATCATGTAACATTACATAGCATAATACTTCTCACAAGTATCTCCACCTGTTACACACAATACAGCTAAGATCTGATCTCCAAATCTCTTCCACTGCTTGCCTGCCTCCACTGCTCAATACCTGCTCAAGAACTGATGAGAATAGCTTCCCAAACTCGTTTTTCACCTGCAAAATAGTCACTCACTCTTTTTTTACGTGAGAAAAGGCTAAAATTTGGGCCAAATACATGAGCAAACTCATTGGCATACTCAATCCCTTGATTGTGCAAGATCTGATGCACAACTATAGTCACAACTGATAGCAATCTGATTCTCTACCACTTGTCCCTGTTGAACTGAACATGCACTGACATGCAACTGAGTTAACTGATGTATTCTTTAGTTGTATTATGAGTTAATAATTAGTTTAACAACTCATCATTAGTCTATCTGCAGTTAGACTAACTACAACCAGTTTAACTAAGTCAAACTGAACACAACTCCATCAACTGTACCTCCAGTTCACTAAACTCAACTCACTTGAGTTCTAACTGAAGTCATGCATGCAACAATTCAACTGACTCATAAGAAAAGCGTATTTCCTTCTGACAGCTGCATGTGCCACTTCTGTAGCTCAAACTGAAGTGCTCCAAGAGAATAAGATTAAGTTTATAGTCCAAATATTATTGTGAGATAATAATATTTGACTTTTCTATTTTTGACAGCCAGTCTAAAAATAGACTTTGATCACTCACACTGTGATCACTCACACTTTCATCAAAAATAGAAGTCCACCTATTTTTCCCAACTTGATCAATCATCCATAAACATAGACATGATCCATATGTCTAAAAATAGACATAGTCTAAAAATAGACTTGCGCCAAAAATACCTGCGGGCCCACTTAGTGAAGGCGACTCTTTTCACTAAGCTCCATCATCTTGTTGTATTCTCAACAAGCATTTCTTGTTGCACACTTTTCAACATGTTGTATCAGAGAAGAGTGGAAGTGTGTCTGAATCCTCAGATGCAGTAGCCTCTGCAGTATTTTTTCCTTTCTTAACCATTTTTTCAAGTATTGTTATCTTTGGAAACTTCCTGAAATTTGGGCAATGGAGAAAACATAATAAAATGTAGAGCAGTAATGAAAGCGGAAACACAATATCATAGAAAATTTTGAAAGAACGTAAGGATGAAGTTTTTATTTCAAATACGGGTAAAAGGATATAAATATTCTCGAGCCGTTAAAAAAATAAATGCATTTAAACCTCATTAACCATTCATTAAGGCCTACGTGTGAATTCCTTTATGACTCATTATAACATTGCATCGCAAGTTTGTAAATGATATTTCAATTGGTGTGTGTTATGTGCGGTACCGATCACGCGATTGCGATGAATCACAATATCGCAATATTGCAATATTGCAAATCAAAGTATTGCAATATCGCAAATCGCAATATTGGTGATCGTGAATAGACCAATTCAAATTTGCTTTGGTGTTTTGTGATTTGCGATGGGCGGCATACCTTTTACTTTTTCAAACGTGTTTCCTTTATGTGGATGATTATTCCTTTAAAATGGATATTTATGATCTGTCAGACCTGATTCAAGTTTATAACAGTCTTTATTATTCCGTCGCATCCGGACCACATCGCAATTTGCAATTTTTTATGGTTTGCATGTTTGCGCCTTTGTAAGAGTCGTGATGCATTGCGATAAATACTTTATTTTATAAGGAATATTCAAAGCCTTAATTTTTATAAAAAGGTTCAACGCTGCCTTTAGTTTGGACTTTATACTTTGATGGTTTCCTTTGTCTTCCAGTAGCAGTTTGACAGTTTTTGCACTTTCTTACATATTTGTGTGCATCCTTGAACAAGGTTGGCCAGTAATAGCCAACATGCAGGATTTTATGTGTTGTTGTGTCTCCTCCAAAATGTCCACCAGCTAGTCCATCATGGAGTTCCTGCAAAACCTTTTATGCCTCATATTTTTCAAGACACCTTAGCAAAACAAAATCATAATTTTTTCTAAACAAAACATCATTAATGATTTCGTATTTCTTTTCTTTCAATCTCAAGGCCCTTTTTCTTTTGTAATTGAGATGTAAAGGGGCATATCCATTTTTTAAATAAAATATGAGATCAACATATTGAGATTCAATATCATTGAGGCTTACCTCCAATATTTGTATATCATCACCTGAATCTTCTTCTACTGGTAAGTTGGATGCTCCAGCTAACATTCTACAAAAACCTTGACCTCTAACAATTTTATTTGGTCTAATTTTGACATCATATTCTTGCAGTGCAGTTACCTAGTTGGCTCTTTTTTCTCCTACTTCCCTTTGTACCAGTAATTTCCTAAGTGTTGGGAATGGAACTATGATTTTGGTGTGAGTTTTACGGAGAAATGGTTTGAAATGCTTTATTGACTTAAAGACAACAAAGACCTGGTTTTCCATAGCAGAGTAATTTAATTTGGCACCTTGTAAATTTGAACTAAAAAATGAGATTGGTGCTTCTATCTGTTGATCATTGAGTTGTGTCAAAACGACAACATATGATGTTTCTGATGCAAATGTGTATAAAATAAAATGATTGGAAAAGTTGGGAGTTTTCAGGGAGGGAACATTGATAATAAATTGTTTGATTAGATCAAATGCTTCTCTTTCATTGTGGCCCCACTTGAATACTGATTTTTTCTTAACCATAGACTGTAAAGGTAAAACTATTTGTGAAAAGTCAGGGACAAATATTTTTACAAAATTTATTTGACCAAAGAAAGACTGCATTGATTTATTATTATGGGGTAAGGGGATTTTCTCAATTTCCTTAATCCTTTCTGGATTGATATAAATACCCTTTTTTGATACAATAAATCCTAAAATCTTACCTTCGCTTAAGGCAAAATAAGACTTCTTTGGATTGAGAAAAATCCCATATTTTTTACATCGTTCAAATATCTGCCTGAGGTCGTTTAAATGGCTTCTTTTCTTTCTGGAATAGATAGTGATATCATCCAGGTAAATAACAATTGTTTTGTTAATGAGTCCTTTAAAGGTTATATCCATAGCTCTTTGAAATGTGGCACCTACATTAATCAAACCAAAAGGAATTTTTTGATAAGCATATGTTCCCCATTTAGTTCTGAACGTGGTTTTCAATCTATCATCTGGATGGACCAAGATTTGGTTATATCCTGAAAATCCATCAAGAAAAGACATGAGCTCAGAACCGGCTATTGACTGTAGCACTTGTTCCATGGTTGGTAGTGGAAAGTTGTATTTATGACATGATTTATTTAAATTTCTAAAATCTATGCATATACGAATGTCACCATTCATTTTTCTAACAAACACTAAATTGGACACCCATTTCGAATGCCTAAAAATAAATATGATTCTAGCCCTAAGGAGTTTATTTAGCTCCGATTTGATTTGACTTTCGAGGTTCAGGTGAATTTTCCTTAATTTCTGCTGCATTGGTTTATCATTAGAGATCATGGGGATGGTGTGTTGTATGACAAAGGTATCATAAGTTTTGAGATCAGAATAATCCTAGGAAAAGATACCTTTGTATTTCTTTAATAATTGAATGAATGATGATCTTTCATCAGAGGATAGACCGAGACCTAGATTAATCTTCTGATGCTTGTCATCAGTTCCAAGGTTCACTAATTCAAATCTCAGAGTTGAGCTTTGGATTTTGGAATTAGTTACCTTCTTAAATATGTCTTTGAGATCATAAATATCTTTTAATTGGACTACATATTTGGGTATTGGATTTTCATCAGCGTTATGCTTTAACTAAAGGTCGTGCTCATTTTCATCTATGATTTGGCCATCGTATGACCCCTCCGATGTCAGAAAATTTACAATATCATAATCATCGTTGAAGACTCGCCAATTAGTGACATTGTCAAGAACATATGGTCTAAAAAGTAATTCAATGGAAAATCTATTAGGACTACAATCCTCAGATGGTATGATTTTTGATGCAACATTAGCTAACAGATCGGCACTGGCATTTTTCATTCTAGGTACAGGAGAAATATTAAATGCCAAAAAATGTGATGTAAGATCCTGCACTAATGATTGATAATGCTTAAGATGTCTAGAAAGGCAGTGAATTCTATTTCTAACCTGTTTAATGACAATTTTTGAGTCTCCAAAAACCTATAGATATTTGATGTTGAGGCCAATTGCTTTGTATAGTCCTTGAACTAATGCCTCGTATTTTGCGGTATTATTTGTACATTCGAATTATAATATGCAATATAACATGGTTTTTTCTCCTTTTGGGCTGATTAAAATGAAACCAACTCCTACACCATCGTTAGATTTGGAACCATCAAAGTATAAAGTCCAAAATAAAGTATTAACTACAGGGTTATTTACAAATTTTTTACACTTGGAAGCATTTGTCTGTGAGAAATTTTCAATTTGTGAGATGACATAATTATTCAAAAAGGTAGATTCATGTGCTTTAAATTTCCCTACAAATGACTCAGCTGAATAATTACCAATAATGTTATTATTGAATGCTTCCAGTTCATTATCACCTTCAAATTCAGTCACTGTATATTTCAGTTGTTTCTCTTGGTCAACTCGAATTTGATTTGGCTTTCCATTATAGGGGAGACACATATGAGACCATTCTGTAGTAAAATATCCATGGAGTTTCTCGGACTAGCCTCTACTTAGAATTAGACTGTAGAATTCAAGAATGTCAGCGACCAATATATCAATTATTTGACAGACTTTGGGATTTGAGGAAAGTCGAATGCTAACTAAATTTATTTCCCCTAAGACCTCTACCTTGGTTCTGTCAAGTTGTATTATGTGAAAAAAATACTTTTGAGGAGTGATGTTTAACTTAGCACAGACTATTGTCGGCATTATATTAGAAGAGGCTCCTGAGTCAATCAAACAATTATGAAGGTTCCTATTGAAATTTTCATAGGTTAAGAGGAAAGGAGGTGTGTGTGAATTAGATTTGTCACCGATTAGGATGACATCTGTAGGGTCGACTTTGTTTGAAGAAGTGGGGGGTTTACCCATGACTTTAGCAGCTTAAGATACAACAACAACAGGTAGGGGCAAAGTAGGAACTGCATTTAGCTCCCTAAGTAGTATTTTATGTTGTTTCTTCAGTTTGCTAAGTTCATGTAGCGAAATATTGGCCCTAGTCTTCTTCATGTCTTCCACAATATTATACTCCATGGTATCAGTAACTACCAGGGTATTTGATGTAGATGGAAGATTTGATGAAGATGGATTTGGCTGTGAAGCCTTAGGAGAAGAATTTTTGTTAATTGCTTTTTCCTTAGCAGCAGGAGTTGGAGTTTTCTGCTTTTGATTTGACTGAGTCGTATCAGCAGGCCCTTTACTTCTGGTGCTAACGGGCAAAGCTTCTTCTTCTTCTTAGTTTGGAAGGATAAAGTCCCATATCCCATTTAGTTTGACTACTTCTTCTTCTTTGGTTTATTCATTGGTTATTGCATTTTCTTCTTTCTCTTCTTATAAGTCAGACTCAACATTAGATATGGTATTCGATGGTTGAGAACTAGAAGACTGATTCCTCCTAAAAGATCTAAAAGGTTTCTTAGCAGAAGAGGATTCAACAACTTGTTTCTTCATTTCAACCATTTCATTAGACATCATTTTCAGTACTTTCTGAAGGCCTTCAAGATCAAGAGGATCTTTTGGGGCTTTCTTTTTAGAGTCATCTCTGAAAGTAACTTTCTTAGATTTTTTGTCTTCCTGAGAGGTATTCTTTTCAAGAGAAATTACACGTTTCTCTACAGACAGGGCTTCCTTCATGTTCTCGGCTAATGTGGCCAAATTTGATATATCTACAAAAATAGCTATATTAGAAGGAAGAGAAGATAGGTACCACTCAATTTGAACATCAACACTAGGTGTTGACGTTGTTGGAATTTTATTGAGTAGTTTGTTGAATCTAGAGTTGAAATCTTTGACCTTTTATTTTGTCTTAGCCTTTAGATTCGACAATTCATTGATGAGCGATGCAGTGGTTCTATGATATCCAAACTTAGCTAAGAATTTTTCTTCGAACATATCCCAGCTAGTTATAGAGCGAGAGGGTCATGAAAAGTAACAGGATCCTATCGATCCTGTAAGAGTATATGGAAATAATTTGATGACGCAGTCTTCTTCATCGACTCCATTTAAATTGATGGCCAACATATAGTTATGAAGATGTTCCTCAGCTGGTAGTCCATCATCCGGATTAAATTTGGGCAACTATATTTCAAGATACTTAGGAAGAGGGTGAAGAGGAATTTCCATTGCTACAGCACCGGGATTATTCCATGGTTGTACTCGGAGTTGTTATCCTGCCATTGGATTTTGAGTGGATGAGATGATAGGAGTATGAGTGGATGAGGATATGGGTGGAATTTGAGTTGAAGAAGACACAGGTTGGGTGCTTGGACTAGAAGAACTAGCACCAGTGGTTGGAATGAAAGCTGTTGGAATGATTGGAGGGTATGAAGGGGTTTGAGGTGGAGAATGGGATAAAACCTTGCTAGTGGATGTCTTTGATTCAGATTTCTTGGTTTTATTTTGGAAAGAAGAAATGGGAAATTCAAAAGGAGGAATTCTAGTCTTCTCACTTTGAGAACGAGTCAAGATTCGTCTTGGTTGTAGAACAGAGGTTTTTCAGCTGAAATAGAGATTTTCTCTAACTTCTCTATCAAAGTCTGAACTTCTAGGGATTCAGGGTTGTATTCCAAAGAAGGTATTCTTTGAGATTCACTAGGATATTTTTGAGAGGTTTGCTCAACTTCTGATCTTGGGATTGTAGTTCTAGATGGGGATCTAGAAGTTGGAGGAGATCTAGAGGGGGAATGACTCTTAGGATGTTTTTTTGATTTATGATCAGTTGTCTTTTCCATTCACAGTTATGGCCCTCCTTCTAGCGCCAAAATGTTGAAGCCCCAAAATTCCGTTGCAACAACATGGGGGATAACCAACCAGTCCAGACCTTGGAAGGAACTCCTTTTCCGTTTGGTATGGTGGCTCTGACTGGGGATAATGGAACTAGTTTCCCAACAAGAATTGATATGAGGATGATGTTGGGTTGATATAAGGTATAATGGGAAATTACTTAACTAAAATGATCTATTTAAACAATAAAACACACGCATCTATCTATTCTAACATTATCTTACTATATACCCGAGAATAACTTAAGTCATGTGATCTACAAAGATATCTTAGAGCAAGAGGTAATAAAGATCATTCACTTACAATAAGAGAAGAAATCTTTAATGATGATTATTTTGACTAAATAGTTAGGAAAAATAATTGTGGAAACTATATCACATATATCAATTTCTCATGTACTCAATAAGGAATTACAACTGAAACATTTTACAAAAGTGCAACAATGTCAAGATGTAGCTCATATTTCATACATAACACAATATAAGAAAGATTACTGCTAATTCATAATCAAAACAGAAGCATAAAGATAGAAGTACCAGATATGAGAGGTTCTACTCATGAAGTCAACAATATTGATCTGTTTTCTTTCAACTAAATATACTCTAAGAGTACAAAAGTGAAAATTCAGTAGAGTATGCTTCAATCTCTAAGAAAATCAAGATCTTGTTCCAATTATCTCATCAAGACAGTCATAAAAGTACAGAAGTGCAAGCCTTTGCAAAGCATTTCTTGATAAAATTATGGACCTGTTGATGCCCCGAAATTCGTTGCAACAACATCGGGGAAACCACCCGGTCCGGAACTTAGTGCAGCTCCTTTTCCGTTTGGAATAGTGGCTCTGACTGGGGATAATGGGACCAGTTTCCCAAAGATTATAAGTAAACGGGATGGATGAATGATTTACGATATGAAGTGATAATAAAAAAATAACTAAACTACAAGAGAAATATAATAACTATAAGCTAATTCCGGGACTTATCGATTCATAGAATGCAGCGTTTGATAGTCTATGCTTAATTGGCAGGCATATAGATGACACTAACAATAAGCATAGATGTTTAAATCATTTAAGATTGCTCTGCATAATTAGTTATGCAGAGCGATAATAGCGAATTACTGCACTCAGTCATTTATATTATTGATACACGCATGAGTAAGAGAGATAACAAATCACAAAACATTCAATAGTGATATGAAATGAAGACTTGCTGTTATATTGCATACATGTATTCAACAATAGCAAAGATAATAACGCAGCAATTCATATAATAGAAAAAAGAACAGATACAGATAATAGTACCATGTAAGCTGTTTGATCAATCCAGTATATTAATCACTATGTCGCGGTCCTTCCTTCAAACCAGAAAGTATTCCAAGCAAATGACAATAGTGCACAATTTACTTAAAACAACCTTCTAAGCAAAATTAAGAACCAATGGTCGAGTTTCAAAAAGAAAATAGACTGAAGCACAATAGTGCAAACTTCAGCCTTTAAGTCTTTTACAAAATTTTACGACCTTTTCCAAAACAATGAAAGGATCTATAAATACTATACTAATCTAAATATCTAAATATCTAAAAACTGAAAAGCTACTAAATTGGAATTAATAAACATCATCTTGTATTCTGGTGATCTGGCAGTCGGCAGCGATGCTTCATTCGGAGGTCTCTTTGCCTTTACTCCTTCGCTGACATATCGCCAGCATTGGCTCTACTTATGGTGGAGTATTGCGGCGTGAAGTCAGCTGCGCATCGTATGTGGCATCTTGAATGTCAGAAATCAGGTATCGGAGGGCATCTGTTAGACAGTTAAGAGCCGACCTTTGAGAATGTGGTTTAATCAGAAAGAGCCAGTATGCGTCGGCGGTTAAGGTATTTACTCCAGCGATTAACCGCCCTTGTTTCTCCAGAACAGGGTAATTCTTGTGCTCCAGCATGTTTGCTGTTGTTATGTTTCCAGGTGTGCATTGGGAAATCATGTTTGCTAGATACAATGTATCGTTGACTAGATTGATCATGTTGCTGGCAATCATTTTGCATCTCGAGGCTGCCCTTTCGGCTTTCATTACCTGCGTGTTCCATTCCATGAAGAGTATGTCCTTGTATGTTACACAGATTCGGGACAAATTTGCCGCTTTCCCTTCTGGAGTGTCTTGCCATTCAATATACTCTGTTATATCATCTTCAGCCTGATCCAACTTATTCCTGGCTTTCTCTATTTGCTCACATACTGTTGTAGATGCTTCACAAAGTAACTCAGCGTCAACAAGTTGTTGGCACAAGAGCCTGATCTGAGATATCAATGCGTTGTTTATTCGAGTTGCCTCTGTTCTGAAATCATCAATACTCTGGGCGCCCTTGATACCTTCGAGCTGTGCTGATAGCTGAATTATTTGTTCTTCTTTAGCTTTTATCATCAGCTCATTTGATGCCTTTAACTGGGATAATGCCTCTGATAATTCTTTTGCTTTCTGAATGTCAGATTGGTCTATCCTCAGTTTTTCGATTTGCTGGGTTAACAAATGATTCTCTTGCTGTTGGGCCAACAATTGTTCCTCTACCTGCGCTGCCTTATTCCTTGCCTCAATTACTTCTGCTTGCAATGCATATATTTCATGATCTTTAGTCTTCAAAAGAAGACTTACTTCTGAGGCTTTGTCAATAGTTGCCGCTGAATAAGCTCCCACAAATTGCGATAGCTTTGTCAGATCTTCAGAGGGATCTGATTCTCCCTTCCAGACCACATTGCCCGTGATTGTTTGCTCAGGCGAAATAGAAGGTTGATCAAGCCTTCGTCTTTTCCTAGAGCGTCTAACAACGGCTCTATGCTTTGGGCTGTAGAAAATGTCTAGGGGAGGAATTTCCTCCACCTGAAGATCAATTTGATCGGATGGGTCTTGAGTAATTACCTCAACATTCTGTACCATGGGTGGGCCGCTGGTTCCTTCTAGAACCGGAGAAGAAGTAGTATCGGGAGCATTATTTGTTTTGGAGGCGTCTGAGTCTTTGGAGGCTTCCTTACCACTTATAATGGAATCGAATTGGTTCCATTCTTTAATCAATTCAGGATCAATAGAGATTTGCTCACTTTGTTCTGCGTGGGATTTACTCTGTTCTTTTTCTCGTTCAATTCTCTGTTGTTCCTTGAATGCCTCCCGATGTTTCTCCTCTTGCGCTTTTTGCTGCTGTTCCTCCAATTCCCTTTTCTGCCTATCTTCCAGTTCTTTCTTTGCTATCTCTTCTTCTTCTCTTTTCCTTTGTTGTTCTAGCTCCTTTTGCTTTCTTTGCTCTTGATCCTTTTGTGCTTTTTGCTGCCTTTCTATCTGTTCCCTTTTATGCCTTTCTGCCTGCAGCTTGTTTTGCCTTTCCTCCTGTTCTTTAATTGCAACAGGAGGTGAATTTATTTTCTGCTGACCAGGCTCGCTTGAGGATGATGTTGGGGTTGTGGATAATAAATCTAGAGGCAAAGTTTGCAACCTTTGCTTTCTAAGTTTATTAAATTCAGTTAACTCCACATCTTCATATCTCATTGCAGCAAGTTGTTTGACTTGGCTTATTGAATCAGCACTCATGAACAGGTCGTCAAACTGATCCTCCTGATGGACAACTTTTGACAGTTTGGCCTGTTCCAAGGCAATGAAAGCAGTCTTTTTTGGATCATAGAGTCTATTTGGAATAGAAGCCAGAGATATCATTTGGAGTTTTGTTGCTTCCTTTTCTGCATGTTTGTAATTCAACAGCGTATAAACTCCAATTCTTAAAGGAAAAGAGGGCCATCCTCTCTTTTTCTCCTCTTTGAGAGTTTGTGTGACACCCTCAGACATAATCTGGTAGGAGATTTCTCGGGCTAACAATTTATCTGGGATGTACAGGGGGAGAACATGTGGCCTAGCCTTGCTTCCAAAAACTATAATATATGTAAAATGCTCTTCGCCGAACCAATGGGCTACGGTTGGTAAGTCAAAAGAAGCTTCATAGGAAATTCTTGGGATAGGTCTGTCGAAAATAGAATAGTGGACGGGCACCATAAAACCATTGCAAATTTGATACAAATGGTCTTTGTGGGAGGGTTTCCACAATTTCGATGGTACAAGTGAATAGGTGTTGGGTCATGGGTGATCCATCTCCAACCAAGGACAAGAAACTCAGAATTAAAACAAAGGGTATCCATAATGTAAGCAGAATAATAAAAGGGTGGGATTTTTCTCTCGGTGACTCTGGTTTTGGCCCTAAACTCACGAATAGCTATGACCAATTATCAGACAGAATAGTGGCCCAATCCATGATTGTACTATTTACGGCCGCTTCCATTAAGGGGACCATATCAATATGGATATTAGCAGAGTCATGTAATCCCCACAATCTACACATCATAATCCCAGCATAGCAATAAGGTGAAGCCAAAGAAGCATTGGAGTACTTACCCGACATATCATGCTTGTGTTTAGCTGGATTCTGCCTCCAATCTCGGAGAGGTTCGGATGGTGATTCATTCTCCTTCGCGAACTTCTCCACAAAGGCTCTGTTATAGACTAGCTCAGGTTCAGGCAAATGATACATCCGTCTCAAGTCATCAGGCTTGAAGGAACCGAAAATCCTTCCATCCTTAGTATGAAAGGTTCTATCAGTGAGAGTAATTTCTTCAATTGCCCAGCGTACCACATCAGTATAAGGCAAGACTTGTTCTCTGGCTGCTATTCTGTGCAGAAAGGAGTCAGCCAAACCTTTGAGAGTTGCCTCAGACTTTCTTAGTTCATCCACACTAGCCTTCGTTACTGTCTTTTCTGGTTGTTCTGCTTCTAGCAAATTGTATGTACCTTGCCATGTAGTGCTAGGAAGACCAGTGCATGTAGTATCTGAGATTAAGCCTTTCTTTGAAACTATAGCAGCTTGGCCTGAGACAGGTGTCGCAGTAGACCCTGCCACCTTCTTGAATTTCTTTCCCATCATATTCAGACTTCTCTCGACGGTTGAATTCTACACAAATGCAAGAGAAATCGTAACAAGGAAATAACAATGACGATCCATAACGGGATAGATATATTATTTGAAGCGTGGTAAGATTATTCAAAAAGTGGTTGCGGATCTAATGATTTGAGAAGGCACCGCAGATGCAATGATGGTGATCTTACAGCCCGCAGCTCCATAAATGACCATTACTTAAGTTATTAAACCGAATGACCCCTTAAAGCGTGCAACAGATTTTTTCAAAGGTCTAATCGTAATTGTTCGTTAATTCGAAGGGGCAAAGCTTTAAATACGCATGCATTACCTTATCCCTTTAATTAACGGCATTTTGAAATCTGTGCTTTTGTCAAATCGGATTTAAATATAACTTTAAAGCTTTGAAATAATCACCTTTTAGGAATTCTGGTCATCATTAAGCATCATCGCATCGCATCGGGGGTGTGAGTGACATTATCATTTGGGAGAGATCTTGGCGAATGCCGATTGCGACATTGTATCATATTAGCGTGCGAACATAATCCCTAGATGTATATCAAATGATTTACCGACTACCGATAACGATATCACATCGCATCGGGTAAAGATCTGAACGTCTTATGAAAATGCGTGGGATTCTGCCGACTGCCGATAGCGATATCGCATCGGGTCGAGGCTTAAAAGACTTTTCATAAGAAGCAGCGCCGATAGTTGATCACCGATATCGTGTCGCATCGGGGAAAAGACATGTGCTTTTTCTGTGTGTGCATTGGCTATCGCCGATGGCCGATAGCGATATCGCATCGGAAAGAACCAAGGTAACAAGCGATCCGGCGATTGCTTTTTTTCGGACTTAACCAAAAATTGATTATTATTTGTTCAAAAAGGATTTTATTCACAAATTCATTTGATTATCATTCCTTTTTAGAACAAATTCATTTATGCCAATCAAAATTTTAAAAGGGACCCATTTCATATGTTAATTGTTTGTAATAAAAATGTTATGAAATGGGGGGTTGTTGTAGGGCACAACAATTGGCGATTCGCTGGTAGAACCAGTTATCTCTGAACTAATAAATATACTTACACATTTTCAAATAGAATCTTTATAAAGAAAGGAAATTTCTAATATAACTAGATGTCTATTGATTCTGAATAAAACAGGCTTCTTCATTTGACTTCCTCTTTTTATAAAGAAAATAAATGCATTTTAAGTTTTAAAACAAGTCTTTATTGGTTCAAAAAGGTAAAATAGAAAACTTTTCCATATCAGCTTTTAGAATAAACTCCTCTATCACAGGTAGAGCCTCTGCTGCCAGCAAACGTTCATAGTCTCGGCAGGGTTACCTTTTAACCATGTTGTTGTCCATTGTTCCATTCACTTAAGAGTGTGACTAAACAGAATGAATTCAAAAGATATTTTCGTATTTTTTTGAATTTCATTTTCTTCTTTGCTTAAGATAAAAGCCATTGTCCTGGTTTGGTGGCCAGATAATGACAATGCCACTCACGGGTAGTAATCAAACTAAACAAGTTGGCTCATGATGAGACCCCTTGTCTTGAAATTTCAAGCCATTACCCTGTTTGATATGCAGTTTTGGTAATGTCAGTTAAATTATTTTCCTATGAACATGGTAAGCAGGCTTGTAATAAGACCTCTTATCTTTAATCTTTTATATTTTAGAATTACACTCTGAGTAATCATAAACTTTTGGTGAATGGGATGAACAACTATCTTCTTAAGAGTAAATGGATGACAGGTTAAGAGTTAAAGATGCTGAAGATGGATTAGCTCCTATTTTAATATAGATAACCTTTAGAGACTAATTTTAAAAACCCAAGATGACTCATAGAACTTGGTTCAGAGTGAAGTTTACAAAAGTTAGACTGTGATCTTCAGAATAAAAAGATATCTAATTTCCTAGAAATGATCTCTCTTGATTTAAGATGCTATTATCCAAAAGTAAATATTAATAGTGCCGTGGCGAGACAACTTTTAATTACAGCGCAAGGTCAATGGAAGATGTCCCACATTCTTATTTCTACAAAACCTACAAATTACATAAAACTATGAAACTATAAAGAGAAGGGGTTACCTCCTCAATTAAAGAATTTCTTCAAGATCAGACCATTGACAGGGAGAGAATCCCTCACGCCTGATAGATTTTGCAGTATAAAAGTGGAATGGCCTACTTTTTCACAGATCTGAAATGGTCCGAGCCACAGTTTTTGAAATTTAGAGTGTTTACCTTTGTCTTCGTGGGCTTTGTCCCATTTCAGGACTAAATCTCCGACTTGAAATTTTTTAGGACTAGATGAAGCCAGATCAAAAGCTGCTTTAATGACTTGCTGATGTTTTGCGTGTATAACCTTGGCTTTCTCCCTTTCTTCTTCAAGTTTGAGAATTTGATCATATCTAAACTGAATAGAGGAAGAAGGAGTTTCGTCAATAAATTGCACTAGGGCTAGAGACGGAAGAAGAAGATTGGTTGGTACGATTGCTTCTTTTCCGTAGACAAGATTAAACGGAGAGGTTCCTATGGAGGCTTTCTGTGTTATCCTATCGGCCCATAATGCAAACACCAAGGATTTGTGCCAATTCTTATGATTCTCTTCGATTGTTCGCTTAATGATTTTGATTAGATTTTGATTAGTTGATTCTGCTAGGCCATTACCCTGAGGGTAGTAATTAGCAGAATACTTTAATTTAAACCCTCTTTTGATAGCGAAATCAATCATTGCATTGCCTGAGAAGTAAGAAGCATTATCAAAGACAAGAGCGTTTGGAACACCAAACCTGGTAATGATGAACTGATCTATAAATTCAATGATCGCCTCAGAGTTTGCTGTCTTTAACGGAATTGCTTCTACCCACTTTGTAAAGTAATCAGTTGCTGTAAGGATATATTTGTGCTGCTTGGAAGAAGATGGATTAATTTCTCCAATGATGTCCAATCCCCATTGTTCAAAAGGCTGTTCAATGTTGACTGGTTGCAAAGGGAAAGCTGGTTTTTGTTGTCTTCCACTGGCAGTTTGGCATTTAAGACATTTCCTTACATATTCGTGAGTGTCCTTAAACAAAGTAGGCCAATAGTATCCAGCATGGATGACTTTATGAGCTGTTGTATTAGCTCCAAAATGTCCTCCTGCTGGTCCGTCGTGTAGCTCCTGCAACACCTTTTGAGCTTCAGGTTTCTCAAGGCACCTTAATAGGACAGAATCATAATTTCTTTTGAAGAGCACATCATCAACAATAGAAAAACTCTTAGCTTTCAATCTAATGGCCCTTTTGTTCTTGTAGGACAAATTGGTAGGTGCATAACCATTCTTTAAATAAAATATCAGATCTGCATATTGAGATTCGGAATCGGGAATACTTAGCTGATTAACTTCTTGGGTTTGCTCTGTATCACTTGATTCCAGAATGTTTGATGCTCCTGCTAATATCCTGCAAAAACCTTGACCTTTTACAAACTTTGCTGGCTTTATTTCTAGGTCATATTCTTGGAGAGCTGCGACCCAATTTGCCCTTTTTTCGCCCAATTCTTTTTGAATTAATAGTTGCCTAACTGCCGAGAAAGGGACTATTACTTTAGTATGGGTTTTTAAAAGAAAGGGTCGATAATGTTTGACTACTTTAAAGACAGCAAATGCTTGTTTATCAATATCGGAATAGTTCAATTCAGCGCCTTGAAAGTTTGAACTAAAGAACGAGATGGGCGCTTCTAAATTATCATCATTCAACTGGGTAAGCACTGCTGCGTAAGATAAGTCGGATGCAATTGTATATAATGTAAAATGATTAGAAAGATTTGGAGTATTCAGAGCTGGGACATTGATTATTGATTGCTTAATGTCATTAAAAGCTTGCTTTTCTTCTAATCCCCATCTGAAGGTTGATTTCTTTTTAATCATCGTTTGTAGTGGTAGTACAATCTGTGAAAAATCTGGAACAAATCGTTTAACGAAATTAATCTGTCCTAGAAACGACTGCATCGATTTTTTGTTGTGTGGAAAAGGAATCTCAGAAATTTCCTTAATTCGATCAGGATCTACGTAAATGCCATCCTTAGATATAATAAACCCTAAGAGATTACCCTGGTTAAGAGCAAAGAAAGACTTTTTCGGGTTAAGAGAGATACCATATGTTTTGCATCATTGAAAAATATGATTTAAATCATGCAAGTGGTTATATCTCTTTTTAGAATAGACAGTAATATCATCGAGGTAGACGACTACTGTCCGGTTAATTAATCCTCTAAAAGCTGTATCCATGGCTCTTTGGAATGTCGCTCCTGCATTTATGAGTCCAAAAGGCATCTTTTGATATGCATAAGTCCCCCATTTTGTTCTGAATGTGGTTTTTAGTTGGTCATCAAGAAGAACCAGCACTTGATTATATCCTGAGAAACCGTCGAGAAAAGACATCAATTCAGATCCTGCTACCGATTGGAGGATTTGCTCCATGGTAGGTAGTGGGAAATTATCTTTCAAGCTTGCCTTATTCAAGTTTCTGAAATCAATACAGATTCAGATGTCGCCGTTTTTCTTCTTGACTGGTACCATATTAGAGACCCAGTTTGAGTGTCGGACAGAGAAGATAATCTTAGCTTTTAAGAGCTTATTAAGTTCCGACTTTATCTGGCTCTCCAAATTAGGATGTATTTTTCTTAACTTCTGCTGGATAGGTTTTTGATCGGGAAGCATAGGAATAGTATGTTGTATGATAGATGTATCATATGTCTTGAGGTCGTCATACTTCCAAGCAAAAACTTGTTTGTTTTTCCTTAAGAGTTTGATGAATGCTTCCTTTTCTTCTATAGAAAGTCCTAATCCTAAGTTGATATTTTGAGGAGCTTGATCTGTTCCCAAATTAATCAATTCAAACCTAAGAGTAGAGCTTTGGAGTTTTGTATTAATTACAGGTTTGAACCTGTCTTTAATGTCATAAAGGTCTTCGAGCTTTACTACAGGCTTAGGAATCGCGTTATCTTGAGATGTTTCTTTCATTTGAGAATCATGCTCATCTTCTTCAATGATTTGATTGTCATAAGACTTTTCAGAGGTTAAGAATTGCAAGATGTCATTGTCATGGTTGAAAACCCTCCAGTTGGTGATGTTATCGGGAACTGAAGGTCTAAAGATTAATTCTATAGAAAATCTATCAAGGCTATAGTCTTCAGAAGGAAGAAGTTTGGAAGCTACGTTGGCTAGTAAATCGGCTGCTGAGTTCTGTGATCTAGGAATTGAAGAAATGTTGAATGCTGAGAAATGTGAAGTAAGATCTTGCACTAGCGATTGATAATGCTTAAGGTGGCTTGAAAGGCAATGAATTGCATTTCTTACCTGCTTAACAATAATCTCACTATCGCTGAATACCTTAATATATTGGACTTTAAGGTCAATTGCCTTATATAATCCCTGCACTAAAGCTTCGTATTCGGCCGTGTTATTGGTGCATTCAAATTCTAATCTACAGGAAAGCATTGTCTTTTCGCCTTGCGGACTAACCAAGATGCAACCTGCTCCTGAGCCCTCGCTGGACTTAGAGCCATCAAAATACAAAGACCAAAATAAAGGAGAATTAACAAAAATATTTACATCCTTTTGATTTTTATTGAAACATTTGGATAAATTGGTTTGTGAAAAATTTTCTACCTGAGATGTACAATGGTTAACTGAAAAAGGGGAAGATTGGGCAACAAATTTGCCAAAGAATGATTCTAAGGAATAATTTCCCAAAATGTTGCTGTTGAAGGCCACAGGCTGGTTTTCTTGTTCGAAATCGGTTACTGTGTGGGTCATGTGTTTCTCACGGTCGATCCTTATTTGATTTGGCTTACCCTTGTAGGGGAGCCACATATGTGACCAATCCGTGGAAATGTATCCATGAAGTTTTTCAGACCAATCCCTGCTCCAAATTAAGCCGTAGAATTCAGGTATGTCAGCTATCAAAATATCTATTCTCTGTACTATTCTGGGATCAGCAAACAACCTGATAGTTACGGAATTAATTTCTCCTATAACCTGTACTTTGGTTCTGTCTAACTGTACAATTTGAATAGCGGACTTCTGGGGTTCTATGTTCAGTTTAGAACAAACTGAAGCTGGCATAATATTAGATGAAGCCCCTGAATCAATTAAACAGTTATGCAGATTTCGATTATAGATTTCATAGGTGAGCAAGAAAGGTGGGGTATGAGAATTGGATCTATCTCCGATCAGAACCGAATCGGTAGCTTCGACCATATCTGGAGGGGGTTGTCCTGAATCATTAGCAGCTTTTGAACTGGGAAGAGGAGAAGAGGGGACAACGTTAAATTCTCTTAGGAGCAATTTCTGCTGATGTTTTAATTTACCTAGTTCAAACATGGTTATGTTTGCCTTGGTCTTTTTCATATCATCGACAATATTATACTCCATGGAGTCAGATATCACTAGTGTCTTAGATGTTGAAGGAGAATTAGAAATTGGAGGCTGGTTTTGAGGGGCTGCTACCGGAGACTTCTTCGGGAGAACTTTTTCTTTTGGTGTGGCAGCACCTGCACTCCTCTTTTTTGTAGTTGTTTGAGTAGGTTCAGAAGCGATTTTACTTCTTGTAGTAACAGGAAAGGCTTCTTCTTGATTCTCGGTGTCAGAATTTGGGAGTATAAAATCCCACATGCCGTGGCACTCAACTACTTCTTCTTCATCATCCGTTTGAGAGGTTGATTCCTCTTCTTCTTCTTCCTGTTCTGAGTCTGCATTAGATATAACATTGGGTGGTTTTGTTTCAGTTTTCTTGAAAGTTCTAAATGGTCTTTTGTTTGAAGTTTCGGCCACCTGTTTTTTAATCTCAACCATTTCATTAGACAATGTTTTAAGGACCTTTTGTAAACCTTCCATGTCGTATGGGTCCTTTGGGGTCTTTTTCTTAGAATCTTCTTTAAATGAAACTTTTTTAGTTTTTCTATCCTCCAAGGCTGCTTTCTTCTCTAGAGCATTAATTCGTTTTTCAACGGCAAGTGCTTCCTTCATATTTTCAGCTAGGGTAGGTTTGCCAGCCCTGTCAACAAAAATTGCTATGTTGGAAGGGAGGGCAGTAATATACCATTCGCTCCTAATTTGTTCACTTGGTTTGGAAGCAGTGGGGATTTTATTTAGGAGTTTGTTGAATCGGGCATTAAACTCCTTTATTGGTTCCCTATGTTCTGTTCTCAAATTGGAGAGGTCATTTATTAAAGTGGCCAGAGACCTGTCATCTCCATATTTGGTAAGGAACTGCTCTTGGCAAGTAGCCCAGCTGGTAATAGAACCAGAAGGTAAGGAGAAGTACCAGGATCCTGCCGATCCTTGCAGGGTATAAGGGAAAAGTCTGACAACAACATCTTGTTCTGTCACTCCTTTTAAATTAACTGCTAACATGAAATTGTTAATATGTTCTTCAGCTTGTGTTCCGTTATCTGGATTGAATTTAGGCAACCATTTTTCGGGAGCATCAGGTAAATCATGCAATGGTGCGGGCATATTGACTGCACCAGGTGTAGTCCATGGATCTGCCATTATGCTGGCGACAATAGTTGTTACTACTGTTGGGATTCCAGATGACTGAGGAGAAGAGGTTGTTGAAGAGTGAGTAGTTTGAGATGCTGTAGTACTTATTCCCTGATGAACAACAGTGTGTAACGGAGGAGTGGATGGTTGACTTCGCAGATTAGGAGTTGAGATGGAGGATATGGAAGAAAGATCTTCACTACCAGATTCTTCAGTAACCTTCTTAGCCTTTTTCCTTTTTGGTAAAGGGAACTCAGTAGGTTCAATACCGAGTTTTTCACTTTGAAGTCTGGTGAGTGGATGGGATAAGTTGAACTGCGAAGTCACACTGCTTTGTGATACTTCAGATTTCTGAGGAGAAATCGAGAAGCTCTGAAGTTTATGGATAAGAGACTGAACTTCAGGGGATTCAAGACTTAATTGTTCTGAAATATGATGGGTATGAGCAGTGGTGATTGATTCCTCTTCTTCTCGATTGTGTGCCGGAGAACCAGCATGTGATTGAGAAGGGGAAGAGGATTTGGAGGGAGAATTACTCTTAGAATGGTTTGTAGATTTGGACCTACTTGCCATTCACAGTTGATGGCCCTCCTTCTAGCGCCAAAAATGTTGATGCCCCGAAATTCGTTGCAACAACATCGGGGAAACCACCCGGTCCGGAACTTAGTGCAGCTCCTTTTCCGTTTGGAATAGTGGCTCCGACTAGGGATAATGGGACCAGTTTCCCAAAGATTATAAGTAAACGGGATGGATGAATGATTTACGATATGAAGTGATAATAAATAAATAACTAAACTACAAGAGAAATATAATAACTATAAGCTAATCCCGGGACTTATCGATTCATAGAATGCAGCGTTTGATAGTCTGTGCTTAATTGGCAGGCATATAGATGACACTAACAATAAGCATAGATGTTTAAATCATTTAAGATTGCTCTGCATAATTAGTTATGCAGAGCGATAATAGCGAATTACTGCACTCAGTCATTTATATTATTGATACACGCATGAGTAAGAGAGATAACAAATCACAAAACATTCAATAGTGATATGAAATGAAGACTTGTTGTTATATTGCATACATGTATTCAACAATAGCAAAGATAATAACACAGCAATTCATATAATAGAAAAGAGAACAGATACAGATAATAGTACCATGTAAGTTGTTTGATCAATCCAGTATATTAATCACTATGTCGCGGTCCTTCCTTCAAACCAGAAAGTATTCCAAGCAAATGACAATAGTGCACAATTTACTTAAAACAACCTTCTAATCAAAATTAAGAACCAATGGTCGAGTTTCAAAAAGAATATAGACTGAAGCACAATAGTGCAAACTTCAGCCTTTAAGTCTTTTACAAAATTTTACGACCCTTTCCAAAACAATGAAAGGATCTATAAATACTATACTAATCTAAATATCTAAAAACTGAAAAGCTACTTAATTGGCATTAATAAACATCATCTTGTATTCTGGTGATCTGGCAGTCGGCAGCGATGCTTCATTCAGAGGTCTCTTTGCCTTTACTCCTTCGCTGACATATCGCCAGCATTGGCTCTACTTCTGGTGGAGTATTGAGGCGTGAAGTCAGCTGTGCATCGTATGTGGCATCTTGAATGTCGGAAATCAGGTATCGGAGGGCATCTGTTAGACAGTTAAGAGCCGACCTTTGAGAATGTGGTTTAATCAGAAAGAGCCAGTATGCGTCGGCGGTTAAGGTATTTATTCCAGCGATTAAACGCCCTTGTTTCTCCAGATCAGGGTAATTCCTGTGCTCCAGCATGTTTGTTGTTGTTATGTTTCTAGGTGTGCATTGGGAAATCATGTTTGCCAGATACAATGTATCATTGACTAGATTGATCATGTTGCTGGCAATCATTTTGCATCTCGAGGCTGCCCTTTCTGCTTTCATTACCTGCGTGTTCCATTCCATGAAGAGTATGTCCTTGTATGTTACACAGATTCGGGACAAATTTGCCGCTTTCCCTTCTGGAGTGTCTTGCCATTCAATATACTCTGTTATATCATCTTCAGCCTGATCCAACTTATTCCTGGCTTTCTCTATTTGCTCACATACTGCTGTAGATGCTTCACAAAGTAACTCAGCGTCAACAAGTTGTTGGCACAAGAACGTGATCTGAGATATCAATGCGTTGTTTATTCGAGTTGCCTCTGTTATGAAATCATCAATACTCTGGGCGCCCTTGATACCTTCGAGCTGTGATGATAGCTGAATTATTTGTTCGTCTTTAGCTTTTATCATCAGCTCATTTGATGCCTTTAACTGGGATAATGCCTCTGATAATTCTTTTGCTTTCTGAATGTCAGATTGGTCTATCCTCAGTTTTTCTATTTGCTGGGTTAACAAATGATTCTCTTGTTGTTGGGCCAGCAATTGTTCTTCTACCTGCGCTGCCTTATTCCTTGCCTCAATTACTTCTGCTTGCAATGCATATATTTCATTATCTTTAGTCTTCAAAAGAAGACTTATTTCTGAGGCTTTGTCTATAGTTGCCGCTGAATAAGCTCCCGCAAATTGCGATAGCTTTGTCAGATCTTCAGAGGGATCTGATTCTCCCTTCCAGACCACATTGCCCGTGATTGTTTGCTCAGGCGAAATAGAAGGTTGATCAAGCCTTCGTCTTTTCCTAGAGCGTCTAACAACGGCTCTATGCTTTGGGCTGTAGAAAATGTCTAGGGGAGGAATTTCCTCCACCTGAAGATCAATTTGATCGGATGGGTCTTGAGTAATTACCTCAACATTCTGTACCATGGGTGGGCCGAGAAGAAGTAGTATCGGGAGCATTATTTGTTTTGGAGGCGTCTGAGTCTTTGGAGGCTTCCTTACCACTTATAATGGAATCGAATTGGTTCCATTCTTTAATCAATTCAGGATCAATAGAGATTTGCTCACTTTGTTCTGCGTGGGCTTTACTCTGTTCTTTTTCTCGTTCAATTCTCTGTTGTTCCTTGAATGCCTCCCGCTGTTGCTCCTCTTGTGCTTTTTGCTGTTGTTCCTCCAATTCCCTTTTGTGCCTATCTTCCAGTTCTTTCTTTGCTATCTCTTCTTCTTCTCTTTTCCTCTGTTGTTCTAGCTCCTTTTGCTTTCTTTGCTCTTGATCCTTTTGTGCTTTTTGCTGCCTTTCTATCTGTTCCCTTTTATGCCTTTCTGCCTGCAGCTTGTTTTGCCTTTCCTCCTGTACTTTAATTGCAACAGGAGGTGAATTTATTTTCTGCTGACCAGGCTCGCTTGAGGATGATGTTGGGGTTGTGGATAATAATTCTAGAGGCAAAGTTTGCAACCTTTGCTTTCTAAGTTTATTAAATTCAGTTAACTCCACATCTTCATATCTCATTGCAGCAAGTTGTTTGATTTGGTTTATTGAATCAGCACTCATGAACAGGTCGTCAAACTGATCCTCCTGATGGACAACTTTTGACAGTTTGGCCTGTTCCAAGGCAATGAAAGCAGTCTTTTTTGGATCATAGAGTCTATTTGGAATAGAAGCCAGAGATATCATTTGGAGTTTTGTTGCTTCCTTTTCTGCATGTTTGTAATTCAGCAACGTATAAACTCCAATTCTTAAAGGAAAAGAGGGCCATCCTCTCTTTTTCTCCTCTTTGAGAGTTTGTGTGACACCCTCAGACATAATCTGGTAGGAGATTTCCCGGGCTAACAATTTATCTGGGATGTACAGGGGGAGAACATGTGGCCTAGCCTTGCTTCCAAAAACTCTAATATATGTAAAATGCTCTTCGCCAAACCAATGGGCTATGGCTGGTAAGTCAAAAGAAGCTTCATAGGAAATTCTTGGGATAGGTCTGTCGAAAATAGAATAGTGGACGGGCACCATAAAACCATTGCAAATTTGATACAAATGGTCTTTGTGGGAGGGTTTCCACAATTTCCGATGGTACAAGTGAATAGGTGTTGGGTCATGGGTGGTCCATCTCCAACCAAGGATAGGAAACTCAGAATTAAAACAAAGGGTATCCATAATGTAAGCAGAATAATAAAAGGGTGGGATTTTTCTCTCGGTGACTCTGGTTTTGGCCCTAAACTCACGAATAGCTATGACCAATTTATCAGACAGAATAGTGGCCCAATCCATGATTGTACTATTTACGGCCGCTTCCATTAAGGGGACCATATCAATATGGATATTAGCAGAGTCATGTAATCCCCACAATCTACACATCATAATCCCAGCATAGCAATAAGGTGAAGCCAAAGAAGCATTGGAGTACTTACCCGACATATCATGCTTGTGTTTAGCTGGATTCTGCCTCCAATCTCGGAGAGGTTCGGATGGTGATTCATTCTCCTTCGTGAACTTCTCCACAAAGGCTCTGTTATAGACTAGCTCAGGTTCAGGAAAATGATACATCCGTCTCAAGTCATCAGGCTTGAAGGAACCGAAAATCCTTCCATCCTTAGTATGAAAGGTTCTATCAGTGAGAGTAATTTCTTCAATTGCCCAGGGTACCACATCAGTATAAGGCAAGACTTGTTCTCTGGCTGCTATTCTGTGCAAAAAGGAGTCAGCCAAATCTTTGAGAGTTGCCTCAGACTTTCTTAGTTCATCCACACTAGCCTCCGTTACTGTCTTTTCTGGTTGTTCTGCTTCTAGCAAATTGTATGTACCTTGCCATGTAGTGCTAGGAAGACCAGTGCATGTAGTATCTGAGATTAAGCCTTTCTTTGAAACTATAGCAGCTTGGCCTGAGACAGGTGTCGCAGTAGACCCTGCCACCTTCTTGAATTTCTTTCCCATCATATTCAGACTTCTCTCGACAGTTGAATTCTACACAAATGCAAGAGAAATCGTAACAAGGAAATAACAATGACGATCCATAACGGGATAGATATATTATTTGAAGCGTGGTGAGATTATTCAAAAAGTGGCTGCGGATCTAATGATTTGAGAAGGCACCGCAGATGCAATGATGGTGATCTTACAGCCTGCAGCTCCATAAATGACCATTACTTAATTTATTAAACCGAATGACCCCTTAAAGCGTGCAACAGATTTTTTCAAAGGTCTAATCGTAATTGTTCGTTAATTCGAAGGGGAAAAGCTTTAAATACGCATGCATTACCTTATCCCTTTAATTAACGACATTTTGAAATCTGTGCTTTTGTCAAATCGGATTTAAATATAACTTTAAAGCTTTGAAATAATCACCTTTTAGGAATTCTGGTCATCATTAAGCATCATCGCATCGCATCGGGGGTGTGAGTAACATTATCATTTGGGAGAGATCTTGGCGAATGCCGATTGCGACATTGTATCATATTAGCGTGCGAACATAATCCCTAGATGTATATCAAATAATTTACCGACTACTGATAACGATATCACATCGCATCTGGTAAAGATCTGAACGTCTTATGAAAATGCGTGGGATTCTGCCGACTGCCGATAGCGATATCGCATCGGGTCGAGGCTTAAAAGACTTTTCATAAGAAGCAGCGCCGATAGTTGATCACCGATATCGTGTCTCATCGGGGAAAAGACATGTGCTTTTTCTGTGTGTGCATTGGCTATCTCCGATGGCCGATAGCGATATCGCATCGGAAAGAACCAAGGTAACAAGCGATCCGGCGATTGCTTTTTTTCGGACTTAACCAAAAATTGCTTATTATTTGTTCAAAAAGGCTTTTATTCACAAATTCATTTGATTATCATTCCTTTTTCGAACAAATTCATTAATGCCAATCAAAATTTTAAAAGGGACCCATTTCATATGTTAATTGTTTGTAATAAAAATGTTATGAAATGGGGGGTTGTTGTAGGGCACAGCAGGACCCCTCTCTAAATGCATGAGAGAGTTTAAATAATACGACATATGTATCAAAAATAGATTATTACATAAAAAGATGAGGAGGTTTCAAACAAACCTCCTCAGAATAAGTAAAATAAAAATTAAAATAGAAATAAAAATGATGACAAGCTTCTTCAAATCGAATGGTCCTAGCCAGCTATTCGGTCCTTGAGTTTGCAAATATCTATCATTAGCTTCACCTGGGGTGGCTGGCCAATTCTAGATCTTAATTGTCCCATAAATATAGCATCAGAGAGTGGTGGCACCATATTTTGAGTAGAATTTTTTAGACAGCACAAATTCATCCATTGACTGTGTGGTTTCACTAGAAACTACCAGTAGGTTTCCCAGTCAAGCTTAGACAATTGTTTGATTGCCCCAACTTGCGTTTTGGCAGTCTCTTTCCACTATTTCTCTAATTGTTTTATGTCTAGGAGAAATTTCATCCTGCATTCTTTAATGATATTAGCACTATGAAGGTTTTCAATCACATCCTCAATTATATTGTTTGTTGTACTAGCTGCTCTTGTTGTTGCCCTTTCTGCTTGCTTTAATTTTATGTCCCAATCTGTGAATAAAATATCCTTGTGGGACTCCTCGATCTTTGGCAGTGTTATTGTTCTATATTTTTGAGGTTGAGGGAGTAAATATATTGGACAACATCAAACCACTTTTGAAGCTAGGATCTAGCCCTGCCAGCTTCATAGAGGGATCTCTCTTTGTGATTTAGCTTGGTTTTTAAGTTAATTTTAGGCTAGTTATGATTATGCTTGGTTGTTTGATTGAATTTGTTTGATTGTTTTGTTTGGTTGATCTGATCAAATTACTTTCTTTCCATTGGGCTATGGAGTCAAATAAAGTTGGATGCCGCACCAAATGTTTAAAAGAGTAATCACAGGGCAAGCTAGTTACATTTACTGGATCTTTTAAATTGAATTATGAAGTGGATAAAAAGTGTGTTTCAGTAGCGATTGAAAAGCATTTAAGAATTTCTCAATCAGACTTCAGAAGAAAACATACAGATTTTAAAAACAGTCCAAATAAGGTGCTCAATAACATATCTTATTTTTCATGTCTCTTGTTCTACAATTAGATTTCAGATGATAAACATACAGAGAATAACAGTGGAAACAACAGTTACAATAAGAAAAACATCACTAGTAATCGCAACACAAGAACCCCATGAAAAGTCTTCTTATCAACGGTGCTCTAGCAGCGTGGAAAAAGTACAATGCTTAATAAAAAGAGTTACAATGATCAGGAACCGACCCTCAATACTTCGACTGAATGAAGTATTTAAACATAATTTGAAAAAAATATTACAATTAATGCCTCATTTACATGGCATTCTATTATTAACTTCAAACTAACAGAAATGAAATAATGCAACCAAAAGAGGTGAATTTGACAAAGTGATCTGGACATCTGGCACTACTTTGGTGGAGAACAGTTGTTGAGTGGCCACTATTTGGGTGTTGCACTGGTGAAGCTGGCCCTTTCTTTAATCCTGGTATTCACATAATTTATCCCACCGCTCCTCATCTAGAATGGTAATTTTTTTTGCCTTGTGGTAGATCTCATCTACCTTGGTATACCGAGCGAATGTGGGTTTTACTACAAAAATGTGCTTTATCTCATGCTGGATGAAACTCATGTTGCTGATAGCTTCGTAAAAAGCTCTCCCTATCATAGCACCTTTAATGTGGGAAGACTTGGCCGTATCCTTTGCAATGTCTTTTAGATTCTTCATATAGTCTTCCCTGGTCATCAACTTGTCATTGATTACAAATAAAGAAGGTGGGCCCTTCTTATTCAATGCTTCTATTCTGGTGAAAGACCTGTTAACTGCAACCTCCAAAGTGTGACATTTATCTATTAGTTGCACAATCAAATTCTTCTTTGTCAGAACTTTCTTTACCTCTAAGATTGTTTTTGTTCTGTCATCTACTCCCAATTCATCCAATTCATGTTTGTTTTTAGAGTTGAGAAATTTGATAATGTGGTTGGATGTGGTAGGAATTTCTCCCAATTCAGTGTTGATAGTGGAAATGGCCTACTTCACTTTCTCAATCAACTCTTTCTTCTCAAATATAATCTGGATACAAGGACAGATTTCATCCATTGCTTCAATAATAGTGTTCCAGATAATTTATTTAACTTGGGCCAGTGTGTGGCCAATAGAGGACTCAATTGTTGATTTCCTCCATATTTCTATCTGGTTTTGAGCTCTTTGTAGCTCTGTTGCATGGAAAGTTTCAGTCTTTTCTTTTTGTTCTTATAGAAGTTTGACTTGAGCCTGCAATATTTTAATTTCTTCTGTTTGGAGAGACATGTTTTCCACTGCACTTGCCAATTGATCTGCAGTAGCTCCTACGTTTGTTGTAGAAGATGTAGTTGTAGGAATTGTTATGATAGGTCGTGCTTCCAAAGGGACAATAGCCATTTGGAAGCTTGCTCCTTTTCTTTGATTATCTTTTCCATCTCTGTCTCCATTTGCTTCAATTGTGCACTCTGCTCCATGATGAGCTTCATCATGTCTGCCTTCTGTGACTCCTTTTCTTCAATGTCCTTGGCCAGAGGATCTTCAGTGGTTGGTAATTTCAACTACTTCATTAATGCTACTATGTTTGTATTATTTTTCCTTACAAGCTCTTTTGTAGCATTGATATTTGCAGGATCATAACCTACTTTGATCACTAAGTACTCCAAAGCTTTGATCCTTGGGTCTTTGGCAAGTGCATAGACTTTCTCCATCTTCAATTGTGACTGGACATTAGCTAATGTAACCTGCAATTTAGACAAACTCATAGCAGTGTTAGTGAGAGTGGATGAAATCATTTGCCCATTCTTCTTGTGCATCTCCATTTGGTCAATGGGAAGTACGTATTTCACATCAAATTCAAATGATGTCTTCTTGTAGTCTGATGCTGCCTTGGGTTGGGGACTCTGTGCTTGGAGGAAGTCCATTTGCATTTTTCCTTTCTCTGAATCAAAGGCTGGTAGCAGCCTACTTTGAGAACTGGAAGGATGCTTCCAGAACTGATTGTATGTATTGATCTTCAAGGCCTCATTTCTTACTTTAATCTCCTTGAATATATCAAATATACTCTTTTATGTCTCCCCTGTAGTAGATGTGCTAGTTTTCATAACCTGTTGTTGATCTTGTGAAGTCGTCGAGATAGTGGGAGAAAGAGTAGCCTGATCACCCACTAATGAGGAAACAAGTGGCTCTTTAGGGGTGATAATATTCTCTTGCTCTGAATCCTTGTTTAGGCTTAGTTTGGAATGTAACTTGGCCTTCTTCTTGTACATGATTTTGAAGCCTTCATTGGAAATATATGTCACTGAAGGTGAATCTTCTTCTCTATTCCTCTTTGTTGTTTTCTCCTTTGTGATAGGAGTATGTACTGTCGAAGTGAACACCAACTACTCCTCTGCCTCCTGTAGAGTGTTCTCAGTCCATTCTAGCTGGTTTTTATACTTTTCAATATTTGGTCTAGCCGTGTGAAAATAAGCAGTAGATTTGTTCTCTACCCTTAACTTAGAGATGAACCCTAATGGATCATATGATCATGTGAAACTGAGACTGAACTGCATCTCTTTCAGCAACTTATCTGCTTCTTCACCTGCTGCCCTATTGTTGCAAATAAAAGGCCCCATTTGTGTTTTTATTTTGAACTAGGATTTCTTCTTGGCAGCTACAAAGAGAATCTCATCCATGTTAAGCATTTGCCTAATGTATTCTAGAGAAAAAATCCTCATTGGGAGGAATTTTGGCAGCTTGTAAGGGGCAATTTCACATCCAAATATCCTCAGCTCTGTGTAATTCTGCTAAAGGTACCAATCCCCTGTCTAGACTTGGTCTGATAACTACAAGATATTTCTAATTTCTTCATTGATTCTTGGCTCTGACCTGCTGCTTAGGAGACTAAGTGATGGATGTACAAAAATCTCTATGAATTGTTTGTATTGATATTTCTTTTGTTCCTTCATCACCAGTGTAGTCCAGAAGATGATTGATTGTTGATTCCCTTCTTCATCTAACTTTTGTAAGGCAAGCTTGAGGTTGTCTCCCTGAAAATATAAAAACATGTACACTAACACATAAGCATATTAAAATACTTCCTCAGTTTGGAATTTAACAAACTGTTCATGGATGGAATCTGCAAGAAATTGGCTAAAGTTGAACAAGATGGAAGGCTTGAAATCTGTAGAGAAAATGGAAAGAAATCCTATGATTACCTCATCTACCCACTGATCTGAGTAATAGCCAAGGAAGTAGGAGATTATTGTGATGATTTTCTTTATTCTCTCAGGGAAAATAGAGGATGGATAGGGAGGATTTTTCTTGGGTAATGGGGCATCTTCAGTCAAGAAAAGCTCAAGGGTTTTGGCTCTTTTAGCAAAGTTTAGTTTTTGATATAATTCAACAAGTGCTTCATGAGAAAAAGGGGTGGCATTCTCTGCTGTAGGATCTTGCATCATTTGATCTATAGCTTGGGGAGCGATAGTAAACATAATTTCTCCAGTAGGGGCAATAATAGCTCTTTGGCTGGGTAGATAGAAAGCATGACATTTCCTGATGAATTCAGGGGTACTGTGGGTACGGGGAAAGATATAGTCGGGAAATTGGATTCCCACAGTTGAATATCATTAGATTTATCTATAAACTTGTCCTCAAGCCAACAATACATCTCAAACAGATCAAATTCATAGAGGGTTTCGTGAATTTTATAGTCTCTTTCTGCCAAAGGGATGTGGTGAAAATAAATGGGAGGGTGGATCAGAGGACTCATGG
Source organism: Pinus tabuliformis (assembly GCA_031772625.1). Lineage (NCBI taxonomy): Eukaryota > Viridiplantae > Streptophyta > Pinopsida > Pinales > Pinaceae > Pinus > Pinus tabuliformis. Next base: position 822,510,162 of record CM062810.1, on the reverse strand, counting down.
GTTCCTCTTGTCCCTTGTCTTTCGGAGGCATGATTGGATAAATTGAGAACACTGGTGAAATCTAGATGGTACAGTCTTACAGTTTACAAAGAGGACTTGGGATTTGTAGACAAAAACAAAAGTAATGGCCTAAACTTTAGTTAGCTGGCAATATCCCCGGCCGGGTGAAATTGTTACAGTTTGGACTAGCACACCTGTAACAGAACAATGGAAATAGCAGTGTATCAACTCAGCAACCGACGAATGGGTGAAAGAAAGGATTTTATAATTTTTTGGCTTTCCCGTTGATGGTGGTGCGGGTCTGTTGGATTAACGGTTAAGCAAATTAATTGCTTAACGGATTAATTTTGAAGGGAGTGGATGTGATAGGTGGAGCAACGGACATATGACGTGGTGACGGGTGACTGGCGGAAGCATAATGGAAAGGGAAGTGGTATCGTATGAGGAAGAAACCACTTTTCGGAATGGGGGGAAGGTGGTTAATGGTTTTAGCCGAGGGGGTGTGAAATCATGTGGTGGTGACACGTTGCAGTGGATGCGGTTTGAATACCGCCCATTTCGGACCCCCCCTCGATGGTAAAGTTTGGATGGTGAGGGGGGGACGAAACATAAGATGGGTTGTTGGATGCGACGAGGCGGGCGCGGATGATGGGAAAGGTGGCAAGATATTAATGTGATTTGACAAGGCACTCGGTGGGGTAGGAAAAAGTATTTAATGCATAGCGGGGAAATGCTTGGAGTGTATGGTGGGGTAGGGGAGTGGACGAAATATATAGCGGAGGAATGATTTTGGGGTAACGAAACTTAGGAAAAGGGAATAATATATCGAATATCATCTAATACACTGAACTTTAGAGTCAAACTCTAATTCTTTTACTTTTTCTTCTGCACATGAAAATAATATTTAACATTTGATTTAGGATAAAATATTCATGTTTTTCCTCTAATCACGATAGTGCTTCTACCTACCCTTTCTCAATTCTTTTTCTAAGCTAACATTTTCTCTTCTTGCTTTGCAGGGTGCATTTAGACTAGCAAACCCAAATCATTTTTCTTTTATGAAAATCTACCTTATCCTATCACTTATTTCGCCATTGATTCAGGTTGAACTATTGAATCAATTTTATTTCTACCTAGCTACTGATTCACCGATATTAAACTATTTGGTAAATATTCATTCACTAACATATTGAACATAAATTTAAATGTGTTCAGTCATGATAAAATTGTATGATTTGAACAAAACTTTAGTCAATGTGGCATCCAAGAACAATTTGCACACAACCTTATTTGATAATGAAATAAAAGATCTAACTTATCAATAGTGGCACTTAGACTTGCAACACCTTCCGTATTATTTTCTATTTTTTCTTTTGTGGGGTTCTTATTTCCTTTTCTTTTTTGTTATTTATTTTTTAACATACCCTCTTTTCATTTTTTTTCATATTTTTTGGAAATCATTTGAATATTTAAATTTATGTACAATATGAAATTACAAATACAAAAACTCAATCACCTTGAGATTCTATAATTTATAGGACCCTAAGAGGAAGATCGCCTTTTCTACCTTCTTCAGATTCCTACCAAGACATACATTCTGAAATTCTCTTATTGATCTCTTCATATTCTAATCTCTGATCAACCACCTAATTGGTTAATCTATCACTTGTTTCACAATATGGATTGATCAATGAGATTTTTTGGCAGAATACTTCTTGTTGTTGTGACAACAAAGAGTTTAGTTCAAGTGCCTCTTTAATGAATTCCTTTGTTTGAGGGTTGTCTTTGAGTTTATCCATTATAGCCTGCATTTGACAAATCTTTGAATCCTTTTCTGCAATGTCTGTCTGATGTTGTAATCTCATTTGTTCAAATTCTTTCTAAAGTTGTACCATTTCTGCTTTCCTGTTGGTTCTCTTTCTCTCTTGTTCAAGTTGTTGTTCTAACAACTGAACTCTTTCTTCTCTTTCTTTAAGCAAAAGTTCAACTTTTGCTGCCTTATCAATTGTTGTAGTTACATAGGTGCCTGCAAATTGTGATAGCTTTGTAAGATTTTCTAATGGATCGATGGGGGTGTCTTTCCATACTACCTCCATTGATTCACTTGCAAGAGTTGTTGATGTTGATGCATCCAATTTTATTTTCTTCCTTTGCCTCTTTACTACAGCCCTATGTGTTGGGTTGTAGAATATGTCCAGTAGGGGTATTTCCTCAATCTTTAAAACAATTTTTGAAGTTGGGTAGGCCAGGATAATTTCAATATCTTGAGTAGTTGTAACTCCTTGTATTGTTATTTCTGGGTTTATAACCTGTTGAGCGTGTTGTGGAGTCTGAAATCCAAAAGTTCCTTCAAGACTTGTCTCTGTTTGTAGCACTTGGAGTTTTTTATTAAATTTCTCCCATTCTTTATCTAGATCAATGACTTTGATATTTTTTGTTTGAACCTATGTAGGGTCAGTCTCCATGTGTTCCTCAGCCAAGGCATTTTTTGTTGTTTCTTCAGCACTTTCTTCTCTGTCCTTCTCGGGATCTTTCTTCATTATTCTGAGATTGGTGTTCAGAGTCTTATGAACCTTGAACTGACTTCTCTTGAGATTCCTCATCATAATTATGCTTGGAAATTTCCTCCAGGCTTACGCTAGGAGTAGGTTCTCTTATTTCTTCAATCTGCAATAGGTCCAAAGGGACCTTTGTCAGTCTTTTATCCTGTAGATGTGGAAGCGGTTGAGGTCTGTTGGGCTCAGTTTTATTAATGCTAAATTTAAGACCTGTGAAAATGTCTCAGCTGCCTCAAAGAGATCATCAAACTCATCATTTTCATGAATAAATTGTTTGATTTTGACCATAGTAGTGAAGTTTCGGGCGACCTTATTAGGTTCATACTATCTCCCTGGCACAGTAGCCAGATTCAGGGATGTGATGTTTTGTATCTCTTTTTCCACATTCCCATAATCATGTAACGCGAAAGCACCACGTTGCACTGGGAAGGTCAGTCAGATGGATTTCTGTTGTTCTTTGAGGGTTTTGGTAATACCATCCCCCACTGTTTGGTAGGCAATCTCTCTTGCCAAAAATTTATCCAGAACATAAAATGGAAGAACATGCGGAGCTGTAATACTCCCAAAAAATCTTATATAAGTAACATAATTCCTCGCCAAACCATCTTTCCATCGACAAGATGTCTGTTTTAGCTTCCTCTGATAGCCTGGGGGATTTTTTATCAAAAATGGTTTGGTAAATTGGCAACATAATGCCATGAAATATTTTATAAAAATGGGAGCTAAACTGTGATTCCCACAAAACTTTATGATAAACATGGATGGAAGTAGGGTCCTGTAGAGTCCATTTCCAGCCCATGTTTGGAAAATATGAACAAAAACATATAGCATCCATGACATAAGCACTCATGTAAAAGGGAGGGATAACCTGAGAGGAGATAATTCTATTGTGTCTGTATTCTCTAATGGCCATAGCCAAATTGTCTGAAAAAATATTGCTCCAATTCATAATTATAGCATTAACAACCGCATCAATCAATGGAACCCATTCAATAGAAAACTTGGTAGTGTCAGCCTTTCCAAATAGCCTACACAACATTGCGGCTGCAAAATTATGCAGGGTTGACAAAGGTGAAATTGGGTACATACCAGTTTTCTCCTGCCTCAATTTGCTGGAGCCAAACCTCCAATTCTGCATGACATCCATCAGATCTTCCTTTTCTTTGGAAAGATGCTCAATAAAGGCTTTATCATAGAGCTTCTGTGGCTCTGGCAGATGGTACATTTGGCGTAAATTATCTGGTTTAAATGACCCCATGACTTCATGCCTAGAATTCCTGAATGTTCTATCTGTGATATCCACATTATCAATGATCCATTTTACCATACCAGTGTATGTCAAGATTTTGAGCCTTGCAGCAATCTTGTGCAGGAAAGAACATGTTGCTTCAAAGTAAGAAACCGCGAATGAGTCCTCGGCATCTGTTATTGCTTTAGTTTCCAGGACCTTTGGGTTTTCTTCCTCTAGTAAATTATACATTGCCTCCCATGATGTAGTCTTGTTGTCTTTGTTGCATGTTATATCGGAGAAGAGTGGAAGCATGTATGAATCCTCAAACGTAGAGCCTCTGCAGTCTTTTTTCATTTCTTAACCATTTTTTCAAGCGTTGTTATCTTCGAAAACTTCCTGAAATTTGGGCAATGGAGAAAACATAATAAAATGTAGAGTGGTAATGAAAGCAAAAACACAATATCACAATAAATTCTGAAAGAACCTAAGGATGAAGCTTTTATTTCAAAGACGGGTAAAAAGATATAAATCTTCTCAAGTCATTAATAGAATAAATGCATTTAAACCTCATTAACCATTCATTAAGGCCTACGTGTGAATTCCTTTATGGCTCATCGGAAAATCGCATAGCAAGTTTCTAAATGATATTTCAATTGGTGTGTGTTATGTGCAATACTAATCATGCAATTGCGATGAATTGCAATATCACAATATTGCAAATCGCGATATCGCAATATTGCAAATCGCAATATCGGTGATCGTGAATAGACCAATTCAAAGTTGCTTTGGTGTTTTGCGATTTGCGATGGGCGGCATACCTTTTACTTTTTCGAGCGTGTTTCCTTTATGCAGATGATTATTCCTTTAAAATGGATATTTACGATCTGTTGTACCTAATTCAAGTTTATATTAGTCTTTATTATTTCGTCGAGTCCGGAGCACATTGCAATTCACAGTTTTTTATGGTTTGCATGTTTGCGCCTTTGTAAAAGCCACGATGTGATTACGATAAATACTTTATTTTATAAGGGATATTCAAAGCCTTAAGTTTTATAAAAAGGTTCAACGCTGCCTTCGGTATTTTAAAGGGGGGATTTTATCACGTTTCACGGACTCTAACTCACGACTAACCTTTGTTGCTTTGGATCATGAGATTTGCAATAAAGCGAGAATGCCTAGTCATAAAGTGACTTAGCTTAATATCTTAAGTTTGAGGTTTTATTCCAAATAATTTCAAAAGACAAGCTTTTATTTGCTAAGTTTTTTTGAAATTTTTTTTAAGGGTCCCCATTTATTAATACACTACTAACTCTTTATATAATAAATGGGGGGGGTTTTGAACAGTACAATAGAAGGTTAAATCTCTATGGAGTGATAATGGTGGTGAGTATGTCTCCAATGAGTTTAAGAACTTCTGTTCAGTAGAAGGGATTAAATGAGAGTTGACGGCACCCCATAACCCTCAACAGAATGGGATTGCCTAGAGGAAGAATAGGAGCATAGTAGGGGAAGCAAGGGTGATGTTGCATGATCAGGGCCTACCAATACACTTGTGGGTTGAGGCATGTAACACAGTGGTTTATGTTCAAAACCATAGCCCACATCAGATACTTGAGATGAAGACACCAAAGGAGGCTTATTCCGGTAAGAGGCCAGCTGTTGGTCACTTCAGAATTTTTGGGTCATCGATTTATTGCCATGTGACCAAAGATGCATGGAAGAAGCTTGAGCCAACAACAAAGTTGGGGATCTTTGTGGGGTACACTGATACACCCCACAACTATCAAGTGTACATGTTGACGAGTCAGATGACAGTGATTCGCGCGGATATCAAGCTCGATGAGGAGAATTCCATGCGAGTATCCCTTGAGAGGGAGCTTGAGCTAGATACGGATGAGGATATTTTAGCTCCTAAGGTTGAGGGGCCTCAGATTGATGTGGAGCAACCACATGTAGAGGTTCAAAGAGTGGATACATCCACTCAGGCAGAGTCTTCCAGAGAGGGAAGAAAGTGCACAAGAGAGGCTGACAGATTGTTGGACGATGCACGGGAGAATGTGCGAGCACCCTCTTCTCAGCACAAATAGAGGAGGTCACTAGAGAGGTACACTAGATATATGGCACTTATGCGTGCATGTGTTGTGACAGAGTCATCTTCCTTTCAGGAAGTAGTGCAGCAGCCAGTTTGGGTTGCTGCAATAGTGGAGGAGTATGACTCCACAGTTTGAAACAGTGTTTGGGATGTGATCTCGAGACCGAAGAACAAGTCAGTTGTGAGCTCCCGTTGGATTTACAAGGTAAAGCAAGTTGTAGATGGTAGTGTGGAGAAGCATAAGGCCAGATTTGTGGCCCGTGGCTTTTCATAGGTAGAGGGGATTGACTATGATGAGACATTTGCTCCTGTTGCAAGGTACTCGTCAATCAGATCTATTTTGGCACTATAAGTACAAATGGGTTGGAAGATCCATCAAATGGATGTGAAGACTACCTTCCTCAATGGCATGATTGAGGAAGAGGTGTACATAGAGCATCCTAAAGGTTTTGAAACTTTGGACCGTGAGTCACATGTGTGCCGACTCAAGAGAGTGTTGTATGGACTGAAGCAAGCACCCCTTGCTTAGTACACCAGGATAGATAGCTACTTCACTGGTTTGGGCTTCATGAAGAGTGAAGAAAATGCGAACCTATATCACATAGTAGTGGAAGGTAAGTTTTTGATCATTGTACTTTATGTAGATGATCTCATACTGATAGGTGATGAGAAGCTCATCAAATATTGCAAGGAGGACCTTGCAAGAGAGTTTGAGATGAAGGACATGGGGCTCATGCATTACTTTCTTGGCATGGAGATATGGCAGGGAGATGGGGAGTTTTTTGTATCTCAAGGAAAGTATGCCAATGAGAAACTCAGGAGATTCTGCATGGAGAGCAGTAAACCCATGGAGACTCCTCTAGCTGGTAACTAGAGGAAGGATGATGCTACTTCAAGCTCATGTACTTGGTGAACACACGACCAGATATGTGCTATGCAGTTAACCATCTTATTCAAGTGGTGGTTAGGCCTAACAAGTTGTATTTGAAGGCGGAAAATCATGTATTGAGATACCTCAGAGGCACTACTCAGTTTGGGTTATGTTACAGATGGAAAAAGGGAGTGAAGCTTCAAGGCTTCACCGATGCAGATTGGGCAGGGAGTCCATCCGACAGGAAGAGAACATCAAGAGGGATCTTTAGTATTGGGTCAACGACAGTTTCTTGGTACAACAGGAAATAAAGATCGGTTGCACTCAGTTCGGCAGAGGCAGAGTACATGGTTGCAAGTCAGGCAGCATGTGAGGGTATCTGGATGAGGAAGATCCTGGTTGGTTTGTTTTTTCAACAGATGGATCCGATGGTGATTTACTGTGATAATCAGATTTGTATCAAACTCCCTGAAAATCCATTTTTTCATGATTGTTCCAAGCATATTGATATCCAATATCATCATCTCAAAGATTGTGTATTGAGGCGGATCATGTTGTTAGATTACATTCCCACGGAGGAGCAAGATATTGACATCTTGACAAAGGCATCAATATGTAAATTCGAGTTTCACAGAGACAGGATCGGGGTAGTTGATAATCCCTTTCTTGTTGAGAGGGAGTGTTGACAAATGGCAACAAGAAATTCAAGTTTAATTTTTCCTTGAATTAAACTGTGAATTAAACTCGAATTCTATTCTCATAACAACTTAAAATAGTTAAATTAAGTTTATTAAACTTACTTAACTTAGGAAATTCAATTTGGAAGTCTTTTTGTCATCATGTGTATGTTCTCCCTACTTTGTAGGAGTCCAATATGAGTTAATTGTGAGTTGTAAAATAGAAGACTCGGTTTCATTAGTCAGTTCCATTAAATTAGTTCTCAAACTGATTGATAGAACTGATAGTGAGTTAACAGTCAGTGGTGTCAGTAATGAACTCCACCAATGCTAATCTAGTTAATTGAATATTTACTCATCAAAAACTCATGCATGTCGATTCTGAGAAAGACCCAGTTGAGACTAGACTGCAGGGATAGTGTACTATTTGTTTTAGTTTTTTTCTGAGTTGCATTCCTAGTGCATGCATTCAGGAACTGATCCTTGAGGGATTGCACAATTTTTAGAGACTTTATTTCCCTTTAAATACAAGCTATCCTTCATAGGAATTAAGAATTGGAATAGAGACTTGGAGAGCTTGTGAAAAGGCTAATATTTGGCCTTGAGCTTGCTTATGAGTTGGAGATTGAATTTTCTGAGTGCTGGGATTGTTCTAGAGAGAACAAGCATTGTAATTTCATCTTGATTTTCCATATTAATACAAAACAGATAGTGGGGTTTTGAGCTATGGCTTTCCCCGATATTTATTGTGTTATGTGCCTTTGATCCTCTTCCTCTATCGACTATTGTTTGCTCAATGTTTATGGGCTTCCGTTGTAAAGAGAAGAAGTATATTATTGTCTCTTGCTTTAGAAAATTGCATTAGCTTGTGAATCTACAAGATTTTCTACAGCATGCAGGTACCCCACCTTCTCGTGTGTAGATATCATTCACTAGATTGTCTCACATACTGATCCCAAGACGATGACACTGAGAAATACTAGTGGAACACAACATGCCACCTTCAGGACAGAAAAATACCACCATATGTATCACTTGTCACAACCAGTGAATTACATGGATACACTATTCTACACTCCAAACAACAATGTGAACACTAGATACATCATGAAGCGTTGGGTAAAAGAGCCATCGAAGTTCAGAGCGACACCCAACCAGGTCTACAAGACGAAGTCACTAAGGAATTCTTACCAACTCTTGGTCATCTTTTCATGTCGCTTGTATGGACAAGAGAGCATGGAGACCTTCCCGCAGAGTTGGGTAGTTATGTTAGAGCAGTTGGAAAATGAAGGAAGGCCATTCAACTAGTCTGACATTTTGGCTCTTCAGTTGAAAGTGAATGTGTCTAATGCCTGGAGTCCACCTGAGGATCAGAAATCAAGATTCTTTATGTCTGCGTACCTTCTTAATGCAATCTATGCCCAACATCAGTTCCCTGGCATGGGTTGGACATGGACACCATTAGAGGATGTTGTGAACATATATTGCAAGTTGCTCTCTGAGTGTAGCTAACGAGGAGTCATGGACAGGTATTTTGACCACTTCATCACCCTGTTGTGCAGGATGATATTCGAAAAGGAACCACCTTGCATGTCCCAGGAAGCAATGCAAGCATTGCTTAACATTGCAGATTGGTATGGCTCACTGGTGGCACCTTCATCAATATGTTTGGCACGGAGATGCCTCCGCATGAACTACCAAGGTTCACCACAGACAAGTTGGTCATGCAAGGGGTTGCATACCACATCTCCACAGGGTTATCAACAGGAATTCACAAAAGGAATAAGGCACCATGGCCTACTCTTCCTTTGAGGATTGGGTTTTACGATATTTGTACCTTGAAAGATATGGATGTTGAGGCCATGGACTTGAATAAGTTTGGGTTCGACACCAAGAGTTTCAATCTGTATGACCCCAATGCATATGCAAGAACCACTGTGCAAAGGTATATTACCCATGGATCCACGGGGCATGTCATTGACCAGAGGAAGATCCTTGGAGGTATTGCCACAACTCCTCTAGGCACAATGAATCAGTCAGCATAGCTATAGAATGGAAAGCAGCACTGCAGACAACAACACCACAAGAAGTAACAGCAACAAAAACAATGAGCAACAAATCGATGCAGGACAAAGGCAAGAGGAAGATTGCCTAGAGCGTAGAGGTTGAGCAAAGCTACAAGTTCAGAGAAGATCCTCTTATTGAGAGAGTAGCTTTGGAGATAGATGCAAAGAGGTGACATCGTGAAAGGAGAGTAGAATGAAGGAAGAGAAAAGAAGTTGAAAGAAGAGCAAGAGCTCAGGAGGAGAGAAAGGGAAGCAGAGCAGAAACATGAACAGGAAGAAAGGGAAGGCGCACTGACAGAGAAAATTGCACCTATACAGGTTGAGACAGCAAATCAGCTAGCAAATGAAGAAGAGGGTGAGCAAGTACAGATTTGGGAATTCGCTCAGTAGGTTGAGCAGACGGTTCAGGAAATAGACATGGAGATGGAACAAGAGCCATAGGACCAAGACACCGATCTCATGCCGAGAGCATCCGAGGTCGCACCATAGTCTCTGCCACCTCCAAAATCACAACTGGTCCCAAGCGAGCAAGGAGAGATTGTTCTCCTTGATGATGATCTAGAGATGGATGTGTACAATCTGTCATTCGACAATTCATAGTACAAGATTATATAATCATGTAGGAATTAGCTCCTCGATGATCACACATCACCTGCGCACATAGAGGAAAGGGTGATTGTATCAAACATTAGAAGAAATCCAACTACCATGGTCGAGGCTTCTTAGGCTTATGCAGAAGCCACGAGTTTGATGGTCAAGTTCTTGATAGCAGAGAATGATCGGATGGCGAAGGACTTACAAGAGGCCAAGCAGAGAACAGAGCAGTCTGTAGGATCCACTATGGCAGAAATGAAGAAAGCAATACTTGTGGAGATATCATCTTTAGAGACCACCATGCAGACAATGTATAAAAGATTTTTCACCGTGAAAAAAGTGGTTTTCCATCTATACAGTTTTTAGCAGCAGTGCTCAATGACAACCCAAACTCTCAAAGACATCCATGCTTCCATTGCGCATGTACAGGAATGAAAAATGAGGTACAAGGGGGGCCCGCTTTACTTGCACAAGATGATGAAACCGCAGGCAGATAAAGACAAAGCACGCATTCAGATGTTGATCTGGAACTATGAGCATCTCCCTCCGCTCATCACCAACATTAAGGCTTCCTGTGCATGGTTTTATAGGAGTTTGGATGTCACAGTGAGGACACATAGGATCCCTTCCATCGGAACCCTCACTCAAGTCATGAGGAAGAACCAAGTCATGCTGGAGGTTGACGGGTACATAGAGTAGTTGATGCATGAAGCCACCAGCGATGACTTGCAGCTAAGCATAGAGAACATGTAGAAGTACATCGGTGGTCCAACCACACTCAGAACATTATTGCACATGCTTCAGGATGAGTTGGATAGAGGTTTCAGAACCATATACCCAGAAGCCATGGAGGCAAGAATCTACTTCGATAAAGACATCACCAAATAGTATAGGGACATGAGAGCGTAGTACCAAGCTTGGTATAATTTCGTCACCGAAGATTACTGTGAGGAGGTTACCGAATTGGTATTTCCCCAAGACCCCGAGTGATGTTGTTTGTCTTGTTAGGCTGATTTAAGCCTCTTTTAAGCCTCTTTTGTCCCACATGGGTATATGTGGAAATTGTTTGTTGTAAATATGTTGTATGTGAAATTCCGAGTGTCACTAGTGGAATGTGGATAGTCACTATGTAACGTGAAGAGTCATGAGGGTAGTCCAAGAGTCAAAGGGGAATGTTAAGGGTCACCCCACCCTTTTCTATATATAGAACCTCATAACTCATATTACAGGCTTTTGGGATCCAAGATTTTGGCTAGGAATTGCTTAGAGAAGGCTTGGAGAGTATTGTGACAAGCCTTGGCTTCTCCACAACGTAGAGCGAGTACATCTCTTTATAGGAGCAGGTGGTGTTGAATGTAATGTTCCACTATTGGGCCTAGTGGCTGCCAATGGTGTATGTATGGATGGAACTTTCCCTTTATATAATATAACTGAGCCAACACGGTTTCATGCATATGTTGTTTTTGTAGTTCAACTATTCTGGTTACTTTAGCAATGTATGTTATTTAACTTACGCATTTGTGTATGAACTATTTTGTATGCAATTATATGAATCTTGTTGGAGACATGTTGTTGTGTTAACCCATCACTTTGGATTGTGGACTATTCCACTTCCAACCTGTGATTTCATTTTTCTCATTTGTTCCTTTCAGGGTGCGTACTATTACAGGCTTCTACGGGACATACTTTCTTTTCCCCTCTGTGTGTTAAAACCCCCATGCATCTCACTTGACTCCCTGCAAGGTCACACACTTGCTTCCGAAAAATTTATCATACTTACCTCTACACGCTACCGCAGTCAAGGTGCTACTGTACTACCCACTGCTAGGACTCCTACTCCAAACGGCCTAAGGTCTAGTTGGGACTTCTTACCGGGGAGATCCTTGACATGTTGGTTGGTCCAGCACCATCAACATTTCTGGCACTAGAATGAGGGCCAAATGACAAGCTGAGTCCTCAAAGTATGTTATGAATCTTTGCATATCATTCATGACTTACATTACAATCATACCTCCGACATGTTTTTCTCATGGAGATGATTTCGAAGTGTCGGAGGATGTTCTTGATGACTTGTCACAATTTAAGTATGATGGTGAAGGTGGAGTAGCCCTGCTAAGGCACACAGTTGCCTTCACAAGCTTCTGTCATAAGAATGAAGTTCCCTCAAACAACATTGTCTGTGGGTTGTTCGCTTACATCTTCGAAAGGCGCTCCAGGTAATGGTGTACACATTTCCCGCAACCTCCATTCACTCTTTCGATCACATGATTAGAGAGTTAGGTCGTGTTTTCTATCATTATGATCGTCAAGCACTTAATAAAAAAATTCTAGAATTATGGAAAGCACCTGATGAATCTATTATGCAATTCTGGGATCGCCTATGTAATATTTCTTTTTAAATCCCCGAAGATGAAGTCGATTTGAAATTTCTCAAGGAAAGGTTTCAATATCTTCTTTAAATATCAGAAAATCCTCATGAGTTAGAATCATTCAAACCCCTCCCAACATACCTCGGTGTTAGAGCTGCCAAATATTAGATGGACAAGGTTTCTGTCACAAGTGACTCGTCGTCTGCCCCTCATCAAACAACTCTAGCTCTATAGGACAAGGTGGGAGAAGTTGTGAACCCATATGTTGAACTGTCACCTCCTCCCACCCCACATGCTCTGGATTTTTGTGTAGATGTGCACTGTGAGCCTGTTGGTTGTCACGTGAACTTGTTTTATCAACCTCCATCCTCATTTTGTTGATCCTCTGGATTTTGTTGTCTTGTGTTATTCCATTCTAGACTCCGCATGTGATGTTCACAAGGATCAAGTTGTGGACGGAGTTGGTGTTGAGCAGCCAACCTACGTTGTCATTTTTATGAGTAGGTGTGGGAATCTGAAGAAGAACTTGCGGTGAAGGATGAAATCCTTCCGAATGCACCTCATCTTCTTTTTCCTGACATATTTTGTGATTATGCCATTTCTCATTTGTCTTATGAGAATTCATTCTCAGATGTTCCCACTTCCGATCATTCACAAGGCACACAGGATGTTAGTCCATCATTTGATTGTGGTGAGGACAAATATTTCCTTCTGAATCCACTCAATCTGTCATCTTTCATTTCTGAAAATTCAGAGTGTGAAAAATTATGTTTCTCATCTACCCCTCTGTACGATTCATCAGATCATGAGGATGTTGATGTACATCTCGAATTTTTTTATCATGGCTGTCGTGATCTCTTTACTCCTTCATTTTATCATGATTCTGATCCATTTTATGTTCATCTTTCTAAGCCACTGTTCTTTGATGATCTACCTGCTAACAAAGTGGAAACCCCTCAAGCAGTCGAGGCACTTCAGCATGAGCTGATGTTTATGTCAGGCCCTCACTGTCTTGAGGTTAGTTCCACTCCCGATCAAAAACCTGTTGAAACATCCCAGGCTCCTCATCACTCTCTTGCGCACATTGAAAATCAATTTGATCTGCACATCTTACACCCTCCACCAGAATCACACAATCCTATCACTTATGCATTGGAGGAGTCATACGTAGCAAGTCATGTTGCGAAGCGAAATTTTTCTTCTTTCTGCATGTTTGCTCATCTGAAAAGATCAAAAGATTGTGTACATTCGTCGTCTATGCACATTGCGCTATCACACCACGGTACGTCCACATAGTGTTTGTCTTGCACTTTTACCTTTTTATTTTCTGTGGAGGCATTCAAACTTCGAGCGTGTTGGTTTTCATTGTTTTATCTTTCTTGCATGTTGGTTTGCCTGAATTTCTTGTCAACCATGTCTTCACTAACATGGGCCAACCAATGCGTCGGTGGCTGCATTGGAGATATCACTTCACGTGAGTAGGCCCATGCACTATTTAGTTTAGGAGTAGGAGTAGTGTTTTCTTTCTTGTTTTGCTTTCATTTTACTTTTGTCCTTTACTTTGTTTGTTTGTTTGTTTTTCACCTGCAAGTTTAGCTTCACATGAAACTATGTTTGGCTCTTGAGACAAGCAAGGTGATGTACAAGAGGACTTGTATAGCTACTAACAAGTGGTTATCTGTATCCCCTCTCTTTACGAAGATCTTGCGTTCTTTCAGTCAATGATACCCTGATGGAAAATATGTTATGTTTAGAGTGAGTCTTGGTGAAAACACAACGCTTTCACTTTAACTAGTATTGCCTACTCTAATCGGTTATTTTATATTCGGTTAACCTTTGTCGACTCAGTCAAGTAGAGTAAGGTGAGGGGGAAAACCTTAACAAGTATTTCAAAGGTATATATAACATACTTCTTTGAAGGAACAACCTTTATTGCTCTCAATAAGTCGGGATCCCTCTTCTGCCTCATGAAAATAAATAAGTGCCTATGCACAGTTATCTAAAAATGAAAAATGAAAATGGAAAAAATAATAAATAAAGGTGAAAGAAGAGAAAGGCTTCTTGCACAGTGAGGTGAAGCAAGCAACTCTGTCGGGTATTGTTCAGGCTCGCTGGTAGACGAGAAATTCTTGTGTTCCTGAACTGACTCCGTCGAGGTACTGTCCAGGCTTGCTGGAAGCAGAGAAACATCAAAGATGAAACTAAAACTCTGAAAGTGTATATTATTTATGCATCAATATACCCCTCATCCCCAATCTAAACAACTCAGTTGACTTGGATGCCACCAAAGCTCATTTTCACATTTGATATTGGAGCTCTAGCATTCCTAAGGCATCTAGGAACCTTCAACACAATCGTCGTAGCTTTACCGGGTAAGTTTTGCGTTTCAAGTCTTTTGTTGTTTTTTTTTGTCACTTTTGTTTCCTTGGCTTTTGTGAGTGTTATTTTGCATGTTTTATTGAACGACCGCTAGGATTTTAGTTTGTTTTAACTTGTAGAAGTGTTTCTTCAAGTTTTTCATTATATTTCTTGAGCGTCACATGCATGATCCCGTTTTTGCACTGACGGTCGTCATTGCAGTGACTCTCCCCACCAACTTCATTGTTTGTCTGTTTGACTGATTTCTACACTTGATTTGATTCCACGCAAGACTATTCACTCATATCTACACCATCCTTCACTTATGCATTCAGATCTACCCATTTTGAAGTTTTCATTAGGCATATCTGGGTTGCCTTGGCTCAAATCTAGCTTCTCTCGGCATGCACTATGCATTTCTGGAACTCAAGGCTCTACCTTGGCTCCAGGAATTACGTAGAGGCTACGAGTGGCTGGCTCTAGTTACGCTCTGCGTAGTCCTGGGAAACAATCCCCAGTCTTGCCCACTAAGATTGTGTAATGCGCAGTCCTAGCCAGCATCAATCCTGAATGAACAATGTATTGCACAGTTCCAGTCTACAGCTAGCCATACTAGACTGCGCTCTGCGCAGTTCTAGTCAGCAGTACCTCTGACTGGTATCTGGGATTGCGCAATGCGCAGATTCAATAGATAGTCTCTCACCTCTAAAAGTCACAACTGTACAATCTCGCACAACAGTTTCCCAGTTTGTTGCATGATCAATCCTTGAAGTGCTTTGTTTTTTTAAGCCGACATTTTCTTGCCATGAGTGTTCTCTTTATCTCCAGGTACATCAATTGTTGAGCAGCTTCTCCACAGTACATGCATCATGGTTTCCAAGAGAGTTGGATCAAATGATACTATAGAGAGTAGCACTGGAGACGTGGTTGAACAGGTGCACATGAACTTGCCTATCTATGTAGACACACAATTGTTCATAGAGAAGGACATGAAGATTATATGGCAAGAAATAAAGGACATATTTACATGCAGTTTCAAGGAAGATCTGGAAGTTTGACAAGTCTATGTCAACATCCACAAGTCAGGTTTGTACAGGGTTGCATGAAGGTACCCTGCCTTCCCGTGCGTGGATATCATTCACTAGATTGTCTCACATACCGATCCCAAGATGATGACACTAAACAGTACCAGTAGAACACAACTTGCCACCTTTAGGACGGAAAGCTACCACCAAATGTATCACTTGCAACAGTTGGTGAACTACATGGATGCACTGTTCTACACTCCCAACAACAATGTGAACATTAGAGTCATCATGAAGCGTTGGGTAAAAGATCAATCGAAGTTCAGAGCGACATCCAACCAGGTCTACAAGATGAAGTCACTTAGGAAGGCTTACCAACTCTTGGTCATCTTTTCATGCCGCTTGTATGGCCAAGAGAGCACGGAGACCTTCCCACAAATTTGGGTAGTTATGTTGGAGCAGTTGGAAAATGAAGGGAGGTCATTCAACTGGTCTGACATGTTGGCTCTTCAGTTGAATGTGCATGTGTCTAATGCCCAAAGTCCACCTAAGGATGAGCAAGTAATATTATTTATGTTTGCATACCTGCTTGATGCAATCTGTGCCCAGTAGCAGTTCCCTGGCATGGGTTGGACATGAACACCATCAAAGGATGTTGTGAATATCTATGGAAAGTTTCTCTCTGAGTGTAGCTATCGATGAGTCATTGCAATGTTATCTGACCACTTCATCACTCTGTTGTATAGGATGGTATTCGAACAGGATCCACCTTGCATGTCCCAGGAAGTGATGCAGGTATTGCTTAACATTACAGATTGGTATGCCACACTTGGTTACACCTTCATAAGGATGTTTGGTGTAGAGAAGCCTCCGCATGAGCTACCAAGATTCGCCATGGACAAGCTGGTCATGCAAGAGGTTGCATACCACATCTCCACAGGGTTATCAGTAGGACTGCACAAGAGGAAGAAGGCACCATGGCCTACTCTTCCTTTGCGGATTGGTTTGTACGAGATTCGTACCTTGAAATATGTGGATGCCGAGGTCGAGGACTTGAAAACGTTTGGGTTCAGCACCAATATTTTCACTCCGTATGACCCCCATTGCATATGAAAGAACCATTGTGAAAAGGTGTATTACCTATGGATCCACGGGGCATGTCATTCGACAAAGGAAGATCCTTGGAGGTATTGCTATAACTCCTCTAGGCTCAATGAAACGATCAGCATAGTTGTACAATGGAAAGCAACACTACAGGCAGTAGCACCACAGGAAGCAACAACAAAAGCAGCAGTGATCAGCAAAAAGGTGCAGGACAAAGGAAAGAGGAAGATTTCCCAGAGCGCAGAGGCTGAGCAAAGCTACAAGTTCAGAAAATATCCTCTTATTGAGAGAGTAGCTTTGGAGATAGATTCAAAGAGGTGACAACACGGAAGGAGAGTAGAACGGAGGAAGAGAGATAAGAAAATGTTGGAAGATATAGAGAGGAAGTTGTAGGAAACATAAAAAAAGTTGAAAGCAGAGCAAGAGC
The DNA here is from genome assembly GCA_031772625.1 of Pinus tabuliformis. Classification (NCBI taxonomy): domain Eukaryota; kingdom Viridiplantae; phylum Streptophyta; class Pinopsida; order Pinales; family Pinaceae; genus Pinus; species Pinus tabuliformis. The sequence goes on along the minus strand of CM062810.1, from coordinate 822,492,790 downwards.
TCAGGAGGAGAGAAAGGGAAGAGTAGAAACATGAAAAGGAGGAAAGGAAAGGCACACTGACAGAGCAAACTGCGCCTATACAAGTTGAGATAGCAGAGTAGCCAACAGATGAAGAAGAGGGTGACCAGGTGCTTGTTCAGGAATTCTCTCAATAGGTTGAGCAGACGGTTGAGGTAACGGACATGGAGATGGAACAAGAGCCACATGACTAAGACATTGATATCATGTCGAGAGCATTCGAGGTCGCACCATAGTCTCCGCCACCTCCAGAATTACAACTGGTCCCGAGCGAGCAAGGAGAGGTTGTTCTCCATGATGATGATCCGGAGATGGATGTGTACAATCTGTCATTCAGCAAGTCACAACACAAGATTGTATAGGCACGTAGGAAGTAGCTCCCATATGATCACACAACACCTGTACACATAGAGGAAAGGGTGATTGTATTAGATGTTAGAAGACATCCATTTGTGATGGTCGAGGCTTCTCAGGCTTATGCAAAAGCCATGAGTTCAATGGTCAAGTTCTTGATTGCAGAGTATGATCGGATGGTGAAGGACTTGTAAGAGGTCAGGTAGAGAACAAAGCAACCACAGGATCCACTATGGAAAAAATGAAGAAAGAAGTACTTGTGTAGATATTGGATTTAGAGACCACCATACGGACGTTGTATAGAATATTTCTCACCATGCACAAAGAAGTTGTCCATCTGTACGGTTTTCAGTAGCAATGCGCAAAGACAACCCAAACTATCAAAGACATCCACCCTGCCATTGAGAATGTACAGGAATGGACAATGAGGTAGAAGGGGGCCCCTCTTTACTTGCACAAGATGATGAAGCTGTCAGCAGAGAAAGACAAAGCACAGATTCAGATGTTGATATGGAACTATGAACATCCCCCTCTGCTTATCACCAGCATTGAGGCTTCCTATGCATGGTTGTATAGGAGTCTAGATGTCATAGTGAGGACACACAGGATACCTTCCATCAGAACCCTCACTCAAGCCATGAGGAAGGATAAGGTCATGTTGGAGGTTGATGGGTACATAGAGCAGTTGACGCGTGAAGCCACCAATGATGACTTGCAACTAAGCACAGAGAACATTCAAAAGTACATCAGTGGTCCAACCACACTCAGGACAGTGTTGCACATGCTTCAAGATGAGTTGGGCAGAGGTTTCAGAACCATATACCCGGAAGCCATGGACGCAAGAATCTGCTTCGATAAAGACATCACCAAACAATACGGGAACATGATAGCGTAGTACCAAGATTAGTATCAGTTTGTCACCGCGAGGAGGTTACCGAGTTAGTATTTCCCCAAGACCCCGAGTGATGTTGTTTGTCTTGTTAGGCTGACTCAAACCTATTTTTTTCCCACATGGGTATATGTGGAAATTGTTTGTTGTAAATATGTTGTATGTGAAATTCCAAGTGTCACTAGTGGAATGTGGACAATCACTATGTAATGTGAAGAGTCATGAGGGTAGTTCAAGAGTCAAAGGGGAATGTCAAGGGTCACCCCACCCTTTGTTATATATAGAACCTCATAACTCATTGTACAGGCTTTTGGAAGCCAAGATTTTGTGTAGGCATTGGTTATAGAATTCTTGGAGAGTATTGTGACGAGCCTTGGCTTCTCCATAGCGTAGAGTGAGTACATCTCTTTGGAGGAGCAGGCAGTGTTGACTATAATGTTCCACTATTGGGGCTAGTGGATGTCAATGGTGTATGTATGGATGAAACTTACACTTTATATAATATAACTAAGCCATCACGTTTTCATGCATATGTTGTTATTGCAGTTCGACTATTTTGGTTACTTTAGCAATGTATGTTATTTAACTTACACATTTGTGTATCAATGATTTTGTATGCGATTATATGAATCTTGTTGGAGACGTGTTGTTGTGTTAACTCGTCACTTTAGATTGTGGATTATTCCACTTCCATCTTGTGATGTCATTTCACTCGTGTGTTCCTTTCAGTTTGCATGCTATTACAGGTTTCTAAGGGGCACATTTCCTTTTCCCCTCAGTGCTAGAATTCCCATGCATCTCACTTGATTCACAGCAAGGTCACACACTTTCTTTTGACAAAGTTATCATACTTACGTTTGTGCACTACCGTAGTCAAGGCACTACTGTACTACCCACTTCTGGGACTCCTACTCCAAACACTCTGAGGTCTAGTTGGGACTTCTTACCGGGGAGATCCCCTAACATGTTGGTGGGTCCAACACCATCAACACCTTAGTAAACTGAGTGACCGCAAGTGTAGATACTTTGCTGCAAAGACTATAATTTGGTTGGTTGTCCAAGTGGTTGGATTTTCCCCAATGGATACTTCTCTTATAGTTTGTATTTCTTATTTGGATACTTTTCCAAATAAGAAGTAGGAATCTCATGAATTTTTTCTTATGCTCTTGTGATTCCAAATGCATGATATCATTTTATAGTTCTCTATATATGTGGACCAATCCTAATTCTTTCTTCCTACTGATTTTTCTTCATTTATGTTTCCTCACATATGCTTATGGATGTCAATGTGGAATGAGATTATAAGAATTTAGTTTATTCTTTTATTCTATTTTCTTTCCAAAGAACACCTAGTCCACTCACAAGTGCATGAGTTGAATGTTTAATCTTTGATATTCAAGGTTTGTATGAGTGTGTTCAAATAGAGGAGAACCACCTCTCAATAGGATCCTAAGATGTTATTATACATTGAGATACCTCTCCAACAATGGAATAAATGTGTCAATTAGAGTTTATGCCTCCCACAAGTTGAAACGTTGTGATTAACCTCTATGGTTTGGGAGGATTCCATTTCAAGCCCCATTTCTCATATGAAAGGGGCTAGTCAAATGTGGACTATGAATAAGACTTTAGAAGGGTCGAAGTTGTAACTCTATTTTATATTTGAAGGAGTCAATCCTAACCCCTAGTTGGTTATCAAACTATGTTAAAAGTGAACCAATGGAAGGAGAAGGGGTTTTATTCTACACTATTTATCTTATTCATAAAGCAACCAAGAGCAGGAGTGAGAGAGAATAATAGAGGGGGTTAGTGTTCTATAGCATTCTAATAGGATATGAGTCTTAGGTAACTCCACAAAGAATTCCTTTTCCTTTATACTTGCATTATTTTCATACCATGCAAAAGAGACTGTAAGATCATCACCTTCTCACTGGGTTTTCTTCCATAAAGGTATCCCAAAGAAAATATTTGTGTTCATTGTGGTAGGTGTGTGATTGTAGTTGTTGTTCTCTATTTTCCACATTTTATCTATTTCATGCATAAGCATATACTCAATAATTAACAAATATGGAATATAAATGAATCTAACCTTCATAAGATAGATTTTGATTTACTTTATTAGATATCTTGTGTCAAACTATCCAGTGGAATATCCATGGTAATTTACATATCACAAAGTCAGAGGCATGTTCCATGAGCATGATTTGGTTTGTGGTCTTTCTTAAACCACCATTTAGTAGAATATTTACAACTTCTGCTTGAAAAGAATTTGTGGTCATCTTGAAACCACCATGTTCACCATTTTGTTAATTTTGTGGTTATATTTAAACCACCATATGAGAGCACTTCCATTTCCCATAAGGCATTAACTTCTTGCAAAATTAGGAAATGTTCTGAGAACTGTTGATTGTTTGAGCTAAGTTCAATTGTTTGTGGTCATATTTAAACCACCATCTCCACTAGATAGAGTTTGTCGTCATCCTTAAGCCACCATTTATAAGAAAACACCAATGTCTATTATACATTTAGTTTGTGGTCATCCCAAAACCACCAAATTCAGAGAACACCATTCAATCATTCAAAGTTGTCTACTTCTAGACTTTAGCTCTCATCTTAGACTCACATATACTTCTAGATTTTAGCTCTCACCCTAGACTCACATCCATAAGGTTAAGATTCATTTTGGATTATTTTTTTTAACTTAGTATTTATTATATTAAGGGATTACTTCCCTGGGTTAAGTTAGTATAAACCCTTTGATTTGGACTAGGCCATCCTAGACTACACCAGTGTTATTCAACCACACTCTTTATGATATAAAAAGGCTTATGTTTTCTTATTGTTTTATGGTGATTTTTAGTAGTGATATTTTAAACCTTTAGAGTATTATTTTGTTTCTAGAGCAAGGAGTTAGTTTTATTTCAATGTAGGCTATTTTTTTTTTCCTTTTTTTTCCAAGTTTGATTTCCCCATGTGTGTGTAAAGAAAGAGAAACAAAGAGGGTTTTGGCAAGGGATTGTGGTAAGTATTTTTTATGCATGTATCGCTACTGTCAAGGGAAAGTTGGAATATTTTTACAAACTACTAATATTAAATCATTACATTAGTACTCACTGTCAAGCTGTGAAAGCGCATTTTGGTCCTATTTTCAATAGCTTAGCGGTTTTGGTTTCTCAAATAATGGGAAACAACTAAAGCTACTATAGAGCTTAGAATATATTTTGAGAAAATTAGTACCTTTACATGTATGACCTCATTTGGGACTTGTCAGACTTTGAAGGTGGCCCCTATGATCCCTGTGATCCTATTGTCGCATTGTAATTGAGATGTAAGTTGGTCTTATTGTATTGTAAAATCCAATTTCTCTTTATCTACTTGTTTATAACAAACCCTACTTTTAGATGTATGGGTGTTGGTAATTGACATGTGACATTTAAAAATAATATTGATATTATAGTTTAGTGAGAAGGAAATATGTCATTTATTTTGTGTTTAATTAATATGTTGCATTTAAAAAATATATATTAATAACATAATAACCTTTTAGTGTCAACCATAAATAAATATTTCAGTGTACATATCAATTAACATAATTTTATATCAACTTTATATGGAGAGAGACAAAGTAATCACAATTATATATATATATATATATATATATTTCCACTATGAAGGAGATGTGTGGCTTTTAAAAATATTAGTAAAAATATAATTTCATTGTGTGTTATAAGTGAAATATTTCAATATGTGCATCTCAGTATGTTTCAATACACACACACATACACATAATGAACATAGCTTCAAGTCAACCCCGGAACTATCAAGCACCAAGAACCATCAAATTTCTTGAGGTGCAAATGTTTCTTCAAGTTTTGTATTCTGAAAGAGGGTTTCACCTCAAGAGATTTGATCCCTTACAGTGCATGATAGATCTAGGATTAACATGAATCTCTTCTAGATCATGGGCATCGAGGTTATTGTTTTATTACTTGCTTGATTGACTATTCTACGTCATTGAGGTTATAGGGTGAACTTTATGGAGGTGATAACTTTTTAAAATCATACCCACAAATATTAGAGCCATCTTAAGGTATATTCTCATTCCTATCAAAGGTGCCATGCACATTAGACTGTTGAGTAATCATCACCACATTAAATTTCTAAAATATAATGATCAATTAGAATAAGAACACATATTTTAATGCAATTCATAGGACATCACAGCAATATAAAAACTAGTGCAAACCATAACCCACACGTACCAATAGTGTTCCAATATTAAAACATGTTTGCAACACAATTTCATTAAGCGTGACTTCACATATTTCTCTATTCGAGTTTGTATCATTGCTAACTTAATCATAGCGTGTGATTGATTAATACTTATTCAATATAATCTAAAGTGCTACACACAATTTTTTTATGTTGCATTCTCCTCGCTTCCCCTACAATTCTTACTTGGCTTTGTATCTGGGGACAAAAACTTACTACTAGATAAATTCATTGTTAGTTGATTATAGTTTCTACAAATTTTAGAAGACTTCAAAAACCTAACTAGGCCAGCATCATAAATCAATTTAACTTTGACATTATTAAAAATAACTTAACAATATCACCTTCAAATGTTCTTTACATCACATGGTAATAATAAATATGGTTGAATCATAAATATAGCTTAAAAGTGTATGATGTGTGATTTTTATGTCTATGTATGTGTTCTTGATGTTTAATGAAATCATTCTTAATGTTTTATATGTGCATTTTTTTCAAAGGCAAGGACCATGTTACTCACAACCTTTACCTATCATTGTCTTGGATGAAGTATAATGTTTTTCATGAAAAAATATATTACAGAATACCATAAAATCTTCTATAAATAGAAAAATATTACTGCATCAAAATTTACCATATAACCAATCTTCTTTATTATGAAAAAGATACAATATTCTTCATGAAAACATAATTTATACAAATGTCATAAAACTTTCCAAAAAAAAACATTACACCAAAATTCACTATATAATTAATATCTTTATTTTAAAAGAAATACAATATTTTTCATAAAAATATAATTTATACAAGTGTTATAACACTTTCCAAAAATAATAAAATAAAAAACCTATTACACCAATACTCACTATATCTAAGCAATTTTCTCTATTTTAAATGGGATACAATATTCTTGAAAGAACTCATTACACCAAAATTCACCATAAAAACAATCTTCTTTCTCTTGCAATGCTGGCCGGTACTTTGTTATGATTTCTTTTGTGCTTGTTATGATATCTTTTGTGCCTTTTGACATTGATACCACCTGTACCAAATTTATGTTTGCCGCCATGTTTGCCTCCACTTTTACCTCTGGACAACCATAAACTCTTATTCTAACTCTCGAATTGTTCAAATAAGTAGTGGGCAATCCCTTCAACAGTGGACAATTCATTATATTAAATATTTCAAGAGAAGGCATTGCACCCTCCTCTATTCCTGGCAGCTCCTTTAAGTTCTGTAATCCAACCAATGAAAATATTTTCAAAGCAGGAAATGCATCTCTCCCACCAAATTCCTGAGGAAAATTCCTTACCTCGGGGCAAAGAATAATCTCCAACTGTCTTAAATTTTGGAGTTTATGTAAATGTTGAATATCTTTCAACATACCGCACTCATAAAATTTAAGATACCTCAGATGTTTTAAATTGGTAACATCATTCTTCTTTTTATTCTCCGTTTCAGTCAAATCAGAACATGTAAATGCTTCCAGCTTAACCAATTTAGAGCATTTCAGGGAAAGGCTTCTCAACTTTGACAAATTATTTATGTCATAGGGTAGACTTTCCATCTCGGGGAGTACCAAGAGGAGGGTGTCCAATTCAGTCATACTCCCTAGTGTCCCCTCTCCGATAGATTGTTCAGAGTTGATTTGTAGAGCAAACTTTTTAAGTTGTATTAGATCAAATAAGCTATGAAGAGAAGCCACTTTTTTGCATCTGCTACTGGGAGTTTCTGTCAACTTGTCGCATCCATCCAGATACAGGTATTGCAAAGACAGGAGGCCCGAGATGTTACAAGGAAGATTTTGCAACTTTTTGCATCCACGAAGGCCCAGATACCTGAGTGATCTCAACAAATGAATGTTAGAGGGTAATTCTTCGATGTCAGTGAAGCTAACATCAAGGACCTCGAGGTATCCAAGAGCTGTAAGAGATTTAGGAAGTCTTTTGATCGGCATGCCTGATAACTTTAGGCATCTTAACTGCTTCAAACAGCCCACATTCTCTGGCAATGAGGCGGCTGATGCCCCACTCAAATCCAGAACCTTGAGAGACAGCATACTGCCGAACACTTTTTTAGGAATTTTCAATTCTTTGTTTTGAGAAATCAACAATGAGCGTATTAAATATGAAGGGGAAGAAAATTGCGGAAAAGAACTCAATTTGTCGCAGCTCAAGAAAATCCTTTTGATCTTTGCAGATCCATCTTTCTGCAAATCCTCCCAGCTGTTATCCACACAATGGTAGAAATTTTCCTCATCCTTAGCAATTGGGATTGCCCAATCATGCACAACTTTGAGCATCCTGAAGCGAAGCACACGCCCACTAGCGTCTCTAGCCGTCGGTTCAATCAAACAACGTTCTGCTAACAGGTCCAGATAAAGCCTTCCGAGTTCAAATGGGTCCTGCATCCTCAGGCAAACTGGGCGCCCTTCAGTGTTTCTTATCATTGGTTCAATCAAAAGACGATCTGCTAAAACTGTGTGTTGAAGTACATGTTTTAGCTCTTTCCTTGCAAGGAAACCTTCTCCAATCCACAAGGGAATCACCTCCTGGGCATCAATAATTGCATCTTCTGAAAAGGCAGCAGCTATGTACAGAAAGCACAATTGCAAATTAAAGTCCTGGTTGCCCAGTGCGTCCAAACTTAACCTTAAGCAAGCATTCAAGGGTTGCCCAATGCTTTCTGTTGTACCTTTGGTCGCTTTTAGCCCAATGCCTTCTGTTGTGTCTTGGGTCGCGCTTGGTCCACTGATTTCTGTTGTTTCTTGGGTCGATCTTGACCCACTGCTTTCTGCTGTGTCTTGGGCCGCTCTTGGCCCACTGTTTTCTGTTGTTTCTTGGGTCGCTTTTGGCCCACTGCTTTCTGTTATTTCTTGGGTAGCTCTTGCTCCACTGCTTTCTGTTGTGTCTTGGGTCGCTTTTGGCCCACTGATTTCTGTTGTATCTTGGGTCACTTTTGGCCCACTGCCTTCGGCTGTGTCTTGGGTCGCTCTTGGTCCACTGATTTCTGTTATTTCTTGGGTCGATCTTGGCCCACTGATTTCTGTTGTATCTTGGGTCGCTTTTGGCCCACTGCTTTCTGTTGTATCTTGGGTTGCTTTGGGTCCACTGCCTTCTGCTGTGTTTTGGGTCGCTCTTGGTCCACTGATTTCTGTTGTTTCTTGGGTCGATCTTGACCCACTACTTTCTGTTGTGTCTTGGGTCGCTCTTGGCCCACTGTTTTCTGTTGTTTCTTGGGTCGCTCTTGGTCCACTGCTTTCTGTTGTGTCTTGGGTCGCTTTTGGCCCACTGATTTCTGTTGTATCTTGGGTCGCTTTTGGCCCACTGCCTTCGGCTGTGTCTTGGGTCGCTCTTGGTCCACTGATTTCTGTTATTTCTTGGATCGATCTTGGCCCACTGATTTCTGTTGTATCTTGGGTCGCTTTTGGCCCACTGCTTTCTGTTGTATCTTGGGTTGCTTTAGGCCCACTGCCTTCTGCTGTGTCTTGGGTCGCTCTTGGTCCACTGATTTCTGTTGTTTCTTGGGTCGATCTTGACCCACTGCTTTCTGTTGTGTCTTGGGTCGCTCTTGGCCCACTGCTTTCTGTTGTTTCTTGGGTAGCTTTTGGCCCACTGCTTTCTGTTGTTTCTTGGGTATCTCTTGGCCCACTGCTTTCTGTTGTGTGTTGGGTCGCGTTTGGCCGACTGCTTTCTGTTGTATCTTGGGTTGCTTTGAGCAGGCTGTGAAGAGCCCATTCCCACTGCCGCAGATCAGTACCGCCGGCCATTGTCCTCCCTACTACTTTTATTGCCAGCGGAAGCCCTCCACACATCTCACACACATCCTTTGCCAACTTTTCCTCATCCTTGTTGGAGGGCACATTTGCTTTATTATAAGGAAATGCATGTTGTTTAAATAACTCCCAACTGTCATCTCTGTTCAAGGCCGGGATTGTTATTGAGTACTCATCTGCAATTCCCATTTTTGACGATGCATTGGGGTCCCTGTAACTGGCAACAACTTTGGAGTTGCTGTGATCACTTACAGACTGAATTTTACCCAGTCCCTCCAACAAACTTGTGGCATTATTTTCACAAACATCATCTAAAAACAACACAAACCTACTACTCTGCTGCAGTTGCTGATTCAACCAATTTTTCTGTTTTTCTTCTTCTTTATCTTTAATCAAATCTAAATCATTTTTTTGTATGGCGATTTGCTTACAGAGATCATTCACAAGACTTGTAAAAGAAAATTTTTGCGAAACAGTGAACCAGAGTATTAAACCCTCGCTAAAATGAGTGCGTACCTCTTGCTTGTTGTAGACTGTCCTGAGAAGGAGGGTTTTTCCGGATCCACGCTTGCCAAACACGCCAATGTTCTTAGCCTTTACATCATCTATCACCAACTTCTGCAGATTTTCAAAGGCTTGACTTTGTCCCACTATATATGGTTCCTTGTTTTCTGACAATGCAGTGAGAACGCTATCACTGACCATCAAGTTCTTCCTTGCTGTTTCGGAAGTCGTTGCAGAAGAAGCCAAGGCTTCTAGGCGGTCCTTAGTCTGCCCAAGTCCCTCCAGAACCTTCTGACTGTCTCCCACTTGGCCTTCTGGAATTCGGACAAGTAAAGGAGACAATTTTAGACGCTCTCTAATATCTTTATTCAAAGATAAAATCTTCTTTTTAGGTTGACAACAAGAAAAATTAGCGCGGGACTCTGGTATTGAGCACTGTTGCACAATTTCTGATGCTTGAAGGAGAAGATCGTCCAGGTCATTAAGCCATCTGTTGACAGCTGAAGGCGCATTTTCTTTATCTTTTTCAGTTTTGAATACCAAGCGATTTTGCTGGATGTGCAGAATGGTAAGCTCGATGCTCATTACCAGTTCTTTCAGAACTGCCAACTCTTTCTTGCAGCGATTGGCAATATAGATGTGCTGAAGTATGTGCTGGATTGTCATGTGTATGGCCACACCAATAAATCCAGAGATGATACCCCGATCAGACTTCATATTTTCCATATCTCTCCTTGACACACACAATGTAATAAGTTATGCAATCCCTTTATAACACAACACAACAAAACAGCCCTCCCACTAGTGGGTATATCTTGAAAACTCTCACAATTACTACACCTTGACTCCCAGCAATAGTAATACAAAATCTGCATACAAAGGAAAGCTAAAACTCCATATAGTGGCCACTACTGTGGAGGATTTCCAAACTGTTATCTCACACAAAATTCAGGAGTCAGAGCAAGCTAGTGCAGCTACACGTCTCACACAAAACTCAGAATCAGAGCAATGCACAAAGCTACAAACCTCACACAAAAAACTCAGAATCAGAGCAATGCACAAAGCTACAAGCCTCACAAAAAACTCAGAATCAGAGCACTGCACAAAACTCAGAACTCAGAGCAAGCAAGTGCATATATATATATATATACACACACCAAGACTCGATGAATATCAAGTTTCAGCGTATTTTCCATGTCTTTCGTTTGACGTTTGGAATACAAAAAAACGAATAACTGTTGCGGATTTTGAACAGTATTATTCCAACTGCAGAAAGTAAAAGTAATTTGTCAATCAGAATTCAGTTAGTCGCTTCCAGTTCAAGAACAACGTGAACTCCCTCCCTCCCAATTTCCAAGGTTCAGAAGCGGGCGTCTTTGGTTTGAAAGTTATTGCGTGGCCCGCTTTCGCATGGCGGGCATCCTTCTTTCGAAAAGCTATCCCGATGCCACCTTCCCGACAGAGAGGAAGGCATATTTGCTTTGAAACATTGTTCACTGGCACAAAGTTTAGTTACTAATTTAAGATATTTAACTCGGTCGAATTGTATAAGTTGATGGTTAGATTTATATTTATTTAAATTTAATGGTGGGGATATACAACTAATTGTATTAAATATTTTATAAACGGGTAAATATTGCTGGTAAGTGTAGATTTTATTTGAATTATAAGATCAGGTTGTTTTGCTCACACCATTTCATATCAACAAAGTAGTTAGATTTGTTTGTTTTAAGTTTGATTTTAACGAGGTTGTTTTGTTTGATTGTTTTAAGTTTGATTTTAGGTCGAGTCAATTTTAATGTTAAATATAAAATAATTTGTCTTTTTATTTATAAGTCGTTGTGTTTTTTTGTAATTAAGTAAAACATATTGTTAAAAAAATTATGTAAGTTTTAGTTCAATTTATTTTATCTTTAGTTTCCATCTCCAACTTCTTCTTGTGAAATTTAAATTAATAATCTAATAAAACCTAAATTCCTCACATTCCATCAACTTTTTCCATAAAATTTCATGTAATAACCCAATAAAACACCAAACCAAATTAAACAAATTTCATATAAACAAACAAATATATTCTTCACTCTTAACAACAACAACCTTATAGTATACACTCCCATGATCCAATAAATATCTCACCTATCTTTATTTTTTACTAGTAACACATTTTACTTTAGCAAAGTTATTCCAAAATAAATTTGAACACACCTTACGATGTTTGTTATTTTTCAGGAGTAACACATAATCTAATAAAACCTAAATTCCTCACATTCCATCAACTTTTTCCATAAAATTCATGTAATAACCCAATAAAACACCGAACCAAATTAAACAAATTTCATATAAACAAAAAAATATATATTCTTCGCACTTAACAACAACCTTATAGCAGACACTTCCATCATCCAATCCAATAAATATCTCACCTCTCTTTATTTTTTACAAATAACACATTTTACTTTAGCAAAGTTATTCCAACATAAATTTGAACACACCTTACGATGTTTATTATTTTTCAGAAGTAACACATTTTACTTTGGAAAAAATTATTCCAAAGTAAAATTGAACATACCTTCCGGTGTTTGTTTCTAAACGCAAGGATTCCTTTTTTAAAAACTCGTATCTTTGTTATGGAATACAAGGTAGGTTTCCTTTTGAAAGTTTGTTATTTTTCGGGAGTAACACATTTTACTTTAGAAAAAATTATTCCAAAGTAAAATTGAACACACCTTCCGGTGTTTGTTTCTAAAGGCAAGGATTCCTTTTTTTTTAAACTCGTATCTTCCTTTTCTTTTAAACTCGTATCTTCTTTTTTTTTTTTAAACTCGTATCTTTGTTATGGAATATAACGTAGGTTTCCTTTTGAAAGTAATTACAGACTCCCTTCCCGCGTTTGGAATTTTTTTTAAGCTCAGGGATATCTTTTTAAAAAGTTATTCCAAACCACCTTCTCATCTTTTCTTGGGAAGTAGTTATCTTCTCGTCTGATTAAAAAGAGTATTTTTTTACTAAATGTTTTTTTAATATAAAAGATTTTATTAGGTTGTAGTTAGATTGTTTTTTTCTGGGAAAATTATGGAAATTTCTATAAGATTTTGATAAAATTAGGTAGGGATTTAAATTACCGTTTTCAAATTTCAAAATTTTGGGTGCCCCAGAGATTTTTGATGGCACCGAATCTATTTATACCATCAAAAACATGATTCAAACACTGCTATTGCAAGATTTTTTGAACTTTTTTGCCCAAATTCCTGCCACTTTTAACATTCCAAGATGAGTATGTGAAGTGAGTTTAGGCTATTTATATAGTCTTTTAAATTGATGTGTAGGTATATTATATCAAGAGTAGTTTGAGTAGATTTAATGGTTACTAATATATGCTTTTTGGTAATAGGTTATAGGTATTTAAAGGGGACTATAGTATGTACACCTCTGTAGACATTGATAGTCTAATGGTTACATGAAAGTAAGTCTCTTGTCCGGCAAATAAAAGTGTCATGTACATCAATTTGATATATGGCTTTGAAGGTGGGTCCATTATCCTACAAACAAGGAAGTCTCGGTACACCAATTTGACATCTAGCTTGGTAGTGACCTTAAAATTAAATTATTATTATTATATTTTGTAAAGTTAGTCCATTGTCCCACAAATAAGAGGCTCTAGCTTGGCCTTGATCTTAAAAATAGATTATATTATTATTATTATTATTATTATTATTATTATTATATCGTGTAAATATGTAATTAGCAATTATTAGTGTTGGTGACAGAGATTATTCTAACAATTGTTAATATTTTTTATAAGTTATCAATAAGGAAGTCTCAAACACCAATTTGATATCTAGTTTGGTAGCTACCTTAAAATTAAATTATTATTGTTTTATTATATTGTGTAAAGATAGTCCCTTATCCCACAAATAAGAGGGTCTGGTTACTCCCTTGTCCCGCAAATAAAAGTGGAAGGTACACCAATTTGGTATCTAGCTTTAAAGGTGGGTCTCTTATCCTACAAATAAAGGAGTTTCACTACACCAATTTGACATTTGGCTTGATAGTGACCTTAAAATGAAATTATTATTATTATATTGTGCAAAGATAGTCCATTGTCCCACAAATAAGAGAGTCTAGCTTAGCTTTGATCTTAAAAACAGATCATATTATTATTATTATTATATCTTGTAAATATGTAATTAGCAATTATTGATGTAGTGACATAAATTATTCTAACTATTGTAAATATTTTTTATAAATTATCCATAAAAAAAAATCAGCAATTTAATATTTAATTTAATAATAACCTTAAAGTTGTTATTATTATTTTATTATATTATATAAAAATAATCCTTTATCCACAAATATATGTCTCGAACTTTTATCGATCCCTCAGCAGAAATGCAAGTGGAGTTAGAACGGAGAATAATAGAATTGGGCGAGCGATCTCAACGTTTTCCTGAGCAACCTGCATTATTCAAGTGGTTACAAGCATAGTTACCTAATACGTCCGAATCGATGAAAAAATACGGAAATTCGTGACTTGGATTCGTATTTCGAATACTTCCATAAAAATTCGATCTGGTTCATATTAGCTGTCTGATGTGAGAGTGTGCATCCCTAATCAGTCTGATGTGATAGTGCATCATTCCTAATCAGGGTTTTCTTATTATTTCTGGTTTTTTTGCACATCTGTATTGCTTACTATTTCTTGTTTATAAGTGAGCAGTGTGTAATACCCAATCTGGGACTTAAAGGCGCAATCAAAATCTATTTAATCTTCAATTTATTTATTCTAGTTTTTTTAATTAGATAAACAAATAAAATCATAATTTATAGTTTATGATAAGATCTATTAATTTGTGTGTCTGAAATGGTAAATGCAATTCTTTCTAAATACAAAATAGATGTCTAACCGAGGCCGGACAAGAAAATGAAAACTGAGGTCAATGGAGGCAGAGGTAAAATGAAAACTAATCACATCGCTGGAAGCATAAATTCTGCTCTTTCGGCCACCTTCGTTGCATTAATTCCCAAAAAAGAAAAATCTCCTTCTTTCGGGGACTTTAGGCCGATTGCATTGTGCAACTCGCTTTATAAGATCATCTCCAAAATAATTGCAGAAAGAATGAAGAAAGTCCTTAACTCTTTCATAACAAAGGAACAACACGCTTTCCTTAAGGACAGACTTATCCTCGATGCTGTCGCCATGGCCCAGGAGTGCCTTTCTTCCATCTACACCAAGAACATTGATGCTGCAGCTCTCAAGATCGATCTTAAAAAGGCTTTTGACTGCGTCGATTGGAGTTTTCTCAGAATCCTCCTTGCTAAGATTGGGTTAAGGCCTCCGGCAATTTGCTGGATTATGGCGTGCGTCGAAAGTGTTCATTTCTCGGTTATCATTAATGGAATCCCATCTACCTTCTTTCAAGCTGAGAGAGGGCTCCGCCAGGGATGCCCTCTCTCGCCCCTCCTGTTTATTTTGGTGATGAATTCTCTTAGTACTCAGATCAATCATGTTGTTGCTCTAGGAAGATGCAAAGCTGTCAAGATTTGCAGGAACGTCTCTCTCTCCCACAACTTCTTCGTCGATGATATCTTAATCTTTGCTATGCTGTGCAAATCTACTTGGGTTTGTCTCTATGTGCTCTTTCAGAAGTTTCAATCCGCCACAGGTCTCAAGATTAATAATGGGAAATCAGTGCTATATCATAATGATACAAACCCTGTAATTGCACAGTGGATCGCTGATCGCTTTGGTATTTCCCTTGCTCCGATTATGGATGGTTTCTCATATTTGGGGTTCCGCCTAAAAGCGAAGGGATACCGCTGCCAGGACTGGCTCTGGTTGATTGAGCGCTTCTACAACAAGATCTCTAGATGGGAAATGCGCTTTCTGTCCCTTGCTGGCAGATTCATATTGGTACAGGCGGTGCTCTCCCAACTTGCGGTCTATTGGGGCCACCTCTTCCTCCTTCCAGCCTCCGTCACGAAGAAGATGAAGTCCATTGCTGCTAACTTCTTATGGGGAGGTCGATCGTATCAGGCTAAATTTCACCTGGTGAAGATGGATTTAATCACTAGACCAAAAAAGAACGGTGGATGGGGCCTTCTCAACATGAAGTTCTTTGGAAAAGCGCTTATCTGCAAATCTCTACACAGGGCCATATTTGGAAACAGTCCGTGGAGCACTCTCATCAACCAAAAGTATCTAAAAGGTAGGAACATGGCATACTGGTACAGAAGGTCTTCTCTCGGCATCAGGAATGGCTCCCCCATTTGGCACAGTTTCAGAAAGATCCAATCGTTTTTTTTGAAGAATTTAAAATGGTCAATTTTCTCTGGCTCATGTGTCCTCATTGGCATAGATCCTACTCTATACAACTTAGAATCCATGATACCACCGGTTTTACTCTCCTTTTTCCACTCTAGGGGTCTTTTCACCTGGAACAATCTTATAGACTCTTGGTCCTCTCTTCAACCTATCTGGAAAAACGACCTCCAATTAGCCATCCCTCCCCCTCTCCGCCCTCTTTGGCTCTCTTTCACCCAAAGATTCTCTCACCGTGGGATCCTTCAACTGGGCACGAAGGACGAACTGATCTGGTCCCCCAAAAACAAAATCCTTCCCATCTCTGTCCGATATCTCTACTCTGTCCTCTCAGCTGATATCCCTCCCTCCCCTTCTATCTTTCCCGTCATCCTCTGGAAAGCCCCCTGCCCTCTCAAATCTATCCTTTTTTCATGGCTTCTTTTCTCCAACAAGAACCTCTCCTGGGAAGTTCTACAAAAGAAAGGATGGCACGGTCCTGGCAGATGTCATCTTTGTCTGGCGGAGGCAGAAACGAACTACCATATGTTCTTTCAATGCGCTGCCTCCTCTGCTATCTGGTATGAGCTCTCCTTGATTTATGTTTTCCCTCACCGGTTGTTCTCTTCTGTTCAGGAAGCTTTCTCATGGTGGGGCTCTCAATGCTCCAACTGGCATGCTCTCTTCATTCTAACTTGCTGGCACATCTGGAAGTGGAGGAATGGTCGGATTTTCCAGGGCTGCGTTTTGCCGCTGGACTCCATATTGTCTACTATTCTGGGGTCTATGCCGCTGGACTGAGCTGGCCCTCTCTCTCTTATGTTATCTTCTGATATGTTCTGCATATGTTTCCAGCTATTCTGTGTTAATCTGCGCATGTCTCTATTATGCTACTTTCCAGATCTCTTTTGCTACCTTCTGATCAACATGTCCAGAATTTTTGGGGATCTTTTTTTTCCCATACACATTGATCTGCTCTACTGTTTCCGCTCATGTGGCTGAGGCCCTTTCTCACTATGTATACTTGATCATTATATGCTCTTAATATAATCTATACTGTTTTTCTCTCTGAAAAAAAAAGATAACAGGTAAAATAGAAACTAATGACCAGCTGAAATTTTCCCAAATTTTAAAATTTACACAAAATAGTTGTTAATGGAGACAAGATAACAGTTAAAATGGAAACTAATGGCATGGCCAGCTGAAATTTTCCTAGATTTCAAAATTTTAGTGTTTCTTTTAATGGTATAAAAAATTGAGTAAGCTGAGATAATAAGGAAAGAAAATTTTGAAGTTGACTAGAAAATAATTGATTTTTTATATATATTTATGTTAAGAATTGATTTTTTATATATATTTATGTAAAGAGGAATTTTATAAAAATAAATTTTAAATATTTAATTTTTAAACATCTTAATTATAAAAAAGATTTTAAAATAAAATCATAAACTAAGAGGAATATTTTTGAGTTTTGTATATTATGTTGATTAAAATTATTTAAATCTCAAAATAAATGGGAAGAAAATGAAGACAAAGTATATATATATATATATATATATATATATATATATATATATATATATATATATATATGCTTTATCCTAACATTATCCCGGGTGGTTGGGACGGTTCATTAATGATCTCCACTCAGGTTCAATTTGATGATAATACACGATATGTTGTGTCTGTTGACGCAACTATGATGTAATGATGATGTAACCATGACCTAATAATAATGATATATATTCCCGGATGCGGGTGTATAGGCACGCTGGTACTATGCAGCGACCTTGGGTTGGCAAGTGGTGAGGCCACTTGGCCACCCACGCTTCCACCCAGAAGGTCACTGCCGAAATTAATGGCATATTAATGCACTGTGCGGGTCGAGGCTTCATCAATCTGGTTTTTAAGATGGCCTCTTCAGACCGTCTTCCCCCCGCTTCGCCTCCTCTGAACTGCAATTGTCTCCCTGCTGCGGCAGAGCCGAAGTCGCGCACGACAACGGGGAGACGCTGCCAAATTTTGTGCTGCATTGAGATGGTGGATGGTGCACATTTCTCGCAAAGTCTTCTATGCTGCCTTCGGACTGGTTCTTCGGTCTTGAATCTCGGCTCTGAACCGCCGATAACTAGTCCTTCTGTTCTCATTGACCACTCATTCTTTGGCACTACTCCTTCTCATCCTCATCCGCTCAATTTTGACCAGGTGAGCATGCCTCGTCTGCGTCATCGTATGCGTTGCAGGAGGGGCAGTAGCAGAGGAAAAACAATTCGCCCCCCCTCCTTGACCCACTCTGACTCATCCCCCTCTCACTCATCCTCCCCTTCGACAGCTCATTTCTCTAGACGCTACCCAACCACTCACAGCGGTCGAGGGCGGGCTCAGACTGCAGGTCCTCAGCCTGTTGACGCTGCTCCCCAACCTCCTGCTGCCTCTGTATCATCTCTGCAACCCAGTCATTCTGCACAATTTCAATTTCGTTGCATGCTGGAACGCCCTTGCATAATAGTGACTATCTCGATGGCATTTAGAGAGGAGCCACAAAACTCTGAAGACCCAGCCCGCAATACTCAGGCGCGGACCACCACCAACAAGAGAAAAGCCCCTGGAAGCAGCTCAGGGATGCACCATTCCAGGCTGCTTCAAGAACATAGAAGAAACATCGAGAGATAAATATAAGCAGCTCAGGGATGCACCATTCCACGCTGCTTCAAGAACATGGAAGAAACATCGAGAGATAAACAGGATGCAGAAGATGACATGGAGGCGTATAGGTGTCTGATAGTGGAAGAACCTCCTCCTCCTAACAACACCTAGCTGGTCAAAGTTTTTCAAGTTCTGAGTTCCCAACTCCCAATACTATGGGTCTATTCTGGTGTTCTTTTATGCAATGTTGTTAATTTTGATGATTGTTCAAAAAATTGTTCCACTTTGGCACTACAGGATGTTACCCCTGCGTGGGCAGTAAACTCTTATAGTTTTGGACTGGTTTCCCCGGTGCAAGCAGTCTCTTTCCAGCCTTTTGTTGTTAAACATGGCATAATTTGGGACTTGCTCTGCAAAGGCCTGTGCCTCCTTGTACTACTTTTGTTACATTAACAGAATTAGTCAAATTTTAAATAAAATAAAAAAATAATGATATATACATGAGCTTCTTCCCAGGAGGTCGCACCCCTTTGAAATTAAAATATATAGAGTCTAATTTTTTCAGAATTGAATTTTTTTCATCCAAATTTTTATAATATCTTGTCAAATTCGAATTAAAATTTGGTAACTATGGTTACAAGAGGTCATCCTCCATCTGTTGCAGCTACCTCGCATAACGATTCCATAGGGGAATATCAATAATGATTATTGCATGGTTTGCGAACAAAACTCTGTTTGGCGAAGTGGCAAGTGACATTTGGTGCGGCCACAGGCGCCACCAGATCCTTGAGCTTAAGTCGACTGTTGATTCCCCGAATATTCGGGAATCGGACGGACATGGGCACTGTGAAAAAATTGACCACGTCAATGTCCGTTTGATTCCCAAATATTCGGGGAATCAACTACCGACATAAAGATGCCCCACCAGACATGCAACGCATCCAGTTTGTCCATTATGCCAATGAGACTAGATGAGGCACAAGAACGGTGCACGCCTACAACTGTTAATGTTACCATTGGAGGTATTTGTATTTCCCTAAACTCTGGTACATCCCATTGCTATTCCCTGAACTCTGGTACATGCCATTGCTATTTCAGGGTAGCATATTGGTGACAACAATAATGTTTGAGAGGATTTCGACATAAGGAAATAGTCTTAGGAAAGCTCATCAACATTAGTTTTCATAAGTTCTTTCACTCAATGGGAAGTTGCAGACTATGGAAGAAATATGGGTAAGTGAATGTTTTCAGATGATGTCTACAGTCCACAGGTGTTTATCAGATTAGCGACGTTGTTCACCTTACGACTCATCCAATACCTTTTGGGCTAGTTCTCCTGCATGATGGAGCAGGGGAACAACGCTCTTTGTTGTTATTGACTTTGCCTAAGTATACTTCTACGTGGGGTGGTTTTTCCCTCGTCTTTCTGGTAGGGCTGCAGGGAGTATTGAGTAAGGGACTATTATCTATTGTTTTTTATTTGGTATGGTATGGTAGGGTTTCTATCTCATATCCTGACACGATGTGCACCAACCCGGGGTGGTTCTGATCCACATCATTGTTATGCTCCTATGTGTGTTCTACATCCTATACCATATGTTGATTACGGCTATCTGCTACCTTGGATGAAAGCGTTAATGTGTATACTGCATTCGTGTGCTGAGTCGGGGGTCCCCTGTACATGCAACGACCCTAGGGGAATTTCTTGTGGGTCGTATATATCTCATCTGTGGAAGGAATTTTGTTCCATATTTGTCTTCAACGAGCCTTTCAAGGATTTTAGTATCTGATGTTGCTATAGATGGTGGAAGTGCATGTGGTGTTGGTGTTGTTGATGTTGTTGATTTTTGGGGTGTGCTACAGTATCATCCCCTGGTTATGATCCTGTATGACCGATGATATGTTTGTCTGAGTGACAAAAGTGATGCTTCGAGAGATCGGGAAATTTTAAATTGTCTCGCACCGCGCCTTTTTATTTCCTATATGGTGGATCTTATTCTCTCCATGTTAGAGGAGCGGCCTTGGAGGGAATGTTTTATATAATTCGACACACTTCCAGTTTGGGAGGATGGCGTACTTGTCCTGACTATCTTTTTGAGGTGTTATATGTAGCGATATTTTATCATATTGGTCAATCACATAAGATCTAGGTCGCTGGCATACTTCCTAGAAGTTATGGTTTACTTTGGAAGGGGTATTTTTTTTGTCAATCCCAAGGTTGTGGTGGACATTGGAGTCCTAGCATTTATGGTTTACTTTGGAAGGGGTATTTTTTTGTTGATCCAAAGGTTGCGGTGGACATGGTAAGATCTATCCAGGAAAATTCTAAGAAATCCACCCGAAACTATATGTATAATAAATCGTCGAAAAAGTTTAATATTTTAGAAAAGTTCAAAGCATTATTAAATCTAAATCAAATCAATCATTTATTACTTTCCAGGTTAAGTATTTAGTGGATTAATTAATTTTATTTAATTTATTTATTAATTTATTTATTTTTTTAGTTAGGTATTTAATGGATTAATTAATTTTATTTATTTATTTGTTTGAGTAAAATTAGGTTAAAATAAAAATATGAATTTAAATTAAATTAAACTAATTATATTTAGTTAGATTACTAAATAAAAGTAAAATTAAAATTAAAAACTAATTAAAATTAAAAACTAATTATACAAATAAACTTATTACAATTAATCTATTTATTTATTTCAATAGAATTAATTAGTTTTATTGTTTACTAAAATTTCATATTAGGTTAATTAAAATAAGAATTAAAATTAAATAAATAATTAAAACTAAAATAATAAAAATTGAATAGTATATGTAGTTTAGTTTTTTAAATTAGCCTTCTTTTACTTGAATTTATCATCCATTAGGTATATATTTATTTATCTGTTCTAGTCGGTAGATTCTTCTCTCAATCTATCATTCATTTTCTGTCCTGATGATGGATCCCTTTGGGGTTTGAAATGTCGACATAATGAACATAGTACTGTGGATAATCCGGATCATACTTTTCGAAAATATATGTGATATTATTTAATCTGGATCATACTTTTCCAAAATCTATGTGATATTATTTCCTTACTTATCTGTTTCAATTTTTGGGCTTGCTCAGTTTTAGGAGTATTTTTTCCACCTGGCAAGTTATAGTAGGGTTGGTTTGGTGGTATTTGGAGGGCAATTAATTTGGTTATCCTAACAAGTACTAAAAATTAATATAGTTCAAATTGTGTCACCAAATAACTACTAATAATTAAATTAAAATTTTAAAACCCCTATTCTAAAAAAATACACTTATAAAAATAACAATTAATAATTAATATTAAAACTATATAAATAATATTAAATATATATTATTATTATTTAAATAATCACAAATAAATAATAAAAAACATTTTGTTATTTTGTTCTGATTATTTTTTAATATTTATAACAAAAATATTTATTATTATTATTATTTAAATAATAAAAAATTATTTATTATTGCCCCCGATCGGGGTGGTGAACGTGGAGAGTACGAACAGAAGGACAATGAAGGGGAGAGGATGGCCAGGACGGCCACCAACTGCCCTCATCATAGATCAAACAGATGTGGTGGCGTCCTGCATGCCTGTGGGAGTTTCGAGGCAAAGAAGTGGCAGGAGAGTGGGGGGAGAGGAGGTAAGAAACGGCGATGGTAGTGGGATGGGACGCAAGACAGCTGGGAAGAGGTTCATGAGGGTGCCTAGGGTGGGCAGAGAGCCCAGTGTGCAGCGAAGGAAGGAGGAGATCAGAGCAGCGCATGCCTTGGGAATTTCTGCGGTAAAGCGTAAATCCGGGTATGTTTCCTTAGACTCACCTCCTGCATCTCATTCTGTCATGCATAGTAGGTGAGAGGAGGGGGGAAAGCTGGGAATTGCCAGGGAAGGGTCGCGTCTGAGCAGGTCTGCAATTCACCCTGTTATGCATAGCAAGTTGGAGGAGGTGGGAAAGCTGGGAATGGCAGAGGGAGGGTTGGGTCTGAATGGGGCAGAGGTTTGCATGGTGAGGAAGTGAGAGGAACAGAACTTGGGCATGTCGGGGGACTGTAGTAGTAGGGCAAAGGGTCAGCCCGAGAATTCTAAGGATACAATCTATGCGGGGGACAGGATGATAGAGGGCTCGACCATTTACCTGAGTCGAGGGAGAGAGAGACCCTCGATGACCCAGAATAATGGGGGAGACTGGAGCGGGGAAGGAAGGCATAAGGACAGAGACATGCTGGCTTATGAGAAAAATGTAGCTCCTAGAAAGCTAACTTTTGTTGTTGCTAACTGTAAGCAGGAGGCAGTAAAGGATAAGATGGCTCGCCTGGGTAGAGGCAGGGGTCGTGGAGGAAGAGGACGTCAGAGCCAGCCGGGTAGAAGCGATCCAACAACCTCGGCACCAGCAAGTTAGAGGCGAGGAAGGAAATCCATCAGGATGGTTGTTCAAGAAGTCGCGTGTGCATACAGAGAGGGGACGGACGCTGACATTCGTCAGCTAATTCAGGAGATGGAAGACAATGTCATGGAAGAGGACTCAGAACCAGAGATGGAGGAATGGGGGATATTATCCCCGACCTAGGGCACACCAGAGGCCGGATGACACTTTACAAGCAAGCCCTGCACGTATACTGGGTTTTGAAGCGCCTACTGGCCAGGGCTCTGGAGCAGGTGGCGGGTGAAGTGGCAGAAATAGCCCAAGGTATGCCAAATATCAAAAAGGATATGAAAAACCTACAAATCATCATGATTATGCAAGACAACAAGTTGGATGAGATCCAGCAATGGTTGATGAAGCTATCTCTAGCACCAGGCGACTCGGTGGCAGCACCTGAAACTGTGGATTCTGACAAAGATGACCGAAAGGATTAGTTTCTTAGCAGTTTTTAGTTTGATCTTTTTGCGGATAGCATTTCCTCCTCAGATGTTTTATGTTAGTCTGAAACATTATTAGTATTTTTAGATGTGCAGTTTACTTAGCTTGGATTGAAAGACTGATAAAATTTTGCTATTGCATGGCGTATAATAGACTCAGGTGGCCAACAGACTTGGTTTCCCGTATGGGCAAGTTGAGGCCACCAAACTGTTGTATATGGAACAACTTGGTTTTATAAATAGAAAAGAAAGGTACTACCGTAGCTTACAAAAAAAAAACATTTATTATTTTGTGTTGATTATTTTTTTATATTTACAACAATAGATAAAATGCTATATGATGTATATAACTTTTACATTAAAATATAAAATAAAATAAATAATCTTTCATATATAAATATTTTTAATTAAAATTTAATAATAATTATTACAATTATATAATAATTTTTTTATTAATTATATAAAATATTACTTATATTTTACATTTTTTTGTAAGCTTGGTTGAACTACATCTTCATCATGTCCAATATATTATCTCAATAGAGGGGGGGAATTGAGCTAGTAACTTCACATCACACAGTACCTTAACATAGCACCCAATCACCACATATCCAAGACCTTATGGACTATATTTTACATGTTTTTATTTATATTCTATTTTTATATTGAGTTATATAAAGAATATGCTTGGAATGTTAAAATAATATTGAGTTATATAAATGAACTATTATAATAATACTTATTGTATTTAGGTAAACATTTAAAAATAGTAAATATAAACATTATGTCTTACATTTAATTATTTTTCTATCACAATGAAATAGTTTCATTGTATCTCTACATCCATTATTATTTTTTAAGCATTATATGTTTATATGAATTTGAGTCATGTTATGGGTTAGAGGAAAATATACATAAAAATAAAAGTTTTTGTAAAACCAACATTATTTTAATTTTTGTAATATATATATAACATTGACACTTCTTGTATCTCTTTCACTTTGATTCTCTCTATATATATAACATTGGCACTTCTTGGATCTCTTTCACTATGACTCATATATATATATATATATATATATATATATATATATATATATATATATATATATATATATATATATATATATATATATATATATATATATATATATATATATATATATATAATTGATGATAGTTAGCTCCAAGGGATAGCTCAATTGGTTGAGCCCTCATTGTTGAGTACCTTTCTTATTGGGAGGTCACAAAGTCAAATCTCCTCGATCTCCCCTTTGTTAGGCCCGATATTAAGCCGCATTTGATGGATATGTGTGGATTACTGCGCCCGCATTTGATGGATATTATTGTGCCCATGGATATAGCAGATGGATTATGCCGCATTTGACGGATATGTGTGGATTACTGCGCCCGCATTTGATGGATATTATTGTGCCCATGGATATAGAAGATGGATTATCCCGTGGATGTAGGCGCAAACCATGGTTGCCTTTTAAAAAAATGGTAATAGTCATATAAATATAATTTTAAATACATGTATAACTTTTTTTAAAAGATATTTCTTGTCATTTTCTAACTTGATCAAAATGTAAGTCATATTGTTGACATTTTTTACATATAGTTTTTAATTATTTATGAATTATAAAAAAAATTAATCTAATAAAAATATAAATTATATTATTAGTATTTTTTTTAATTTATTTTTATATCATTATCTTTTTAATTATAAAAATAATTAAATAAGTATATGCAAATATATTTTTTAAATGATATAACGCAAAGAAAATTAGAAAAGTCAATTTAGAAGATGACATTGAAACACATTTGGATATATAATTTAAAAAAAAATAAAAAATAAAAATTGGAAAATCACTAAAAAAAATTGCGATTAATTAATATCTTAAAAAAAAAACTTACCATGCTAAGTGTTTTCAAATATATAAAATTATTAATTTTAAATGAGAAAATTAGTGAAACACTTGCTGCTTTGTTCAAAGTAATGTAGCTAATAATAATAATAATAATATTATTAGTTTTTTTTTCCCAAATACAATACAATAATGAAATGGAACAAGTGAATTGATTACAAAAAATGCAGATTCATCACCAGACACACACACACATATATGAATTTGACATATTTATATAATTGTAGGTGAATTCTAAATGAATTTATCTATATTGTACTAGAAAACATAGTCAATCTACCTTTACAAATAGAAGGAAGGGAAGGAATCACACCGTCTTAGTCTCCACGAGCAAATCATCCATATAAATAATTATATTTTTTTATTATATGCACAAACTTAATATAATGTTTTGTAAAAAATGTTTAATTATTATTCTTTTTATCTATTTATATTTGTTGATTATATCTTTTAATTCTATACACAAACTTTTACCAAAAACTACAACATTTAAGCAATATAATGTTTCTAAGGAGTGAGGAATTGTGCATAACTTTTTAAGATCTAGGATTTATAGTATATATCTTAAACATGAATAAGATTTTAATGGAACATATAAAACTATTGCACTCAAGTAAAACAGAAAGGTGGATGTAAAATCAAAGGAATTTAGATATTGCTATTTCTGAAAGTGATTTCAAACACTTAAGGCTGCATGAAAATGAGTTAATGTGAATATCAATGTGTAAAAACTAACTATTTTGTAACATTTTTTAAAATGCTATGGTAAGTAAAAGGGAGACATTACAAGTTAGTAGTTTTTATATCTACATTGGAATGTAGCTCCACCACCCTCAGTGCCATCATTTATAGCTAATTGAATTAGAAAGGAGAGATTGTTACATTTATAAGAAGAGTCACCCTTTCATGATACATGGTGGATCAAGCCCACTGAATGTCTTGGAGTGTCCATGTTAAAGGAATTTGTGAACTCCCACAACAATCTTCACTGGACTATTATTTTATTGATTCCTAAACAATTTTGACGGCTTCGATGGAGAATGTAGTGATGCCTACAATTAACTGTATCTTACAACCAGAGTATTTTAGGTTTATAAAATCGACTCTCTTTTTATATAGAGGGTTAAATGATTTAGTAGATGAAACAACTTTTCACTCTAGACATATAAAAATATAAAAAGATGGTACATCCTCTGCATCCTCTACTATTTATATAGAGCTTTATTGATAGTCTCTACTATTACAATAAGAAAAAATTATAATAGTTTAGCTAGGTAAAAAATAATAATAAATAAAATTTTAATAATCATATTCATATTTTTATGTGAGATATTTTTCATTTGAAAATTTAAAGAACACGGATGTGGTTGAATGCTTACCAAATTAAAACGTATATAGTCGAATAATTGTGTACCCTAGATTTCAAATCAACAGAGAAGAATTTGACAAATTGATCTCTCCATTGCAATGGTTGTTTAAATAGTGATGGACTAAATTTTATATAAACCCCCAATTACTATAAACCCATGATTACACATTCCATGAAGTGTGGGATACATTTTACTCATGAAGAAAAAAATCCAACAATTTTTGGTTAATAGAAAAATATAATAGAGTGAAAATAAATTCCAGGAGGATAAACAAATCCAAATAATTAGTATTCCCATAAAAATAGGGTGAAATATATCTTGATACTTGCCATTACCATAAAAATACGGTGAATGGGAGAATGTAGTTTGAATTTTACTGGAAAAAAACCAAATTCCAACAAATTTTGGCTTAATAGAAAAATATAATAGAGTGAAAGTAAATTCCACAAGGAGAGACAAATCCAAATAATTTGTATTCCCATAAAAATATGGTCAAATATATCTTGATACTTGCCATTACCATAAAAATAGGGCGAATGGGAGAATGTAGTTTTAATTTTTCAAAGCGAAATAATTTTTTAAACTCTCCCCATCAAATTCCCATGGGCTAATGGTCAACATCTATTTTTTTTTTAAATAAATATTGGGTGCATATTCAAACCCCAATTTGAAAAAAAATTGCCCAACCAAAATAAATAACCCCCTAATTTCACCCATGGGCGAAATTTCGCCCCTAAAATTTTCTATGGGATCCATATTGTCAGCTAGGGTGGATCGATCTATTAACTGCGGGGCCGTGTCATCTGACTATCACCTAGGGGAACATTATGGAGCATGTGGTTAACACGTTGGATGCAAACATTTCAATTCAGGAAGATTTTATCCACGCCACTTTGGATGCTGAGCGAGATTATTCTCTATGGACTCATTCCATAGATGTTACGGCTCGCCCTTTACCAAAACATCCCACGTTGCTATCTGATCGAAGACCACATGTTCCCACATTGGCTGACAAGGACACTTGTCCTCTGCAACTTTCCACACACCCAGGTCGGAGAAGGCGCAAAAACAAGAATGTCAAGATTGCTACTGAGAATAAACTCTTGAGTTTTGGCCATGACATTTTATGGGGTAGTGTGGTAAGTTTACAAAATTAGGATCTTGATGGGAGGTGGGTGTTTGCCAGTGTGCGGGATATGGACATGGTAGATTGGGTTTCAGCACAATGGTCACCTATATTGGGACATACGCTAAAGGTGAGCAAGTTGATGAATTCATGGTACAGTTTCCATTTCCTTCATAGGGATGACTCCAACCGCATATGATGAACCTCCGAGTATGAGGGCGTATTTTTCTTTAACTAAGAAGGTGGTATGTGGTTTTTAACCCCCTCTTGGAGATGCCAAGGAATAATTTGGTTTGGGTCAAGCTACTTGGTTTGCCTTTGGAGTTTTGGGCCCACTAAGCAATGATGGAGATTGGTAACATAGTTGGCTACTTCATCTATATGGACCCTCGTGTTTTTGGAGCTTGGGACAAACAGGTTACATGGATTCTGGTGGAGGTAAATTACTTGGGGAATCTTCCTGATAACATTGATTTGGCCTGGGATTCGATTTGTATTCAGTAGAGGTTGGACTATTGGGGAATTCCCTTTAGATGTTTTCTATGCCATCACATAGGACACCTTCTGGAGAAATGTCCTCAGAGGTTTCATAGATTGAATGGTTCTCATCATGGAAGACACATAACAAAACCTGACGTGGATCTTCCTCATTACATCTTCATCCTGGAGCTGAAAAAGGACATTTTCAGGGTATGGTTGAGAGGATACATATGTGTAACTTGTATTCTCCTTATAATGGCAGGAAGAATTTCTAGGACTGTGTGGAATCATCAAACTTATTGAAGATCGGGTCTTTGATTATTGTTGGGCACTACAATTCAATTATATCTTGGGAGCAGGGCTGGGGTTCGAAGTGCAGAAGTGACCCCCTTGTTGATCGATTATTGTCCCTTTTCGAAGAAAATCATTTAGTGGACATTTGTCATGTCCCTATCGAACCTACCTGGCATAATATGAGAAGTGGAGGTGAGTACATTGGTAAGAGGTTAGACAAATTTATGGTTCATGAGAATCTGATCGAATTATTTGGAAATCTGAGGTCTAGGGTGGAAAATACCTTCGTCTCAAATGACTACTTGATTGTATTACAATGGCGAGCGGAAATGTTATGAAAAGGAATTCCTGTCAAATTTAATAGAATATGGATCAAGGAGGAAGACTTCATAAGGTTGGTTGTGAAGACTTGGAAATCATATGTATTTCCATTGGGGTTGTCCACTATGGATAATATCTCTTCGAAATTAGAGCTCCTGAAGAGCCAGGTTCATATATGGGAGCGACAAAAAAAAGAAATATATGTATAAGGAACTGAAGGCA
This sequence comes from Pinus tabuliformis, assembly GCA_031772625.1. Lineage (NCBI taxonomy): Eukaryota > Viridiplantae > Streptophyta > Pinopsida > Pinales > Pinaceae > Pinus > Pinus tabuliformis. The sequence goes on along the minus strand of CM062810.1, from coordinate 822,463,413 downwards.
TTGGTTAAGGAAATATGAGAAATTGGGGACAATTTGACGCATACGATGCCCTCTCTGCAGACTATGGAAAGGCTAAAAGAATTGAAGAAGAGGAAAAGATGCATTCTTCTGATACAAGAAGCTACATGGAGGTTAAAAAGTAGGGCTATATGGATAAGAGAGGGAGACATAAATACAAAATTCTTTCACTGATTTTCATGCCACAGAAAGAATATAAACACCATATGGAACATCAAGGGGGCTAATGCGAACTATGTATACTCCAATGAAGAGTTCTAGAGCAAAGTGGTAAAGTTCTTTCAGAACCACTTCAAAGCTAGGGGAGAGGTAAATATTGAGGATCTACTTTGGGGTGTAGAGGAATATCCTCTCATGTTTAATGATGAAACAAATGAAGCACTTTTTCGACCGGTATCTATTGATGAAATACTTTTGGTGTTGAAGTCATTTTCTAAGGATAAATGTCTCAACCCATATGGCTGCATAGGGGAAAGTTTTCTACATTTCTTCGACCTTATGAGATAGGATCTATTGGATCACGGGACACATTTTGGGTTCCATAAACTCTACTTTCATTGCACTTATCTCGAAGGTATCAAATCCATCCTCCTTCATGGCTTTTAGACCAATTTCTTTATGCAATATTATTTATAAGCTTATCTCAAAGATTATTGTGAAACAGATCAATGGGATTTTATCGGCTCACATATCTATGGAGCAATTTGGTTTTCTCCACAACATGTCTATACATGATGCCATTTCATTGCACAGGAGTTCATATGCTCCATACATACCAGGAAATTGGAAGTGGTGGTAATGAAGGTCAATTTACAGAGGGCATATGATTGCGTGGACTAGTCTTTCCTCAGGATAATCCTCCTGGAGATTGGGTTGGAGATTCACAATATGGAGTGGATTATGTCATATGTAACAAGGGCATGGTTCGTGGTTCTTATCAATGGATAACCCATAAAAAAATAGGCGGGTTGGGAACTGAGGCAGGGGTTCTCCCTCTTTCCCCTCCTTTTCATACATGTTATGGATGGAATTAGTAGGAAGATAAACAGGGAAAAAGCATTAGGGACATTTTATGGTCTGAAAATGATAGATGAGGTTAGTATTTCCCATTTATTCTTTGTAAATGACATTCTTCCTTTTGGGATGATTTCCAGGGCATAATGGGAGACTTTTCACTACATTTTCCACCGGTATGGAGAGGCATTAGGACTACTTACAAATGGTCACAAATATATCCTTATATTCTCCAACGGTGACCTTTCAAAGATAGACTACATCGCTGGAATTTTTGGTGTGGGCACCAGACCACTACATGAGGGATTTACTTATTTGGGCTTTAGGCTAAAGCCTAACAATTATAGATCTGGGGATTCAACGTGGATACTAACTAAGTTCCAAAATAATATCAAGTGTTGGACACATCTTTGGCTTTCTCTCGATGGGAGATTCACCCTGGTACAAACCATCCTGCAACATCTATCTACATATTGGACACATTTATTTGCATTCACATCTCATATTATCACTAAGATTTGTTTTATACTATCCCAATTTTTATGGTCCATAACTTATATGGATCATAAATACCATCTAATTAGCTGGGATACTATTTCTAGACCGATGGAACTTGGAGGTTGGGGTATATTGAACACCAGGATCTTTGGTTGGTCATTGCTATTGAAGTCACTTTGGCGGGCTCATTTTGGTACTAGCATATGTGCAGAAATTATTAAAGAAAAATATCATAAGAGAAAATCTCTCATAGACTAGCTCAGAATGAGGGAGATTAGGAAAAGGGAGGGTTCATACATCTGGTTGAGCTTCCAGAAGATAAAGCATTGGTTTTTGCAGAGATTAACATGGTCGTTTGGTAGGAGCAATAAGATTATTATAGGTCGGGACCATATAATGGGTGTATGTAATCCCACCCGCCTTTCTGAAGGCACTATCATGGTGTTAAAACAAAGGGTTCTATTTTTCTTAGAGCAGGTGATTAGCAAATGGAATGGGTTGCACTTAATTTAGAAAGTGGCCGAGGAAATTGGCTTACATGGACACATAGTTCTGGAATGGAATTGATACATCAAAGATCTTAGACAGGCTAGACTATGCAGAAAGATGAGAGGAGACTCGCTCACATGGGTTGGAATACTCAAACAAGGCTCTGTGGTGGTTTTCGACAACTACAGGTACATTATGAGTTTTATATACAATTCTTTTGCACCACCATTGTTTCTTTCTATTTGGTGATGCCATGCTCCTCTGAAAATAATTTTATTCATCTAGATGGTTTGGAAAAATAGAATATTAACTTGGGATAATCTCAACAAGTGGGGTTACCATGGTCCAGGATGGTGCCCCTTGTGCAGTAAGGCTAATGAGTCTGTTTCACACCTATTTCTCCACTGTAAAATCACCTTTCAAATCTAGACGCAAATCCTATCTTATTGCAGGATTCTTTTTAGGCAATTTTCTAGTGTTGAACTTTGTCTACAATGGGGGGCGTCTAGAAATTAAATTCATAGATACATCCCACTATATGTCATGTGGGAAACTTGGAAGGCTTGGAATAATTGCATATTTGTAGGGTACAGATTAATTGTGTTTGTATATGTTCCAAAAGCCTCACCTAGATGGAGGCATAGGAACCGCGCCTATTGGTCACGAAGGATCTTTCAACTTAGTATGTGACCCCACAAATTTCTCTATGGCAGGCTTCTTCGATGGTGCGGCCCAACAGGGACAGTGTGGATGCAAGGTTTGGCTTCTAATTAGTGAAAGTGCACATTACAAGCTACATTGGCATGGTGGGATGGGTTCAAACTCTAGGGAATAAACTTTGGCTTTGTGGGGAATTCTATGGTTTGCCAGGGAGAAATATTTGCAGTGCATCCACATCTATTGCGATTCAAAAAATCTTATTGATGGCATTATGATTTTTGCTAATTTTGATCCACCAGATCTTCGGGGCTGGCTGGACTGCATTAAATCCCTGATCAAATATTTTCAAAGTTTCTATATACAACATGTCTACAGGGAAGAAAATAAGACTGCATATTCTCTATCCAAATTTGGACTTATAGATGTTGAAGGCACATTGGTTTTCCATAGTGGCACCTATATTTTGGAGACATTTTGTTTGCCTTATAGTGTATTGGTGAAAATGTTCTCTCTCCTAGTTTATGACATGATTGAGTATCTAGACCTTGTTCTATGTAGAAATGGTTACAATTTACGGGTTTTTGTAGTCTTCCTTTCAATATATAGTCTAGATAGTGAACATCTAGTAAAAGGGATGAATTCCTATTTGATGATAGAAAAATGCTGATATTTCTTGATCGAACCATATGTACTGGCATATTGATTTCTCTAATATAAGCCAGTCATTTTTTTCTTCTAAAAAAAAAAAGATTATTATTATTATCAATAAATCATGTAAATATGTAATTACTAATTATTAGTGTTGGCGACAGATATTATTCTAACAATTATTAATATTTTTAATAAGTTATCAATCAATTTGCAAAAATAAACTTAGCATCTTTGAATTTTTTTTCTTTTTAAATTAATCAAGTTTATTTGTTAGACATTGAATAGAAAAAATATTTTACAAAATATCAAGAAAATATATTAGTGAGGTGGACATAAAGTACCTATTGAGGTCATGTTAATGCTCTAATTGATAGTCCTTTCCCATGGTGGTTTCTCTATCCTTTGTTTTGGGTCGTTAGTATAAGACTAGATGAAAAAAATATAGTCATTTAGTTTTAGAATATTTCAAGCATTGTCATTGTATTTTTTAGTTATAGAAGGTTATAGTCATTGACGAGTTTTTTGGTTAGGTTTTTTGTCCTTCGATTTTGTGTTATATGCTTATATTCTTATTTGTCCCTTCCAAGACAAGACTCTAGCAATCGTTTTTAGTTCAATATTGATCAATGTAAATTATAATGTTTAAATTTGGGAAACAAATATTTATTTTTATATAAAATTGAAAACCTATTTTTCAAACATCTCATTGGATCATAACTTGAATGTCTTATTGCAATCTTTGCACAATATTACGCCATGTGAAAAATTGCCTCTCACAATTTGTGTATATTGTCTACCCTACTAAATGCATATGTACAATACAACACCATATAAATAACTGCCTCACATATTTTCTCTATACTTTCTACCTACTAATTTTTTATTCTACTTGACAAATGTTACCTAATGAAACCCTCTTAATATTTTGTAGAAATTTTGAATAATATGACACATATTCACAGAGATTATCCTGATTATATACTTATAAGCGGAACATGCATAATACATAACCTCATCTACGCTGATCATCAATTTACAGACGCAGAAACATTCACAGGCGTATATAGAAGCATCAGTCACACATATCAACACAGTATTTTCCTGGGGAAAGCATCTCGCTAAAAACCCCAACTATATGCATATTATAGTGATTGAACCATGTAACAATACATAGTACAATACTCCTCACAAGTACTCAGTACTATCTCCACATGCTACACATAATACAACTCAGATCTGATCTCCAAATCTCCCCCGCTGCTTGCCTGCCTCCACAGCTCAATACCTGCTCAAGAATAAATGAGAATGGTTTACCAAACTCATATTTAACCTCCAAAGAATCACTCACACTGGGAAAGACGTGAGCAGAGGCTATAATACTTGGTATTGGCCAATTCATTGGCATACCCAATCCCTTTGATTGTGCAAATCATCATGCACAACTATAGTCACAACTGATAGCAATCTGATCCTATAACACCTGTCCATGCTGAACTGAACATGCACTGACATGCAACTGAGCTAAATGATGTATTCTATAGTTGCATTATGAGTTAATAATTAGTTTAACAACTCATCATTAGTCTATTTGTAGTTAGACTAATTACAACTAGTTTAACCAAGTCAAACTGAACACAACTTCATTAACTCTACAATCAACTCCACCAAACTCAACTGATTGAGTTCTAACTGAAGTCATGCATGCAACAGCTCAACTTACCCACAAAGAAAGCGTACTTCCTTCTGACAACTGCATGTGCCACATCTGTAGCTCAAACTGAAGTCCTCCAAGAGAATAAGATCAAGTTTATAGTTCAAATATTATTATGAGAATAATATTTGACTTTTCTATTTTTGACAGCCAGTCTAAAAATAGACTTTGATCACTCCTGCTGTGATCGCTCCTGCTGTGATCACTCCTGCTATGGTCACTCATGTTGTGATCATCCCTACTGTGGTCACTCCTGCTGTGATCAACCCTGTTGGGATCCAAAAATAGAACTTGCGCCATAATTTGCCTGCGGGCCCACTTAGTGAAGGCGACTCTTTTCACTAAGCTCTATCATCTTGTTGCATTCTCAACAAGAATTTCTTGTTGCACACTTTTCAGCACTCCCTCTCAACAAGAAAGGCTTCCTCTCAATCCCGATCTTGTAACTCTGGAATGTTCTCCATGCAACACATCTGGCCGGTCCACTTGCTCTGTCATCAAAGTCTCTGACTGCTATTGCCTATATCGACTGAAGACTCTGCATCTCTGTTCTCTTCAGTATCTGACTACTCTAGCCTCTGTCACTTTGATCTCTGACTGCATCCGTGCTGCTGCTGGTTCTATCTCCCAGCATTGCATCCGCACTGCACCTCCCAACTGACCTCCCTGTTGGGCTAGAAACACCCTCTGATGCTGAAGCTCTACCTGCTGTTGACAAGTGTTCCCTCTTTGACATCTACGCTACTGCAACATCTCCATGCATCTCGCACCATTGCACACCTCTCTGTGCCACCTAGCACTGTGAAAAACACTTGTGCCTCTCGCATTGCTGTAGCCTGCTAGCTATGCGCTGTCCTGGGATTCCCTGCACTGTCGCTCTCTCTGCTGCTCCATCCGCATCTGTCTCTACCCAATCAGTCAGTTCCTGCTACTCCACATCAGGGCTCCCGTAGCAAGGTCTCATCCAAGAGGTTAGGTACCTCAAGGATCCTGCCCCTCCTCCTTGGGACGATCACTCTATATCGCCCCACCTCCTACCTGGAGGTATGGCTGCATGTGATCCCTCAGCCCACCTAGCTCGAAGTTTCCCCTACTGGAGGTCTCTGCATGAGTAGATGTCTCTACTTCATCTCCTCTCAACTTCCCTTGTTGTGGCTCCTCCACAACCTCCTGAAGTTGCTACACCAATTGTGGCTCGTCCACAATCGTTTGAGACTTCTTCTGGCTCTACATGTTGAAAGGTAACATACCTTCTCTCTCAACCACCAAGTCTCCATCAATTGCCTTGCTGCCCAAGGCTTTGCATGCATCTTGAACCTCAAGAGCATATAGGTTCTTGACCCATGAACCCTCCTCATGACAACGAAAGCATCGCACTTTCGATTTGTCAACCTTCTTCCCACCACTGGAAGAACTGGATTCAAAAATAGAACCCTTCTCCTTCCCCTTCTTCACCTTACTCGCTAAGGCACAGTTCTCCTCATCCTGCATGGATGAAGAACAGTCTCTGGTGCTCCGTCTAATCTCCTCCTGCACAAGATCCGACCAAAGTCTCTCCAATCCTGGCAGTTTCTCCCTTCCATTCACCGAGTCCTGGTAGCTATGCCAACTCTTAGGAAGGTCAAGGAGTGCTAGACTCACCATCCTCATCAAACAGTCACCCCCACACTTCCCAGCTCATACCAGAATTGGGTGAACTTTGTGAGATATTGGGGCATACTGTCTCCATTCTCACACTTAATGTTTCTGAGTTTTATCTCTTGCTTTGGAATTAAATTCGAATTCCACCAGCTCAAAAACTCAACCACTTTCGATCTAGAATTCGTGAGAACAAAGTATTTCTTGTACAGAGATTGACTGTCTGGGCATTCACCGGATATCTCACCTTCCAAAAGAAGGATGAATCCAGAGGCTACCTGGCCCTATTTCAGACTCTTCCTGAAGAAATAAAATGTAAACACTTTCTGAATAATAGATCCGATGATCAATCCTCGCTTGATATCCTGTAAAAATCTCTTCTACAAATCAAGCAGCTCTGATACCATGTAGAAATTTTGAATAATATGACACATATTCACAAAGATTATCCTGATTATACACTTATAGGTGGAACATGCATAATACATAACCTCCTCTATGTTGATCATCAATTTACAGAAGCAGAAACATTCATAGGCGTACATAGAAGCATCAATCACACATATCAACACAGTATTTTCCCGGGGAAAGCATCTTGCTAAAAACCCCAACTATCTGTATATTATAGTGATTGAATCATGTAACATTACATAGCACAATACTCCTCACAAGTACTCAATACTATCTCCACATGCTACACACAATACAGCTCAGATCTGATCTCCAAATCTGCCCCGCTGCTTGCCTGCCTCCACAGCTCAATACCTGCTCAAGAATAAATGAGAATGGTTTAAAAAACTCATATTTAACCTCCAAAGAATCACTCACATTGGGAAAGACGTGAGCAGAGGCTATAATACTTGGTATTGGCCAATTCATTGGCATAATCACTCCCTTTGATTGTGAAAATCATCATGCACAACTATAGTCACAACCGATAGCAATCTGATCCTCTAACACCTGTCCATGCTGAACTGAACATGCACTAACATGCAACTGAGTTAACTGATGTATTCTATAGTTGCATTATGAGTTAATAATTAGTTTAACAACTCATCATTAATCTATTTGTAGTTAGACTAATTACAACTAGTTTAACCAAGTCAAACTGAACACAACTTCATTAACTCTACAATCAACTCCACCAAACTCAACTGATTGAGTTCTAACTGAATTCATGCATGCAACAACTCAACTTACCCACAAAGAAAGCGTACTTCCTTCTGACAGCTGCATGTGCCACATCTGTAGCTCAAACTGAAGTGCTCCAAGAGAATAAGATCAAGTTTATAGTCCAAATATTATTATGAAACAATAATATTTGACTTTTCTATTTTTGACAGCCAGTCTAAAAATAGACTTTGATCACTCCTGCTGTGATCACTCCTGCTGTGGTCACTCCTGCTATGATCATCCCTGCTGTGGTCACTCCTACTGTGATCATTCCTGCTAGGATCCAAAAATAGAACTTGCGCCATAATTTGCTTGCGGGCCCACTTAGTGAAGGTGACTCTTTTCACTAAGCTCCATCATCTTGTTGCATTCTCAACAAGCATTTCTTGTTGCACACTTTTCAACATATTTAAATAATTTACATGAAAAAAAGAGTGGAAAATTAGGTCTTATTTCGTGAATGTGTATCTTGCATCAATCAGTCTCATATATATCAGTGGATGCAAGTCTAACAGGTATTTAATCTTCATTTTCTTGGAATCAACAGTCGGGTGCATTTAAAACCAAGGAGCTCACAATCAAACTTTAGCATCTATGCAGGTCTTATAGTTTCCAATTGAGGTCTATGAAAATGGGCACCATTAGCATAACGCAATCATAATTTCTACGTAATTTTATGGATACACTTGTAATTTTTAAATATTTTTAAAGATTTTTGGTTGTGTAATTATAACTCATGTCTTGCATCTAATGCTCTTTGCATTGAAACGAGTAAGTTCATTAACTTTATACCATGTTTGGAGTTAATGGAGACAAAGGTGTTGGAATAAAAATGTACTTTGGAAAACCAATAGTGTAGAGGTTTCAAAAAAGCGAAGTGTCATTTTTTTTTTTTCTTTTATAGTATAATTAGGGTGGATTTCTAGGGCATGGGATGGTCAAGTCAGGGAGCAGGTTTATTCCATCAGGGATTGTAAGGACTATGGACACCACATATCTCCACAATGGTATGATATTGTCCACTTTAGGCCTAAGCCCTCATGGACTTGTTTTAGGGTTTTACCCCAAAAGGCCTCATACCAATGGAGATATTTGTCCATCCTTATATACCCATTATCCTCCCCACTTCTAGTCAATGTGGGACTTTGGTCATATACCCAAAAATCCTCCCCTTGAACAAAGGACCATCGAGCCTCCCCTCAAAAGATTATCCATCCGTCCACTCTCTACCAACCAGGATTCTCCACTCCAATGCATTGGAAGCACACGCCTTACATGGAGCACCACCTATCTCGAGAGCTTGCTTTATCACAGGTCAACTCCTCTTCACCGTGTTGGGACCAGGACACGTCCATGAAGAATCCGGAGCACACCGCCTGTATTACCGGGGACCACCACCTTCGTTCAACATTCTGAGGATTCATCCACTTGGCTAACTTCGAATCTGGCTCTGATACCACTTGTAAGGACTATGGACACCACATATCTCCACAATGGTATGATATTGTCCACTTTAGCCTAAGCCCTCATGGATTTGTTTTTGGGTTTTACCCCAAAAGGCCTCATACCAATGGAGATATTTGTCCATCCTTATATACCCATGATCCTCCCCACTTCTAGTCAATGTGGGACTTTGGTCGTATACCCAAAAGGGATTTTGAGAAATTTTTGAAGAGATGATGTACAAGATCAATGGCATTCGCCTGGCATATTATATCATCCACACAACTTGTATTTCATTTTGTTGCATTTCAACAACTTTTGGAAAATGGGATTATTATTGAGCCTGACTTAATTAATTTCACTTGAGGTGGCATTTCGGGAGAAATATTTGATGGAATACCTCAGTGTAATAGCTCGTTGGACCAAAATAAGAATATTTACAAGATGGGATGCTGAGAAGTGACTCCCAGTGGTCGGAGAGAGTATGGCTGGAGATTTACCATTTTCCCTTATTAAAAATTACTTTAATTAGTCATTTAATTAAGGAAAAAAATGATTGGAGGAAAAAGGCCAAAAGTGACTTAAGTGAAATAAAATAAAATTAAAAGGTCAGTTAAAATAAATTCAATGGAGAAGCTTCTATAATAATTATAAAAGAATAAAATGAGATGCCTCTAGAGGCTTGGGAATTTATCTATGGAGATATATAAAAGAGGAGGAGGAACCCATTTGGAGACATTTGGGATTTGAGTATTTTTTTGTAGAGAGGTTTTGAGAGCGTGATTCTAACCTTTAGTAGCCCCCGGACGAAAACCCTCGAGTGATTCAGTGAGAGCGGGTGAGCACCCATCTCTCTTCTTAGTGAATTCATCCAGAATTCACAAGTTGCAACTATTGTTTTCAGTTTCAGATTTTAAAGGCCTAGTTTTAGGTTGTAGCAGATATTTGTGGGAGTCCATTCTCTTAGCCATTTCCAGTGTTTGCATGTACTATCTATAATTAATCAAATAAGGTTGAGTTATTCTACATATTTGGTCTTGTTTATTATTCAGTTGCAGATAGTATATTCTAGTTTTGTTGTTAAATTTATTGTTAAATGTGTGCAAATTGTTGTTTAAACTAACAACTTAATTTTCTAAAGAATTTTCTGCAAAAATTATATTTGGGACATTACAGTGGTATAAGAGTGGCTTTTCCTACAAGCCTGGGGGTTTTAATTGCAGATTGTTCGAGGGCTTATATTGTAGGAGTCAAAAGAAAATTATTTATGGATGAAGCAAGATTAAGTTCTTCTATTTGTAGGAGTTATGGTTTTGTTGCAGTAAAATATATTTTGCTGGAGAAATAAGCAATTATTGTTTGTGGGTTAAATTTCTTAATATATTTTCCAGAGAGTAATTGTTGCAGGTTATTTCTCAAAGTGATGAAGAGAACATATTGGATGGAGTAATATAGGTTTGTAGGGCCAAATTTATTTTTTTTGCCAAAATTATTTTGCTGGGACAAAATTATTTTGTTGTGCCAAAATTATTTTGCTAGGCCGAATTTATCTTCCTGGACCAAGATTATTTCGCTGGGCCAAATTTATCTAGTCGTGCCAAATTTCTATTGTCATGTTGAATTTCCCTTGTTGGGTCAAATTATTTTACAACAGTTGAATTTATTGGAGCCCAGTTTATTTGTTAGAGCTAGATTTATCTATTGGAGCCAAGTTTATTTTCCAGGGCCCAATTTATTTGTTGGAGCCAAATTCATTTTCCGAAACTCGAATTTATCTACTTGGTTGAGATTATCTATTGGGGTCGTGTTCATTTGCAGGAATTAATTTATTTATTGGGCTAGAGTTTAATCATCAATTCTTGAAGGACAAATTAACTATTCCCAAAAAGAGTTTGGGATTATCATTTCAGAGGTTGAATTAGAGCTAATTTATTTATTGTTGGTGTCAGAATTTTATCTGTTGAGGAGACACTAGTTGTTGGGTAATCTTTAGGAGAATATCAAGGTTTTTGATTTGATATATTGCTTTCATTATTTCCCTTGAAGTTTATATTTTTCTCTCAAAATGTTCGAAGGAATGTCTAGTTGTTGGGTAATATTTAGGAGAATATCAAGGTTTTTGATTTGATATATTGCTTTTATTATTTCCCTTGAAGTTTATATTTTTCTCTCAAAATGTTCGAAGGAATGTTTGCTCATAAACTTTTGACAAAATGCATCAAAGAAAATTTTAAATTTTGTTGGGACTGGGAAATTCACATTAAATTGAGGCTTCCGGGTCAGATGGAGTTTTCTTAATATTTTCCTGGGTTTTGTGAGAGGAATTCATAGTTAAAATTTTAGAATCTTCTGAGTAGTATTCAGGCTGTAATCAATTTTCCTTAAATAATGCATTTTATTGGTAAACTAGGTAATTTGCACCATTTGGTGGGCTCTTTCTTGACTTGGAGTTAAGCCAAACCACTTTTGGGTTTTTATGGGTTTGGTGTGAGGAGCTCCATGTTAAATTTTCATAAGTTTTGAGCAATTTTGAGGGAAGAAAATGCAATTCTTCTTCAGTAGCAACAAAAGTATTTTCTCAACCGTACATGCTACCTATGTGGGTCATTTCTAGCACTTGAATCTACATGAGGTGTTCATATAATATTTGGACCCCGAGGTAATTTTTGAACGTGACTTGTGAGGGATGAGTATGTCTAGACATGAGAGGTCTATGTATTAAGTCAGTTTGCCATGTAATCAAAGTTTATTATTGTTCTATTGAGTGGATTGATTGAACTAAAACATGGATAAAGCCTTCATAAATTCCTTTGATAAAATAGCAGTAGAAAATGAAAAACCATTTTCAAAGGGGATGCATACTATTATTCAATAAGAGTAGCCATGGGAAATGCATGAGACGGGACACAAAATCTTTTCACATGGGGTAAATTTGAAACACATGAGAGTCATAGTGAATTCCCTTTTCAAACTTGACGAACTAGATTCACTCATTTCCAAGGTGGGTCAATAATAGGGGAGAAGCTAAGATGGGCTCTAAAACTAGCCATTCTTGCCTTAATACAACCCAAGTTCACAGAGTACCCTGATAAAGGGGTCAAACTTTGAGTTTTATCTTGTCTTAGTAACATCATGAGGCTAACTGCACCTATACCCCCTTATAACGATTATATTATGAGGGGATTTTTCACATAGATAGTAGAGACCTTTCAAGATTTGGATAGCATTGTGCATCCTACCTTTGGGAAATAACTTGAGATTCTAGAAGTCATGGCCTTAGTTAGATCATATGACCTCATTGTTTACTTAGAGTGTGATGACTTGATTCTCGTAATGTTCCAATGCTTCTTCAGGATTAGGAAAAATCATCGTGACATAATCAAAACACATATGTAGTCCATTTTGTCTTCATGCATAGGAGGCCATGATGCCATTTATAGGGAGTTACAGTCTAAATTGTTGGCCATTTGGAGGAGAGAACAACCGATCTCACCTGCTACTTATGAACTAGCCGAAAGGTCAGTTGAGCAGAACATTGGTTTGTTCAGCAGACGATTGACCCAGTAGGAGTTGTGGAGGACTGGTGATGACCAAAAATTCAACAAGAATTAGTTGAGGAGGAAGGGTCTTTACTTCATCTGTTAGGAACCTTGGGAATCTTACCACTCATGCTTGAGTGACATGGAGGCGATGATAGAGGTAGATCAGAATGAGGTTCCTTCTGAAATTTAGGATGAGGATTCTTCTGTGGATGATTCCATGGGTTCATATGAGGATGCCTCTGAGGAGCATGAGAAGTCATGTCGAGTTGTTGACAGCAGGCCAAATTTATATTTCAGTGTGTCTAGTGAGCAGTCAGTGAACCCTGTGGTAGACATTTAGGGTGATGAGTCACTAGTGACAATTCAATATGAGTTAGGTGAGGAGGATGATATGCACAATATGCATTATGAGCCTTTTATGGAGAGCCAGTTGGAGGTTCATGTTGAGCCCATGATAGAGGAGGATGAGCAATCATCTTTGTGACCATCCATTGATGGGGAGCATGTAGATATACCATGTGTGATGCAGGAGTCACCCTTGTTGGAGATTCCTTTGATAGCCCTAGTTGATACATTAATGGATACAATTGAGCATACAACCATAGGGCCATCCATTAATGAGGTGATGAGAGGCACATCCACCATTGATGAGATGCCAGGAGATAGAGAGGTACCCAAAGTTGTGCCCAATTTTACTCATTTTATCCATAAAAATAGTTCTATCAGTTCTAGGTCGAACTTCTAGCATTGAGAAAGAAGGCCATGACACTTTGAGAGACCATTCTACAACATAACGAGGAGTTGGTTGGAATGAGAGTAGTGTGTGCCGTGTTAACGACCAAGTTGACTCATGTTGGGGAATGGTTGGATTCCTTAATGGTACAGCTAGAGGAGTGCAAATTGGAGCATCATAGAAACTCTCTTCAGGCATACATAGGTGGGGTCGATAACACCGTTAGTTTACCTATGCACATTGGAGAGAGAGAGGTGGAGTTACCTAGTCAGATCTCATGTGTTGACTAGGATAGTAAGATGAGGTGACATGAGTTGTGCAAGGTACAACATTCGCATGTTGGGGTTGTCACGTGGATGGGTATATGTGCATTCGATCCTTCCCTTGGGGTTGGATGACGATAAATATTGAGTTGGTATTGAAAAAACAACTAGTAGGGTGGTAGACTAAAGGAGCATGGAGTTCCCCATCAGACAAGATAGATGGTGGTGCATCCATCTTTGGGTATACCAATTGATGAGGTGTAAATAGATGTAGTGGTAGCCAACAAAGTTGTAACATTTTTAGGCAGCAACCCTATCCAAAAGTACATACATAGGGCTTGTAGCACAACTTGCCCACTTTTACGCACTATAGGGAGAAGGGGAATATTTCTTGGACATATATTTTTGGGGAACCAGACAAAGCAACATGAGTTGAGCATGGACCAATGACAACATTGTAGGCTTGTTCCATACATAGGTGTCCATGCATTCAATTCTTTCCATAGGATAGATTGGTTGGAGATCATGAGTTGGTATCCTATTGATGGAGCGATATTTTTATTCCAGGACATAGTGCATTAGGAGCCCTTAGGAGTGAGGTATACTGCATGTTTCAGTTGGCAATGGGATGTAGGTCGTCAACTCATTGGCATTCTAGCATAGCATCAACATAGTGGGATTGGCCTTGGTTATGTCAAGGATTAGACTGGAGAGAGGTGATAAGTTGGTATTCTACTGGTGGATCAACATCTACGGTAAGAGACAGAGCACAACTCAAGTCATGGGGGATGGACGAGGATGATTGGTTATGTTGGTTTTGGGATCCAAGTGGCGGATTGAGTGAACGATTTGTTTGGGATATGTGTATTAAGGAACCCATTCATGTTTTATTAGCTTGGAGGCATAGTGCGGTATAATGGTTCCTTTGGGATCTTGGTATTAGTTTATAGATGCCTTTGTAGTTGAGAGATATGGATTTCTTGAGGGCAAAAAATATTGGGGCAGGAGGATTTGTCATGTCCTCATTTTTATTTTCCTCTATAGTACATCGAGAGTGGATTTCCAGGGCATGGGAGCAGGTTTATGTCATTAGGGATTATTGGGGGGTTTTGAGGATTTTTATGGGATCTAATGGAATTTTATTGGCATATTCTATCATCCACACAACTTGTCTTTTGTTTCATTGCATTCTGACAACTTTCGGAAAACAGGGTTATTATCAAGCCCCTCTTAATTAATTTCGCTTGAGGTGGCATTCCAGGGGAAATATTTGATGGAATACCTCAGTGTAATAGCTCGTTGGAACCAGAATGAGAAGATCTACAGGAAGGGATGCAAAGAAGTGACTCCCAATGGCTGGAGAGAGTATGGTGGGAGATTTACCATTTTCCCTGATTAAAAATGGCTTTAATTAGTCATTTAATTAAGGAAAAAATAATTAATTGGAGTAAAAAGGCCAAAAGTGACTTAAGTGAAATAAAATTAAATTAAAATGTCACTTAAGATAAAGTCGATGGAGAAACTTCTAGAATAAAAATAAAATAATAAAATGAGATGTTTTTAGAGGCTTGGGGATCTATATATGGAGATCTGTAAAAGAGGAGGAAACCATTTGGACACATATGGGATTTGAGTATTTTTCTATGGAGAGGTTTTGGGAACATGGTTCTCAACTTCAGTAGCCCTAGGATGGAAACCTTCATGTGCTTCAGTGAGAGTGGGTGAGCACCCATCTCTCTCCTTGGTGAATTCATCCAAAATTCACAGGTTGCAACTATTGTTTTCAGTTTCAGATTTTGGAGGCCCAATTTTAGCTTGTAATAGATATTTTTGGGAGGTCATTCTCTTAGCCATTTCCAATATTTTCATGTACTATCTATAATTAATAAAATAAGGTTGATTTCTTTTGTGTATTTGGTCTTTTTTTACTTAGTTGCAAATCGTATATTCCAATTTTGTCGTTAAATTTATGGTTAAATGTGTGCAACTTGTTGTTTAAATTAACAACTTAATTTTCTAAAGATTTTTATACAAAAATTATATTTGTTACATTACATGAAGGGTTTGTTGTTCATCCTAGACATCTCCCAACTCTTATTGATTCAATTATTATATTGCTTCTAAAACGTTTGATGAATAAATAATTTGGCATAGTTTCATTATTTTGATTCAAGATTTCAGAGAAGAAATCCATTCATTAGCTATGCAAGTGAAAATTGTGGTCAATAAATTTCAAGTATTTGATATGCTTTGAGACAACATTTTACTAATATATGAGCTTAAGACCATTCACCACAAATTGTATGTCTTGAGTTTCCTCTCATTTGTTCTTCAGATGCACATTCAATTTCTTGTCAAATTTGATGTCCATTTCCTTATCTTAATTTGAATGTAGTTAAAGAATGTAAAATTAACCCTCTAAACTCTTATTGATTTCCAATAAGGATATGAGTATGAATACGACCAAGCAAGATTCATTTTATTTTCATTTTAAACTTTTAATATGTGTTTAACAATGCATTTATATTCAAACTTATTGAGCACGAACTAATTTGTTGTTTTGAAATATATATATATATATATATATATATATATATATATATATATATATATATATATATATATATATATATATATATATATATATATGTATCGTTTATGGCTGGGAAAACATCCATCGATTTAACACTGTGAACTTCAAGTCTACCATTGAAAATTTCCCAAGTGAGAGGAGAATAACTTCTAACTTCTTTATACCTATCCCTCTTTCATTCTAGACCCAAGGAATCCTTCATTGTACTTACTTTTAAACCTACTTCTAAACTACATATAAATTTCCCAAATGGGAGAGAAATAACTTTTGGCTTATTTACACATGTCTCTCTTCCGTTTTGAACGAAGAGAATCCTTTACTGTACTTAATTTTAAACTGCATAATTCTCATTTTAGCATGTATAATTTCAATCGTAATACTCCATGAGTCTCGCAATTGAAAATGATTAGCATAGAAAACCATGTAGATAAGAAGTACATGATTCAATGCACATTGATTAGCATTTACATTTTGGTTTTATGTTCTCCCATTGAAAATCCAAATTCATAATTCAGATAGGTACTTGGTTTAAATTCTTGTGTGAAACATGCATACAAAGTCAGTATATTCTCTAGCAATAGAGCAAGCCACCATTCTTACAGCAATGAACCTCATTATCAAAGTGTGTTGGATACAAAGTGTCATTTGCTATATTAAAATTATGGGAGTTGAGCTTGACTTCTCTATTGCATCACACTACCATAGGATGAAACTAGATAGATTAAATATACAATCCAATTCGGTAGGACTATGCCTACTCATTAGCTTGTTAGTTTTAGTGTTAACTATTCTACATTTTCCCTATTATTATGCATTTGAGGCTTTCAAATTAATCTAATCAATTTTCATTCAATTATGTCATATACACATATGACCTCATTAGTTTTTGTGCCAACTACTCCATGTTTTCCCTATTAGTATGCATTTAAGGCTTTTAAATTAATTTAATCATTTTTTTGGTAATTGAAATACACCCCCTTACCATCCTAACCCAAAGAAGGTCGTTACTATGTTGACTTGACTCCCAATGTTCCGTTATGGAAATGGGGTCTAAAAAATTCGACCTTTTTTAAAACATTAAAATGATGGCACCATCATATTTGTCTCGTTGAGACCTTTCTAGTGACATAAAATTTATCTTAACCAGGTTTCAGAATCAAAAGATATAGCCTTCCAAAGTTTAGATCACAAACCATGGTTCCTAGTCTTAGCTTGCCATGAGGCACCCTCATGGTGCCTACATGGCATACCACCCTATTGCCATGTCATAACAAAAGGGTTCATAACATAACTTGCGCTCAACGAGCCCATGTGGTTATAACCACATCACCACTGACTCCCTAATCCCCTTACACTTTTGGTGTTATAGCGTGCCTCTCAATGGCCCGGTGGTATGGTGCCTTGGGACAAACATTATTGGTTCTAATTGATGGGAAAACTCTCATCCTTGCCTCCATATGTTAGTGGTTTCCCAACTACCTCTAATGCCACCCGTCCTATGGCCTAATGACCAACGATTTCCCGACAATTGTCGCTTGAATTTTTTTTTGTCATCTCTTGTCTACTGCCAGACATTCAAGGCCTCAGTATGTCATGTTGATGTCACCCAATCCACATGGCCTCCTATGAGAGTTCCACATGTTTCCTACTTTTCGCCTCTTGGTACTTGCTAGACAACCGAATTGGGGTTCCATGTGTCATGCCATGTGAGCACCACATCACCCCCTATCCATCTCATTGACCCACGTGGGCTTGGGGTCCCACCCACGACCCTACTTCCTACATAATCAAATTCCTTTGATATATTCCTCCTAGATTATAAACTTAGTGATAATGGGTCATGCCTTCACCTTGGAGGTTGATCACTGTGACCGTTCACATGGTTTACATGGATTAACACCACTTCGTCGAGGCCCTAAGACTTCTCCAGCCCCACGCTTTGCAAGTTAAACATTGTGTTGTTTCAACCCTTACACATGCCTCTTGCATAGTACTCATACACATATACATAACTATTCTGAGGTTGAGTAAGAGCTCGACCCAACCTGACAACACACACACACACACATATAGATATATATAACGAAGATTCCCCTCGTAAGGTCTTAGACCAACCATGGTGGTATTAGAGTACACACGATAGTGTTATCCTTCCCGAGCTTACATGACATATTATGACTATATGTGTGTGTGTGTGTGTGTCTATATATATATATATATATATATTATTGCTATCTCTCTTGAGCTTATACAATTATGAATTCAAGCATGATAGACGTTCTTTTGCTAAAATCATTCATAAGGTATAGATCTACCCATTTCTAATTACGCGGGTAATTTAAAAATCATTCAAAACTCATGCATTACACAGGAAATCAACATTCCTCATTCATACAGAAAATCACATTCCTCAATTTAACATAATCATTTTTACCAACACAGTAAACAGATATTCAACATTCAAGCCATAAATATGTATCAAATACTTATCTCGTAAAATATGCTCAGAAATTGAGATTGGGACTTCAACTCTCCATCTAACCTTAGACAAGCTATAGCTACATTTACTTGTAGCAGTCGCCCCTGAGCTAGATTCTAGTGCCTAAGGTGGAGTGCTTTGAGAGGAAATTTTACCAACATTAGCAGCTAAATCAGGATATGCAAGACCACATTGCCTTCACCCACCAACTACAAAAGCTTTCACTTAGATTTTCTAGACTTTATAGACATTATTAACAATCATGTTAGGATATCATAGTACAAAGAATTTTAGCTCACTTTCAGGAGAAGAGAGTCCACTTCAAGGGAAGTTTCATCAACTAGATAAGTTATTGTTGGATAAAGGGATCACCTCTCCAAACACTTCATCAATGAGTCAAACAACAAAGATTCAGCCCTAAGGAAACTTCTGGCGATTCATAAACCCTCACAAATACCTGAGTGTCTCTTCCCTATCTAGTAGCTTAATCAATCCACAAACTTTCCAGTGGGTTCTTCAACATTCAGGCAAGCCACTACTCTCTATAATGTTCACCTAGAAAGCATCTTGAGGTTACTCTATTTGTTAACACTTTTCATAACTTGATCATTGTCTATTTTCCAGTGCTCTTCACTATTTTCTCTCCCAAGTGCATGCATGAGTGTCTTCGCGAAATCCCCCCTTCATGGAATTTTCCTTTCACCCCCTTCAATAGACTAACCATTTCTCCTTTTTTGAGGTTTCATGCAGTTCAACCTCTCTTGGACAAGGAAACCTAGTTTGCTTTCAATTTTTGTCCTTTGTTGCTTATAATTATGCCCAAAATACACATGGTCTTGTCCTTCATTTTCCATTTAATTTATTACATAGTCAGCCCATTTAAACCACTCACCCAGCCCATGACTGATATATTTAAAATTACCAATTCCTCAAGGAATCTCCCTCCCCAAGTAACTAAAATTTGTGTCCATTTCTCTCAGTCATTATATTAAATAATTATAAGTATTTATAATGAGGGAATATTTAACCAAGGGTTATCACAGACCCCTCCCCCTTGGGGGAACTCCATCCTCAATGTTAGATAACCATATATAAATAAAACACGCTTTAAAACCAAGCATAGTTGATATGGAACTGTATATATACAACGCCATACAACATTTACAATGTAGTTACATTTTCCTCACTCAAAAAATAAGAAAGGATATGTTGCTCGTATTTGATCAACCATTTCCCATGTGGCTTCCTCAAGCCCAAAGTGTCTCCACTATACTTTGACTTGCTCAATTACTTAATTCTAGAGCATGAGCTCCCTCCATTCTAGGATGCAAAGAGGTTCTAGCTAGAATTTTCCCTTCGGTTCCACCTATAAAACAGACCAATTAAATACGTAATTAGCATCATATGTATACCTCTTAAGCAATGAAACATGGAAAACATCATGAACTTTCACCGATGGTGGTAAACGAAAGCCTATAGGCCACTGACTCTATTCTTTCAAGCACTTCAAATGGCTTGCAAAAACATGTTCCCCAGCTTGGAACTCCTTATGCACTCTATGCTTGTCCACATAGCTCTTATGCATTTCATATGCCACTTTTAAATTATGTCTAATCTCTTGCATTTCCTACTCTGTGTCCTTCAACATATCAGGACCAATGAGGACCTTGCTAACTAGATCACTCGAGCTCATAGTAGTGATGCAACTCATGTCATAAAGAGCTTCAAATGGGCTCATTTTCAATGATTCCTGATATATGCATTATTATATGCAAATTCTACAAGTGGAAAGTACTCTTCCCATTTCTTTGGCTGGTGCATTACATACATCCTCAACATATCTTCAAGGAATGTATTTGTCCTTTTTGTTTTCCCATCAATCTGTGGATGGTAAGCTATGCTAAAATCCCTATATATTCCCAGTCTTGTGAATAATTCTCTTCAAAACTTTGAAGTGAACTTGGCATCTCTATCTAAGATAATCTTCTTGGGAACTCCATGCAATCTCATAATCTCCTTGATAAAAATTTGAGCCACATCACTTGTTAAATTTGTGGACTTACATGACATACTACCACTATATATATATATATATATATATATATTACCATTGTCTCTTGTAAGCTTATACATTTATGAATTGAGGTCTCATAGCCATTCTTTTGATAAAATCATTCATAACGAAAAAATATACCCATTTCTAATTACTCAGGTAATTTAGACAACCATTCAAAACATAGGTATCATATAGGCAATCAACATTCCTCATTCATACATGAAATCACATTCCTTAATTTAACATAGTCATTTTTACCAACACAGTACACACGTATTCAACATTCAAGGCATAAAGACGTATCAAATACTTATCTCATAAAATATGTTCGGAAATTATGATTGGGACTTAAACTCTCCACCCAACCTTTGACAAACTACAACCACATTTACTTATAGTGGTTACTCCCGAGCCAACTTCCGGTGCTTGATGCGGAGTGCTTTAAGAGGAAATTTTACCAACATTAATAGCTGAAACATTATTCCATAAGGCCACACTACCTTCACCCACCAGCTACATAAGATTTCACTTAGCTTCTCTAGACTTTACAGACATGATTAACACTCATGCTAGGATATCACAATACAAATAATTTTAGCTCACTTTTAGGAGAAGAGTGTCCACTTCAAGGGAAGTTTCATCAGTTGTATAAGATACTATTTGGATAAAATAATCACCTGTCAAGGTACTTCATTAGTGATTCAAGCACCAGAGCTTCAGCCCCAAGGAAACTCATGGTGATTCATCAACCCTCAAAAATACCTGAGTGTCTCTTCCTTATCCAATAGTTTCGTCAATCCAAAAACTTCCCAATAGGATCCTCAACCTCCAGGAAAGCCACATCTCTCTATAATGTTCACCCAACAAGCCTCTTGAGGTTCCTTAGATGGCTAACACTTTCCAAAACTTGATTTGTGTTCGTCCTATTTCACACCTCTGCCCCTTGGAGGAATTTTCCCTAGTGCTCTTCATTGTTCACACTCTCTGGCGCATACGTGAGTTTCATACTAAAATCCTCCCTTCACAAACTTTTCCTTGCACCCCCTTCAATAGTCTAACCATTTGTCCTTTTTCAGGGCTTCACATAGGTCAAACTCTCTTGGACAAGATAGCCCAGTCTGCTTTCGATTTTTTTTCTCTAATTCTTATAGTTATACCCAAAAGACAGATGGTCTTGTCTTTCATTTTCCATTTAATTTATTGTAAAGTTAGTCCATTTAAACAACTCAACCAATCCATTATTTATATATTTAAAATTACCAATTCCTTAAGCAATTTCCATTAGGGGAGTTTTGAGGTCTAAAATGGGCCTCCTAAGAAAATTGTAGAAGAAAAATAAAATTTATAAGAACCAATAGGATTCAAGATGATGATGTCAACCATGGGGAATGATTCACCATTTTTGTAGTAAAAAAATAAAAAGATCAAAAAATAATAAAATAATAAAACTACCTTTTCAACACGTATTTTCAACTTATCTCCCTAAGGTTTTACTCAAATTTCAAGCTGGAGTACTCGTTGGATGCAAAATTTAATTCTTCATCCAATGAGTACCCATGTTGCATACTTTCGATGAACCCTGCTATACGAAAAATGAGAAATACATGAAAAAATGTGATTGCAATCACGTTTTTCATGTATTTCTCATTTTTCGTGTAGCAGGGTCCATCAAAAGTATGCAACATGGGTACTCCTTGGATGAGGAATAAAATAATACATCCAACGAGTGTTGCTGCTGGAAATTTGAGTAAACCCTTACGGTGATAAGTTGAAAATATGAGTTGAAAAAATAGGTTTTTATTCTTTTTTTTCCCTCTAAAATTTGATGATGCAATCTAATCTTATTTTATTATTTCCACTTATTTTATAATTTCCTTAGGAGACCCATTTTAGACCTCAAAGTTCCCCTAATGCCTCTCCAAGAAACTAGAATTTGTGTGCCTTTCTCTCAGCAATTATATTAAATAATTACAATTATCTATAATGAGGGAAGATTTAAATATGGGTTATCACAATAATTCTCGCTTACTCTATATTCATTTGGAAATTTTAGGGATGGTGCATTCTTGGTGCACTTTTATTATTGTTGGGCATTCCTAGATTTGTGAAAAGAGTTGTTATTGTTGAAGCAGTTGTGTAACACCCTCCTCCCATATTTACCCAAGTTAATCGGTCCGTTGGGGTAAACATGTGATGAGAGGCTACTATGATCTGATTCAACTCCCCATGTATAGTTAAGGAAGTGGAACTACCTCTCTTGGAAATGGTCATAGATAAATGAATTACTTAGCACAGTTGAATCCCAAAAAATAATATCTAAAACAAAACCAATCTGACCTTCTACACATGTTACAAAACCTTCAGGAGCCAACCAACCCTTCCAGGTGACCAACCCCTGAGGTAACTTGACATTTTACTGACATAGAGCATCAGTTGCTCCCATGACATGGGCATGCATGGTACTGGGACCCTCCAATCGCTCCCACAATAGGGGCATGCCAGCGACTGGGACTTTTTCAACTAGTTCTAATCCAACGACCCCATATTTTGTGCCACTTTTTCAAGGCCAGGACTCAAGCCACTACCCAAAACTCCATGAAACCTCTAAGAATGATAAATAACACAGAAACAAAGGTACTAATGCATGTAGGAATTTACAAGGTAAGTTCTTCAAATAGAACACCAAAGAACACCGCTCACAAATAAATCACAGATCAATACACCAGTATTCTTGGCGTGGTTAAAACCCTCAAAGAGGGAAACAGTCCACGGCCTGAGCCAACGCGGCCACTTCAGTCAATTTATTAATAAAATAATTAAAATTTACATAAGCATCTCTCATGAAAGGTCACCTTACAAATGACCCTCCATTCTCTTTAAATAGAGATCATGGACCAATCGAGTGTTAAGCTATAGATCAAGTGTCGGTAATACCGAGGAGAGAATGAACTATAGGATCACTTCATGTCTAGAACATACCATGACCATCAAATTGTAAGTTACAAAAGTACATAGTAAATAAACACACTTTACCTGACTCTATACTAGACTAAGTTTTCTTAACTATTTCCTATGTGCTGGAATATCCTAACATCCCCCATTAAGAACAACTTGGGATAGGATTGAAGGATGTACAAATATGACACAATAGGAGAAGGAAGGAGGCATTAGAGCCTATCCCCCCTTAGTGACAACTTCCTGAACTCTAACCATAGATTGAAGTTTAGTAAACATTGCCTCTGTGAGAGCCTTTGTAAGGATGTCTGCAACTTGATCATCGGTTGAATTATATTGCACTTCAAGAACATGGTCATGAATGAGCTTTCTGATAAAGTGCATGTGAGGTTCAATGTGTTTGTTGTGCTGATTTTGGACTGGATCTTTGCATAGTTGAATGACACTTTGATTATCACACCAAAGTGTAGTCGGATGCTGCTGCTGAAAGCCAAACTCTAACAAGATATGACGAAGCCACAAGGCTTCCTTACTAGCTTCTACGACACCATGATACTCTACTTCTGCCGAAGAAAGAGAAATGGCACTTTGTTTCTTGCAAGCCCGTGTAATAGGACCAGAACCAAGAATGAAGACATAACCTGTAGTAGACTTCCGATCATCAAGGTCACCAACACAATCAGAATCAGTGAAACCAACCAATAGAGGAGATGCTTCTGCATTGTAATGAATCCCAAACTGAACTGTACCTCGAACATAACAAAGTATTCTTTTAGCTACTTTCTAGTGATTTTCATGTGGGTTTTGCATAGACCAATCAATAAAGCTAATAACAAAGGAAATGTTAGGACGAGTATGGGTCAGATACAAAATTTTTCCTACAAGTTGACGGTATAAGGTAGCATCAACTTCAGGGGAAGTACAAGTGACTGAAATTTTGGCTCTAGACTGAAAGGGAGAAGGGGATGGCTTACAATCTTCCATGTGAAAATGGCGTAGAAGATCACATGCATACTTGGACTAGGAAAGGGAAATACCTTCTTTGGTTTGCAAGACTTGAAGACCAAGAAAATAATGTAAGTGTCATAAGTTTGTCATTTCAAACTTCTTTTTAAGGCTGGAATCCACATGGTTTATAAGGTTGGGATCACTACCAGTAAGGATAAGATCATCAACATAAAGAACAATAATGATAAGATACTTACCCACTTTCTTGGTGCAGACAGTATTGTCAGAATGACACCTAGAAAAGCGAGTATCTAAAAGAAAGCTATCCATTTTGGAATACCAAACTTGAGGGGCTTGCTTGAGACCATAAAGGGATTTCTTAAGTCGACATACAAGGATGGAGTATGTTTGTATAAAGCTAGGAGGTTGTTCCATATAGATTTCTTCATGCAAGTCCCCATGTAAGAAGGCAGATTTAACATCCATTTGATGGACTTCGCATTTGAAGGAGCCAGCAAGGGAAAGAACAACGTGGATAGACTTCATTTTTGGCAATAGGGGAGAAGGTTTCAGTATATTCAATGCCTTCAACTTGTGAAAAACCCTTAGCAACAAGACGAGCTTTATGTTTATCAACTTTTCCATCTAGTCCAAACTTGGTTTTGTAAACCCATTTGCATCTAATAAGTCTTCATCCCTTTGGAAGAGGAACAAGATCCCATGTATCATTTTCCAATAATGAACGATATTCTTTATTCATAATTGCTTCCCAATCTGGATGGCCTGAAGCTTCTGAAAAGGTGTCAAGATCATAATTCGTTGAAGCTTGAGGTAGTAAAGAAGAGGCTCTATCGAATTGAGAATGTGTACGTCGCTAATCTGTAGGATCACCTGCAAGAGCACCTGTTGCACCCCAAGTAGCACGGATCCATTTTGGAAGCTGAATAGCTGAAGGAAGATCCTTAGAAGGCGGGGAAGAATTTTCATCCTCGCTGTCATCATCTGAAGAAGAAATATTTTCAGAATTAGAAGGGATAGAGAGAGCTGGCACATTCGTCGAACTAGTCTCGTAGGTCGATATATTTTCAACAAACTTTATATCTCTTCTAATAATAACATTTTTGGACTTAAGTGGAATAAGTCTATATCCTTTGACATCTTCAAAATATCCAACAAAAATACATTTTTCACTCTTAGGTTCTAAGGCTTTATGTTTCTCATCGGGAACATGGGCCCATGCTTCACTTCCAAAAATGCGAAAGTGACTTACATTTAGTTTAATTTAGCTCCATGCTTCTTCTGGAGTGATATTCTTTAAAACCTTAATAGGAGTGTGATTTACTATGTAATTTGCACAGTTAATTGCTTATGCCCAAAAATTAAGACTAAGTCCTTTAGATTGAAGCATACAATTAGCCATTTCTTTTAAGGTGTGATTCTTCCTTTCAGGTACACCATTTTGTTGTGGAGTATATGGAATAGTATGTTGCATTTGAATTCCATGCTCAATGCAAAAGTTGATGAATTTGTTGTTAACATATTCTCCGTCATTATTAGATCTTAGCTTAAGAATTTGATGTCTAGATTGTTTCTCAACAAAGGCCTTAAAGGCCAAGAACATGTTAAATAATTCACTCTTGAGTTTTAAGAAGTATAACCAATTGCGTCTAGAGAAATCATCATTGAAAGTTAAGAAATACTTGTAGTCGGAGAATGAAACAACTGGAAGTGGACCACATAAATCACTATGCACAAGATGTAAAGGGGCTGAGGTGTGCCAAGAGACACATTTTTAAAAACTATCTCGATGATGTTTTCTGCGTACACATCTAGAACAAACAACATCTCTGCAAGATACCATAGGAAGACCTGTCACCATATTTTTTTTACATAGATTTTGAAGGGAGCGATAGTTTAAGTGACTAAATCGTTCATTCCAAAGTTTGCTCACTTCATCATTATGAGAAACAAATACTGAGGGAAGAGTTGATGAACCAAAGTTGTTAAACTTATACAACCTTGTAGAATCATCAGCAATGCGAGTAGCTAAAATATGTCTAGGATCTCTTAGGTCCTTAATTACAACATCACGAGGTGAAAATTCAATTATTTTACCTTCACCTGAATGAGTTATCTGATATATGGATAGAAAGTTGCAGGATAAGGTTGGAACACATAATACATCATTAAATTGACCATTGTCTAGATGAATAGTTCTAGTCCCTGCAACACTAAGAGATCTATCATCACTGACATATATACTTTTGGTGTTACAATCATTTAAAGAAGAAAACATGGCTTTGTTTTTGGCCATGTGATAAGAAGCTCCAGAATTAATGAGCCACTCATGAGAATGAGAAGAAGAAGATACATTTAGTGCATAACCAGATCGATATGCTTGACAACCACATGCAGAAAGCGTTATTCCTGAAGATGAAGTTGAAGTTGAAGAGTGCTCCAAATGGATGTTATGATTATTCATTGTTGCTTCCAAGGCTTCCATCTTCTTAAAGCATTTGGATTCGAAGTGGCCATCTCGATTACAAAAGTTGTAATGCCTATAAGTCTTCTTCCCTTTGTTTTTATTTGCCTTATCATTTTGTTGAATTGATTTTTCATTTTGAGACTAAAATTGCTTAGGACCCTTGTTTGGTTTAGGACCATTCTTTTTAGGATACTGCTTCTTAGGATTCTTTGAATTTGGTTGTTGCTGGGTGGCTAAGGCTTTCTTAGAAGAGTTTCCAAGATTAAGAAGACCTAGATGTAAGAGTTTTTCTTGTTCTCTTATTAAAGAATCACAGAAGACATCAAAAGAGGGGGACTTGTAGTCTTGTCCTTGAGAAATAAAGGATTCTCTAGTAGAATAGAAGGTGGAAACAAAAACAGAGTAGGTTTGTCCCAACTTAGTAAGAATGGAATAGATAAGGCTACCATCTTCTTTCTTAACCTTAACAACTTCCAAGAGAAGTCTAAGCGTCTTGAACTTGGACAAAAAATCTTGAATTGAAGAAAAATTACTAGGGTCCAACATAAGCAACTCATTTTCGAGTTGATGGACTCTAATTTCATTTTTAATTCCAAAAACTTTAGGGAGTTGTTTCATTGCTTCACTAGGGGTATCAAGTTCTGCGATATGGAATCTAAGGTCTGGAGAAATAGACATCCCTATTAACTCACATGCTTGATCTTGCATATTTTCCCATTTGGCTATCTTATCTTCATCTTTAGGTTTAGTTTCTTGGCCTGAGGCTATTTTGTAAAGACCTTTACTTCTAAGTAAATCCACGATGTAGGACCACCATTGGAAGTAGTTGTTGCTATTAAGAATAACTTGGCATGGACTTTCCATTTTAATAGAAACTGAAGCTGTAGATGCTTGAACTAAGTGTTCCAATGGAAATATATCAAAAAATTAGGCAGATTAAAAAAAACGGCTCTGAAAACGGCTTGCGGATGAAGAAGTTATGGCTTTTTGAAGAAAAGTTGTTGAAGATGCCGATGGAGTGCGTGAATGTGCGGAAGTGAATGATTATGTTTAAACCCCCCTGCCCTTCCAAACTTAATATAATTAGCTCACTTTAATAAAATATTTTATGTGACCCACTTTTATAAATAAGTGAAAGTCACTTTTACAATGGTACTTTATGAGCTACTCACTAAATTGTAACTTAAATAAAAGATAAAGAGACTTTAGAATTATAAGTGACTCATTTTTTATAATGGGTGAGAACACTTTTACATAAGGTATCTTTAAAACATAAGCTACATGTGCTTTTTGAGAAAGTAACTCAACATAAAGAAAGACTTGGACCCAAGACCTCTATTCTCATAAAGTAACTTTGGACTAAGTGAGTTAGTTTAAAAGGTTAGTAATTTTTGAAAAAGAGGAAAGGTTTTTTGTTTTTAAATCACTGAAGATTTGGGGTGCGTGCTTACTTGAAAAAAACCATTTTTGCCTACAAAACAAAAAGCCACACAACCCAACCTGGACATGCAAAAAAAAAACAAACCTTATGCCTTGAAGTTAGCTTTCGCCAAAAACTAAATATTTTTCTCAATGTTTTTGATTTTCCGAGATCACACTACGGTGTGACGGAAAAGAGCATATGCATGAGGAAAATCCTTCCTTTCTGCTTCTGATTTGCCGAAATCGCATAGAGTCGTGGGGCAAAGAGCATATCCAGAAATGAAAGGTATAGGTCTAGTAATAAAAAACAGAGAGATAAATAAACCGAAATAAATAGAGAGATAAATAACTAAAACTGCAAATAAAGATTGTATACCTCTAGGTCTTAAAAATGACGTAGCTAGGGCTACCGGAAACATTTTCGCGTGAAACGAAAGGGGTTCCTCACTGGAACAGATGCTCCTAACACAATAGAGTAGCCCTCTCGGCCCAAAAGCAGTAAAAAACAATAGATCTAGGACACGACAGTTGAATGCATTTGTATCGACTTCAAATTTGGATCACCAATAGATGTGGCCCTCAAATATCTCCAATACCATGTAGGAATTTACAGGGTAAGTTCCTCAGATAGAACACCAAAGGACACCACTCACAAATAGATCACAGATCAATACACCAATATTTTTGACATGGTTAAAACCCTCAAAGAGGGAAACAGTCCACGACCTGAGCTAACGCGACAACTTCAAGCAATTTATTAATAAAAGAATGAAAATTTACATAAGTTTCTCCCATGAACGGTCATCTTACAAATTACCCTCCATGCTCTTTAAATAGAGATCATGGACCAATCGGGTGTTAAGCCACGGATCAAGTGTCAGTAATACTGAGGAGAGAATGAATCATAGGATCACTTCATGTCTAGAACATATCATGACCGTCGGATTGTAAGTTACAAAAGTACATAGTAAAGAAACACACTTTAACTAACTCTATACTAGACCAAGTTATACTTAACTATTTCCTATGTGTCAAGAATATCCTAACAATGCAAACATTTGATCAACGACTTGAATGGACCCCTGCTAGCCATGACAGGAATTTTGTCAAACATGTCACAAATATGCATTCTACAAGTCATAACAACATATCTGAGCATAGGGGTCTCATACTTATGTGAGAATCGTTAAGAAGCATTGATGCATTATCACATTAGCTGCATTATTATCTATTAGGTCATATATTCATTGGACTTTCAATTACTAATCAAAACATGATGAGAGCCATACATCAAGTCTGTCATAAAACATATTCATAACCAACATAAATAACAAGGATATAACATCCATATAATCCACATATAAGCCAATACAATTACACATTAAACACCAAGAATAAGAAAATATTATTAATGAATGCAAAATCCAACCAGGTTTGGGACTTCCAACCACCCGACCATAGATTAGTTGAACCAAATCTTTCTTTCAACTAATCACCCTTGTGCATATTCCAAGCATGAATGTGGGACTCATAACTAGAAATCAACTAGGACTTCTCGAGGCTAAACTACTTCACCCTCATCGATATAACCAGGCTTTACTGCAATCCCTACCAGATCACTTGGCCATAAACAAGCATGGATACCATTGGATTTATCCACATACAGGGTGGGGAATTTTCCTGTCTCCTAGTCTCTAAGCTTTACTGTACATCCGGCCATACAACGGTTGAGGATCCCTAGGCCTAATCAAGACTCCACCCTCCAAGATTTACCACATATCTTATCATTCACTAGCCAAGGATTCCTAGGCCTGAACGAGGGCACCCACCTCTAGGATTTACCGTAGATCCAACCATTCACTAACCGAGGATTCCTTGGCCTATGGAGGTGACACAAAATTCAGCTTTACCACAACCCATAGTCCAGTTTAGGGGTTATTAGGCCAAGGATTTACCACAATTCACATTGAGATTCAGGGATCCCTAAGCCATGTGTTCTTTCTTTCAGAGACCACCTCACTCAGTTTTGAATCCATCCGACAATCTAACTCAACCAAAACATGAGAACCCCATCACACCATGGCTATCCATAAATAGAAAGGCAAGGCTGAAGAACACTGCTACACCTAGAAGAACCCATGTCAATGACAACAAGTGAACCAAATACACACATGCATGTACCATGCATGCCACATCTAGCAAGGAAATCACACATGAAAATCGATATCTGCAAATAATCTTGTTGTAGCTGCTTGATTATGCTCTTCATTGCTTGATTTTCTTTCCTTTTCCTTCTCCGTCATTCCTTTTCTTTCCTTTATCCAATGCTAGAGTGCTCCAATAATACTCTAAGTGTCCAAGAGTATAAGAGAGAGAATAGAGAGAGAGCTCCAAAACTAACCTGACAAAAGGTACCAACTGATTCTCAAATGTCTTTTTATTAATGAGACCTCTATTTTCTTCAATTTTCCATTATTTTATTTCATTTTTCTCCTCACATGCAACCTATGACCTTTCATCTTCCTTTTCTCCTAATTTCTATTATTTTCATAAATAAAATGCCAATTAATGTCTCATGCCTTTCCAAAGCCTTTTCCATTGCCTTTGTCAATTTCCTTAGCCATAATAAACCAAGTGAACACCTACACTATGATGTTTTACCCAACATTCATCTTGGAATAAGTATCCCATAACTGTGGTTATTATTTTGTCTTTATTAACTTTTACTTACATTGAATTTTCATTAGGTCTGTTACTAGTTGGCGAGTTACATTGGCTTTTGAAGATTTTCAATTTATAAACATTTTAATTATTCTATAATTAATACTTCCAAGGCTACTTCACTTTGATTTTCTTCCTTAAATGACTTCTTATAGCATTCTCCTATCATCAATATTTATTTCCACTCCATATTTTTTTGGTTGGTATGCATTTCAAGATTTTAAATTGATTTGTGAATTCTAATGGTAGCATGTGCTTTGGAGTATGCTCATTTAAGCTATGTTTGTTTTGTGCTTTTGGAGGCATTGTATTTCTAATAGTATTTGATTATTGTTGAACATTATTAGATAAGAGAAAAATATAGCTCATGTCAAAGCCTTAGGTGAACTAAACTCACTGTTAAAGGTCTTCATTATGTGGACATATTTATTGCTCTACAATTGTATAGAGAGTAAAGTATGAGCTTATGCTTTCTTTATGCATAAATAATTGAAATTCTTATGATTTCCTTATGTAACCAATTCCCTTTTTAAGTGTAAGACTTGTTGGTCATCTCTCCCTAGTTGAATAATTGAAATTCTTATGGTTTCCTCATGTATCCAATTCCCTTTTTAAGTGTAAGACTTGTTGTTAATCTCTCTCTAATTGAATAAATGATATTTGATATATTTAGTTTCTTTATGTTTGGTGATATTTGAATAAATGATATTTGATATATTTAGTTCCTTTATGTTTGGTGATATTTGTGTATCTTTTAAAGTGGCTTCATACTAGGTTCATATTAAACTTTTACATTATCAAATTTTCAAAATAAAAACATTTAATCCTAACTTGGCCTTATCAAAATACGTTCTCTGGTGAAAGTTTTTAATTTGTGGCTAGTAAATTGTTTTGTAGTTCAAATTTCCAAAACCGTTTCATCTCTAAGAATACGGTTTGTGGATACACTTTCTTTTACTTTAAATAAACATGGAATTGGTTTTGGTTATGGTTATGTATATGGTTGTGTTTGTAGTACCTTATGCCTGCCTTCACTGGTTAAATAAATAGATATTATAATAGTGGGTATTTTCTATATCAATTCAAGATGAACAACATTGCTTTTTAAAATGTTTTTTATTTTCATTTTTAAGCTATCAAGCTCATCTCCATACTTGTTGGGTATCCTTGTTCTTGCTTAAGAAGGATTTTAGAATGTGGGAATTTAGATCAAAATGAGGACAACTTGGGTTTCTTTATTTTATACAAATTTTCTCATTCGGTGATGATCACTTTCTAATGAAATAAAATATGTGTCTATGCATTTTTTTAATGTTGCAAAACATTGAATTCTATGCCATTTGTGGAAATCTTTCTTTATTCCTTTATTTTTGTTGTTTTTTTTTCTAAAAATATACCATAAAATTATTTATTTTAATTGGTTGAGTGAGTCCTCGTTAGTAAAACATCTTTGTTATTGAGATGTCATGGGATCAATTTTCTTGACATTCTCAAGGTCAAGATTCCTAGTAATCCATTCGAGTGGATCTACCTGTTACAAATATTCTATATAGCTTGAGTGGGCCTAATGGTTAAGAGCATGTGTTTCCTCCTAAGAGGCCACAGGTTCAAAACTAGAGGGGGGTAGAGTATGTATGCCTTCGTAGACTTAGCAGTCAAATCATTGCATGAAGGTGGGTCGCTTGTCCCACAAACAAGGGGGTTTCATACACCAATGGGTGTTTACATAGATGTTTTATTCAAAATTGTAAACTTGCATATTTATATCTAGTTCATTTAAGTGTTAGTTGTTTATTTTATTTTATTTTTTTCCTTATTGTGCCCTCCAACCTTGTTTTTTTCCATGTCATATGGTAACGTCTGGTTTAGTTTGTCTTTTTCTGCTATCTTTAACGTAAGGGGCAGATGAATTTTTTTTTTCAAATTTGTGTTAGTTTAGTATTAAGAAATAGTATTATAAAATAAATTATATATATATATATATATATATATATATATATATATATATATATATATATATATATATATATATATATATATATATATATATATATATATATAATGGAATTGAAAATAAAACATTGTTTGAAATAATAGTATAGACGGTTAAAGACCTTGTTAGCTTTATAATACACAACTATTAATTTAATAAAATTTTGCAATGAAGCAACTAAAAACTAAACTCCAAACATTTGTATTAAATATGTTGAGTATTCTAACAAATAATATCAATGGAAAAAATAAATTCACAAAGAAAAAGCACACAGTAATTAATACACCATAAATTACCCTGGAAACCCTAACATGGGAAAACCTGCCAACTTGTGTGATTTATTATTTTGCTCAGAAAAGATATCAAGCAATTATTAAAAATCAAAGGGAACTTTTTCCCTTCAATTTGATGTCCCTCAACACATTGATCTACGCACTCTTATCCAAATTTCCCTCCCTATTTTCATAGTTGTACGAACTCGTACAAGCTAACTCGACCCTAGAAAAATCTATATGCTAGATGGAGAATTCATTGAGGATCTTTGGCCTCTCTTTTTTCCCTAACACGCTAATCTAGAAAAAATTCTTCCCTTAGTTGAACACATAAGTCTCCAGTTCATAATGATATGATAAGTCTATACCTTTCTCTCCTTATAAAGTCAACTTGGCCTTCCATCTTCCATCATGAACAACTGAGATTGAAACTCAATGGATGACTGAGATCGATTCTATTTATAGGAAAATCGGATTTTTCCTATGTCAAAATAAGAAAAATTAAACTGTGACTCAGCTTCACTTGTGGGTCCCTCTACCAAATTTAGTGCACTTCTAAATTTAGTAGGGCCATTCCATCTGTAACTCCAATTAACACTCCTTCTTAGAGAAGAAGGTGTTTTATACTATACCCAATTTATCTCTTAAGTAGAATCAATCTGCCCCTAGCCAATTCCTTGTTCAAGATATCTGTTGATTTCTCCTCTGTAGGCACATACTAGAGTCTAACTTTACCCCTATGAACACAATATCTGATATGGTGGTGCTCGATCTCAATTTTCTTGGAGCGATCATGAAATACTGTATTTTCAAAGAGATTGATGCAATTATGGTTATCATAGTTTGCGATCGTGGGCTCCAACCTCTAACTAAACAACCCAACAAGTAGCTCCCTCAACCAAATAGCCTTGCAAATTTCCAAGCTAGAAACGATGTACTCAGCCTCATTTGAGCTCAATGCCACTGATCTCTACTTCCTGCCAAACCAAGAAAAAACTATTGATCCAACACTGAAAGAAAAATATGAAGTGCTCTTCCTGTCTACTAAACACCTTTCCCAATCTGCATCTGTGAATCCCTGAAGACTCATTCCATCAACCTACCTATACAACAACCCATAATATGTTATGCCTCTAAGATACCTCAACATGTGTTTGGCAACAACCCAATGCACTATGGTCGGCTCAACCATAAATTGGCTCAATTGGTTGACTATGAAGTAAATGTCTGGATGTGTGTTCACCAGATATGTCGACGAACTTATGAGCTTCCTATAGAGTAGAATCTACTTGATCACCTATGGTAGCATCCACCTTCCACTAGTTTATGACTAGAGGCGTGGTCATGGGCCTAGAATCCTACATGTGGAACCTCGTGAGAATATCCTGCGTGTACCTGCCCTGTCCTAAGAATATCTCTGCATCACCCTCCCAAACGTCCAGCCCAAGGAAATAATGCATCAAACTTATATCCTTCATCTCAAACTCCTTTGCAAGATCTCTCTTATATGTTGGAAATAATACTGAGAAGGGGGGGGGGGGTGAATCAGTATTATCAGATCAATAAAACTTTTTCAATGCTCAGAAACATATACGCTACTTCAGTTAAGTGAACCAGCGTGTACATGCCACTGTGTCTAAAGAAACTAGCGTATAACCATAAATCTTATAATTCAGTTAGTTTATCTTCAGTTAAATGCATTAGGACATTATTCACCATATTAAGAGTAAACAGATGTAGTATAATAGAACAAATCATCACACAAAAGCCACACACATGAACACCATGATATAAGGTGGAAACCCAATGTGGGTGAAAACCACCTGCTGCAAGTCGTCTCTATCTTTCTTTAATAAGAACTTCAGTTTACAATCTTTTGTACTGGTGCAGCCTTATACCAGTACGCAGGCTACAACCTGCAGAAGGCTTCAACCTTCTCTCATTCTCCAAACTTCCTTGGAAGGGAGCTCCAACCCCCTTTGCTCTTGTACTAGCTAAGATACTAGTACGTAGGTGCAGGCCTACAATATTCTTTCCTTCAGGTACCACTTTTCATACATTTTCAGACTGGATATTCCTGAAGCGCAACATTACAATTTGAAGACCACAATTCATTCAACTTTCATAGCAGATTACAAAACAACCAATACTCGCATCAACAATCTTTGAATAACTGAACAACTGAAACCCTGTCAAACCCAGTCACCAGAACACAGAGCAGACTACAGAACTCTGCAATAACAGTCAGACCCAGCTGCAACCCAAAAATCAAGCTCCAAAAGATATACGCTACTTCAATGAAGGCAACCCGCGTATACACGCGGTTTTACCGAAGACAACCTGCGTACAAATCTAAAAATAATTTTTCATAACTTGCAGCTGTACCATATATCAGTTATACCCATAACATTGCGTCAGTATGCAGATCTAGAAATACGCATAATCAACCATATAAAGATAGTTCATTTCAAACCATTTGTTCCCGATCTCTCCTTAGATCTTGTTCTCCATCAACCGATGAGATCTCTCCTTAGCTCAGATCAAGCAATACATCATCAACCAATAACCTGCATACTGGATCTAATACTTCATCAAATATTCAAGCCTTTTCAGTTTGCCTTTGCCTAATGATCTTCTTCTCCTTATATAGCCTTAGGCCTTGCTCAATACCTCAGGCCAAAACCATAGTAACACAATACCATCAAATTCAAAACTAGGGATCAACACGTCCGTCGAGACACCATGGTCCAAAACCATAGGCACAACTTCCAAGGAATAACCGCCATGGACCAAAGATAAGTTTTCCACATACACGCTCTTTTACTGAAGCCAACCTGCGTGTACACGCGACTTGGTATATAGCGAACCTGCGTATACGTGACTTGGTATATAGTGAACCTGCTTGTATACGCGACTTGGTATATAGTGAACCAGCGTGTATATATTTTTCTTCATACTTGTAGACTGATCATCAATTCCTTGCTGCTATCCTTCTGCACTATGATTTGTCATCAGTGTGATTTGCCATCAAGGACAACACTTGTCTCATAATGCCAACATTATAGTTAGGGATGAGATCCCCATCCCCTGTCAATATCAAATCATCAACACATAACACATGAATGAGAGGCTAGCCCTCAACCACAATACAATACAAGTTAGGGTTAGCTTCACTCTTGGTGAAGCCCAATCTAAGAAGGTAACTATCTATCTGGGTATACCATGCCCTTGGTGCCTGCTTAAGCCCATAAAGAGATCTCTTTAGCCTTCAAACATGTGTGTCTCTACTGAAAGTCTCAAACCCTTCAATATTCTCAACATATATCTCTTCCTCAACAACTCCATTAAGGAAGGTGATCTTCACATCCATTTTGTGGATCACCTTACACTTCTCCGCACTCCCATCAGTTGCAAGCTTAATCTTGTACACCCATCATGAACCAACCACTGATTTTCCAATTAGTCTTGGCACAATCTCCTTGACATTATTCTGCATGATAAAGGAATACTTCTCCACCATGGCATCTCACCATACCTACTAAGAAGCTTCCTCCTTATAACAAGAAGTGTATGAGTCTCTCACCTTAATCATAAGTTTCATGTACCATTTATATCTCTATGGTTGTTTACTCTATCTAAATGTGGAGTTGGGGGCTCCAACTCTCTCCAGAGCCTCACAGATCAACTAATCTTCCCACCTGGATCATCCTCTCCTTGCATTGTTAGTGGCTGAGTGGGAAACTCTAACTCTACTTGTAACACCCTCCTCCCACATCCACCCAAGTAACCATGCCAATTGGTGTAAACATGAGACGAGAGGCTACTATGATCATATTCGACCTATTATGTGACCTTAAGGAAGTGGAATTGACAGAACATCACATATAGTCATCCAACACCATTAACAGAACCCTCAGGGACATGCTAGCCACTTAAACAACCTATCCCTGGGTTTCACTATTGTTCTGGACCTCTTAGGCCATAGTCACTATCATGCTATGGGAAAGGGAGCAACCAGAGACCTAAAGTCGCTCTCATAGGCCTACATGCCAGTGACAGTGGACCAAACTTTCCATTTCTGTGCCAACGACCCTGGGATTTAAGCCACTTTTTTAGGCCCAGAGCCCAGTCCACTACCCAGAATGGAATGATAGCTTGAAATCAAGGAAAGTACAAGGAAACAATGAAGAAAAATAGATGAACTCAAAAAGACCTTAACCAGACCCCTACTAGCCATGACATGCATTTCATCAAACATATTGTCGACATGTAACGTACAGGTGTAAACAATAGAATCAAGTGTAGGGATCTCATACTTATCTAAGAATCACCATGAACCATTGTTTCCTCATTTCATTCGCTTCCTTATCACTTATTAGGTCATAGATACAATATCCATTCAAATACAAGTAAAAACATGTTGAGAGCCAAACATAGTTGTTGCCATAAAATATACATATAACTAGCATAATAGGGATAAAAATACAATAAGCATATAAGCCATCAAATCAATGGAATGGGTTTCTCATTAATGAATGCAATGAACCAACCAGAGATGGCACTACCACATTCCACCTGACCATAGATTAGCTAAGCCAAGTCTCTCTTCAGCCAAACACCCCCGTGCCATATTCCAAGAATGATTGTGGGACTCATAGAATGCATCATAAACACCAATCAATATGGATGCCACCGGAGTTCTCCACCTACACCGTGAGGAATTTGACTGCCTTCTAGTCTCTCAGGCTTTACCGTGCATCCCATCCCAGGACCACTAGGCCTAGCGGAGAGAAAATCCACCTCTTGGATTTACTATATATCTCGCCATTCACCAGCAAGGATTCCTAGGCCCACCGAGGCACACAATCTGGCTTTATCGAAACCCACAATCCAATTCACGGGTTACTAGGCCAATGGCTTTGTACATCCTCAGTTCAGTTCAGGGACCAATATAACCATGTGTTTTTCACTTCGGAGATCCACCCCACTCAACTTCGAATCCAATCCAGCCATCCCACATAAAGTGCATGAGAGAACCCATCTCATCAAAGCTATCAGGAAATGGCAAGGCTAGGCTGAAAATACTGTCACACTTGGAAAAACCCATGCTATGGTAAAAAGGAAACACATGCAGTCCCATGCATGCCAAATTTAGCAAGGAAAATACACATGCAAGTCAATGCTGCAATGAAGCCTATTGTAGTTGCTTGATCCTGCCTTTCCCTACTTGATCTTTGCTTCCTCTTGCCTTCTTTTCCTTTCTTGATCCAATGCCAAAGTGCTCCAAGAAACTCTAAGTGTCCAATATTATGATAGAGAGAGAGTAATCAGAGAGCTCCAACAATGAACTCACCAACTCTTCACTGACCAATCTTTCCAACTGATCCTCATAAGCCTTTTTATCAATGAGGTCTCTATTTTCTTCAATTTCCATTATTTTCCTTCATTTTCTCCTCACATGCAACATGTGACCTTTCACCTTCTTTTTCTCCTAATTTCCATTATTTTTATAAATAGATGTGCCAAACTACCTTTTTTCCTCTTTAATGCCTTAAACATTGCCTTTGCTAATTTCCTTAGCCATAAAAAACCAAATGAACACACATTAGGATGTCTTACCCAACATTCAGCTTGGAATACGTGTCCCATCATCCGTGGTATATTTTACATGAGTTTTTAACCAGAGTTGTTACACTACTCTATCCTCCTATTCCTATGCTTTCTCCTCAATTATGTGTTGCTCGGCCTACCCAACAACCAAGTGTGAGGAAGTCCAAGAAGCTGAATGAGCCTCTTGCTTGGGAGTCTATTGTTCCTCCTCATATGTTTCATCTTGATCACACTCTAAGAACTTCCTAATAGCACTTTCCTCCTTGAACTTCACATCATGTCTGATCACTATCTTCTTGAGTGATGGGATGCACCCCCTATACACCTTAGATTCCTCACTATAACACAAAAAAATTAGCTTCTCTATTGTGGGATCTAGATTCTTCCAGTTATTTGAAGACACATGGAAAAAACAAGAATTCTAAAGATCTAAAAGTTAGACACACCAAGCTTCTTTCCTGTGAAAACCTCCTCTGGTGTGAATTTACCTAGCACCATGTGTGGACTCCGACTCTGCAAAAAGATTACATTGTTGCATGCTTCTGTCCAAATAAACATAGGTAGTCCTAGTCACGCAACATAGCCCTGACTACTTCCACAATGCTCTAGTTCTTGCACTCAATCACACCATTCTGTTGATGTTTATGAGGTGCAATGAGATCTATCCTTATGCCCTCCTTGGCACACAAGTCTCTGAAGGCATTGGAGATGTACTCCCCACCAATATCTGACCTCAGTGCCTTGATCCTCCTACCAGTCAAATTCTCCACCAAGGCTTTGAACTCCATGAACTTTTAGAAGACTTCATGTTTCTTCTTCATGAAGAAGATCCAAGTCTTTCTCGAGTGGTCACTAATGAAGATGATATAATATCTATATCCCATCAGGGATGGAGAGGGAAAGGATTTTCATACATCTGAATGTATTAACTCCAAGATTCTCTTGGTGCTGCTATCTATGCTGGGAAAGGATGTATTCTCATACTTAACAAGTATGCAACACTTAAACACTTCATGTTGATCTACACTGTCCTATGGTATCCATGTGGAAATCTCCCTCAAAATATTTAGTGTTTGATGGTGTAAGTGACCCATACACCTATGTTAAACTCCCTGAGGTCACATCTATGTATCTTGATATCTTTGTTGCTTAAGGCCACGACTATCTCAAACTATAATGTGTATAGGTTCTTCAACCTAACTCCAATATGCTTAGTTGCTCCAGGGTTGAAAAGTTTGAGAAAGGACTTTCCTATACTTATGATAACCTCATAAACTTTGTTCTCCAAGGTTGACATTAAAACAAGGTTTTTCTTCAACCTTGATACATAGATGACAACTCTAAGGTAGATATGATTCCCAGAATCCCTCTCAAACTTGATAGTACCCACGCCATTGATATTTCCATGCAAACAATGAGAGAAACCCCCTCTCAAAATGAGAAGTGAAATCCTCCACCTATGTTGATGCTTCCACGTGATTCTTCTTGGATCCCTTCTTCCTGTTTGGACACTTGGTGGAGTAGTTCCCAAACTGATGACAAGAGAAGCACTTCATTTTGTTGATATTTTTCTTCCTCTCGCCTCCTGAACTTGACTCGGTCCCTCCTATATTTTTCTTGTCCTTGGCCTTATCCCCTTTGCTAGCTAGGGCAAAGTTTTCCTCTTCCTCGATCTTTGCATGAGACCCATATTTGGCTTTCTTTTGGATCTCCTCTTGTATGCAATTACTCCATAACCTGTCCCATCTTGGTAGATTTTCTCTACCACCGATTGCATCAGTAAAATTTTCCCTTGACTTGGGAAAACTCAATAGTGCAAAACTAACAAGGTCTTTGTCCAATATTTTCTTCCCAATCCTGGCTAACTCATCCTTATCTTGGGTGAATCTAGTTATCATAGACTCAGACTTAGTCATCTTGATATTTTTGAGTTTATCTCTGAGTACTAGCTTCCTGGTATCACGCGTACCCTGGTACAACCCTAAGATAGTTTTCCAAATAACGTGATCTATCTTCTTCCTAGAAAGGTGAGGTATTTTTTGATCCTTGACTCCATAAAGGACTATTCTTCTGGATTTTTTGTCCTTCTTATTTTGCTGAGCCAGTTGCTGAGGATCTGCGGGAGCGACTGGTGGACTTTCCACAAACTCATAAAATCCTTGATCCTCCAAAAATAAACCAATTCTCTCCTTTCAAGAATATAAATTTGAGGTCTCATCAAGTTGAAACACAAATACCATCCCTAAATATTTAGTCCTACTTGTTCGAAGTGCTTATAAATCCTTTGCATAGAGCTTGCTAGGAGAAAACCCTAACGCAGATTATTCCTAGGTCACACAACCAAAAACCCTTCTGTAACCATGAAGTGAACTCTATCCCCTTTCCTACATATTTCACCTACTCCTGATGAAAATAATATGATTTTTTGTCTTGAATCGAAGACTTGCTCTGATACCATGTTAGCTTTCTAATACCAAGCTACTAATCTAATAAAAATTCTACGATGAAGAAACTGAAAACTGAACTCTAAACACTTTCACTAAGTATGTTGAGTATTCTAAAAAATAATAGCAGTGGAAACAATAAATTCATGAATACATAAGCACACAATAAATAATACACCATAAATCACCCTAGAAACCCGAACTGGGGAAAACCTACCAACTTGTGTGTTTTATTATTTTGTGTAGCAAAGATATCAAATAATTATTATAAATCAAAGGGAAAATTTTCCCTTCAATTCACTATCCCTCAACACACTAATTCATGCCCTCTTATCCAACTCAGATTCCCTTCATGTGCATTTGTGTGGAATCATACATGCTAAGTCAACCCTCCTGTGCAAGGCTAACTCGACCCTAGAAAATTTTATATGTTGGCTGAAGAAGTCGCTGAGGCTATTTAGCCTATCTTTCTACCCTAGCATGTTGATCTAGAAACCCTTCTACGTTGCGCTAAGAAAACAAGTCTCTAATTCATAATGATATGCTAAGTTTGCACCTTTTCTCTCCTTATAAAGTCGACTTGGCCTTCCATCTTCCACGAACGACTAAGATTAAAACTAATGGATGAATGGTATTGATTCTATTTTTGACCACAAGAAAATTATAATTTTCCAAAGTCCAAATAAGAAAAAATAAATTGCTTCTTAGCTTCAATTGTGGGCCCCTCTACCAAATTTAGTGCATTTCTAAATTTAGCAGAACCCTTCCATCTCTAAATCCAATTAATAGACCTTTGATGGGGATGGAAATTAGTTGAGGCTAGTAAACTCTTAGAAATGAAAAGGTGATTCTCTTGTGTATAAGCTTTCCATAGAACATGAGGTGGTGATGGAGATTCCAAGGGTGAATATATTACAACAACGTTATGTAAGGATTTCTACACCATGGAAATTGCAGATTGAAGGTGACATATTTCTTGAATACTATTATTTAATGTGGGAGGCTCCAGTTAGCTTGGATACCTTATAAACAAACTCTAGTAATAAATTCAAATCGATGATAAGGTGAAGCAACTAGATCACACTTTTTCAATGTCCATGTATTGCATCAGTAACATAACTCACTTGGACACTTTGATTTGAAGAGATAGATTGAAGGGCCATGACTATCATGATCAACTAGTGGTTGATTGATATGAATAAAAAGATTTAAATTTTTTGTGGATGTCATTCTATGTATGGATTGAGAAAAAGGCCATAGAGGTTTGAAGCATGTGGACACCAATGGTAGAAAAACAAATATCCACAACAAAATCACTAAACTAGACTACATCTAAAGAAAGATCACAACACTAGTTTGAAAGAGTAACATAAAAAAGAATGTGAGGAAAGAGGTTGTTTTTCTTTCTTATGGTCATGCTAATCTTGACTAGGAACACAAAATAGTTGCATTCATCCTCACACATAAACGAGATGTATCTCAATTCAATTCAATGTGAGTAGAAATTGAATAAAAACCTCTATAAAATTATGTATTTGGAGCCCAACATAAAAATCATAAGTAGTTATGACAACAAAGATCACTCACAATTGCTCCAACATTACTGGCTATTATGCAACAAATTAAGTTCACTTATGAGAATCCCAAACAAATGATCTTAAATATATTTTCATGCGGATTACAAAAAAGTCAACAAATAAATTCAATTATAGAAAATCAAAGAAATAGAACTTGAATGCTCGATAAATTGGTTTACTATTATTATAAAGAGAAACTTGCTTTGGCACAACAATAAAATTGGCATCTTAAAGCAATATTTGTTCTTGGAGGATGCACTAAGAACCCAAGGAGAAAATAGAAGCCAAATTTACTCTAACCCAAAACTATATTAGAGAATGCAAATCAAAGAAACAAGAAGTAGATGCCCAAACAAAAATTAAATAAAAAAGAGCACTTAAAGATGGATTATATACGAAACTTTATTTGATACCCATGGTGTCATTTAAACCACTCAAATGCATATCTATACACTTAAGTGTGGATGAAAATAATTTACTGCCATTCATTAATAAATCATCGAATGAAACATGTTTACTTCACGTGACATGCTTTTCATAACACATATCTCAATAAGTTATTTAAAATAGAAACTAGTTACAGTTATAGGTATAGTTAGAGATAA
The DNA here is from genome assembly GCA_031772625.1 of Pinus tabuliformis. Lineage (NCBI taxonomy): Eukaryota > Viridiplantae > Streptophyta > Pinopsida > Pinales > Pinaceae > Pinus > Pinus tabuliformis. The sequence continues at coordinate 822,419,420 of CM062810.1, read as the reverse complement.
GGTCTCAACTAATCACAATAACAAGAGACATGTTGAACCTCTGAATTGTCCTCATTTTGACAAACCTTTTTCCCTTTCTTTCATCCATTTTTTGCACATTTTTGCTTCATCCATGAATTATGATGTCATCTAGGTCATGCATAACTACAGTACATGTATAGCTACCGAAAGGTGCACATTCTACAGCTAAGTAGTGTTTTTGCATCTAAACCCAAGGTTGAACAGGTTCCCGTGAGTTTGAAGACAAGTAGGACATACAGAAAAATGCCATATGCCAGCCACATGGGTATCCACTTATTGAGCTCAGCTGGAAGTTTACAAAATGTGAGAATATTTCTAGTCAAACCAAGAGTCAAACCTAGTTATAGAAGATTGTTCTCATGCAAAATTTCAAGGAGTCAATCTTATAATCAAGTGAGCGTGGAGAAGTCAATCAAACGAGATCTGGAATTTAACATTTTTATTTGATGATGTGTCAATAAAAAACACTCTCATGATTTTCTCTTCCAATAGTGAATCATGAGAGAAAAATTCATATTCTGATTTTAGGACCTAGTTGTCGAATGAAGGACTTACTTCTTAGCATTTATCTCTTAAAGTTGTTAGATCTTAAAACATTATAAATTGCTTTGATCTGGAAGCAAAAAGAAGTTGTTAAATATGTAATTATTATTACTCTTTGAGAGAAGACTTTGTTTATAGTTAATGCAATTACTTTATTTATGGCGCAATTGTGAATGTGATTGGTGATTTAACCCAATGCTCTGAGTTTCTATTTCCTCTTTCTCACCAGGAGGGCCCCTTGTGGAGTTGTGAGATAGTGTAGCCATTCTTGCATTAACTTTATTTATGGTGCAATTGTGAATGTGATTGGTGATTTAACCTAATGCTCTAAGTTTCTATTTCCTCTTGCTCACCAGGAGGGCCCCTTGTGGAGTTGTGAGATAGTGTAGCCATTCTTTCAATTTCATTCCTTTTAGAATTTTTTTCAATTCAACCTTCAAAGATTTAGATGTTACTCTGTTTTCAAGCACAATTTGCTAACTTGTCTTCTGTTTGTAATAGGTTGACCACTCGATAGTAAATAAAAAACTCCAAACAATATTTATTTCATGTTTAATTTCATGCTTAGTATCAGATTTATTTTTATGCCAAGATTAATTCAAATAAGGATACACACACTAGTAATCTATAAAGGCTCTTTCATTTTGAGTCTAATTTCATTTACACTCTTTGATTATGCCCCTTAATCTAGTTTCATTTCAGTTATTGATAGCTAGAATTCTTTCATGCTCTTAGATCAAAATTATTTCAAATTCATTAGAATAGATTTATCTCTTTCCTGTCAATTAGATTAGAATTTCATTTATTTTTCTATAGACGAAAATTAGAATAGAATTCATTTCAAAATCATTTTAGAGTAAGATTTCGAGTCAATTAAATTAGATTTTTTTTTTTTGTCTAATATAATGAGATTTCTATTTCTTGTCAACTATAATAGATTTCAATTAATGCTCAAATAGAATAGCCTTCAATCTCTTTCATTATAATAGCTTTCTTTGAAGTTGATCTAAAATCAAGAATGCCTTGTAGACAAAACATGTGCATACACTTAACAAGAATTAGTCATATATATATTGAATTTACATTTTGCAACCATTCTCTTTGATTGAAAAGAGATTCCTAGAATATACAATGCACTTACACTTCACAAGTTCACGAACCTTGGTCGATAATTTAATGAAGTAATTTAATCAACAATTAAATTACCCTACAAGTCCGAGTGGTGAGGAACTATGATTATATTATACTAAGGTATCACAAAACAAGTAATGTTAGATGCTAAAACACATTAATAATCCCTATCAACCTTAACTTTAATGTAAGAAACTCTTAAAATGTTTCTTATGATGTGAGGTGTTTTTTCATGCCCATGCAGATTAAGAAGTTATGCATCCTATTGCCATATCAAGGTCATTAATGCACTTAGGAATAAGATAGATCCAAAACAATTGTTTTGAGCCCTCTTATAAGTTTTTGTTCATTTAAGCAATTATGTCTTCTATGCCCTTACATATCCTTATTATCAGTGAAAATGTTAGGAATTAAATTTCACCCATGGGATAATTTTCCATGCTTTATCCTAAAAAAAAGATTCACCAATTTCCTCTTTCTTACTCAAAAAAAGATTTACCCAAATTCTATAGGATAAAATTATTTACCTTAAAAATCACTAGAATTTTACAAAATCTATATATAATCGTTTGAAATATGAATACCTTTACAAAAATATCATCAATTATTTTATAGTTTGCGTGTTAAGGACTAATAAGATTCACCAAGGTGTCTACACTTGAGATAAATTTCCATCCTTAAATTTTCCTTGCTGAATATTAGGTTTCTTCATTTCTCATAAAACAAGTATTCTACCTTTAGAAGCCCTAACATTCCAATTTTCCCCAAACTCACACTACTTTTCTTTCTTCAAAATGTGGAAAATGTTCTATTGTCAAAGTCCCCATCATTTTTAGAAGAAAGAAAATGCTCTAGATTTGAGGCGGATTTTGCACCAAAAATGCATGAGTTAGTCCATTTACTAACTAAGGCTATTGGGAAAAATTATTGGTCAAATAAAAATCCATAAAAGTTGTTGGGATGGTTTTTAATTTCCTTTTCACAATACTCACTTGCATATGTTTTCACACCCCATTACGAATTTGCCTCTACAAACTAGCCAAAGTGATTTTCCACCACTAAATTTGGCATGTTTTTACTTATAAGTTTTTAAATTTTGTGGTGGCAATCTTTGTGTAGTTATACATACCTATTATTTCCAACAATTTCTATGTTGGAAACTCTTTAATATTCTTTCACAATGAAAAAACAATAAGAAGCCTATACTCATTGTATGGGATGTAGGTTAATTTTTTGGAAATCTAGTCACTAAAATATTTTAGGAATTATTGAATCATATAATCTAGCAATCTCTAAGTTTAGTGGGTTCCAATGTTTTGGATAAGTATTCCACATTTGAGATGAAATGAATTTGTGCCTAGTCTTTCCATGCATTATACTACTTTAGCATTTTTTTGTATTGAAGATTTTCTTCAAGTTTTGTCCTAATCACATCTATTAGTCTTTATAGACTTAGAAGAGACATATTATTCACATATAAATGTGTGTTCATCTTCATGTAAGTGTTCAGAATGCTATATGGTCATTTGTCACCTATTTTTTATTCTCCTTTGTTGATGATTGTATCACCCTCTCCATGTTGTGATAATATTTTGATGGTTTCTCAAAGATTTTCATGGTTATGATGCCATCACACTTTGTTGTGGCTTGCACAAGAATTTCAATAGTTCCATGGAAATGAGAGATTACAAATAGAAAAGCATGCAAAATGGATGACTTCAAAATTACTTTGTTAGGAAAGTATAGTTATAAATATTATCTTTCTACTTCCTCTATGCAATCATGTGGAAGTTTCTATGCATTGGAAATCACATATATGTTCTTTTCCCAATTTGTTTTTGTCTTATGATTTGTCAAGTTGTAAAACCCCAACCTTTAATCCCCCACTTATATTGTAATTGTAATTAATTATGTTAATTATTCATGTATGGGCATGAAATGTAAATGGATTAAAAGACTCAAAACACTTGTAAATATATTTTATTAATGATTCGTGAAGAGGTGGAGCCTTGATACGAACTAGGAGAATCCATGAGAAGGGAGGGAAGTTAGATAAAAGGATAAATGAAATTAACCCTTGCCAATAAATCTATTGTCTTAGCCAAATTTTCATAAAATCTAAGATTGTCAATTGTCCCAAGAAAATATCTAATGGGAAGGTGTGGTAGTAACTTTCATATTTATGAAAATAGTTGGGATGTACCCCAACTATCTTATCTATGATATGGGAAGAGTAGCATTCAATGATCTATATTGGATCAATATATCAGTTTTCATCTATCTTGATGGAACTTTTAAAGTGGAAAAAGTGGAGAAATTAGCTCACATGATCATTTTTACTGGTGGGACCCAGTTTGGAAAATTAGGGTTTGAAACCTTATAGAAGTAGTTTGAGGCATTAAACATATTTTTTTTTGGGCTATAACTTCTCCATGTTAGCAATGCACCTTTTTTTCCCTATTCTACACACAGAGGCCTTTCCAGCAACATAAGAATCACCCCAATTCGAGTTTGTATGCAAATGTTATGCCACTCGGAAGTTGATGTTCATATTTCGACCACCGTAACTCAAGAGGGTGCCACATAAACCCCCATTATTCATGGAAAAGGAGTTATCCATGTAATCATAAGGAAGAATACTCTAGAAGAGTCCATATTGTTACTCTAGTTAGGAGTTAAAGAAGTCAAACTAATCACTAGTAGGCTATAGGGCTATGTTATAACCAGGCCAATAGGAGGAAAATGGGTCCATTCTTTTCGAGTGTATTTTGTTACATAGATGGGTAGAGTAGCTGAGAGAGATAGGGAAACAACACAAAAACTGTATTTATGCATTGTTGTAGCCCATGGGCCATAATACTTACTTATTTGTACTTGCATCCATTTTCTAGTCAAAGAAGAGAGTAGAGCATCCTCACCTTACAGTTGGGTTTTCTCCCAAAATGGTAACTTTCCAAGGATATATCTTATGTCAATTGTGATTTGTAACTTCACATTTTTTTGTTCTCTATTTTGTGCATTATTGTATTTTTTATGCATACACAATAGAAAATAATTAAATAATCCATGAATCTAACGAGAAATAAACCCTTATGGTGTAGATTTTAGATATATTTTAGTATATATGTTGTGATAAATTGTTTAGTGGAATATCCATGATAGTTTACAATTTTTTCTCGAAGTTATGGGATCTGAATAGAAGCTTCTGATCTAACCATAATTAGCCATGAAATCTATCAAAGAATATATCCTAAAAATAAGAGAAACCCATGAGGAAATACGATAATTTAATTAAGCACTCAGGGGGAAGTGCAAGAGACAAAGTAGTGTGTGCATCCATGAGCACATGTAAAAGGAAATAGAAAAACATGTTGGTTTTGAGACACAATGACCTATGTGTAAATTATGATTCACCTACTTTGGTGATAGACTTCAATATGGAAGTATTTAACCTGATATATAGGGTTAGGAATTGCTGAGGAAATTATTTGATATATGCACATAAATCATTTAAAAGCAAGAACTGTTGAGGAAGTTCCAGATCGGTGAAGGACTCCCTTTGGGCTATGAAATCGCATTGAGGCAACATTGTGGATGATAATAGGCCTTCTCAATAGATTGAAAGACATCATACCAATTTCTAGGTGGATGAAGGAGAAGGGATTTAATCCTTATACCACTAGTAGCCTAAGAAATAATTTCATCTAGGTGCTTGCTATGTAGAGAAGCTAATAAATCACCCATAAAATTTGGTAAGACTCTGGGCTTAGTGGGATTTTAAGAGAATTGATCATCTTTTTTTATTAAGTTGTGTGGCATTCATGACTCCACCCTGTAATGGTTGAGTGACAACTTCCCTCGTGACTTCACTATCTAGCTTAAGGGTGTAAATGATAGAATAGGCTATTGGGCCTATAATTGTGTGGAACATAGCTCATCCTTTATTAGCTATAGGAAACATTTGATCTTTGATCAAATAAGTTTCCTTATGGGATTTTTATATGTGATGTAAACCATATTCATTGTAATATAAATGTTGTTGATAAATTTTTTATATTTATTTTCATTCCTAATGAATTTAGACATTATGGTCTATGTGATGCATGATTATGGTATGAGATGTAAAATTTGGTTTTGATGGTTATGAAATATTCAGATGCACCCCTGTTAAACTTAATGTTCTCTTATGATGTGTTTTCATGATTTTGAACATGGGACTAAGGGATACATAGTCCTAGTTATCTTTAATGTTTATGGTTGTAATAAGCTTTTTTTAAGTGAGATGTTATGGTTTAGAAGACTAGGGATGTTAACCCCTTATCCTCTTATACAATCAAAATGGATGGTTGGTTTTGAAAGCCTCTTAGTAATTCTCAAACAAGAGAGCTTGTTCTAGTCTCAATAAGCTAGAGAAGCTCTGAAATTGATGTTTATGATCATAGGACCTATTGAGATTTTGGAACTAGATTAAAGAGTAAAGTCCTTGAATATAATGTGGAGACTAAAATCAAGGATTATTCATTAAAAATTTGGGTAAAAGTGTTAAAAATTCCATTGTATAACCAATAAACTTGTTGGAAGACTATTGAAGGGCTTGAAGTGGGCTTGTAAGGCCCTTTTGTGATTGTGAATGGCCTTTACTAGGCCAATTATGGGATTGAATAACTATGTTGTTTTTAAGCCATATATAAGCCCAAAGTTAACCCTAAAACCCATTATTAAACTCCATATATTGAATGATTGAATTTCTATTGTTATATTTTTATGTAGGCTAGAAACTTTCATCATCTCGTTTTATGATAATTATACCCTTTGTCTTCTACACACACAAAGGAGACCTAGCCTCCGGATCATCAAATCTTGTCTTGTACATAATATCCAATGTAAAAGGAGGTATTCTCCTTGAAGATAACTGTAGTTATTGATTTATTATCATTTTAAGGTGCAATAACATTTGGCATGAGAGCACACAAACCTAAGGTTTTGCTACTTCAACCAGGTCATCTTGGAATTCTTACTATAATTTTTTTTGGGGAATTTTAGATAATGAAACTTGGAAAATATTAAGGAGAAACCTTGATAACCTCTAGTTCAAATATCATATCTTCTATCACTACATTTTAGGATATATTCGCTAAGGAACTTAGGGTTCTTGAATGCTCTTGAAATCATATTCAAACACAAAAATTTCGAATTTTTGCTATAACTATTTTTCCTGAAGGTTTTAAATGGTGAAACATAGAGAATTTTGAGGGTAAAAATATAGGAAAATATGGTTCAAATTTCATATCTTGGTGTACCATAATTTCATATATTTTCTTTAACGAAGTTAAGCTTCCTACATGCTCCCAAAATCAGTGTCAAACAGGTTAGTTTGGAATTTTCACTATAGCCTTTTTGTTGAGAAGTTTCAAATAGTGAAAATTCAACTGTATTGAGGTGAGATATTTGGGAACATCTAGTTCAAATTTTAGATTTTATTTTGCTATAGTTATGTGTATATTCTCAATGAAAGGGTTTGTCAAGGATTTTGAAATTAATTTCAAATAGGTCATCTTGGTATTTTTGTTGTACCTTTTTTTCTGGAACTTTTCATACTATGAAATATCTAGGGATATTAGGATACATATAGAAGTACCTTAAGTAAAAAAGTTATAATTATATTTTAATAATTGGACACGTGACACACTATACAATTTTGCTCAAAAGAAGATTCCAAAACTCAACAAGTTTTGGGAAAGTTACCATAACTTTCACTTGCCACGTCAAATTTTAGTCAAGCATGTAGAATTGCAAAGAATATATTAGATTAATACAAAATATTCATATTTATGAGGGCTCAAATCTCAAAGGTTTATCAAGAAAAACTCAGTGATTCAAATATTCTCCAAATTATGGTTTTAAAGGTACATAACTTACGAGGAACATTAATTTTGGTTAGAAGATCCATTTTTTTAGGGTAAATAGAAATTGTGATAAAGAGAAGTACACTTATTATTTTATCATGCGGATCCAAATATAGAATGAAAAGCTAATGCACTAATTAAACCTCTTGAAGGGTCATCCAAGACTTATGAATAAAATGAAGACTTAGAATTTAGGTTCTCCCAATTAGTGAAAAAGGTAATGAAATGCATGGTTGTGTGTTGAAAAAGTTGGATTTATTAGATTTTAAAGAAAATATGGATGACGTGGAAAATATCATGAATGAAAATATACAAAAATTCATAAGGGAAGATCCAAGGAAATCATGAACATAAGGAGATGTATGGTGTTGAGTCTTAATTACATATGGAGAATATATGGAGATGTAGAGATCCAAGGAAATGGAGAACATGAGGAGAAGCATGGTGTTATTTCTCAATTGCAAATGGGGAGTATGTTATCACAATAGGAGAGCACAAATATTGAATCATGAACCATGAACATGAATTTTCAATCCAATTTCCACATCATCATGGCTTGAAGTAAGCAATAAGTAACTAATACATTCCAAAGATTGATATTAGGAAGTTTGATGGTTACTATTCTAAACATAGATATTCTAGATGGAGAAATACTTTGATCTACATCAACTAGCATCATTGAAAAAGGTAAATATTACATCCATGTTTTTAGAACAAGGCCAATATCTATGGTATCAATGACTTTTTGAAAGGAAATATGATCTTTTTATATCTTAGTCCATTTTTACATGGTAATTGATAGAACATTATGAGGTTATTAAGAGAAATATATTCTTTAGTCTCTTGGTAAATCTTCAACAAAATGGTCCAGTTATAGATTGCACTCAATAATTCCAAAAGTTGAGTTTTAGGGTAAAAAACATTTTAGAGGATAATTAGTTAGACCTCTTTATGGGAACGTTAAAGGAAAACATCCAACATGAGGTGCATCTCTTTCAACCTAAATCATTAGAGTATGCTTTTAGTCTAGAAAGGAAAGTTTAAGGTAAATGTATGGCCACTACAAAATTCATCACCAATAGCCATAGAGAGAATCATGCTCCCTCTCCTAAACTGACAAAGTTGATTCCTTGAAAAATGGATGAAAGAGGAGAAAAGGGATGATTTTTTAACTATGATAACAAGTATAGTAAGGAGCATAAATGCAACGAGAAAAAAATATTCTACATAGACCCTGAAGAGGAAGAACATTAAGAACTGGAACCATCACAAGATCTAGAGCCAGAAGACACTACTCTAATAATATCATGTCATGCATTGACCAACATCCATAATTCACAAACCCTAAAGATAGAAATATATATCAAAAATAAAAAGGTAACAATGTTGATTGATTCTGGAAGTAACCATAAATTCATTGATTACAAATTAGCTAAACTTCTCAAAATGTTCATATATCCTGCACCATAGTTTTAAGTAATTATTGCAGATGGAGGTACCATAAATTGTTCATGGAAGTGTCATAGTATTAAGCTCTATATAGGGGATTATTTATTGGATAGTCCCATGATTGCAATACAAATGAGTGGTGTTGATGTTATATTAGGGGTTCAATGGTCACAATCAATAGGAACAATGACCTTTAATTTTCAATATCTCTCCATAAGGTGTACCTCAAAATGAAAACAAATTGAGCTTAGAAGTATCCAAGATAGGGAAAACCTCTAAAGTGATAAGCTCCAATGGCATAAAAAAAACTACTCAAAAAGGGGCAACATGGTGTAACTACATAATTATGTTTAGTAAATGTTCAATTTTCAATATCATCTATGTAAGGGTACCTCTATAACATTATCAACAAACATTCCAAGGTATTTGGATTAATGCCTAAGGGTCTTCCACCTACTCAAGATCATGACTATGTTATTCATTTGTAGCTACAAAGTGTACCAGGCATAAATGAAGAAGGGAAAATTATACTAGAAGCAGAAAAAATCCTTGAAACAAGGATTAAGTGTCCAAGTAATCTAGCAATTATGGAGTAGCTCATCAAACAAAAGAACCTACCAATGGAAGTGATGACATGGGAATATAACTTATTCATGTAGAATCAATAGTAGTTAATCAAGTGTTGAGTACAATATTTGTTTGAAGTGGAGGGGCATGTTAAGACTTATATAATACCCATGTTAACCCTAAAACCCCTTATTAAGCCCTAAATATTGAGTAATTACATCTCTATTATTATATTGTTATGTAGGATAGAACCTTTCATGGTCCCATTTTATTATAACGATGCCCTTTGTATCCTATTTATATAATAAGGAGACCTAATCTTATAACCATCAAATTTTGTCTTGTACATGTATTCGTCATAGAAGGAAGTATCCCCCTTGTGGAGGACTATAATTATTGGTTTCTTATCATTTTTAACATCCAAGGTTCATAACAATTGTATCCCTTCTTGGATTACTGATTAGTTGAAAGGCACCCTTGCTTTGGATAAAAAAGATAGAAGGATTCATGTGGGAGAAACCTATGGACAATTTCCTCTTTTGACTTCTCGGAAGAAAAGCCTATTAAATGGCTATGAGATGAAGGATTTTGAATGCCTTCATGGTTGGTGAATTCCCCTATAAATTTATAAGTATCCTAGATATGTTTCTTCATTATTAGAGTCACTTTCAGTCCCTAGGTGCAGGATGGAATACTCTATTGGAAGCCTACAATATCCTTAAGAAAAAATCAAGAATTGATTTTGGAAATTTGGGGATTAGAGGTTTTAGCCTCAACGACTAGTCAAATGATCATGTGATTCTTAAACGATCATATATATTCCGCTAAACAATTTGTCACAACAAATCTAATAAAACTATGCTTAAAATTTTGAAAAAACTATACTATGTAGATTATTTTTCCTTAGACTTATGGATTTATTAAGTTCCTGCACCCCAAAAGGTACAAACCAACATGTGGTCCCCTTTTTCCTTCTAGAGCTATACCAACATAATCCTTATTTTCAATAATAGAAGGAATGGTTGTAGAGTTGCAAGGTTTTTGATGCATGGGAGCTAGGCTCCATGTGTCACCATCACTTAGCCATGAAGTCCACTACAAGAACATTCCATTCCCTGATCAAGTGTTCTAATCAATCATTTCGTTATTTTATTTGTTGCTATAATCTGGTAGAGCTATGTTTGTTGAGCATGTTTAAGCCAATGGGTTCATGTATTTAATCAATTTCCTTGTCAAGAGTGTGTGCATTGTGTTGAATAGTTCCTTATAAAATAAGTGTTAGATTTTTCCTTGCCTAGTCTAGTCCTAGAGCACTAGAGGGCGGTAGAATACCTCAAGGGACTGTAATGCTAGAGAAGGGGGATTATTCACCTTGTTTTGGATAGATTGTGGGAAAAGAGTGATTGGTTATCGTACTTTTCGATATATTTCCTATGAAGTGTGGTTTTGGGATGTGGATAGAAGTTGAGAGAAATCCATTAAAACCTTGTCCTTGATAAAGTCATAGTATTAGCTCAGGTGTGGAAACTAGGTTGAGAGTTTAGGACATGAGAGATTCACTAGGGGAGCAATACCATACCACGTGCATTCATATTTGGGGATATATATTGAGGAAAAAATGACATACTATATTGAGCATATAATAAGGGGAAAAGGGATTTTATATTGGCAAGTATAAACAACTGAGCTCAAAGTTAATGAAAAAATATAAAGGGGTATAAAAAATGTTAATGAAAAAATTGATACCTATAATATCTAGTGAAAGTAAGGGTTTTTTAAATTGGGAAGGTGTATTGGGTTCATATTGGTAGGGGGTTAAATAATGTGATTTTTAGAGGTATTTTCCAATATGTAGTCAAATTAAGGGTATTTTTTAGTATGTCACGAACACACATGATATGACATAGGTTCATTGAGTGAAGCCCCTGTGGATTAAGAGCATAGTTTCCTATGGATGGGAGGAGTATTCCTTGTCCTTAGTCATTCTCCTAAAGTTTCTTTGAAGGAGAAGAGTTTGCTCCTATATGTGCACTTATTATTTTGTTATGGGCCAATAATACCTACCTCACTTACAAGAAGAATTAAGTCTCTACAAATATTTTCTTGAATGCAAGACATAATAAAATATTTGCACCTCGAGAAATTTGATACTTCTGATCATTTAATAGATACAAAGTTAAGATGGATTTATGGTAATTCATTTTAATATTATTTATATTACATATACATTTAACATCTTTTTATATAAAAATATTTGTATTTTTAATTTTACTGAAACCTCATAATATATAAGAATAATAATATAATTTTAAGGTTTCATCCAAGCTAGACACCAAATTGGTGTATGAGATCTCTTTATGGGTAGGAAAAGGGAATTGACTACTAATAATGAGACGCACATGCTCTACACCCCTAAAATATTTACAACTCAAGAAATTTGATACTTCTCATCATTTGCTAGATACAAAGTTAAGATGGATTTATGCTCGTTCATTATAATATTATTTATATTACATATAAATTTATGCAGTGAATTGGACTGGTGACTTCACATCAAGGAGTGCCTTAACAAACCCCGTGGACTATAAATTGAACATCTTTGTATTTTTAAGCTAGACACAAAATTGGTGTATGAGACCTCTTTATTGGTGGGACAAGGGATTTGACTACTAAATTCTAATGAGGCATATATGCTATACCCCCTCTCAATTTGAACTCGTGACTTTTTTTAGGGAAACACATGCTTTTATCCATTAGGTCCAATCAACCATTTTTTGACATGTTATATATATATGCTAGTTGTTTATTTGGAATAGGCTTCTAGAATTTTAATTTAATTATCAATAATAATTAGGTGGATGATAGGAGTTTGTAGGTGGATAGGCGTGTCTATTTTGGAATAAGGCTTCTAGAATTTCAATCTAATTATCAATAATTATTAGGCAGATGGTAGGGATTTAACCTCCATGGAACATTCTAGAATATTCATAGTTGTATACAAATCAATGGTTGAGATTTATCTCCAAAGTAGTTATGTCTTTTTATTTTTATTTTTTTTAATTAAATTGATTAATTAAAAAATATGTCATATGAAGTGGTTTCACGGTTTTTTTGGGCATGTAGTCTTGATAAGTCATTGTGACAAAGCCTATTCACAGATGTCCATGGTAAAGTTAGGGCAAATATCCATGATTAAGAATCTTGTTCCATGCATTAAATGCTTATACATTCAACTTATATATTAAGTATTTTTATAATAAATAATAATTTAAAATAGTGTTATAATTTAGTTAGTTTTCATGTTTTTTTAAATTTTAGCAACTTGATATATATCATTAAACAAATATTTTGATGTTTATTATAAATTGATATCTATCTTCCTTTACCAACCATTTAATTTATATAATTAAGCTATTTCGCATTTTAAATATAATATATAGAACATAAATTATATATAAATATATACTAAATAATTACTATAAATATTATGTTTTAATATATAGTTATTAACCAAATTCAAATTCGAAATTTTGAAATATCATAATTATAATATAAATTATTATTATTATTATTTAAATTTAAATATACACATTATGATTTTTTTAATTATTTATAATTTTAATAATAGAAAATTTGTTTTTATTATTTCTATTATTTCTATTTTTTAATCAAATTTATTATTACATCTCCCTTATAATAATAAACGTTATTTTCCTTTTACTAAAAGCTTCACTATAACATTTCACCCTATTTATTGTAAAGCATCTCTGAACTTAATCGATTATATAATAATAAAAAGTATTATGTTATTTTAATTAGATTAAATTAAAGTAGAGATTAAATGAATAGCGATAATTGTTATTATAAAATCTTATTAAAAAGGAAAAATTTGAATTTTATAAACCATTTAAGATACTTATGTAAAACTTTAAAGATGACTTATATTTATAAAATATAAACAAAATAAAATGGCGGAAATTTTACATATTGAATCTTTAGCAAACAAAAAATATATAATCATTTAAATTATTTAATAATAATATTCTATATAATGCATATGTATATGAATTATATATATCTAGGAAATCCATCAAAAGAATGTTGTTAATACACGATGAGGCTTATTAGTTACCCAACTTTTTAAAAATTATTTGTTTAATTTATTTTTTATTTCAATATTTTATTTTCGACAAAAGAAAGAAAACTCATAACATATTAAAAAATATTGCATTTATATTCGCTACATTTTATATTTAAATAATTATATGTTTTTATTATATATATATATCCAACGTAATTATATTATACGATATATATCTACCATTTATATATTATTTGATAAAATAACTTGAAATTAGTATTTTTATTTTTATTTATTTGTTTTTTAATTAGAATGGAAAATTCATGATGGGAGTCACGACCATATAACAAAGAAGATAATATTGAAATCTTGTATCCAAAGGGGAAGGTAAGAAGATTTGTGTTAAATTGTAGTAAGAAAAGCCTTTATTTGACTTGTGTCTTAGTTAAATGAGCAAATTTGAATTTCCACTTCCATAGGATGAGTTGGCAGATAATTAACATGACTGACATGGCCAAATCACTCAACTAAGTCAGTCAATTCGAGTTTATGGGCTAGAAGTAGAGTTGTGTGCAAGTTGGTGGCTAAGATCTAGCTATCTAGAGGTGTTATCTTTAGTGAAAATTAGTTATATGAGCTCTAGTGTAGAATAGAGTCAATATGAGTTCAGTTGAGTAATTGCAATTGTTGTTAACTCATTGATCTCCTAGTTAACTAGTCAATTTACTAAAAATAGCCCTAGTCATGCATGCAATTTGAATTCCTAGTGAAGTGGAGGAAAAAGACATAGTTGTAATCATTATTGTATACTAGTGAATGTACAGAGTTTTCATGTAGCATGTGAACCATTTCTCTTGGGATTTCTACAAGGAAATATGATCTTCCCTATTCTTTAGGAGCATGAATTTGATAAAGAAAGAGGAAGAAGCAGGAGGCTTAGTTTAGCTAAGTATTGGCCAAAGAAAACTCAGAAGGAGATTAATATTGCAGCGCAGGTTGATCTTCAAGCATTAAAGTTGTCATTGTAATCGATCATTGTTCTCATATGATATAATACAAACATAGGAGGGGGTTTTCCCAGTTGGGTTCCCTAGTAAAAAATCTATGTTCATTGTGATTGAATGATTGCATTTGTTTCCATTGTATATTTTCCTTTTTGTAGATTGAGTAGAAGAAATTGTGTTTATTGTTTTTAGTATGAATTCATTAGCAACTGCAAATTTCAAGTCATTTCTACATGGTATCATAGCTATTGAAAACTACATATAAACTAGGTTCTTGATCATATCTCAAAGAAATTTTGAATAGCATATTTGTGGTGCAAGTATTTCTTTAGTGCAGGAACAATGTCTTTGAATGGATTGAGGCTTGAGGATGCATTGGAAGGAACTTTGAATTTCTGTGCTTGGAAAGACAGGATGAAAGTTGTGTTGGATGAAAATGGAGTATTAGAATACACAAAAACATATATTCTAAAACCAACAACATCAGATGCACAACAACTGGCTCAGTGGAAGAAAGATATTGCAAAAGGCAGGAGGATTATCCTTGAGGATGTCAAAGACCATGTGGTTTTGAAATTACATGGAAAGGAGACTACTTTTGCAATGTGGAAAACTCTCATAAACCTATCCTATAGCAGTAGTGATGTCAGGAATCTAGCATTGAGAG
This sequence comes from Pinus tabuliformis, assembly GCA_031772625.1. NCBI lineage: Eukaryota > Viridiplantae > Streptophyta > Pinopsida > Pinales > Pinaceae > Pinus > Pinus tabuliformis. Next base: position 822,404,051 of record CM062810.1, on the reverse strand, counting down.
ATAAACTCAGGAACATTCAAATGAATAAAAATGAAACTGTTGTTCAATACCGATCGAGATTCACTCAGGGGAGAGATGAACATGGAGGATTTGGAGAGACTGTGCCACCATCTGAACTTGTGAGCTTAGCAATCCTTGGTCTTCCAAAGTCTTGGCACAAATATTAGGATTTAGATAATGGAAGAGAAAAGCTCCCATATTGGGAGAGACTTTGGTCTGACTTGGTGAAGGATGAGATTAGAAGAAACACTAGAGATGGTGTCATATCCATAACTGATGAGGAATAAAACTTTTCTTTAGCACAAAAAAGAAATAAGGACAAAGGAATGAAGGCTGAAGGCAAGGTAAAATCCATCCTAAACCTTGGCAAGAAGAAAGATCTCAGTGAAATTAAATGCTTTCAGTGCCATGAGTATGGACACTATGCAACCAAGTTTCCACACAAGAAATATTGTAAGAAGAGTGTTGTAGGAGCAGGAGGAGATGCTCTCACATCAAAATTTGAGTTGGATTTCACCCTCAATGATTGCATGGAAATTATTGTACAAGGTCATGTATGGTACTTAGACTCTGGTGCTTCATTTCACATGACAGTAAATAGGGAATTCGTCGGAAGCTTAGAGGAGAAGGACTTAAAATTAAAAATACAGCTTGGAGATCATGGAATGCATAGTACCAAATGGATTGGCATTGTCACCTTTAAGAGGGACTCAAGCTCCCATCTTCACCTAAAGAATGTAATGTATGTTCTTGGTATGAAGAAAAATATAATTTCTATAGTTGTGCTTGAAGACAAAGGATATGATGTGGTGTTCAATAGAGGGAAGGCATATCTGAAGCATGTTGCTACTGGAAAAGTAAAACAAATTAGTGTTCAAGTTAAAATCCTCTGCAAGCTAGAGGTGGATGCATGTGTTGCATTGAGTAGCAAGGCAGAACATGTTTAGGGCCAAGATGTTGGAGAGCTCTGGCATAGGCGCATCAGACACCTACACCATGGAGCCTTGAAAATAATGCAATAGATCACCACTGGACTTCCAAAATGCACCCTTTGATCAATATGATGTTTGCAAGGGATGCACTCTTGGAAACTATATTAAATCCTCCTTCCAAGGATAAGATAACAGAGTTGGAGCCATCTTGGAGCGAGTCCACTTAGATGTGTGTGAACCATTTTCCATAGTATCAACTGCAAAGCATAGGTATTATGTGATCTTCATAGATGATTTTTCCTGCAAATGTTGGATCTATTTCATGAAGAAGAAAGATGAGGTTTATTAAAAGTTTGTTGAATTTAAAGCCTTAGTTGAAAATAAGACTAGAAACAAAATTAAATCCCTGAGAAGTGATAATGGAGGAGAGTATGTGTCTAATGCCTTCAAAGAATTATGTGACAAGGATGGTATTAGAAGGGAGTTGATTGCACCCCACAACCCACAACAAAATGGGGTTGCAGAGAGGAAAAATAGAAGTATTGTAGGAGTTGTTAGAGAAATGTTCCATGACTAGGTATTGTCACTATCCTTGTGGGCAGAAGCTTGCAACATTGTTGTTTATTTGCAGAACAGGAGCCCTAAAAAAATTATTGGAATGATTACACTTGAAGAGGATTTCACTGGGAGGAAGCCAGATGTCTCCCACTTTTACAATTTTTGATCCATAATCTATTATCATGTCTCCAAAGATAGTAGGAAAAAGTTGGAGCCTACTGCAAAGAAGGGGATCTTTGTAGGATACATAGAGACACCTCATAATTACCAAGTGTATATGACCTCACTCAAGATGATTGTGATGAGGAGGGATGTGAGATTTGACAAGGAGAAATCCATGATGAGTTCTCTAGAGCGAGAGTTGAGCATACCACTAGAGGAGGAGCTTCTATCGCCAAAGGAGGAGCCTAAGTCAGATCATAGTCAGATCTTTCTCAAAGGAAAGAAGAAATTCTAGGAGAATGATGTGGAGAAGCCACATGTGGAGGAGCAGAGAGAAGACTGAGTGTAGGAACCCACTCACACCGAGCCTTCCATAGAGGGGAGGAAGAGGACATGGTTGGTTGACAGGTTGGTGTAGGAAGCTTAGGAGCAAGTTGGAGATCCTAGATCCTGCGAAGAAAAAGGAAATCGCAAGATAGATGTATCAGATATATGAAACACGTGTGAAAGTTGATTGATTCTGAGCCATCTTCTTTTGAAGATGTTGTTTCCCAGTAGGTGTGGGTAGACTCTATGATGGAGGAGTATGACTCAATCATGAAGAATGATTCTTGGGAGGTTGTGCCTAGACCTGAGGAAAAATATGTGATTGGCTCCAAGTGGGTTTATAAGGTGAAACATGCAGCTAATGGAAGTGTTGAGAAGTACAAGGCCTAATTTGTGGCCAAAGGCTTCTCACATGTGGGTGGGATTGATTATGACGAGACATTTTTCCCTGTGGCAAGATACTCGTATATAAGGACCATACTTGCATTGACAACACAGTTTTGGTGGAGGATCCACTGAATGGTTGTTAAGCCTACCTTCCTCAATGGAGTGGTTGAGGAAGAGATCTAGATTAGGCAGCTTGAGGGGTTCGAGATCTTTAGCAGGAAGACACATGTGTGTAGGTCCAAGAGAGCCCTATATGGTCTCAAGCAGACACCTCATGCTTGGTACACTCACATAAATTCTTATCTCAGTGGATTGGGCTTCACTAATTGTGAAGAAAATTCCAATATCTACTACATTATGGTAGATGGAAATCTACTCATCTTAGTCCTTTATGTGGATTATTTGAGATTGATAGAAGATGACAGGTTAATCCAATCTTGTAAGGATACCTTTCAAGAGAGTTTGAGATGAAGGATATGGGTTTGATGCACTATTTCCTTGGATTGGAGGTGTGGCAAGGGGATGGAGAGATATTTTTTGGACAAGGGAAGTACACCTCTGAAATCCCTCAGCTATTCCATATGCAGGATCACAAACCCATGAACACTCCTCTTGGTACTAACTAGAGGAAAGAGTATGCTTCTATAGATGAGGTTGTAGATGTCACTATCTACAGACAATTGGTGGGGTCCTTGATGTACTTGGTGAACACAAGGCCTAATATTTGTTTTACAGCGAACCAACTTAGTCAGATTATGGTGGAGCCTACTAAGCTTCATTATAAAGAAACAAAACATGTTTTCAGATACCTCAGAGGCACAATATACTTTGGTTTATGGTACAAGAAGACTAATGGAGTGAATCTCCAAGGCCTCACAAATGTAGATTGGGCAGGGAGTCCCTTAGATAGGAAGAGCACATCATGAGTGGTCTTCAGTGTTGGGTCAATAATAGTTTATTGGTACATCAGGAAACATAAATCTGTAGCACTTAGCTCAATAGAGGCCAAGTATATTGTTGCTAGCTAAGCAACATGTGGGGAAATTAGGATGAGGAAGATCCTTGTTGGTCTCTTCAATTAGGTCTTGGAGCCTACATTGATCCACTATGACAATTAAATTTGTATAAAAAATCTCTGAAAATCCATTGTTTCATGATAGGTACACGCATATAGACATCATGTACCATCACTTGAGAGATTATGTGTAGAGGATGATTGTTGTGTTACAATACATTCCTACAGAGGAGTAGGATGCAGACATTTTGACAAAGGCTTTGTTAAGAGGCAAGTTCAAGTTCCATAGGAGCAGGATTGGGGTTTTTCAAGAACCTTTTCTTGCTAAGAGGGAGTGTTAAAATGTATCAAGAAAAGACTTCATTTGACTTATGTCTTAGTCAAATGAGGAAATTTGAATTTCTGCTTGGGAAGGATGAGTTGGCAAGTAGATAGCAAGAGTGACATGGTCAAATCACTTAGTTAAGTTAGTTAATTCGAGTTTATGGGTTAGACGTAGATTTGTGTGCAAGTTGGTGGCTAAGACCCAGATATCTAGAGGTGTTATCTTTAGTGAAAGTTAGTTATTTGAGATATATTCTAGCATATAGCCAGTATGAGTTTAGTTGAGTAGTTATAATTGTTGTTAATTCATTGATCTCTCAGTAACTAGTTAATTTACTAAAAATAACCCTAGTCATGCATGCAATTCACCTAGTGAAGTGGAGGAAAAAGGCATAATTGTAATCATTATTGTATACTAGTGAGTGTACAGAGTTTGCATGTAGAAGGTGAGCCATTTCTCTTAGGATTTTCTCAAGGAAATATGAGCTTATCTATTCTGTAGGAGCAAGAATTGCACAAGGAAATATGAGGAAGTAGGAGCCCTATTTTGGCTAATTATTGGCCAGAGGAAACTTCGGAGGAGACTTGTATTTCATTGCAGGTTGAGCTTCCAACATTGAAGCTGTCATTGTAATAGATCATTTTTCTCATCTAATATAATACAAACATATGAGGGGTTTTTCCCAATTTGGTTCCCTAGTAAAAAAATGTGTTGATTGTGATTGAATGATTGCATGTGTTTCTATTGTATGTTTTCCCTTTTGCAGATTGAGTAGAAGAAAATTGTGTCTATTGTTTCCACTCTAAATTCATTAGCAGATACAAATTTCAAGTTATTTATACAATATGTTACACCAATCCATAGCTCTTTATACATAATGCTTACTAAACTACTACTATCATAGGTATGTTGTCTCTAGAAAAGTCTTAGCAACAAAATACATTTATGCATAATAATAATATTAAATAAAAGAGGGTCTTGTAGCACTACCTTGATCTTCTTCCTCAACAATATTAGCATTAAGATCAAGGATACACCTCATTGAAGGAGAAGAAGAATGATTTAAGGAAGAGTGATTTAAAGGAGGGAATCCTAGGTAAAGTTGCAAGTGATCGAGGTGTTGATGGAGATCAGATACTTCATATTTAATTCTATGAAGTTTCTTTCCCTGATTCACAAGGAGGTCCATCACCACTGATAAAGAAGAAGTATATTAATTATAATGGATCTGAAGAAGGAGAAAGTTATGTTGAAGATGATCTAAAGCTGCCTCCCAACCATTATTATCCATTGGTCCATGAGTAAATTTCCACCTTATAAGAAAATTCCCCTCCACCCTTGAAAAACCACAACTAGCTTGAAAAACACTCATGATGCACAAATTTTTCCATGGATTTGTCGTTAAAGAACGAAGCTAGACCGAATGAATGTCCTAAAGTGTGAATTATGTTGTTGAATAGTACCAAAATACCTCATTACCTAGTTCCATAAATTCATTCGCTCTTCCTTGCTTCTCATAACATCTACATGCTCCAATCCATGTAGGTTATTAAGCCTCCTCTCAAATGCATCATTAAATATATGATTTAATATGGCTTCTACATCCTCCAGATGAGTCGACTTACACTAAGGGTGATTCATCATTTTGAAGAGTGGGGAGAGATTTGTAAGTTGATTTATCAAGTCCCAAACTACCTTTCGAAGCTAGGAGAACATCTAGATGATGGGAGTATATGTGCTCCACTTCCTCCCCTAATGAAAATGTGTCCTTGATTGACCTGAAAGTTAGTGATGTAGGTCAACTTTAGCCATTAAACCTAAGCATACTCACATACAACTCCATTGAAATCTTAACTCACTATCACTTTCCATGAGTACCTCTTCATATAGCCAAGAAATAGTGGAATGGTCTTGCATTTTGATGAAACATAGATGGACTTCCACTGCATATATGGAACAAACATGGAGCGAGAACATTCTAGTTGCTTGATAGAGGACTAATGATCCCCAAAAGAGTTTAATTTGATCATCCACAAACTACTGAATTAGAGAAGGTGGAATAAGAGTTTGATCCTTCCAATCCACGACGACTTCACTCAATGAACCCCTGACATACCACATGCACTCACGACATACTAAACAATATCTTTAATTTGACTACATATTGGAAAATACCTTAAAAATCACATTATTTAACCCCCTACCAATACAAACCCAATGCACCTTTCCAATTTTAGAAACCCCTACTTTCACTAGATATCATAGGTATCCATTTTTTCATTAACATTTTGTATACCTTTTATATTTTTCATTAACTTTGAGCTTCATTTTTTATACCTTCCAATATAAAAACCCTTTACCCCCTATTATATGCTCAATATATTATGTCATTTTTTCTCAATATATATCCCCCAATATGAACGCATGTGTTATGGTATTGCTCCCCTAGTGAAGCTCCGTCCTCCAAGCTAATTTAGAATATTGATAAATGCTCTTGGGATATAAGAAAAAAAAGGTTGATTGTTAACCACTAAAGTCCCTCTAAGAAATTTAGTGGCTTTATTTTCTATTTGGTCAACTTTAACATTTGTGTTTCCTTAGTACATAAAAACAATGACAATTTATAAAAAACAATTAAAAAAACTTTTAATCCTTATGAGGATAGCCTTGAGAACAAGCTATTTAGGTTAGGATCCACCTCTCAAATGACCCATAATTAATTTGGAATCTCTAAAATTATCATCTTATCAATGTCATTGGACAACACAGGAGTTAGTCCCTAATACAAACCATAAACTTCAACTTAATTATTAGTTTCTCTTCCTAGACTAGAAAAACTTATTTCTACTTTTCCTGAAAAATTAAGAATAAATACCAAAACGATTTTATAAAAAAACGTAAAAATAAATTTTAATCAACTTGTATATACGCAAATCATTTTGTGAAAAAACAAAAAAAGAAACCTTTAATCTATCAATACTTTTAATTTTCAATATAATGAAATTTGATAGTTTTCAACCTCATGCTACTTTCAAAAGAATAAAATTAAAATAACTAAACCAAGTATTCATATTTTCTTACCTAATTTCGAAACTCATACGTTTTCCTAAAGTTAATTGTAAATAGAAAATCATTGTATATAGAAAATCAAATGGAAATCACAAGTTACATGTTTTCCTAAAGTTAATAAAATTAAAATAACTAAACTAAGTATTAATATTTTCTTACCTAATTTCGAAACTCACATTTTTTCCTAAAGTTAATTGTATATAGACAAGCATTTGCACCAGATGTTGCAAAGGAAACGCAGTAAGGCATAAAGTGCGGAAATCCATTATCCATATAGTGTGTGCATCAGGTCAATGACCTAAATATCAACATGTCTATTCACTTTTTCTAAATGTTGTAAACGACCAGAATTATAGAAATATTCCTAAATGTGTACCAATATTTATAGGCACACTCCTTATACCTTAAGATTTTTGGTTGCAGCTTCAGATTTGGAAGTCTTGAGATTTACCAAAGCTTCAATTCTTGCTTCTTCTCGCTGATATCTGAATTTTATAGACAACTTGAATGCTCACAGATTTTGTTGTGAAAATTATAAATAACAAATGTTAGCAATCTATTAATTTAGAAAAAGCTTTGTCAGAGATAAAGTTCTTATCGTGTTTATCAATACATAGCATTATAGGTTAGAGCTCATTTCAACTTTAAAAATTGGAAATTGAAAAGAGAATAAAAAAAAAAAAGAAAAAAAAGAAAGAAATTTCACAGAATTGTAATACGATCTTTTAAATGCATTAACACTAAGCGAATGATATGTTCTTTAAAAATGCGCCCATGAAAATCGTTCTCTATTAACGCAAGCAAGAAATATTTAATCACCACTGCAAATTGCTTTGACATTTGTTGTGGTCTTTAACACTACATCTAACTGGTAAAGTTTATGTTCAAAAACACTTTTTTACATTCCTGGTCTAAGTAGAAAATTGTTTTTTGTTAACCAAACTACAGAGAGCAATCTGCATGTAGAGGTTGTGTTCACAACAGGCAAACACTTGGTGAAGAAAACGACAAAAATATCATAGCTTTGGGGGTGGAAAGCTTTGTCATGTTAAGCAAGGCAGAAGTTGACTCAATTCAAAATTTTAATCTCAAACATGTCACATCCAAGGAGAGTGCCTTTGATCAGGTCTGTATAGAAGGGAAGCCTCTGTGTCAAAAGACTGTAATTGCAGGAATTTCAATTGATAGAAAAGCCTAGTAACTGAAACATTTGGTTCAACATTTAGTCATTCTATATTTCTTCAATAACATAAACACTGGAGCATGGCAGATTACTCACAATGCTTACACCTTTTTAGAACATTGATTGAAGGGGATTTGGCTTACTTATTTGTTTTATATTTCATTGTATATTTAGCAAATTAAAACATAAATTATGGACTAAACAGGAACATGCCCAGGGACAGAAAATTCTTAGAAAATGGTTGTCGGCATTCTAATCCAAAGAATTGGAAAGAATCCCCAAACTTGTCAACTTTAAATGTTGCAAGCATGCCAAATTCATTGTCTATCTTCAGTGCTTCAGAAATGTCTCAAATATCAGCTCTAGATCTTCTTCCAGTTACTTATGGTGATTCGATAGATTCCGATGAGAATAATGATGAAGGTAAAGCAACTAAAACATATTCTCTTTCTGGACTTCCTATTAGTGTCTAGATCTTCTTCCAGTTACTTATAGTGATTCAGTAGATTCTGATGAGAATAATGATGAAGGTCAAGCAACTAAAACAAATGTTCTTTCTGGACTTCCTATTAGTGTGAGAACACATTAAAATTGTCAGGAACTTTATGGCATTCCAAATGCCACTAGAAGTGATGTTTGTGCCCAACACCTGCTAGAAGGTCAAAAAATTTTGTCCATGTTAACTGCAAAAATAAAGATAGAAGAAACTCACGATGACCCTATTCAACAAGAACTAAAGAAGAATATAGATATGGGGATTTGTTAAATATTTCAATGGGAAAGGACAAATATAACATGGAGGAAATGTCAAATAATAAACCAAACCAATCATCAGAAAGGAATATAACCTGCCACACATCTGTTGCTGAGTATCATAACAGCTCTAATGAACTCAATGTTGATGAAACTCAAATTTCCTTTATACTAAAAAGCAATCAGCTACAGAAAGGTATTTTGGTTCCTCCATCTTCTGAATTAGTTCTAATACATTCAATAATCCTGACAAAAGCTTGAAAAAACTTCAATGAGCAATGCTCTTTATATGTTTCTCCTAATAAAAAATTATCATTCCCTGCTCAACAAAGGTAGTGAAACGATCCCTAAGCCTATGAATGCATTGGACCGCTGATAAGTGCAATTCTTAACTTTAGAGAAGTATGAGTGAAAATTGTGACATGAGTGAGAAAGGATTTTGCTCTTCTGGAATTGGAAACAATAAATCTTACCCAATATACTATATCTTATTCAAGTTCTTGAAGTTTTTTGGGTTGTTAGTTGTCAAGTCTCTATATGGCACAAGGTTACCACAACGTCCTCTGTGTAACCAAGAATTCCTTTCAATTTTCCCTCAGATTCCACCCTATAAAATGAAATGTACCATATATAGTTAAAATGAAATACACAACCTCGAAACTTATTCCTGACAGAGATTGTATATATCCTCATCCCTTCCTCTTCTTAGGGGGTAACTGAGACTACTTACTTAATGGCCGCCTTGATCTCGTCATAAGTGGCAGACTTCTCAAGTCTAATAGTCAAATCAACAACTGAAACATCTGGTGTGGGTACTCGGAAGGCCATTCCAGTCAACTTTCCATTGAGAGCTGGTAGAACCTTGCCAACAGCCTTCAAAAATAAAATCACAATTAGTAGCTGTGAGAACATAAAAGGCGATGATGGTGGGGATTCATATTAACAAAATTCTGCTGCTCTTGTACTGCTAGGAATAATGTTAAAACCAACTCCTCTGCCACCTCGCCAGTCCTTGTTTGATGGTCCATCAACTATCTTCTGTGTTGCTGTTTACATACAGAAACATAAGTCAATGCAGCTTGCAAACGCCTTGTATCAATAAAATTCAAGGGCATAATACTAGTTCATAGTAAGTGTACCTGTGATGGAATGGACAATTGTCATGAGACCTTCAACAATGCCAAACTTGTCATTGATTACCTGCCAGAGAAAACAAAGTGTTTTTGTTCTCTTTTAACATATAGTTCCTCCCCAGCAATATGTAATTTTTCTCATATAAAGACACCTATACAATGAAAACTGTGATAACCTAGTAAAAATATCATTGCAAACCTTAGCCAAGGGAGCCAAGCAGTTAGTACTACAGCTTGCATTTGAAACAATGTTCAAATCAGATTTGTATTGGTGCTCATTAACCCCAACAACAAACATAGGTGCATCCTTGCTTGGAGCTGAGATAACAACTTTTTTAGCACCTGCCTATTAGAAATCAACAAAAAAAATTATTATATGGAGTTCAAATTGTAATTTCCATTGTTGCACTTTATACCGTTTGAAATTTACAAAATTAGATATGTTAATAGCCTTTCAAATATTTTTGCATGCACCACAAAAAAAATCATAGAATAGATTGTTCTCCAAAGAAACTGAAAACAAACATGTTATTTTTTAATCACCTCATCAATTTCGAATAGTCACAACTATGGAGCAATTTTAAGGTAACCTTTCATGAGGTGACTGCTCAATTTGAAAGAAGTTTCAACTTAGAATAGGGTTGGTTATGCCGATATCAGTCAACAGTGTCAATTTTATAAATTGAGAAAGAGCCAAAGCGGACATGCTATTGCCAAATCTCCTTGCTCATGTAGGGAGGGAGCGGTATTACATGTGACAACTCCTTAGTTACCTGAGCCTCAAATATCATTTATCAACTTTTAGGTACATTGTATTTTTAATTAGTAGCATGTCAGATAAACTTTGAGGGAAAAAATCAATTATAATTGAATTGTGGAATGGTAATATTCAAACCTTCAAGTGAGCAGTTGTTTTCTCTTTGTCGGTGAAGACACCTGTGGATTCAACCACATACTCTGTTCCGACCTCGCCCCATGGTATTTCGTCAGGATTTCTACAGTTTTCAAACCAAAATGTGAACAGTTGGACAAATGGGAACAAATAGACAATGTCAGCACTTACACTCTATTCATGCCTAAGCTCAAGCAATAATTGACCTAAGAAACTCTCATTGATCTCCATAAACAAGTGTTTTACCTGAAACCGAATACAGCAATAGATTTTTCTCCAAAGAGTAAAGTTTTCGAGTCTTTGACCTTGACTTCATGATGCTTCCACTGTTCGTGGACACTATCATACTTGAACATATAATTTTGAAAAATAACAGAGGCACAGAGATTACTGCAGAGATCTTGAGTGGGCAAAATATGGTAGAAGAAAGCTATCAAACGAGTTAATAAAATCTTCCTATTTTAGTTTGTCCATAAAACATAAATGTTGTTGGGAATAAATCGAAGAACAAAAAATGTAAAACGAAGAACAATCTTCAGGTAGACGATCCAAAATTCATTAGGAGAATGATCTGCAAATATGCCTAAATTTCAATGAAGAATTCCTCTTAGATAGATAAATAAGGAAGAAGAGAAAAATTGCTCATTTAAAAGGACTTTACCAAAGAATAATGTATATATTATACAAGCGGACTTTGCCAAAGAATAATGTATTCATTATGCAAACAAACTCAAATATTCTTGAAAGATACCGTATATAATGATCGAGCAGGGTTTGAAATTTCTACATTCAGGAAAGCCATGGATGAAATTTTCCCTAGAGATTTGATGGAGCCCGTTTCAAAGGTATGATGGAGCCCGTTTCAGAGGTATGTCAGGGTGGCACGGGAGCTCGTTTCACATCTTTATAAAATATCTTCTCCTCATTTTTATATTTATCCCTGCCTTTATATTTCTTTTCCACACCTGAATTTCTATCATGTTTCCTTGTTACAAAGAACATAATAATAAGCACAACTACAATGACAGTTAACAACCCTGCTACTGCAATACCAGCAATCCTCCCACGAGTTAAATATTTGCTTTTTCTTTCATCGTGGGAACTCTTTCCTGATGATGAATTATGCCCAGGGCTTCTTGGGGATGATGGAGAAATAGAAGAAGGTGGTGGAGGGGCAGGAGATGTGTCAAACCAGTTCCCACCATACCTGGAAATATAGGGATGATGAAAGTTAAGAACCCTTGTGCCCATGTTATCCACAATCTAGAAATGACAAAGATGAAGATGCATAACAAGCAAGTTGATCAAACATTTTTGAAATTTGCACAAGTTATCCGAAATGTTGCATATCCTTACTTGAAGTTTGTAATTGTCAACAATTTTGGAGGCATCCATCCAGTAAAAAGGTTGTTCTCTATATCTCTGTTGAAATACAGTAACAACATTTTATGAATAAAATTGGCATTGCCACCAATCCAAAAGAAATGCTTCTTGAGTGCTATCTTTTATCAGTTTCTGTAAATTAATCTACACCTTCCAAAATTTTACCATAGCTAAAAAAATTCAAGCATTGCATTTCTGGAAATGAACAGATATAGTAGTTGAAAAGAGAATTACAAGTCTGTCAAATGCAGATCTGCTAGATTATTAATAGTTCCACTTAACATATTATTCTGCAAATGCCTGCAAGCAAACCTAAAATATTTCAGAATGTTTCAAGAACAACCCCTACTAAAGTAAAAGAAAGCTTATTAGTCATTTAAGCTCTGTATCTGCCAAGAAAAATGTATGTAACTTACAGAGAAGAAAGACTTGTCAAATCGCTCATGGGGGCAGGGAGTGGACCACTAAAATTGTTAGAAGAGAAATCTCTGCAAAAGCAAAGATCGATTGAAAATATTCTAAAGCTCATAGTAATTATAACAAAATATGAACTGATACAGTTTTCAAATGGAAGTTAAGAAACACTCAAAAGATCAAATGAAAATACATACAGATTAACTAAACCTGTAAGACCCAGAAAAATGTCTGGAATTGCACCCGTTAATTGATTATTATTGACAATCCTGCAAGGATTGTAAGTATTTGCATTAGTTGTATTGCATTTCTACAACTTTTGATGAAAAAAATCAAAATACAATTTGCCATTACTTACAAATCAGAGAGTAATGTTAAAGTTGATAAAGAATATGGAAGGCTTCCAGTCAATTGATTACCAGAAAGCAACCTGCCAATTGCAAAAATCATTGGCCTTATTGTGCACTAGCCACCTTTTATTGTATATTGCATCATCATATACTATAAAATCTAATAAAAGAACTCCCTATTGCCCAAATTCTACAAAGCATGTTCCCGAAGCATTTCCAAAACATCTAATAATTGCCTACAAGATTACAGGTGTTGTAAGTGAGGTGGAAGTTGAAAAGGAACAACATCTCCAATATGATTACTAGCAAGATCCCTGCATTATGTCACAATAGCGGCTGTCAACTTTGCAATCTAGTACAAACTCATCTGCTGCTTTTTTTAACAGGCATTCCTTCCCTGTTAGTTTCAAGGAAAGGATTGCACAGTAAATCATTGAACTAATTTGAAGGTTACATCTTGCTACTTACAGAGTTATTAAAGCTGTGAAGTTTACCAATGAATAACCCAGCTGTCCTCCAATATTTAAACCAGGAAGAAAACTGATTATCTAGTGTCAATCTCAGTACAAAGTCCATAAAAAGCAAGGCAGAAGTTGACTCAATTAAAAATTTTAATCTCAAGCATGTCACATCCAAGGAGAGTGCCTTTGATCAGGGCCGTACAGAAGGGAAGCCTCTGTGTCAAAAGACTGTAATTGCAGGAATTTCAACTGATAGAAAAGCCTAGTAACTGAAACATTTGGTTCAACATTTAGTCATTCTATGTTTCTTCAATAACATAAAACACTGGAGCATGGCAGATGACTCACAATGCTCACACCTTTTTAGAAAATTGATTGAAGGGGATTTGGATCACTTATTTGTTTTATATTTCATTGTATATTTAGCAAATTAAACAGGAACATGCCCAGGGACAGAAAATTCTTAGAAAATGGTTGTCGGCATTCTAATCCAAAGAATTAGAAAGAATCCCCAAACTTTTCAACTTTAAATGTTGCAAGCATGCCAAATTCATTGTCTATCTTCAGTGCTTCAGAAATGTCTCAAATATCAGCTCTAGATCTTCTTCCAGTTACTTATGGTGATTCGATAGATTCTGATGAGAATAATGATGAAGGTCAAGCAACTAAAACAGATGCTCTTTCTGGACTTCCTATTAGTGTCTAGATCTTCTTCCAGTTACTTATAGTGATTCAGTAGATTCTGATGAGAATAATGATGAAGGTCAAGCAACTAAAACAAATGTTCTTTCCAGACTTCCTATTAGTGTGAGAACACGTGAAAATTGTCAGGAACTTTATGGCATTCCAGATGCCACTAGAAGTGATGTTTGTGTCCAACACCTGCCAGAAGGTCAAAAAAATGTGTCCATGTTAACTGCAAAAATAAAGATAGAAGAAACTCACGATGACCCTATTCAACAAGAACTAAAGAAGAATATAGATATGGGGATTTGTTAAATATTTCAATGGGAAAGGACAAATATAACATGGAGGAAATGTCAAATAGTAAACCAAACCAATCATCAGAAAGGAATATAACCTGCCACACATCCGTTGCTGAGTATCATAACAGCTCTAATGAACTCAATGTTGATGAAACTCAAATTTCCTTTATAGTAAAAAGCAATCAGCTACAGAAAGGTATTTTGGTTCCTCCATCTTCTGAATTAGTTCTAATACATTCAATAATCCTGACAAAAGCTTGAAAAAACTTCAATGAGCAATGCTCTTTATATGTTTCTCCCAATACAAAATTATCATTCCCTGCTCAACAAAGGTAGTGAAACGATCCCTAAGCCTGTGAATGCATTAGATCGCTGATAAGTACAATTCTTAACTTTAGAGAAGTATGAGTGAAAATTGTGACATGAGTGAGAAAGGATTTTGCTCTTTTGGAATTGGAAACAATAAATCTTACCCAATATACTATATCTTCTTCAAGTTCTTGAAGTTTTTTGGGTTGTTAGTTGTCAAGTCTCTATATGGCACAAGGTTACCACAGCGTCCTCTGTGTAACCAAGAATTCCTTTCAATTTTCCCTTAGATCCCTCCCTATAAAATGAAATGCACCATATATAGTTAAAATGAAATACACAACCTCGAAACTTATTCCTGACAGAGATTGTATATATCCTCATCCCTTCCTCTTCTTAGGGGGTAACTGAGACTACTTACTTAATGGTCACCTTGATCTCGTCATAAGTGGAAGACTTCTCAAGTCTAATAGTCAAATCAACAACTGAAACATCTGGTGTGGGTACTCGGAAGGCCATTCCAGTCAACTTTCCATTGAGAGCTGGTAGAACCTTGCCAACAGCCTTCAAAAATACAATCACAATTAGTAGTTGTGAGAACATAAAAGGCGATGCTGGTGGGGATTCATATTAACAAAATTCTGCTGCTCGTGTATTGCTAGGAATAATGTTAAAACCAGCTCCTCTGCCACCTCGCCAGTCCTTGTTTGATGGTCCATCAATTGTCTTCTGTGTTGTTGTTTACATACAGAAACATAAGTCAATGCAGCTTGCAAACTCCTTGTATCAATAAAATTCAAGGGCATAATACTAGTTCATAGTAAGTGTACCTGTGATGGAATGGACAGTTTTCATGAGACCTTCAACAATTCCAAACTTTTCATTGATTACCTGCCAGAGAAAACAGAGTGTTTTTGTTCTCTTTTAACATATAGTTCCTCCCCAGCAATATGTAATTTTTCTCATATAAAGACACCTATACAATGAAAACTGTGATAATTTGGTAAAGATATCATTGCAAACCTTAGCCAAGGGAGCCAAGCGGATAGTAGTACAACTTGCATTTGAAACAATGTTCAAATCAGATTTGTATTGGTGCTAATTAACCACAACAACAAACATAGGTGCATCCTTGCTTGGAGCTGAGAAAACAACTTTTTTAGCACCTGCCTATTAGAAATCAACAAAAAAAAATTATTATATGGAGTTCAAATTGTAATTTCCATTGTTTCACTTTATACCGTTTGAAATTTACAAAATTAGATATGTTAATAGCCTTTCAAATATTTTTGCATGCACCACAAAAAAAATCATAGAATAGATTGTTCTCCAAAGAAACTGAAAACAAACATGTTACTTTTTAATCACCTCGTCAATTTCGAATAGTCACAACTATGGAGAAATTTTAAGGTAACCTTTCATGAGGTGACTGCTCAATTTGAAAGAAGTTTCAACTTAGAATAGGGTCGGTTATGCCGATATCAGTCAACAATGTCAATTTTATAAATTGAGAAAGAGCCAAAGCGGACATGCTATTGCCAAATCTCCTTGCTCATGTAGGGAGGGAGCGGTATTACATGTGACAACTCCTTAGTTACCTGTGCCTCAAATATCATTTATCAACTTTTAGGTACATTGTATTTTTAATTAGTAGCATGTCAGATAAACTTTGAAGGAAAAAATCAATTATAATTGAATTGTGGAATGGTAATATTCAAACCTTCAAGTGAGCAGTTGTTTTCTCTTTGTCGGTGAAGACACCTGTGGATTCAACCACATACTCTGTGCCGACCTCGCCCCATGGTATTTTGTCAGGATTTCTGTTGGAAATAATACTGAGAGGGGGGGTGAATCAGTATTATCAAATTCTTTTCAATATATCTTCCTTATTTATATTTTGAATAATTCTTCAAATATTGATCATTACTTTGTATGTCAGTATCATAAAATAATGAGCAGGAACAAGAAAAGCAAATAGTCACACAAAAGAACACCAGATATAAGGTGGAAACCCAATGTGGGTGAAAACCACCTGCTGTAATATGTCTCTATCTTATTTTAATAAGAAACTCCTTTTACAATGATTTTGTACTGGTGCAGTCCTTTACCAGTACGCAGGCTACAACCTGCAGAGAGCTACAACTCTCTTAGCTCTTGTACTAGCCAAGATACTAGTACGTAGGTGCTGGCCTACTGAAGGCTACAACCTTCTTTTTCTTCCAGGGACCACGTTTCATAAATTTTCAGATTGGATCCATGAACATCAATCAATCATCAAGTATATCTGCATCAAACAATCTCCTTTTCCCAATTAGTATTGAATCAAGTAAACACTTCTCTAACAGCTGTACCCAGAACACAGTAACAGTAACCACACACCAAATTCTAAACCCAGAATACTGCAGCAATAGACAGAGGCATCTAGATAATAATTTAAAGATATACGCTACTTCAACAACCTGAAACCTGCGTGCAGATCTATAAAGGATAATTTCTTCTTTCAAATTTTCAGACACTGATTAACCCAGATTGTCAGATTTATAGATCAAGCATGCGCCTCATATAACAGATCAAAATCATGCAAAGATACTATTATTCAAGCATAAAGATTATGACCCATCAATAGAACTTATACTTCTTTATGCGCTAAGGCTCCTCCTTCATTCAGATCCAGATTTGCACCATAACCCAATCACAAATATTTCAGATCTAGCACTTATTAGATATTCAATTAATTCGATGTTACTTTGCCAAATGATATCCTTCCTCTTTTATAGTCTTAGGCCTTCCACAATACCACGGTCCACAACCATAGGATCAAAAAATTGTTGGACTAATACCATGAACCAACCATGAAAGTGCGTGAGATCAACACTTTCGGATGCAATACCACAGGCCAAAACCATAGGATCAAAAACTGTCGAACTAATACCATGAACCAACCATGAAAGTGCGTGAGATCAACACTTTTGGATGCAATACCACGGGCCAAAACCATAGGATCAAAAACTGTCGGACTAATACCATGAGCCAACCATGAAAGTGCATGAAATTTTCTCTTCATGAAAGGAACTTTTCTCTCATGAAAGTGCGTGAACTTTTTTCTCTCCATGAAATAAACTTTTCTCTTCATAAAAGTGCGTGAACTTTTCTCTCCATGAAATAAACTTTTCTCTTCATAAAAGTGCGTGAACTTTTCTCTACATGAAATAAACTTTTCTCTTCATAAAAGTGCGTGAACTTTTCTCTACATGAAATAAACTTTTATCTGCATAAAAGTGCGTGAACTTTTCTCTACATGAAATAAACTTTTCTCTGCATAAAAGTGCGTGAACTTTTTCTCTACATGAAATAAACTTTTCTCTGCATAAAAGTGCGTGAACTATTCTGCACTATAATTTATGATCTGAGATGAGTGGGTTGCCATCAAGTACAACATATGTATCATAATGCCAACAATCTCCCCCTTTGGACTTGATGGCAACAACAACCAATCACTCTCCCCGTTTGACATCAAGGGCAAAGGGTTATGCTCCCCCTAAGAACATGCTCCCCCTGACTATAAACTAGATCTGCAAAGAAGAACCATAATCCATCAAACACCATAAATGACCATGAAAGAGAGATAGAGACGTATTGCAGCAATATTCTGACCAGCATCCATGATCTCCTTCTGTACTTCCTCCATAATGCCAACAATGCATGATATGCTCCCCCTGAACCTGTGCCATTCGATCTTTGACCAATCCGCAACCCAGCACATGTACGCATATACTTCAGATGAACCTTGCGTACAACCAACAATCAAAAGAGATTCAACAACAAGATGATGCATCAACAACCCCCAGCTTTTGCCTGAGGTATTCAAAGGTCTCCCTAGGCAATGGTTTGGTGAGTATATCAGAAACCTGTTCCTTAGAAGGAACATACTCCAACTTGACCTTTTGTTCAAGCACTTGTTCCCAGAGAAAGCGATACTTGATTGGTATGTGCTTGGTTTTTGAATGCATGACTGGGTTCTTTGAAATGCTGATTGCACTTGTATTATCACATAATATGGAGATGGGTGGTGTACAAGTGATTTGAAAATCCTGCAAGGTCTGCATCATCCAAAGGAGTTGAGTGAAGCAAGATGCAGCAGCAACATATTCTACTTCAGCTGTAGACAAGGCAATCGAACTCTGCTTCTTGCTGAACCAAGATACTAATCTGGAACCCATAAAGAATGCACCACCACTTGTGCTCTTCCTGTCATCCACGCTTCCGGCCCAATCTGCATCAGTATAAGCATGAAGTGTGAGATCTGTATCTCTAGGATACCATAAGCCATAATTTTGAGTCCCTTGAAGATATTTGAAGATTCTCTTTACTGCCTGAAGATGAGTTTCCTTTGGATTTTCCTGAAATCTTCCAACTATTCCCACTGCATGCATGATGTCTGGTCGGGTACCTGTCAAATAAAGTAGACTCCCTATCATAGATCTGTAGGTTGGTTGATGTACTGCTGCTGATTCATCATTTGCACTGAGGCTACATCCTGTGACCATGGGTGTACATACTGGTTTTGCATCTTCCATGCCATATTTCTTCAAAATCTACTTGAGATACTTGGTTTGAGACAAGAAGATCCCTCCTTCCTTTTGTTGGATTTGCAGGCCAAGAAAATATGTCAATTCTCCAAGCAAGGACATTTCGAATTCTTTCTGCATCACCAAGGCAAAGCTTTGACTCATAGATTCTTCATTGCTGCCAAAGATAATGTCATCTACATACACAACAAGTATTAGCAATTTGTCATTTTCAATTTTTATATAAAGATTGCTATCTGCTGATCCTTTTGAAAAACCTTGTTGATGAAGATATTTGTCCAAACAATAGTACCAAGCCCTTGGAGCTTGTTTAAGACCATAGAGAGCCTTTTTCAATCTGCATACAAGATTTGGATCATTTCCAAGAATGAAACCATCTGGCTGCTCAATGTATACTTCTTCTTCTAAGTCTCCATTCAGAAAGGCTGATTTCACATCCATTTGAAATACTTTGAACTTTTGAAAGCTTGAGAGAGCAAGGAACATTCGGATGGCCTCAAGTCTTGCAACAGGAGCAAAAGTTTCCTCAAAATCTATTCCTTCTTGCTGCGCATACCCTTTACAAACAAGTCTTGCCTTGTTTCTAATTACTTCCCCATTTTCATTCAACTTATTTTTGAAGACCCATTTTGTCCCTATAACATTCTTATCCTTTGGTCTAGGAACCAACTCCCAAGTGTTGTTCTTTTCGATCTGCTCAAGTTCTTCATCCATTGCTTTGACCCAACATTCATCTTTGCATGCTTCTTTTACATTTTGTGGTTCAGTGGAGGAGAGTAATGCCAAATAGCTTGAAGCTTCTGCAATTGTTCTTCTTGTTTGTACACCTGCTTCTTTCTGCCCCAAAATCTGAGATTCTAGATGATTCTTCTGAACGTACCGGGATGGAGTCTTCTCTTCTATCCTTATCTGTTCCTCTGGTGCTTCTTGAGGTTCTTCTTCTTCATCATTCTGTCTTTGAGGGTAGTCTTCATCTTCTTCGATATTTTCATGATTTACTTGCCTAGGAATGTATCCCTTTTCATCAACCACTACATCAATGCTGTCAACAATTCTTCCAAGTCTTTTATTGTAGCACTTATATGCTTTGCTGTGTGGAGAATAACCAAGAAGAATGCCTTCATCTGCTCTAGGTTCAAGTTTTCCAAGTTGCTCATCAGTATTCTTAATATAGCATTTGCTCCCAAAGATTTTGAAGTGCTTTACCGAAGGAGTCTCACCATACCAGAGCTCATGAGGAGTTTGAGTTCTGTTCACTCGGACATTTGTTTTGTTGAGAATAACAACCGCAGCATATGCGGCTTCACCCCAGAAAGTTGTGGGAGTTCCATCCAGCATAGCACGAGCCATTTGTTGGATTGTTCTGTTCATTCTTTCCACCACTCCATTTTGCTGAGGAGTTCTAGCTGTAGAGAATTCTCTTCTTATCCCATGTTCTTCACAGAAATCGAAAATTCATTTGAGGTAAACTCCCCACCTCTGTCAGACTTGAGGCACTTAATTTTGTAACCTGATTCATTTTCAACCAAGGCTTTGAAGGATTTGAATTTCTCGAATGCTTCATCTTTGTGCTTCATAAGTCCTAACCAAACAAACCTGGAGAAATCGTCAATGAATAATATCAAGTATTCTTCTCCTTGAGGTGTCCTTTTCCTAAATGGACCACATACATCTGTATGGACTAGCTCAAGAGGCATGCTAGCTGATCCTTCCTTCTCTGGAAAGTTAGTTCTGGTTTGCTTTCCAAACTGACATGATTTGCATATGGTGTTGTCTGGAATTTTGATATCTGGAAGACCACGAACAGCCTGATATTTGCATGCTTTCCTTATTTGTGAAAAGCTTAGATGCCCTAACCTCCGGTGCCATAAACAGTGTTCATCATCCTTGCTCAAATAGCATTGTTGTTGTCCTTCTTCAAATATGTATAGATTATTTGGAGTTCTTCTACCTTTGATCACTTTTTCACCTGTATCAAGATCACGAACACGACATCCGTTTGATCTAAATATCACCTCAGTTCCTTGATCACACATCTGGCTGACACTTAGAAGATTATGCTTCAATCCATCAACATACAAAACATTTCCAGCTTTGACCTTTTCTTTTAACTGAGCAGTGCCTTTTCCTTTTATAGCTACAAGAGTATCATTTCCAAAAGAAACTTTCTTTCCCTTTTCTAAAGCAGAATATGATTCAAGTTTTTCTTTATCACCTGTCATATGTTTCAAACATCCACTGTCAATGTACCATAGATTTTCTTGTCCTTCTGCATAAAATGCTATCCCACATCTTTCTATTTGTGGTTCCTTTATTCTCCATGTTCTGGTGCTTGAGGCTTGTTCCTTTGTCTGCTGAAACCTGCTCCTGCATTCAGAATCTTCATGACCAAAGTTATTGCAAATAGAACATTCAACTTCATTTTCAAGAGCCGAAAAGTTGTTATAGGTCCTTTTTGTAATCCCGATCATACTTCTTTGTTTTTGAGCTTCTCTAGTCATGATTGTTTTATATGCAACAAATTGAGCTGCTTTGTGACGAAAGTTATGGCAAGAGAAACATTGCCCATTGAAGAAACTTCTGCGATTATCAAATCTACCGGCCAAATGATTGTAATTTCTATTGTCATCCATTCTTGAAGCAAATTGAGAAGATTTTACCTGTGGCTGGTTGTAGCTTTTGTTCATCCTTAAGACAGATTGCCCCTGGTTTACCTGATAGTCTTTGTTCGTTCTTGATGTAATTCGTCCCTGCTTTACCTGGTGATCTCCATTGTGCTTTTGCTCATTCCTTCTTGCTGCATCAAGATAACTCTTTGAGGTGGATGCTTGAGATGTTTCTCCATTATACCCCAGACCTATCTTGTTTAGCGGAGAACGCTGTACATTGATGATCTCATCCAGAGTTTCAGATCCTTTGACAAACTTAAGATTAATAGCCTTTGTTTTCTCAATTTCTTTTCTAAGGCCAACAATTTCACCTTCTAACTTTTCAAGATATTTTTCTTTTTCATAAATTTGAAATTGTAGAGTATCAATGATCATATTCTTTTCTTCTATACATGTCTTAAGTCTAGAAATCTCATCATAAAAACTATCCACATCTATAGCATCCATGTAATCATCATCTTCAAATGCCATTAAAATTTTATAGTCATTACCTCGTTCATCTTCATCACTATTTGATAGACCATCACTGTCTTCATGAGTGTAGTAGCTTTTCTTATTTGCATTCTGTTTCTTGTTCCATCTAGCAGGTTCCTTTCCTTTGTCAATCTTATCCTTATGAGGACATTTGGCAGCATAATGACCTACTCTTCCACAAGCAAAACATTTAAAAGGTAGCTTACCTCTGAACCTTCCAGTACCCCGTTGAAGATTTCTGACAAAATTTGATTCTTCTTCTTCTTCTGGCACGTGACTTGATTCATAGTAGTCTCCTTTGCCTGAAGCCTTAAAAGCAGCTTCTTTCCTGTCTGATGGACCTCCTTTTCTCATTTCATAAGCAGTTAGAATTCCGTGTAGCTGAGACATAGTAAGAGTTCGTAGATTTTCCTTTTCTTCTATTGCAGATACTTTAGATTCAAACTTGGGGGACAATGATCTTAGGACTTTTTCAACCACAACAGCCTCTTTTATTTCTTCACCCAAGTTTTTCATACAATTAACAATCTCATCTACCCGAAGGAAATAGTTAGCCACACTTTCATCATTATACATTCTGAGATTCTCATACTGAATCCTGAGGGTTTGAAGTTTTACATGTTTTACCTGTTCATCTCCTTCGTAGATCAAAACAATCCTGTCCCATATTTATTTTGCGGATTTATATTGCATAACCTTCACGAATTCAGATTGAGATAGACATCCTAGAAGAGTATTAACCGCCTTTGAATTTGTTTCATATTTCTTCTTCTCAGCTGAATCTGTAGGAGTAGCTGATGGAAAAGTATACCCTGTTTCTATAATGTCCCATACTTCTGTACCCAAAGATTGAAGATAGGCAGTAACTCTTACCTTCCAATATACGAAGTTTGTCCCATCAAAAATCGGTGGCCTGATTGATGCTTCCCTCTCGTAGTTGCTCATGATGTTAGATCTTCCTTCAAGCGATCAAGCTTCTTCAGAAGGACCTGCTCTGATACCAATTGTTGGAAATAATACTGAGAGGGGGGGTGAATCAGTATTATCAAATTCTTTTCAATATATCTTCCTTATTTATACTTTGAATAATTCTTCAAATATTGATCATTACTTTGTATGTCAGTATCATAAAATAATGAGCAGGAACAAGAAAAGCAAATAGTCACACAAAAGAACACCAGATATAAGGTGGAAACTCAATGTGGGTGAAAACCACCTGCTGCAATATGTCTCTATCTTATTTTAATAAGAAACTCCTTTTACAATGATTTTGTACTGGTGCAGTCCTTTACCAGTACGCAGGCTACAACCTGCAGAGAGCTACAACCCTCTTAGCTCTTGTACTAGCCAAGATACTAGTACGTAGGTGCTGGCCTACTAAAGGCTACAATCTTCTTTTTCTTCCAGGGACCACGTTTCATAAATTTTCAGACTGGATCCATGAACATCAATCAATCATCAAGTATATATGCATCAAACAATCTCCTTTTCCCAATTAGTACTGAATCAAGTAAACACTTCTCTGACAGCTGTACCCAGAACACAGTAACAGTAACCACACACCAAATTTTGAACCCAGAATACTACAGCAATAGACAGAGGCAGCTAGATCATAATTTAAAGATATACGCTACTTCAACAACCTGAAACCTACGTGCAGATCTATAAAGGATAATTTCTTCTTTCAAATTTTCAGACACTAATTAACCCAGATTGTCAGATTTATAGATCAAGCATGCGCCTCATATAACAGATCAAAATCATGCAAAGATACTATTATTCAATCATAAATATTATGACCCATCAATAGAACTTATCCTTCTTTATGCGCTAAGGTTCCTCCTTCATTCAGATCCAGATCTGCACCATAACCCAATCACAAATATTTCAGATCTAGCACTTATTAGATATTCAATTCATTCGATGATACTTTGCCAAATGATCTCCTTCCTCTTTTATAGTCTTAGGCCTTCCACAATACCACGGTCCAAAACCATAGGATCAAAAAACTGTTGGACTAATACCATGAACCAACCATGAATGTGCGTGAGATCAACACTTTTGGATGCAATACCACAGGCCAAAACCATAGGATCAAAAACTGTCGAACTAATACCATGAACCAACCATGAAAGTGCATGAGATCAACACTTTTGGATGCAATACCACGGTCCAAAACCATAGGATCAAAAACTGTTGGACTAATACCATGAGCCAACCATGAAAGTGCGTGAAATTTTCTCTTCATGAAAGGAACTTTTCTCTGCATGAAATTGCGTGAACTTTTTTCTCTCCATGAAATAAACTTTTCTCTTCATAAAAGTGTGTGAACTTTTCTCTCCATGAAATAAACTTTTCTCTTCATAAAAGTGCGTGAACTTTTCTCTACATGAAATAAACGTTTCTCTGCATAAAAGTGCGTGAAATTTTCTCTACATGAAATAAACATTTCTCTGCATAAAAGTGCGTGAACTTTTTCTCTACATGAAATAAAATTTTCTCTGCATAAAAGTGCGTGAACTTTTCTACACTATAATTTATCATCTGAGATGAGTGGTTTGCCATCAAGTACAACATATGTATCATAATGCCAACAATTTCTACAGTTTTCAAACAAAAATGTGAACTGTTGGACAAATGGGAACAAATAGACAATGTCAGCACTTACACTCTGTTCATGCCTAAGCTCAAGCAATAATTGACCTAAGAAACTCTCATTGATCTCCATAAACAAGTGTTTTTCCTGAAACCAAATACAGCAACAGATTTTTCTCCAAAGAGTAAAGTTTTCGAGTCTTTGACCTTGAATTCATGATGCTTCCACTGTCCGTGGACACTATCATACTTGAACATATAATTCTGAAAAATAACAGAGGCACAGGAATTACTGCAGAGATATTGAGTGGGCAAAATATGGTAGAAGAAAGCTATCAAACGAGTTAAAAAAATCTTCCTGTTTCAGTTTGTCTGTAAAACATAAATGCTGTTGGGAATAAATCGAAGAACAAAAAATGTAAAATGAAGAACAATCTTCAGGTAGATGATCCAAAATTCATCAGGAGAATGATGTGCAAATATGCCTAAATTTCAATGAAGAATTCCTCCTAGATAGATAAATAAGGAAGAAGAGAAAAATTGCTCATTTAAAAGGACTTTACCAAAGAATAATGTATATATTATACAAGCAGACTTTGCCAAAGAATAATGTATTCATTATGCAAACGAACTCAAACATTCTTGAAAGATACCGTATATAATGATCAAGCAGGATTTGAAATTTCTACATTCAGGAAAGCCATGGATGAAATTTCCCCCCAGAGATTTGATGGAGCCCGTTTCAGAGGTATGATGGAGCCCGTTTCAGAGGTATGTCAGGGCGGCACGGGAGCCCGTTCCACATCTATATAAAATATCTTCTCCTCATTTTTATATTTATCCCTGCCTTTATATTTCTTTTCCACACCTGAATTCCTTTCATGTTTCCTTGTTACAAAGAACATAATAATAAGCACAACTGCAATGACAGTTAATAGCCCTGCTACTGCAATACCAGCAATCCTCCCACTAGTTAAATATTTGCTTTTTCTTTCATCGTGGAAACTCTTTCCTGATGATGAATTATGCCCAGGGCTTCTTGGGGATGATGGAGAAATAGAAGAAGGTGGTGGAGGGGCAGGAGATGTGTCAAACCAGTTGCCACCATACCTGTCAATATAGGGATGATGAAAGTTAAGAACCCTTGTGCCCAGGTTATCCACAATCCAGAAATGACAAAGATCAAGATGCATAACAAGCAAGGTGATCAAACATTTTTGAAATTTGTACGAGTTATCCCAAATGTTGCATATCCTTACTTGAAGTTTGTAGTTGTCAACAATTTTGGAGGCATCCATCCAGTAAAAAGGTTGTTCTCTATATTTCTGTTGAAATACAGTAACAACATTTTATGAATAAAATTGGCATTGCCACCAATCCAAAAGAAATGCTTCTTGAGTGCTATCTTTTATCAGTTTCTGTAAATTAATCTACACCTTCCAAAAATTTTACCACAGCTAAAAAAATTCGAGCATTGCATTTCTGGAAATGAACAGATATAGTCGTTGAAAAGAGAATTACAAGTCTGTCAAATGCAGATCTACTCGATTATTAACAGTTCCACTTAACATATTATTCTGCAAATGCCTGCAAGCAAACCTAAAATATTTCAGAATGTTTCAAGAACAACCCCTACTCAAGTAAAAGAAAGCTTATTAGTCATTCAAGCTTTGTATCTGCCAAGAGAAATGTATGTAACCTACAGAGAAGAAAGACTTGTCAAATCGCTCATGGAGGTAGGGAGTGGACCACTAAAATTGTTAGAAGAGAAATCTCTGCAAAAGCAAAGATCGATTGAAAATATTCTAAAGCTCATAGTAATTATAACAAAATATGAACTGATACAGTTTTCAAACGGAAGTTAAGAAACACTCAAAAGATCAAATGAAAATACTTACAGATTAACTAAACCTGTAAGACCCAGAAAAATGTCTGGAATTGCACCCGTTAATTGATTATTATTGACAATCCTGCAAGGATTGTAAGTATTTGCATTAGTTGTATTGCATTTCTACAATTTTTGATGAAAAAAATCAAAATACAATTTGCCATTACTTACAAATCAGAGAGTAATGTTAAAGTTGATAAAGTATATGGAAGGCTTCCAGTCAATTGATTACCAGAAAGCAACCTGCCAATTGCAAAAATCATTGGCCTTATTGTGCACTAGCCACCTTTTATTGTATATTGCATCATCATATACTATAAAATCTAATAAAAGAACTCCCTATTGCCCAAATTCTACAAAGCATGTTCCCGAAGCATTGCCAAAACATCTAATAATTGCCTACAAGCTTACAGGCGTTGTAAGTGAGGTGGAAGTTGAAAAGGAACAACATCTCCAATATGATTATTGGTAAGATCCCTACATTATGTCACAATAGCGGCTGTCAACTTTGCAATCTAGTACAAACTCATCTGCTGCTTTTTTTAATAGGCATTCCTTCCCTGTTAGTTTCAAGGAAAGGATTGCACAGTAAATCATTGAACTAATTTGAAGGTTTCATCTTGCTACTTACAGAGTTATTAAAGCTGTGAAGTTTACCAATGAAATAACCCAGCTGTCCTCCAATATTTAAACCAGGAAGAACACTGATTATCCAGTTTATAAAATCATGATTAACATTTATTTTTTTCTCATTATGAGTTTCCTTTACTACCATTTCACCATTAGTAAGCATTTCTTGTAGAAACTTTGTCAAATCTGTCTTCAAATATTTCACGCCTTTCTTTAAATCATCCTTCTTCGCTTCCATGCCATCCATCTTAGCTTCCATGTCATCCATCTTAGCTTCCACGTCGTCCGTCTTAGCTTCCACGTCATTCATCTTAGCTTCTACGCCTTTCTTTAAACCATCCATCTTAGCTTCCATGCCATACATATTATCTTCTACATCTTTCTTTAAACCATCCATCTTAGCTTCTGTTACTTTTTGTGCAAGTGAAATTTGTTGCACTTGGTCTCGTAATTTTGATATATCATGTTGCATTTCTTCCTCTTCTTCATGATTCATGTTAGAGCTTTCAAGTTTCTTACTAGGTGTTTCCATTTTCTTTCTTCGGAGCATCAATTACTGGTAATAATGCTTCACTATTCCCTTTGAATTCCTTCAAAATAATTTTTCAAACCAAGCTTATGCAAAAATTTAAAAAAACCTACACACCTTTTTTCACTTTGTAGGAGTTCGATATTGAATTTGATGTATCTCTGTAATTGTGGATCTCCAAGGTCTGAAATTGCTTCCTACAGTAACCCTCTGAGTAATATTTCTAACCCTACAAGTCTTATCAAGATTGGATTCTCCAATAAAGAGATGCCAAATCTCCCACGATGACCTGTGTATAGACTAGTTTAGTAGAGCGAACTTGTACGGCGTGCCACGGGTCACTGTTTCAACCTTAGGTTCTGAAAATGATACCCAAAAAAAACTACAGTCCGTCCTCTTTCTGTAACTTCTTACGAAAATTCAATCTGATGCTTAGAGCAAAAGTTATGATGATTTTCCCAAGGTCACCTGTTTGGAATGTAATTCGGGGGTCTGCAAAAACCCTAACTTCCTCAGATTATATCTTTGAAAATATAGCGAGACAAGATCTGAAATTCAAGCCCAAGGTTCAATGAGATTTCGTCTCAAATGGTTTTTTTTTAGCTTCTGAAATGTCACAGAAAAAAATTATAGCGAAAATGTCACGATGACCTGTTTGGAGCAGTGAAACCCTAGAATCTAAAGCTCTGATACTAAATGTTATGAAACCAACTCACAAAAAGATAGAAAAGATATATCAGTGCCTTAGAAATAAGCCTCTTCGAGGGGACAACCTCCTTTACATTACACAAATGAACAATTCTTAGATGATTCAAATGACAAAACCTCCTTTCTATATATAGGAGTCTAAGGGGTCACAACATAACCAAAGCTGACCTAACAATAATAATATAAGGGCACAAAAATAATTGTTGAAATTTGGTACCGGAGGAGAGGTGGTTCCCTTAGGCTTTGATCTTTGGCCTAGGGAAAAGTGTCCAAAAGAATTTAATTTTTCTCCTAAAGTGACTTTATAATTTTATAAAGTTAAATCTAATTTAAAAGTGACTTTAAGTGATAAAGTTACTAAGTCTAATTATAAAGTGACTTTTATAAAGTCAATGAAAAATTAGAAAAGAAAAGTGACTTTGGAAATAAATGACTAAGTGGGTCTTTATTAAAGTGGGGTGAATTAAAAAATAAAAAGTGAGATTTAAATGAGCATTTAATCTCAGCCATTGATCTAAATCTATTTCAGCCATTGGATTTAGAGATCACTCAAAAGTCACTTGGATCACCCAAAAGTCACTTGGAGTTATATTAAGGGAGGAAAAGGAGGAAAAAATCACACACATTTGATTCAATTCTTTCATGAGCAAATTGAGAGAAGAAGAGCAAGAGAGCAAGGGAGATTTCTGGGCGGTGTAACAACAGCGGTGTATCAGCAACTGTGTATCAGCAACAACAGCGGTGTATCAGCAACAGCAGCGGTGTATCAGCAGCTGTGTATCAGCAACAACAACGGTGTATCAGCAAGGCTGAGTTTCAGCAAGGCTGAGATAAGTTGTAAAAGTCTGTTTACTGATTTTTTGCTGAACATTTCTCTTACTGTAAAAAGGCATTTTCAAGAAATAAAGAAGAGCTCTCAAACTGGCTTTCCCCAAGAGTTGTAGGGGGTTTTTCTAGGGTCACATTGACCAAAAATCTCAGTGTTTAAATGTGTTTTAATGGCTGTTTATTACTGCTGATTTTTATTTCTGCAATTTCCAGCATTCTGTAAAATTTCCAGAATTTGTGTTTTCAGCAAATTTATTTTTTTTCAGCATTGTTAAATGTATGGTTATGGGAAAGGGCATTTAACTATATGGGAGAAATAAGGAGAAACTGAAAATCGGGGTGGGAAATGAGAAATTTCTACATGGTATCAAAGCTTGAGTGCTGAAGGGCAGTTTGGGACAGCAAAAAGAAAAATTACAGTTGCTGATTTTTCACTCAGAAAATTTCAGCAAGCTGATTTTTCATAAACAACAGTTTTATCTTTACTACAACAGTGCTATTTTTCAGTTTTAGGACAACAGGATGTCATTGGGATTGAGGGTGGAGGATAGGCTGGATGGGCATATAAATTACAGCGTTTGGAAGGAGAGAATGAAGAGTATCTTTGAGGAGGTAGAAGTCTAGGATATCATGGTGCATACCACACAGAACCCTGTTGTTGTGCCTACTGATGCTACTCAGTTGACAGCTTATAATAAAAAGAACAACAAGGGTAAGAGGTTGATTCTAGACGGAATCAAAGACCATTGCATTCCTCATGTGAGAGGAAAGAGCAATGCCCATGAGATGTGGACAACATTGTCCAATCTCTACCAGAGTACCAATGAGAACCGGAAGATGGTCCTGAAGGAGAAGCTGAAGAACATTAAGATGGGTAATAATAGTGCAGCTGGATATCTCACAAAGATTACTAATGTGAGAGATGAGTTGGCAGCGATTGGAGAGGCCATTCCACCCACTGAGTTGGTGCGGATTGCAGTGAATGGCCTCCCCCATTCATGGTTGAAATTTGCTGATGGGGTTTGTGCACGTGAGACCCTTCCCACATGGGAGAGGTTTTGGGATGATTGCATTCAGACAGAGATCAGGAAAGGTCAGCTTGGGGCAGCCAAGCCAGTTGAGCAGGATGAGGATGTAGCACTGGTGGCAGGAGGCAAGAAAGGCAAAGGGAAGAGGCAGGCTTCCACAAGCAGTGGTGGGGGCAAAGGCAAAGGTAAAGGTAAACAGGGGAACACACAGAAGGACTATTCTAAGGTGAAGTGTTGGAATTGTCAAAAGATGGGACACTATGCAGTTGTGTGTCCGGAGAAGAAGAAGAAGAAGGGGAAGAACCAAGACATGGCAGCTTCAGCAGAGATTGAGGACTTTGCTGGTCGTTTTGACCGAGAGTTTGCGTTCACTATGTGTGAGTCCTCTAGTGCAGGATCACCTGCCACACAGGTTCAGAGGGAGCATGCTTTTCCCTCGATTAGTGGAGCATCTTCAGGTATCTGGTATGTGGACAGTGGGGCTTCACGTCATATGACAAGAGTTCGTGAGTACTTCTCAGAGCTTTCAGAGAGTGGCACTGATATTGAGGTAGTACTCGGTGATGACAGAGTTGTTAGAGCAGTCGGGGTGGGGACAGTGACATTTCAGAGGGAGTCCAAACCTCCCTTGAAGGTGTCAGAGGTTCTTTATGTGCCAGGGATGAGGAAGAACCTCATATCCGTCTCAGATTTGGAGGACAGAGGATATGAGGTACTGTTCAGGGGAGGACAGGTGTTGATGTATCCCAGGGGCACTCCAACTGATTCAGCTAGAGTGATAGGTGTACGCCATGGAAAGGTGTACAAGTTTGCATTCCAGCCCCTTTTGGCATTGAGCAGTAGTACCGACAACAGAGCTAGCAGTTCTGAGCTGTGTGAGATTTGGCACCGCAGGATGGGACATATGTATCATGGAGCCTTGAGGACATTGCGGGAGATCA
The DNA here is from genome assembly GCA_031772625.1 of Pinus tabuliformis. Lineage (NCBI taxonomy): Eukaryota > Viridiplantae > Streptophyta > Pinopsida > Pinales > Pinaceae > Pinus > Pinus tabuliformis. Next base: position 822,372,533 of record CM062810.1, on the reverse strand, counting down.
CTACAGGTGTGCCAGATTTCAGTACTGATCACTTTGATACTTGCAGAGGTTGTGCGATGGGCAAGTTTGCCAAATCCCCTTTTCCCAGCAGTGACAGTAGAGCGACGGGGATACTTGATTTGATTCATTCCGATGTGAGCGATCGGATGTCTCATGTTTCCTTGAGTGGATATGAGTACTATGTTTTATTCATCGATGATCACTCTAGGAGGACCTGGATTTATTTTTTGAAGACCAAGAGTGAGGTCTTCAAGCGGTTTCAGGAGTTCAGAGCTCTTGTGGAGACTTAGACAGGTCGAAAGATCAAATCCCTGAGGTCGGACAATGGAGGAGAGTACACCCTTGGAGAGTTTGTTGACTATTGTGCGGAGGCAGGCATTAGGAGGGAGTTCACTGTTCCTTACAACCCCCAGCAGAACGGGGTTGCGGAGAGGAAGAACAGATCCATCATAGGGGCTGCCAAAGCCATGTTACATGATCAGGGGTTGCCATTGTTCTTGTGGGCAGAGGCCTGCAACACAGATGTTTACTTGCAGAACAGGAGTCCGCATCGTGCCTTGGGGCACATGACTCCGGAGGAGGCTTTCTCTGGGAAGAAGCCTGATATTGGTCATCTTCATATCTTTGGATGCATTACATACTCCTATATACCCAAGGAGAAGAGGACCAAACTAGATCCCACCGCAGAGAAGGGTATCTTTGTGGGATACAGTGAGACCTCAAAGGCCTTTTGGATTTACATTCCTGCACAGAGGAGAGTTGTTGTCAAACGGGATGTGAAGTTCAAGGAGGACAGGGCCTTTAGGAGGTCACGGGAGTTAGAGTATCTGGATCAGCCAAACCCTCAACAACAGTTGAGTCAGTCGCAGGGATCCAGTGGGCAAGGATCAGGAGGATCCGGAGATACATCTATGAGGATGTCAGGTCCGTCAGTGAGCAGTGGTCGCCGAGTCAGAGGGGTGCTGCTCTAGGCAGCATGCAGAGCAGTTCACTAGGGAGTCCATTGATGGACAGTTCACATGGTGCCTCGGCTTCTACAGGTTCAGGTGCAGGCAGGAGGACAACAGACAAACAGTCAGGAGTTCAGGCTACTGATGGTGATGAGGAGGAGGAGTTTTCATTCTCCTATGGGAGAAGTATGCTCAGGGAAGAGAAAGCCTAAGTGGCTTCAGGACACCTTGAGAGATGCCACATCTGTTGCTGAGCCGAAGAGGCCGGTCAAAGAGAGTAGACCACCTGAGAGGTTTTGTAGCTATATGGCGATGGTTACCAGCATCCTTGACTCTGAGCCTTCTAGCTATGACGAGGCAGCTAGCCAGCAGGTCTGGAGAGAGGCCATGCAGGAGGAGTATTCTTCTATCATGAAGAATGATGTTTGGGAGGTGGTGCTGAGGCCTGAGGGAAAATCCGTGGTTACTTCCAGATGGCTTTACAAGGTAAAGCATGCTGCAGATGGCAGCATTGAGAAATTCAAAGCGAGGTTTGTGGCTAGAGGGTTCTCCCAAGTAGAGGGAGTTGTGAAGCTTGAGTATATTTCCACTGATGAACAGGTTGCAGATATCCTTACCAAAGCCTTACCACGGGGCAAGCATGTCTACTTCAGAGACAAGATGGGTGTGGTGAGGAACACCTTCCTCGGTAAGAGGGAGTGTTGAAATTTGGTACCGGAGGACAGGTGGTTCCCTTAGGCTTTGATTTTGGCCTAGGGAAAAGTGTCCAAAAGAATTTAATTTTTCTCCTAAAGTGACTTTATAATTTTATAAAGTTAAATCTAATTTAAAAGTGACTTTAAGTGATAAAGTTACTAAGTCTAATTTTAAAGTGACTTTTATAAAGTCAATGAAAAATTAGAAAGGAAAAGTGACTTTGGAAATAAATGACTAAGTGGGTCTTTATTAAAGTGGGGTGAATTAAAAAATAAAAAGTGAGATTTAAATGAGCATTTAATCTCAGCCATTGATTTAAATCTATTTCAGCCATTAGATTTAGAGATCACCCAAAAGTCACTTGGATCACCCAAAAGTCACTTGGAGTTATATTAAGGGAGGAAAAGGAGGAAAAGATCACACACATTCGATTCAATTCTTTCATGAGCAGATTGAGAGAAGGAGAGCAAGAGAGCAAGGGAGATTTCTGGGCAGTGTAACAGCAGCGGTGTATCAGCAGCTGTGTATCAGCAACAACAGCGGTGTATCAGCAGCTGTGTATCAGCAGCGGTGTATCAGCAACAGCAGCGGTGTATCAGCAACAGCAATGGTGTATCAGCAACAGCAGCGGTGTATCAGCAACGGAGTATCAGCAAGGCTGAGTTTCAGCAAGGTTGAGATAAGTTGTAAAAGTCTGTTTGCTGATTTTTTGCTGAACATTTCTCTTACTGTAAAAAGGCATTTTCCAGAAATAAAGAAGAGCTCTCAAACTGGTTTTCCCCAAGAGTTGTAGGGGGTTTTTCCAGGGTCACATTGACCAAAAATCTCAGTGTTTAAATGTGTTTTAATGGCTGTTTATTACTGCTGATTTTTATTTCTGCAATTTCCAGCATTCTGTAAAATTTCCAGAATTTGTGTTTTCAACAAATTTTTTTTTTTCAGCTTGTTAAATGTATGGTTATGGGAAAGGGCATTTAATTATATGGGATAAATAAGGAGAAACTTAAAACCGGGGTGGGAAATGAGAAATTTCTACAATAATAATAGTGGGATTCTATGGGGCACAATAACAACAATATGGGGACAATAGGGGCACAACAATAACAATAAGGGATACAACGACAATAGTAATGGGGGAATCACTAGTATTATAGAGACCTAACATATAGAGATTCATAACATGAATCTGCTTGAGATTTAAATCCATTATTTTATTTTTATTACAAATGAAGATACTAAGATTGGTATACTCAACACCATTAGGCAGTTTAGAATGTTTGGAATAATTGAATATGATATATAGAGTCAAGTGTGAACTAGGTATCTATCCTCTAGTATTTTAATTATTTTGTATGTTTTGGATTTAGGTAGAATTAAAATTATTTTCAAATGAATGAAATGCAGAAAAGTATTATTGTGATAAGTTGATGAAATATCCTTTCTATTGGCTCAAGACAAATTAGGTATAGGAAATCCATAATAGTCTCTTTAATTATTTTGTCAATTGAATATTGGTTGAATTCTATTTAACCAAATTAATTAGAGAATTTATGAGGATTGAACTCATGAACTGCTCTAAACTATTGCTAGTTAGGTGATCGAGTCAAAATTCATATTGTTTATGAACTTGATCAACTACTTTCTTGGAATTTGATCAACTTGTAAATTGTTAAGAGAATACCATGTTTAGAAGATAAAAATTTTATGTGGTGAGAACTTTGTTTTATTTGAACTTAAAGAAAAAGGTATGTGATTAATGAAAAGCTTAGTTGAGTTCTTTTTTTACAAGAAGTGATATTTTTTTGAGGGAGAAATTGAAGGAAAGTGAGATCACATTTTGATGAATTGGAATTCTTGCATGATTTAGAAGCCTAAGATGATTGTATTATACGTGGAATGAAAGAGATTGAAGGATTCAGGACTTTTGTTCTTGGATGTATAGTTGTATGAGTAGTTAGTAATCTTGCAAAAGGTTATAATCTTTTGACAGTTAGTAAAAAAAAAAAACTTATCCTTAGGCTAGAAATGTCTTTATGATAGTCTAAATATTATTTAAAATCAACAATATTCTTCAAAAATTGAGAAATGTATCGCTTTCATAACTTGTTTTTTTTTTTTTTTGTGTGTATTACTAATAGTAAGGAATAAGACGTGAAACCAAATGGATTGAATAATTATTGAATAGAAAACACGAGTGATTTTATAGTGGAAAAACAAGTTGACTTATAGTTATCAAGATAGATTCAATAATATAGATATTGTATTTGTATAATTACAAAAGTTGTTCTTGATTTCAAGCCACTTTCGAAAAGATATATTTAATTATTTTTGGAATGAATATCTTCTAACTGAATCATTCATAATTGATTCTCAAGTAAGACAAGTGAACAATAATGAATATTATGGGAATTAAAGGAAGGGTCTATAATACAAAAGTGGGTCAATGAGGGCTCTATGGAACCTTAGTTGGTTAGTTTAAAAAAATAATGGTGTCTTAAACCTAAAATTGTGTTTTTTCCTAAAGATTAAACATTTAGTAAAAACTATAGGTAGATCCTAAATATTTTGATTGAAAGATTGCCTTATGGAATGAAAAGGGGAAACTTGGATTGAAAATACATAAATTAAGTGAGATGTAAGAGTGGGTTTTATATATGACATCATGTTTTATTGCATAGTTTCACTGGCAATTGTATGTGGATGATTTTATGCTTCTTGTATGCAAATTTGATTATGAGATGGTATGGATCATTATTATTATTTTTTTACAACCAATGTGTGAGCTATTTATAGCTTGGCAAGCTCAACGTACTATAGAACTAAGAATATGACACATGTAGGATTCATGTAGACTATTAAAAAGAATAACATGTAGACTATCAAATTATTATAGATATCTTAATTAGATGTCATATCAATTACATAAAATAGTATTTTTGTATGGTACTCTAATTTGTATGGCTGGTTTTGATATAGAAATATTTGGCATTTTATATAGAAACGTGCCTAATATGGCATGGATATATTTTCTACTTTATTAAGAATGGTATGCTTCAGTTTTCATGGAGTTGTTTCCAATTTAGAAAACATTAAACTATGGTTTGGCATGAAGAAAAAGATATCAAATACATATACATAAGGTTAACACCTTAGTGATAGGAGAATAAAAAATAACTAAGTATCTTATGACTATAGGAAAAACTTCGAGCCAAGTTTAGCCCAAGAGGGGGAGTATGTAGTGTCCCTTCTTGGTGAGATAGCTTTGATGACACTTAGAAAGGGTGATTTTGATATAATGATATAATATTATCCGTGAGAAACTTATGTACATGCTTACATGCTATAGACCTGCATTGAATCACCTAGTCGTTCTGTGCTTAGGATAATATCTATGGTTGTGTGTATAAGAATTGATTTTGGTTAAGAACATACTATCGATGTTTTCTCTTTTGGTATCTTAGTTTCGCAATAAGTGTATGAAATGGATGTTGATTCAGGATTGAGACACATAGATCCATGGATGATCATGGTTATGTGGAATAAGGTTAATTATGATTTATAGAGATACATGATTTATATGATTATATATGTTTAATCTTGTAATGAGCAAGATGTGGCAGGGGACATAGTTATTTGCAAACAAGGAAGCTCAAATTATAAATGATTGTGGAAGTCATGCACAATCTTTGGTAAAATGTGAATAAGTTAATTATGAAATTCATTGAATCCTTTGATCTATGAGATTGTGATGTGTGCAAGTCTTGGAATAAGGCCTTACCAACGAACCATCAGATGGGTATGAGCTCGCAATCAATACCTTAAGGTGAAGCATGGAGTTTCAAAGCAGAGTAGATGAGAAGCCATGGAAATTATGGCGTGAAGTCCTAAATCCATGAAAGATAAAGGCGTGGAGTCTTGTATCTATAAAAAAATGTTTAGGGCACAGAGTCCTGAATATTTAAAAAGATCAAGGGGTGGAATCTTGGATCTTTAGAGTAGATCAGGGTGCAGAGTCCTCAATCTACTAAGGCACAAAGATGCATGCAATAGGGGTGCGGAATCCCTATTCTCCGGAAGAAAAATACCACTCATGGAGACATCAGGGATGAATTTCCTTAATAAAAGCTCTTTTCTCAAATTCCTATAGTGACTTTCTAAACATAGTAAGTCATGTCTTGCATCTCAAGCATGACTTGACAAAAATAGTAAATCACCTTGCATAAATTGGCAATCAAGTATAGTTGAAGGAAAATCACTTAACTTATCATTAATCAATCCTAATAGTTCAATCTTGAGTTAATCCTAAATATTATTAATATTATTATTATCTTTTATGAGAGTATGAAGTTATTATTAAAAGGGAATTACAAGTCACCTTCATCTCCTCAATCACTTCACACCTCTCTCCTTGATGACTCTCATGGCTCTATGTAAATCTCTCTCTTTTAATAATACATTACACTCTATTTTATGCACTCATCAAAAAATGGCATATTCCTCTTACACTCATTAAAGACATGTCATAAAAGATTCCTCTTACACTCTCTTTAATGCATAAGTTACACTCTCCTTAACTAAGGTATGCATACCTCTCCTTAATGACATGAGTTACGCTCCTATAAATGGAATACAAGGAATGCATGTTACTCCTCCTTTATGACAAGAATTTGTTGCTCCTCCTATATATGTGTCTCATGTATTCTCACTTAGAGGGAGAGGGAGGTGCATTGTGATACCAAGAGTTGGAGAGATTTGGAAAATATTAAGAGAGTGAGAGACTTGGAGAGTAGCCAATTTCTTTCGAAATTATTTTGAGATTCCTAAACTAAATTACCATGTAGCTCTACTTGGTGGAGCTGACCATGAGTGGTGTTGGAGGAAGTGAAACTTATCTTTCTCATCTTGCCTTGGATATCTTTCTACTGCTACATTTTGGTATTGGTTGCGAGCTCTTACAGCTCAGGGGTTCCAGGGGGAGAAGTTCTCCTTGGATATGGTTGGGTGGAAAACTGGATGGTTCAAATGAGTTGGTTAAGGGATCAAAGATGGATCATATTCTCAATGATTGGAGTTTAATATCTCTTCAGGTATAATTTTTATTTTCCTAAAATTATAGTATAGCTTTAGCATAAAATAAAAAATAGAAATTTAAATTATTGTAAGAATCTAAATTTTGTTTAAGCTTATGTTATTTGGAATCTTATTGGATAGTTGAAAATGAAGACTAAGAGCGGTCTATATGAATGGATGTTTAGATTTCAAAATGTTATGGAATTATTATTTGTGTAGTATATTGTACTAACATTGGTATTGTAGCATTTGAGAAAGGAAAGAAAAATATTGCTGAAGGTAATGGCAATAAATAAATTCCAAAGGAATTGGGTAAGAGTTCATGAGTTATGCTTTTGTTTGATGTAATTAGAGACATGTTTTAGAAAGAGTTTCAGGATATTTTGCAAAGTGTTTGAAAAATCCATGAATGAGAAATGCTATTATTATTTTTATCATTATGAATGCGTAAGTGTTAACTTGCAACCTCCCAGAGTAGGAAATGGATGCATACCTAAAATATACCAGGAGGATTCACTAGATCAGTCGTTGAAATAAAAATGTTAAAGAAAAACAAGATGGAAGACAAGAGTTTTAAAGAGAATCATTGAGGTAATTTTCAATCGTTACGTATTGCAGTAGTTCAAGATGCTTGCCATGGGTTTGTAGGAATGATTGAATGAAAATAATGTTTGAGGAATCTCAAAGCCCTTCAATTTACTTATAGTGGATGAAATGATTTTCAAAGGAATTTCGACAATACATAATTAATTATAATTTAATTATATGTTGTTATTTGTTTTTCATAGCTGTAGATTCAAGCTTGCATGCCATCTGTTTGACAAAATTGTAAATGAAATTCTTGGAACCAACATAGTTGCTAGTTTTTAAAAATTCATCTATGCATGGTTTCATACTGATTCAGGACAACATCTGGGGGTATCCGTGCCAAAAGAACCTGTAACCATCGATTTTATTCCAAAAAAAAAACTTTTCAAAACCCAGATTGTAAATCTGGGTGATTTTGCAAATTGTTGCTGCCAACTTTGTATGCGTGTTGTCAAGTTTTGGGTGAAAGAATAAGATGATTTAGTCATTGTTTTAATATTTTTTCATTTGAAGAATTAATATATAAATTTTATGAGCTAAATAGGTTGAGGGAGAATCTTATATTCATGTCAAATTTCCTCAAGAGATTGTGGCTTCCAAGTGTTTGACAAAATGCCTCAATGGCTGTAGATTGCATGTTTGCAAAGTGTCTGTTAAAAGGCCTCAATGGTTGTAGATTGCATGTTTGCAAAGTGTTTGTCAAAATGCCTCAATGGTGGTAGTTTGTAGATTGAATGCTTGCAAAGTGTTTGTCAAAACTTCAATGGATGTAGTTTTTGTACATACAAATTGTTAGAGTAAATGTCCTACTTACTGTAGTTTTTATGCACTAGAAAAATTATGAATAGATTATTTAACGGATGTAACTTCCTATGTCTACAAGTTTTTGTATGAATGTGAAACTAAATTTAAAAAGTTGTTGAAGTGTTAATATAGAATGAGGCAGGTGTTACTTTTATTATCTAAATCTTTCATTTAAAAAAATGGTTGTTGTTGGAAATTTACAGTGACTAATTCTGCAGAAATTTGTGCAAATGAGCATAATAAGTTTCGTATGAGCTGCATGTATTCATGGATGCATTTTTGTGCTTCAATCACTGTAGAAAACAAATACTTGTGCCCAATTTATGCAGGTCCATAGTTTTACTTGACACATTTTGAAGAATAATATACTTCTGAATTGGTAACATTAATTTCTCTTGTTGCAACATTCATTATACAATTCTCATGATTGAAGCATTAGCTTAATAATTGAGATTCATAATTTTAATTGATGAATTTGGAAATGTTGTTGGGTCAATATATTTTGTGATATTAAGGGAAAGTTATCCCCGAATTCTTATGTTATATTCTTACATTGAAATAGTTGAAGGAACATGATTACATGATGGCTAAGTTAGTCATATTATGAGTAAAACAAAAATAAAAATTGAGTAATAGTATTCAATGTGACCTTTACTTCTCTATACTATTGATGGTTAGTAAGGTGGGACCTTACATACCATCAGCTCGAGAAATCCTCACAAATGCTTTATTGATGTGGGATTTTTCCATTCCTTAATGGCTTTAATTTTGCTAGGGTCAACCTTAACACATTCATGAGATACAATATGACACATATATTCCACCTCCTATACTTCAATTTTTTTTTGAGTTTTTCCATATAATTGTTTCTCCTCCAATAGTTTGAGCACCCTGTCAACATATTGGACATGATCCTTCCAAGACTTGTTGTAGATTAGTATATCATCAAAAGATTCTAACACAAATTTTCTAACTAAGGGTTTGAAAATGGAATTCATCAAACCTTGAAATGTAGAAGGTGCATTAGTAAGGCCAAAAGGCATGACCAAGAATTCATAAAGACCCTCGTGAGTTCTAAATGTTGTTTTTGGAATGTCTTCAGTCTTCATTTTTATTTGATGATATCCTGAACGAAGATCCAACTTGGTGAAGTAAATTGCTCCATGCAATTCATCCAATAATTCATCAATGACTGGAATAGGATATTTATCTTTAATAGTGAGCTTATTGAGCTCCCTATAATCTGGACACATGCGTCACAATCCATCCTTCTTGTGCACCAATACTACTGGAGTAGAGAAAGAACTTTGACTAGGTCGAATTATACCAGCCTCTAGCATTTTTGCAACCATACATTCAATTTCTCTCTTTTGGGCATAGGGATATCTGTAAGGCTTGAGATTGGAGGAACACTTCTTGGAATCAAATGAATAGCATGGTCATGATCATGAATAGGCGGGAGGCCTTTGGGACTCTCAAGTACCTCAGAATGATTGTCCAAGACTTTTGGAGATATAGAGAAATAGATGTTTTCGATGTGGGAACCTCTAGTGAACATAATTGTGGAATTATGCCCCGTTTTTCTTTCTTTAGAAGCTTTGTCATGCCATTAGAGCTGATTATGTTTCCTTGTTTACCTTCGATGCCCCTTAGTTCAACTTCATTTCCTTCCCAAAAAAATTCAAGAAAAGTTCTTGAAAATTAAAATCTATTGTACCCAAATATTGTAGCCATTGGACTCATAGTACAACATCAGTACCACCCTTTGGAATGGAAAGAATTGGACAATTCAATACATATTATCCCATACATAACTTGATATTATGGCACTTTCCAAATAAATTTATGGTTCCTCCATTTGAAACCATCACTTGACACTCTAGTGCTGGATATAGGAAGAAATTCAATTCCTTGGCTATCTTACAATGAATAAAATTACGGGTACTACCCAAATCAATCAACGCTATTACCTTTTTCTTCTTGATATGTCCTTCTATCTTGAGAGTTTGAGGAGTGGTAATTCTTGCCAATGCATTATAATATATGGTCAGATTCATTTCTTCTTTCTCTAGGGTTGGATCCTGGTGTATATCCTCTTCTTTTTACATTTCTTGTTCCTTTTCTTCCTCCTCTTCACAATCTATGTAAAATAATTTCTTCTCATCACACTTATGACCTTTAGTGTATTTTCTATCACAACTATAAAAAATCCCTTTTTCTCTTTTTCTTCCAATTGTTGTGGTGTCAACCTTGTAAGTTGTGGAAGGCTAGGGGCAAAAACACTTCCATCTTTATAGTTCTAAATGGAAGGCGTCCTTGTTTCCATAATTTTTCTTTTCATTTGTCTTTCCAACCTGAATTCCTTTTCTAATGAATCAGTTTCCTAAAGGCAAACCTCATGTTGGATGTTATCCTTTAAAGTCCCTTTGAACACATCAATCCTATGCTCATCTGGAATATCATTTACCCTTATATTCAATTTTTGGAAGTCCTCAATGTGCTCCACCATTGAACCCTTTTGTTTGAGATTTATCAATTGAATAAAGAAGGTGTTTCTCTTTGTATCCTCATACTGTGTTATCATTTCCTTCGTAAAAATTGACCAAGTGACAATTTTTTTACAAGAGAAAAACCATCGATACCATACAAACTGATTGGGTTCCAAATTTAAAGTTGAAATGCGTACCTTTTGTGTGTTTTTCACATTATGGAGATCAAAATATTGCTTCAACTGTAATATCCATGTTACAAAATCCTTGCCATCAAACTTCCTCATATCAATATTTGGAACATGGTGGGTCTTCGATCAAATTTTAAAGTCTATGAAATCATGATTAACATTTCTTTTGTTCTCATCATTATTTTCATCTAATACATTTTCGCCATTAGGAAGCATTTCTTGTAGCAACCTTGTCAAACCTTCCTTGAAACCTTCCATGTCTGCTTTTTAACCATTCTTAAAATCTTCCACTTTATCTTTCATGTCATCCATATTAGCTTTCATGCCATTCTTCAAAGTTATTCTTCAAAACATCCATCATAGCTTCCATTTCATTTTTGGTTACTCTTTGTGAGAGCGAAAATTGTTGCACTTGGTCTCGTAATTTTGATATATCATGTTGCATTTCTTCTTCTTATTCATGTGTCATAGTAGAAATTTTGGGTTGCTTACTAAGTTTTTCCATTTTATGTCTTCGGGGCAGCAATTAATGATTATTATACTTCACTATGTCCTTTGAATCACTTAAAATTAGTTTTTCAAACAAAACTTATGCAAATTTCAAAAAAATACACTCATTGTTTTTCTCTTTGTAGGAGATCGATATTGAATCTGTTGTGTCATTGTAATTGTGGATCTTCAAGGTTTGAAATTTCGTCTTGTGGTAGCCCTCTGAGTCCTCTTTTCAACCCCACAAGTCTGATCGATATTGGATTCTCCAAGAAAGAGTTATGCCCAATATCCCACAATGACTTGATTATAGAATGGTTCAGTAGAGTGAACTTGTACAAAGTGCCATGTGTCACTGTTTCGACCTTCGAACCTGAAAACGATACCCAATAAACTAAATTCCATCCTCTTTCTGTTAATTGTTATGCAATTTGAATCCGATGCTTAGAGAGAAAGTTATGACGATTTTCCCAAGGTCACCTATTTGAAATGGAATTCGAGAGCTTGGAAAAATCCTAACTTCCTTGGATCATATCTCCGAAAATATAGCTAGAAAAGATCTGAAATTCGGACACGTTTATCAAGATTTCGTCTCAAATAGGTTTTTTTTTAGCTTCTGAACCTTCATAGAAAAATAATAAGGAAAATTCTACGAGGACCTATTTGAAGCAGCGAAACCCTAGAATCCAAAGCTCTGATACCAAATGTTATGCAACCAACTCATAAAATAGAAGAAGAGATAGATCAATGACTTCAAAATTAACCTCTTCGAGGGGGAAGCCTCCTTTACATTACATAAATTAAAAATTGTTAGATGATACAAATGACAAGGTCTCTTTTCTATATATAGGAGTCTAAGGGGTCATAATATAATCAGAGTCGACATAATAATAATGTAAGGGCACAATAATAATAATAGTGGGCTTCTATGGGGCACAATAATAACGATATGGGGACTAAATGGGCACAACAATAACAATAAGGGGCTACACTAGTAGTATAGGGACCTACTACTCATGAAGGTGTTAAGGTAGAGCCTAACAAAATTAAAGCCATTAAGGAATGGAAAATCCCCACAACCATAAATCATCTTCAAGGATTTCTTGGGTTGACAGGGTATTATCACAAGTTTGTTAAGAATTATGGGTGAATAGAATCACCTCTAACAATATTACTAAAGAAAGATGCAGTTTCTTAGACTCCAAAGCAACTAAGGCCTTTGAACATATTAAATAGGCAATGTGTCAAGCATCGATCTTAGCTACTCTAGACTTCACAAAAACCTTTATTGTGAAATGTGATGCCTTAGGAAATGGAATAGGTGTTGTTTTAATGCAAGAAGAAAGCCCCGTTTCTTTTTAAAGTCGTCCAATTAAAGGAAAGTATTTACACATACCTATTTATGAGAAGGAAATGTTGGCAATACTACATGCACTAAAACAATGGTGACCTTACCTAATGGGAAGACACTTCAAGGTAAAAACGAATCATGATAGTCTTAAATACTTTTTGGAACAAATATTATCTTCAGAAGAACAAAAAAAATGGGTCACAAAGATTTTGGGTTATGACTTTGAAATCATCTACAAAAGAGGGAAGCAAAATGTTGTTGTAGATGCACTCTCAAGAAATGATAAGTATGTGGAAGCATTTCTTTGTGGCATTTCTATTATCCAACCTGATTGGATAACCGAAGCAAGGGACGAATGGAAGAATGACGAAGAGGTGTGGACACTCATTCAAAAGTTGCAGTAAGATCCTAGTACATCTGATACATTTAGCTGGAAAAATTATTCAATATGGTACAAAGATTGCTTATATATTTGTAATAATTCCCAACTCAAATAAAAGATTATTTTGGAATTGCACACCTACCCCTTAGGAGGGAACTCAATATTTTTAAAAACTTACCATATGGTCAAGAAGGAATTTTTTTGGGATGTCATTAAATCTGATATTCAAAATTTTGTGGCAAAATCTTTGGTTTGCCAACAAAATAAAGTTGAGACAATTAAGACCCTAGGTTTGTTACAACCTTTAGCCATTCGAAGTAAGCATTGGGAAGAGGTCTCAATGGATTTTATCACAGGTTTACCCAAGTATGAAGGAAAGAGTGTCATCATGGTGGTAGTTTATAGACCTACCAAGTATGGACACTTTTGTGAATTAGCTCATCATTTTAAAACTAGTACAATTGCTACTTCATTGATGGAAACAATTCAAAAGCTACATGGAAACCCAAATATTATTGTAAGTGACAGAGGTCCCATTTTCACTAGAATTTTTTAGACAGAATTATTTTCTTGTATAGGTACTCAATTAGCTCATAGCTTACCTTATCATCGTCAATCTGATGGGAAAACTCAAATAGTGAACAAATGTTTGGAAGATTATCTTCATTGCTTTGTATATGATAAAAAACTCAATGGGTCAAGTGGTTACCTATAGTTGAATGGTGGTATAACACTTCGTTCCATACTACAGTAAAAATGACCCCATTTATAACACTTTATGGATATCATCCACCATCAATCACATCATCTTTAAGAGAAAATTCTAAGGTTCAAGCAGTGGAAGATCACATTGAGCATCAACAAAAAATTCTCCAACTCTTAAAGGATAACCTCATACTAGCACATAATCAAATGAAACAAAAGGAAGATCAACATCGAAGTGAAATAAATTTTGATGTAGGAGACTGGATATTTTTACGACTACAACCATACAAACAAATGTCCCTCAAGCAATTTAAGAAGGATAATAAATTATCACCCAATTACTATGGTCCTTACAAGGTGTTTCGAAATATTGGTACTATGGCATACAAATTGTTGTCAGAATCTTCCTTAGTACACCATTTTTCCATGTGTCATGCTTAAAGAAGGTTATCAGTGATAATCTCCCAATTCAAACAGTGCTGCCTAAGGAAGTTATGGAAACAAAACTGGACAACTACATAATCGATTAATTTCAAAGTAACTTACCCGCTGATGTTTCCACATGGGAGGATGATAAATTTATACAAAAGCATCCGAAAGTACTCACTGAGAACAACACCTTTTTCAAGGAGAGAGGCATGTTAGGTCATTATAATATTAGTGTATCCCCCTTATTGTTATTGTTATTGTCACTGTAGCCTCCTATTGTTATTGTTGTGCCCATGTATTCTCCATATTGTTATTGTTTTGCCCCATAAAATCTCATTATTGTTATTGTTGTTCCATTACATTATACTGTTATATAGGCTCTCATTATATATTCTATAGTATAAACTTACACACTATTCTTAATTTTCACTGCAACACGATACCTTACCAACATCGAAATTCTTTGTTCACAACCAACTAATTACACCTACTTCACACGCCAATTACCGGCAGCCTACAGATACTAGAAACATCTTGTTCACACCCAACGAAATTACACTCATGTTCGGAAGCTCGGACCCCACATCGATAGCGTGAACATGAACATCACGGTAACAGGACAGTGAAGAAATAAATCTTGGGATATGCCATGGACTATCAATTAATTGGCTTGGTGAAGCTCTTTAACTCCCACTACCCAATTATCTTCTGGCTTGGCTGCAATTTGAAAGTTATTGGAATTTAGACGCCTTGTGAATTCGCACGGGGAGCATTGAGCAAGGGCATAGCCAACAGGCAGACAAAAGCCGGACAATCCCTTATCTTGGTTTCTTTTGGTGCTTTTTAGTCTAACTCTTTCTGAAATAGTGAACAAACACACCCAATTTTGGAGATAAAGTTGACTGCAAATCAAATTCCTATCTTTTGCTTCGAATCCAGATATCCAAATTAGGCACATCGAAATCTAAGACACTTCCAAAGTTCCCTGTTTTGTATAAACATAGGGGATTGGTGTTGAAGTGGAATGGATCGGTAGAAGAATCTCCTTTATATTTAAACATTTTCAAACACAAAATTAAAAACAAGGTCTAGATAGTGTGAACAAAATAATGTAACACTGACTCTGCATTTCATAGGAGTATCCTAGTCACAAAGATGACTTATTAGCCAACCAGATTATTCAAAAAGCTTTCACATCATTTTGTTAAAACAAAAAATTGTAAATTTCATTTTCTTTTGATGTTTTTTTGAAAAACCCTGCGAAAATACTTGAAACATGAAGTAACTATACCCCCCATAACTTTAATCATGTGAAAATTATGACTATCATTCAGATTTTTTTCAAAATCATAACATAATTTAAACTAGTGTAGAAATGAGCGTCGCTAGAGATTCGCATATTTACAATCCTCTTAGGTTTACGTTGTTTCAAACCCTCGTCAGAGTCAAAGATAAGTAGTTTTCCATGTGGAAAATCTCGAAAAATTTCATTGGAAGCTGGCGTTCCTCCAATTTGACCTACAGGAATACACAAAATGAATTGTTTTCGCTGGAAGTTAAAACCTGTCTGTCGTCCAATTTATCATTTGACAGGAAACAACAAAATTTATCATTAAGGCGATAGGGTAGAGTAATAAAAAGTTTTTCCATTCTGAACATGCAATTCGGTAGACTGAGCATTCTTGTCGTGAGATAGATAACTAGCAAGAATGGGTAGCTCATTTGTTTTTGTCAGATCAGAGTTATTTTAAAAAAAAAAAAAAATTTATTTCCGTATTTGAGTTGGTGATTATTTAAAGTTTTTAATATATTATATTTTCTAAATGTTAAATCGCTATTTCTTTTATTTTATTTTATTTGGATTACTAATATTAAAGTACATTATTTAAATTTTTATAATAGCATTTTAATTCATAATAAAATCTTAGCTATATAAACAAAAATATAAACAATCTCGTTAAACACAGATTTTAATAGATGTGCAGGACGAACAAATAAATGTCATTCTCTTCACAGATTTTATGTTTGCCATTTATGTAGATTGTAGCATTAAACTTTAAACCAGCATCAAAATTTTCGATGACTAATAGCATTTTCTTGCTTTCATGACTTCATAGTATGAAATTCACCAAGCCACACATAAAAGAGTTGAAAGATATTTCATCCGACATGTCTTTAACATTTCTCTCCGTCCAAAAAACTGTAAATGAAAATGAATGGTCTGTAAAACGGCCTGTATTCATATAGGGCATACAAATCTTACAGGCAACGTGCCTGCAAGAACATTTCACTGGATCATAAATGTTGGTAGTGTGAGTTTAACACTATTCGCATGGAAGCAGAAAGCTGGACGCAAGAAGACTGATTAACCAGTCAAAATTGCGCACTTCTCTGATATGGGAAGCTTTACCAGGCACTACTGCATAAGCGTACCATATCCAGACATTCATGTATGCTGCCAGCCATAATACGAACGAGCGATTCATATATCCGCCATCTTTCCACAGAAACATACCTTCGACGGCACAAAGTTAACGTAACAAACGACAGGCCAAAGGGCAAGCAACCCTAGTCAAAAACCTCCGTCTCTTCAAATAATCCCAGCTGCTGCACCTATCGAACATGTGAGGGACGCGTGTAGTGGTAGGCGATGCCGACGGGAAGGAGCTAAATCAAAACGCTCGCACCTCTGCAAACGACATAGATTAAAATTTATTTTTCAAACATGGTAATGCCCAAGATGAGGAGCAATGAAATGACATCCCTACGAAGAAGAATATCATCCATCTATTTAAAAAAAATTCTCAAACCAATAAGTTATTAACATAAAAAAAAATAAAAAATAAAGAGTTGTTCTTAGTTGGATTTTTAATTATTAACATAAAAAAAAATAAAAAATAAAGAGTTGTTCTTAGTTTGATTTTTAATCCGGTGGAAAAATTTGAGGTGAAATCTTGATTTGTGTTATTTAAACTAGTTTTGTGACTGTATATATGGATTCAGCACGTTGGAAAACTGTTAGGGCACTTCTATTGCACAGAATTACCTATCAAACTTGTGATTTCAATAAATTCCTGTCAGATTTTAGAGAAATTTGACCGGAAAAACCCACCATAGAAACAAGCTCAAAAAAGTCTCACTAAAGACAACTCCTAAAAATAATCTTAAGATAAAAATAAAAATATAATATTACAAATTAAATAAGAATTAAAATTAAATCTATATAATATAATAATTATTTTTAATAATAATTAAAAAAATAAAAATACCCAAGGATATAACATTATTATATTGTAACAATAATGCATATTAACTATATATAATATTAGTGTAGATTCATTTTAATTTTGGATTCTATGGAATGTCAAGAGAAATTAAGAGATTGGATCTATTAAATGCCAAGAGAGATTAAATTTCTTAAAATGTCAACATTTTTTTTAGTGTAAAATATGAAGAAATATTTATACTTTAAAAGATCTGATCCCTATTAATGTTTGATCTGGAATTAAAATAGATCTAGACTATATATATATATATATATATATATATATATATATATATATATAGTCATCATTTTAAAATAGATCTAGACTTCTATATATATATATAGTCATCATTTATAGCTTAAAGACAAATTACAAAGGAGTCTTGGTGCTTTTAAATAAACTTTATTATATAATACCATTGACAAAATTATGGGTTGGCAAAACTGGGCACCCAAAAACTGTTAACCATAAAGTGATTCTATGACCTAAATTTTAAGTGAATTATTATAACAATATTTATAAGCATTAATTTATTATATTTTTTAATTTTGATTTTATTTATTTTAAATAATTTGATATATCTAATTTTATTTTTATTTTTACTTTTATTTTTTTAATTTAATTTGTTTCTGAGTTTAGACTTATGTGATCAATAATGTTTAGAGAGAATTTTTTGGACCCAACGTTTAGAACACTCCAGTGTGGTTCATTACCAGGGCAAAGGTGGAGTATATCATATGACATTAACAATATATATGTAGATGGAGATGCTTCAGAGAAACCAAGGAAAAAATAATTTGATCCGTTAGAAAGTCATATATATATATATATATATATATATATATATATATATATATATATATATATATATATATTCGAAACATTATAAATTCAAAGTAAAATGAAAATGAAAATGAAAATAATAATTACAAACGTTCAAAAACATCTTATAAATAGAAATAAAATTGAAAAAAATTAATAATAGAATAAAAAATTAATAATAAATAAACAAATAAATAAAATAAAATACAATAAATAAATAATAATACTAAATAAATAAAAATTAAAAATAAGCATAAAAAATGAAGAATTAAGAATTATATAAATTTATCTAAATATATATATATATATATATATATATATATATATATATATATATATATATATATAAAAAAATATATAATAAAAAAATAGAATTAAGAATTATACAATTTTAAAAAAAAATGGGATCTAAAAAACTAATAGAAAATCAAAGGAGACTAATTAAAAAAAATAATAAAAATTGAGGGAATCCTAATAAAAACAAAAAAAACAAAAAATCAAAATACAAATAAAAAGAGAAGATCATAGTATAAATAGAAACTAGGAGTGGAGAGTAGGGATCCAGTTGCTGCTAATTTTCGAACCTTCATCCCCATTCAAATTGATACCATGCTTCTCAATTTCTAAAGCCTCCCTGAACTTCCTATGATGGAAGTGATCAATTTTGACTAAAACTCGAGAATCTTCAATACATATATGGTGTTTAGTATTAGATGCATGCTCAGCTAAGGCAGACGAGTGGGACCTATTATGCCTAATATCTATCACATGCTCTCGGATCCTTTGCTTGATGGAACGACCTGTTTCTCCAATATAGGGTGTTCTGCATGAGCAAGGGACTAAGTAAACACCTTTCATATCTTTGGGGTCAACATGATCCTTAACTCACTTAAGGGAGCTTCAGATGGTTGAGGGGCTTAAAGGAAGTATGCACCTTATTCTTACTCAGAATGTGGGCAATCTTGTCAGTGGTTTTGAGAATGAACAGAAGATGCATGCAATTAGCAAAACCAAGGGGATCCTTTTTTGGCTTAGGTCTGAGGCTAGCTTTTCGAAAAGCTTTGAGACCTAGGTGTCTATTATAGCTATTATCATCAAAAACTTCAAGCAGATGGGAATTTTCACTTTGAAAGTGACTTTCATCAGAAATCCTAAAAGCTATAGTGGCTAGAGTGTCGATGTAGTATACCCCTAGGGGGGATAATATGGGGTACAAAGGGAGGTACCCAATGGAATAATAATGGGATGGGCAATAGTAATAAATAAGGTGGTTAACCTGTATCATGTAAGGGACCACAAGTAGTTAACAATAATGTAATAAGCCCATGGTATTAGATAGATGGTATTGAGGGAACCATGGTAATGACCCATGGTATTGTATGTATGAGGCCTATATAAAGGCTAGAGACACCACATTGAGAGATGTGGAGGATTATTGTATGAACGGGCATATGGCTTGTGGAGTGTTCTCTTTCCTTAAGGAATGAATGTATGGTGTTGCCCTACCTTAAGGGTTTGATTAATAAAGAGAAGCATTCTATCTATATTCAAATCTTGTTATTTTTGGTGATTATTCTTGGGTTTATTTCTATTATCATATATTTATGGGTGAGATCTATAACAAGTGGTATCAGAGTTATAACAAGTGGTATCAGAGCTATAACGCTCTAGCAGACATAGAAGAAAGCCACTCAACTGAAAAAGAGGGTATGGGTCTGTTGTGCTCTACAACAACCCCCCATTTCATATCATTTTTATTCACAAAACTCTAATATGAAATGGGTCCCTTTTTATTTTAATTGGTATCAACTTTGTATTATTCAAAAAGCTCTGAAAACAAAATGAAAACATTACAAAACCTTTTTGATAAACCAATTATTTGGTCTTATAATATATAAATGATTAATCTTTTATCATTGCGATAAAGCGATCGCAAGATCGCATGTCGCAATGACAAAGGAGGCATAACTTAAAGACCCATTGGTTTTCTCCGACGCGACAACACGCAATAGGCTATCGGATATCGGCAATAATAAGTTAGCATAACAAAAGTTCCTTTCGCTCCGATGCGATGCGATAAAGTCCCTTTCGCTCCGATGCGATGTGATATCGCTATCGGCAATCGGGGATGTACCATGCATGCTTTTCAAAGTGCTCAGTTAATACTCCCGATGCGATGCGATATCGCTATCGGCAATCGGGGATTCCAAAAGGAACCAATATAACGATTTAAGTTTTCCCCCGACGCCCGATTGCGATAAAGCCAAAAGTGCGAATTTCAAAGAATTGTTAAAGCAGGGATATTACGATTAATTCGTATTAAAGGCCTTATCTTCCAAACAGTGATTCACCTGCGCTCAACCGCCAAAACATCCAAGGCACGCTTAAACAAATCATTCGGCCAATAAATGATATGATGGGAATTTAAAGGATTGGCAGGTTTTAACGACCATTTAATGAAATAGTAAGCCTAAAAATCTTTTCACAAATTGTATCCGCGACCACTTTAAGTTAATCCTTCATCGTGCATTGATCAATATATCTCACTCATATTTGGTTTGCACCACCAATTCTCTGTATTACGTTCATTTTCACTCTTGCGCAGAACTCTTCCGAAGTAATAGATTCAAGCAGAATGGGGAAGAAGTCTAAGAAAACTGCAATCGCTTCCGCTTCGCCAGCCACAGGACAACTCATCGTTGATCCAAGAACTAAAAGAAAAGGATTGATATCCGACACTACATGTCTAGGACTCGGCAAAACTACTTTGCAAAGTACCTATAATTTGATTGAGGCCGAAGAACCCGAGGTGACAGCAGTACAAGCCACAGTAGATACCAATCGAAAATCTGATGCTACTTTAAAGGACTTAGCCGACTCTTTCCTTCATCGGATAGCAGCTCGGGAACAAATTCTCCCATATACGGATGTAGTGAGGTGGGCAATTGAGGAAATCCCAATCACAGATAGAACCTTCTGCACCAGAGATGGGAGAATCTTCGGTACATTTCAATCTAATGATTTGAGGCAAATGTATCATTTGCCTGTGCCAGAGAAGAAGTATAACAAGGCATTTCTGGAGAAATTCCGAGATGAGAATGAAATTGAATCCGAACCCATTAGGGATTGGAGGCAAAATCCGGCAAAACACAAGCATGAATCTTCGGGTAAGTACTCTGTTGATTCTCTATGTTCTCCTTATTGTTATGCTGGGATAATGATGTGTAGATTGTGGGGGTTGCACGATTCCGCTAATTTCACTATAGAAATGGTTCCTTTGATGGAAGCGGCGTGTAATAGTGAAATAATGGATTGGGCAACTATACTGTCAGATAAGCTAGCAACCGCAGTTCTTGATTTTAGAAGCAAAACCCGCGTAACTGAAAGGCTTATTACCCCATTCTACTACAGTGCTTATATCCTAGACACCCTGTGTTTTAATTCTGAATTTCCCGTGCTCGGCTGGAGGTGGACTTCACAAGACCCCATGCCCATTCACATATACCATCAGAAATTGTGGAAAACTTACTATAAGCACCATTTATACCAAGTCTGCAATGGCTTTATGTTACCCATTCATTATTCTATTTTTGATAAACCTGCTCCTAAGATTTCCTACCAAGCAGGGATTGATTTGACATCAATAGGAAGATGGTTCGGAGAGGAAAAATTTACTTATATAAGAATTTTCGGAAGCCAAGCCAAACCTCATGTCCTTCCTTTGTACATACCTGATAAATTGCTGGCTAGGGAGATAGCCTATCAGATTATCTCCGAAGGAGTTACACAAACTCTAAAGAAAAATAAGAAACAAGTTTGGCCCTCTTTTCCTCTGAGATGCGGTGTCTACACTTTGCATGATTTTAAACATGCAGAGAAAGAAGCTGAGAAGATGAAGGCATTAACTCTAGCAACTCTCCCTAGTAGGCGATTTGATCCAAATAAAATCGCCTTTAATGCACTTGAACAGGCCAAATTGACAAAGTTTGATCATAAAGAAGATAAGTTTGATGACCTGTTCTCCTCAGCTGAATCAATGTCCCAAGTTAAATCGCTGGCTAGAATGGAATACAAAGATGACGGATTAGTTGAATTCAACAGACTTAGAGAATAGAGGTTGCAAACTCTGCCTCTAGATCTGTTAGCAACAACCCCAACAACAGAATCAAGCGAGCCTGAACAACGACTTACTAAGGAACCTCCTGTTACATCAAAAGAACAGGAGGAAGTGGATATGGAAAAACAAGAGGAAACCTAGACGAAAGAGCAGGAACAGAGCAACATAGAGGTGAATGTAGATACTCAAATTGACCCGAAATTGCTCCAGGAATGGTAGTAATTCGACTCAATCATCAGCAATATTGAGTGCTCGAAGGATGCTGAGACATCAAAAGCGGCTGATACACAGGAGACAACTTCAAAACAGGTTCCAAGTGGAACCAGCGGCCTACCCAGTTCGAAAGAAGTAGAGATAATCCCAAAGGATCCCTCCGATCAGATTATTTTGCAAATAGAAGAAATTCCTCCCTTAGATGTCTTCTATAGCCCAAGACACAAAGCTGTGGTAAAACGACAGAGGAAGAGGAGAAGGACTGATCAACCTTCCCTATTCCCAGAACAAACAGTGACGGGCAACGTGGTTTGGAAAGAGGAATTTGACCCCTCTGATGACCTAACAAAACTATCACAATATGCTGGAGCCTATTCGGCAGCAACAATAGACAAGGCATCAGAGGTGAGTATTTTATTAAAAACAAAAGACCAGGAGATCTTTTCACTGCAAGCACAACTATCAGAGGCACAGCAGAAGGCGGAGCAGGCAGAATGGCAATTGTTAGCACAACAACAAATAAATAATCAATTAACTAAACAATTGTAGGAAGAGAAACAGAGGATTGATCACAGTGCAGTCCAAAAGCAGAAAGAGCTGTTTGAGGCATTGGCACAACTGAAAGCAGCGAATGAACAAATGCTGAAGTCAAAAGATGAGCAAATTGCTCAACTATCAGCCCAGCTAGAGAAAACAAAAAATCTTCCACAAATATCTGAATTCAGAGTAGAGGCATTACAGATAAACAAGGCATTGATAACACAGATAAAGCTTTTATGTCAACAAATCACCCAGGTGGAACCATTATGCAATTTGACGACATCAATAAGTGAAAAATCGGAAAAAGCTAGAACAAACTTGGATCAAGCCGATGAAACATTAACTAATTTTCTTGAATGGCAAGATACCAATCAGGGACAGGCGACTAATTTACCGAAGATTTTAGAATCACATAAGGAGATATTATTTACAGAATGGTAGTCCCAGTTAATGAAAGTAGAGAGAGCAATTTCAAGATGCAAATCAACCACAAGTAATTTGGTTGAATTGGTTAATAATACTCTCTACTTGTCTAACATGATTTCTCAATGTACTCTAGGTAAATTGACAGCGGCGAAAACATTGGAGCAGTCATGTTATCCGGAACTAGAGAAAAATGGGAGATTAATCGCAGGAATTAACAATTTGACATGGGACACCTATTGGTTCTTCTTAGTCAAACCACACAGCTAGAGAGCCGCCCTCAAATGCCTTATAGATGCAATCGGGTATATCATTCCCGATATTCAAGATGCCACCTATGCCGCCCAACTCAATTCTCGCCTCAACAGACCACCCGAAGTGGAGCCAATGCTTGCGATATGCCAGCTCAAGTTTAAAGGCAAACAGCCTAAATGATGATTCATGCCGCCGACTGCCAGATTGCTGTGAAGGAGATATTCAAGATCAATTGATACTAATTAAGTAGGATTTCAGTTTCATAGGTAGTTAGCTTAATTAAGTATTTATAGACCCTTTCATTGTATTTGGAAAGGGTCGTAAGTTTTGTATATGACTTAAAACCTGAAGTTGCACTATTGTACTTCAGGTATATTCTTTTATAAAAATGGACCAATCATTTTGATTTTGACAAAGAAGCTTTTATGCGAATGTGCATTACTGTCTTTTTTTGAAAGTATTTCTGCGTTGGAAGAAGAATTTCAAATAGCGATTAATATTGGGAGTGATAAGTAGCTCATATGGTACTATTATCTATGTCTGAATTCATTCTTTTTATATGAATTGTCATTTGATCGTTTTTGCTATCATCGGATATATGTATGTGTTTTAACAGCATTCTTTATTCCTTCCACTATTGGATGTTTATAGTATGCTTTTCTTCCGATCATATATGTATCGATAATATAAATGATAAGTGTAGCAATATTGTGTTAATCACTTTGTTTAACTATTTAAATAAAGTAATCCTTGAATGAATAAATTTCTATGTTTATTAGATAGAGTCATCTATATGCCTGTCAATAAACAAAGATCATCAAACGCTACATTTTAAAGAATAATAGTTCCCGGGATTAGTAGTAGTTCTTTTAATTTTGCTGATAGATTAAGTTATTCGCCTATCATTAGATTAGACAATCAATCATTCATCCACCCCTTTTATTCATTATTGGGAAACTGGTCCCATTATACCCAGTCAGAGCCACCATTCGAAACAGAAAAGGAGCTGTATTAAGGTCTGGACCGAGTGGTTATCCCCCAATGTTGATACAACGATTTTCGGGGCATCAATAGGTTCTAGCCTTAACACTACCTTCTGTTACTCTAGTAATTTCTTTTAATATAACTGAACCTGTGCCTGGTCCCTCCAGGAAACAGAACATCGTCACTCCTATTCTAAGTTCAGATAATATGCAAGTTGAGAGTATAATCACCTCCATACCCAATCTAGATCTGAATCGTGAATATGCCATAAGCAAAGATGCCCTTCAGAGAGATGAAACCCTCACTGCATCCAACCCTTATAACCTCAGGCCTTGAGAGAGAAAACCTTCCCCATGGGGAGTGTTGGGGGTAATAGGGGGAATCGACATGCAATCCTCCTATCTAGGAGACCGTAAGGTAAGAGGGAGAAAAACAAACCTGTCAAAGGCTCATATAAAACTAAGCTAGATATTACAGATGGCAAGAAAATGTCCATTTCTAGGGCACTTAGAGTAGTAAAACCCCATCCGAAGGTCAATCAATGATCATTCTCTCTTGGAACTGCAGAGGGTTAGCCAACAACCCTAAAAAGTTGGCCTTAAAAGAAGTAATCTAGATCTACAATCCGGACATAGTCTTCCTTCAAGAAACTTTGGGAGGAGGTGAAGAAGTCTCAAAATCACTGTCAAAAATTCTACTAGGTTGGAGTATCCAAACCTTGGACACCAAAGGGCACTCTAGGGGTCTAGCCATGGAATTTAAGGAAGGGAAATTCAAAGCCCTAAATTCTTGGGGGATGGACTAGGTAATGGGGATAAAATTCTACTCCCGAGAATTTTGCACTTCTCTGTTGATTGTAAACATTTATGGGCCATGCCAGGGAAGATCCCTCTTCTGGAAGAACCTCCACTCCAAAACCTTACTGAACAGCTCGAATCTGGTCATCGCGGGAGATTTAAACTTCTCCATTGGCTCCTCCAAAACATGGGGCCCCTCGGCCAGAGAAGACCAATTATCATCTAATCCTTCTTGGCTATAAGAGGATTCATTCAACTCTCTCTTTAAGACCACTTGGAGACCTGCAAGGGCTAGAGACTCCAACGACAAAGATTTCCTCTTCATGGAGAATATGAAGTGCCTTAAAAAAGCTACGGTGAGCTGGGCCAAGGAGAAGAAACTGAAAGAAGATGAAGAACTCATCCAAATAGGAAGGAACCTCCAATGGCTTGAAAGCCCCGAAGCTGACGGTTATGAAACTCAAGAAAAAAGGGAAATAATCATGCAGCAGGAATCCCAAAGGAATAAAATCCTCTTAGCAAGAGAAGAATAATGGTGAATGAAGAGCAGATCCATTTGGCTAAGGGCAGGGAATGAGAACACCAAATTTTTTCAAAACTATGCCAGAGGAAGGAAGAACATGAACACCATTTGGCATTTGAAGGAAGACGGAGGAAGAGAGGCTCGATCCTTCGAGGACCTATCCCAGATGGGCATAAGACACTTTCAAAACCTATTCACTACCCCGACAGAAATCTCTTTGGCGGAAGTAATCCAAACAGCCCAGGTTTTTCCTCGTTATGTGGATGAAGAGGACTCATTGGAACTAATGGGAGAAGTCACTAGGGGGGAGGTGGAAGGAATAATAAAATTAATGCCAAAGGATAAAATCCCAGGTCCAGATGGATGGATAGTGGAGCTGTTCCAGCACTTCTTTGAGCAATTAGGGAAAGATCTCACTGAAGTTGTTGAAGAATCCAGAAGGAAAGGGGTAATTTACCTTGCTTTCAACTCAACCTTCGTACCCCTCAAAATAAGACCCTTCCTCTTTTGAGGACTTTTGACGAATCTCCCTCTGTAATTGTATCTATAAAATCATAGCAAAGGTGATAAACCTCCGTGTTAAACGAATTCTATCCAGGCACATGTCAAAATAACAGTTCGGCTTTTTGAACGGGAGGCAAATCCATGAAGCAATTGGAGTGGACCAGAAAACCATTCACAGTATCAAACAAAAGAAAATTAAAGGAGAAGTAATGAAAATAGACCTCACCAAAGCCTATGACAGGGTCAGTTGGATGTACATTCCGATGCTTCTCACACACCTCGGATTTCAAGTTGACTTCATAAACTGGGTAATGGGATGTCTAACTAGGGTAAGCTTTGTGGTACTCATCAATGGAGTAGCCTCCTCTTTTTTCAAGGCCAAAGAGGTTTGAGACAAGGATGCCCCCTCTCACCCTTCCTCTTTCATCTGGCGACAAAAGGCCTCAGCCAACTGCTCCTAGAAGCCTGAAGGAAAGGGGATATCAAAGGGATGGAAGTGGCAGTCAACTTAAAAATAACTCACCTCCTGTTAGTGGATGACATTCTGCTATTCACTAATGGAAGAAGAACTGAAACACAAGAATTAAAAAGGATACTAAATATCTTCTTAAAGGCAACAGTCCTACAAGTTAACAAAGACAAATCACAACTACTGCTGGAAGGTTTCAATAGGCAGGAAGTAAACCAAATCAAAGAAGATTTTCCTTTCGAATATCAGAAGCTAGAAAACTGCTTCAAATACCTAGGGTTCTTCCTAAATCCCTGCTCATATAGGAAGCAAGACTGGCACTGGCTGATTGCAAAAATTGAATCAAGGATCACCCACTGGAGCTTTAAATGGCTATCTAGAATTGGTAGATTGACCCTTATTAAATCAGTCCTACTTGTTATTCCTATCTACTGGGCCGCTTTAACCTGGGTGCCAGAAGGGATTCTGGAAAAAATCAAAAGAGTTTGCAGCAAATTTTTATGGGTGGGCTCAAAGGAAGACTCGGTACTGCCATGGGTGGCCTGGGAAAAGGTGGCATGCTCAAAGGGCTGGGGTGGATGGGTAATAAAATATTTAACTGCCTTCAGGCCATCACTAGTAGCAAAGCTAGGATGGAGGCTAATCAAAATGGAGAATCTCTAGACTATGGTGGTCAAACGGAAATACATTGATCCAATGTCGTTGGAAGACTGGATTAGAAGCCCAAATAAAAAGAAAGGCAGTGCCTCTGTGGTATGGAAAGCAACATTAGATGGCTTTAAGCTTATTGAACAAGGACTACCTTGGCAGGTAGGAAATGGAGAACAAGTCCTTATAGGGAAGGATCATTGGGTTGGATGCAACAAAAATTTCACTCTATCCCCGGGCCTCATCAATCATCTCAATTCAAGAGACATTCATAATATTAGTCAGATTGAGAACCATGGTCACTACTCCATCTGGGGTCAAGCTTGGCTTTCAAGGTCGGACCTAAACGTCAACCATCAATAGAGAGGGGAATGGATCACCTTCATCACAGAGTTGTCTCGATCAAATGTCCGACTTAGAAATAGACTAGACCATCTAGTCTAGGCTCATGTAGACTCAAGAAACTACTCCCCAAAACAAGGATACAAGTACCTAATGATGAAGAAAGGCTAGGGAAATCAGGATTGGTGGGCTACCTCAATTTGGAAACTACAATGCCCTGGCAAAAGCCCAATTGTTCTTTTGGTGCATCCTCAAGGAGAAGGTGCCAACCTGGGACATCCTCTAGAAAAGATATAAGTCAAGTCCAGGGAGGTGTGCCCTATGCAAAATTTCCTCTAAATTAATTCATCACCTTTTTGTAGATTACTCCTTCTCCAAAGAAGTTTGGCAGGATGTCAGGGAATTGATCCACAAAAGAGTTTCATGGAATGGGCAAACGACCGCAGAAGCTTGGAAATCTTGGTGGAAGCAACACCCTGAAGAGAATCTAAGGAACCTTCCCCTAATCATCTCCTAGGGGTTATGGCTCGCAAGGAATAAAAGTATCTTTCAAGATCAAACTCCCTCGATGGGGAGCACAACTGTCGAAAGTGCGTCTATCTTCACTAGCATCCCTGAGCCAGCCCATGAGGAATTATCCCGCCCTGTTAGAGAAGAGTGCATTAAGGAAGGAGTTCCTTGGGCATACTTTGATGGGGCCTCTAGCCAAACTAACAAATGTGGTGCTAGGTTGGTTATTCATCTACACCCTCATAGATGCCTCAAAGCCTCAATGGGATTAGGGACTGTAACCAACAACTTCGCAGAGCTGACAACCTTAAAACTTCTTCTCTGTTGGCTTACCCATCTGGGCATATCCACGACTCAGATCTTCGGGGACTCACAGAATATTTTCAAATGGTTCAATGGAACAAGAAGATGTCAGAACTACATATTATCACCATTGTTAGAAGAGACCATGCATTTAAAGTCTTTTTTTAATAACATTTCTTTATGTCACATTTATAGGGAATGCAATGATTCTACAGACCAGCTTTCTAAAGCGGGTCTGCAACAAGATTTGGGCAGTTGGAGGAAAGAGGATTCAGATATGGACAATATCTGTGTGTTGGATCTTCCACCATATGCTCAAATACAATCTCTCTAAGTCTACAACCTAGGATCAGACATTTTCCTTTGTTCAGTTTCTATTTTTTCAGTTTAAAAACAACAGTCACTTACACTATTTCAACTCCATAAAAAACTATAAATTCCATTCAACTTTCAGGTGACCGATTCCTGTTTGGGTTGTTTTCCTTTCTCAGGAGACCTGGGAATGATTAAACCCCATCAGTTTATGTTCTAAACTGATAACATAGATATATGATGTCATTTTTTGCTCAGAAAACTGATCAATCGGGGTTGTATTCCTCTATGAGGAGGCCTTGGTTTAAAAATTGATCAGTGATTCAGTAACAGATAATCGAGATGGTAAAAGGAGAAACCTCCAAGTAACATCTCAAAAACTCTATGATTGAAATTCATACAGTCATCTGAATGCCTAACATCATATACAATGTAACTTTTTGTCATTGCAATGAAAAGTTCAATTTTTTTCTCGAAAAAAAAAAGAAAAAAAAAGAAACAACAACAAAAACAACAAAAACAAAAACAAAAACAAAAAACAAAAAACAAAACAAAAACAAAAAAACAAAAAACAAAAAACTCTTGTCTTCCATCTTGTTTTTTTCTAACATTTTTATTTCAATGACTGATCTAGTGAATCCTCCTGGTATATTTTAGGTATGCATCCATTTCCTATGCTGGTAGGCTACAAGTTAACACTTATTCATGCATAATGATAAAATAATAATAGCATTTCTCATTCACAGATTTTTTTCAAACACTTTGCAAAATACCCTGAAACCCTTTCTAAAACATGTCTCTAATTACATGAAACAAAAGCATAACTCATGAACTCTTACTCAAGTCCTTTGGAATTTCATTATTGCCATTACCTTCAATAATATCTGTCTTTCCTTTCTCAAATGCTACAATACCAATGTTAGTACAATAGACTACACCAATAATAATTCAATAACATTTTGAGATCTATACATCCATTCATATAGACCACTCTTAGTCTTCATTTTCAACTATCCAATAAGATTCCAAATAACATAAGCTTAAACAAAATTTAGACTCTTACAATAATTTAAATTTCTACTTTTTATTTTATGCTAAATCTATACTATAATTTTAGGACAATAAAAATGATACCTGAAGAGATATTCAACTCCAATCGTTGAGAATATGATCCATCTTTGATCCCTTAACCAACTCATTTGAACCATCAGGTTTTCCACCGAACCATATCCAAGGATAACTTCTCCTCCTCGAACCCCCGAGCTGTAAGAGCTCAAAACCAGTACCAAAACGTAGCAGTAGAAAGATGTCCAAGGCAAGATGAGGAAGATAACTTCCTCCCAAAACCACTCATGGT
Organism: Pinus tabuliformis; assembly: GCA_031772625.1. Taxonomy (NCBI): domain Eukaryota; kingdom Viridiplantae; phylum Streptophyta; class Pinopsida; order Pinales; family Pinaceae; genus Pinus; species Pinus tabuliformis. The sequence goes on along the minus strand of CM062810.1, from coordinate 822,342,004 downwards.
TAGCTCCACCAAGTAGAGCTACATGGTAATTTAGTTTAGGAATTTCAAAATCATTTCGAAAGAAATTGGCTACTCTCCGAGTCTCTCACTCTCATAATATTTTTTAAATCTCTCCAATTCTTGGTATCAAAATGCACCTCCCTCTCCCTTTTTAAGTGAGAATACATGAGACACATATATAGGAGTGTTGGCTTGTTGGGGCCTGACCCAGGTTCAGTGTTAATTAGCCAAACAAATCCCTACACTATTGGCCCTTTCGGCATCAGCCCGCAAAGCGTGGACCAAAGTCTCACCCGAAGTAGTATGGGGGGATGCTGGAACCAAGTTTCTGCACCCTTAGATGGTCGTGATGTCGTTTTATTCCTTCTCTTCTTTCTTTCACACAGGTCACTCAATTCTAGGGCTTGCAAGACTAGCCCTATACTCCGGCCTATAGTACCTCTGTGAAAAGGTACAACAACCTTTGTGTAGCCGTAACCTACGGTTCAAGTACTTTCATGCTACTAGTGCAGCGTACAATGCAGATTCCCAAACTAGTCTAAGTGTCTTACTTATCTTATTAGATAATCACAGTTAGCACTATGTAAACAGATATTGTTATTTGTGTTCAGTTATCCAATATAATTATACATATTCACACATTACATAAGAATTATAAAGGGAATTCATACATAATATGACAAGATGCATTAATCAGAACAAAGACACAAAATTTGTAGAATAATTCTATTGTTTATTGATATCTTTAAGTGATTATAGACTGTATCTACCCCGTGCACATAGCTACAGGGGTCCACACGCTCAGCTGTAGACTTCCACCCTTGGCCTTTGCACACTCAGCTATAGACTTCCACCCTTGGCCTTTACACACTCAACTGCAGAGCCTCTACCTACGTTATGACTTGAAACTTAGACTTTTTACTTCAGATCTATGACTATCTTCTTCATAACATGACTCTAAAAATACTTAAAGCTTAGCTCTTTTTATACAATCCCATGGTCTGCGGACCACAGGTAGATCTATTACAGCCAAATTTACTTTACAAAACTAAGGGCGGACAACCTTTTATGACACATGACACTTTTGCGCTTCACGTCCACAAAATGCAGAGTCTTTACAAGTTTATTACAAAATTTGACAAAAACAGGGACTTTTAGCCCCAAAAATGTCCTTGGGGGATCTCGTTCGAAACAGGCCTCCAACACAAACATCATGACTCGCCCTCGAGTTACTCAGAAGGCGTGAAGATATTTTTATGAAGACCTTCCAGTTCGACTCAGATGACTGCAACCTCAGTTGTGCATTGTGCGGCTGCCTACTTTGCATCTTCTACCATCTGCTCGGTCACTGCTCCTGAACTGTCGGCCTGAAGCTTTTGTTGTGTTGCTTGCAGATTCGCAAGCTTTCCTTCAATAGAACCTGTCACTATGTAAGCCTCATCTAGCTAGGGCTTCAATCGTGCCTTCAGCACTGCTTCCTTATGCAGTGTTGCATCCACATGTTCCTTCAACTGCTTGGCCTCTTGCAGCTTTGCTAGTCTTTATGTCAGGATGACGGTTCGCGTTCTGCCCTTAACTTCATTATAACATTGTTGTAGCTTGCGTGCTTCTGTCTCTAGCTATTGTACATTGGGGGTCCTCCTGCAAGCTGGTCAGGACCTCAAATGACTACTCAAACAATTGTGTGCAGTCTACTGTTGTAGCTTGCGTGCTTCTATGACAGTGGTTGCCCGCTGCTCCTTCACTTATGGTGGAGTTGAAGGCTAGGCCTTCAACTGTAACTTCGTGATTTACAGGTTCAACTCCAACTGAACCCTCACCATCTTAGTATGAGTGTCGCACACCCCTATGGCCAGCTTTCATATGTATACCTCGACTAGCTCCTCCTCCAGAATGGCCAACTCTGGGACCATTTGGCATGCCTCCTCAATGACCTACATAATGTGCTTGCTCTAATTGGCCACCTCAGTCTCAGCGGCAATGGTAAAATCTTGTTGCAGTGCCATCTGCTCGTTGTTGATCTATTATTCACTAATCACCTAGTGGGCGTGGTGCTCTTGGGCCATCAGCTCTGTAATCACTCCATCCTATAATAGGTGGATCACTTCACATGGGAGCACTACCAGGTTCAACCCTAATCCTTTTAGGGTGCTGACAGTGGGCCTGTCAACCTCATTCTCTTTGGTTAGTGCCCCATCAGGCAGCACGATCACACTGGAGGCCTTTGCGCGAAGCATCTCGACAGTGTCTGAAGTGCCAATAGCCAGGCTGCTAGACATTGTACCAGCCTACGACACACAGGTCTGCAACTCCTGAAAACATGTCTAGATAACCCCCAAGATAATCTATTCCTGTTGCTCAAATTGTTGCACGGCCTCCGCAGTGAAATCCCTCACTGTGTCACCGATATCATGTAGATCGCCCTCTGTTAGTGTGATTGGGTCCAGTGATGTCTTGGTAGCCTTTGATTTCTTCTTGGACCCTCCTTTCTCCATCTCCCTTAGGTGCTTGATGCAGGCAGGCATCTCCTGTGGGTCCGCATCGTGCTGCTTGTCTATCTCCTCCTCTGTCTCAGGTGAAGGTGACCTCGCGCCATTGTCGGAGCCTCACTCTATTCCACCTATCTTCTTTGTTGTATGCATGGCCTCGCGCTTTGCTTGGGCCTTTTAAGTGGCCTCCTTTTTCCTCTTTTGGGCCATCTATGTCATCTTAAGCTTGGCCTCCTCCTTCTTCCTTTGTGCAGCGGACTTGCTCCTTCCCACTGCCAAGTCTATTGTAGCACGCCACTCTGCCGGCCATTGATCGAGTATCGTGTCAATGGCATCATCCATTACCAGATAAGGAAAGTCATACCATTTTTGTGCATGGTCCTTCTGTGCCCTGATGGATACATGGAAATTGGCTTTAAATTCTGTGTAGCCTTACAGGTTCGCGTACACTATAGGTGACAATCACGGTTTTCAGTTCATGGCCATATGGATGTTCATCTCCATCAAGATCCCTGGATAGCCACCTATAATTTATAGGGAATTTTGAATTCAAATCCGACTGTTCCCCCCAAATTCAGTCCATTAATGTCAGATCAGTGGCAGATTTTCAAGGATCTAAGCCATAAATTTCGTCATAAATGTCGGTCGCCTGCTCCATTTGGTTACATTTCTATCATAAAATCATGAACAGTGACTTTAATGGTCACTTTCCAGCTGACCTGCATGATTTCGCTCTGGGTAGCGCAACTCCCTTCACGTTGCTGCGAACCCTGTGACACTTCCTTGCTTCACAAAACTCTCTAATCATGCAAATCCCTAACCTGGGCAGTGTAGTTTATAGTCCCACTCTTCCTTTCAATTACCTGGACCACTAAGACTATGCTACTTTCATCTAGTCACATGGCTGGACCACTGGTGTATGGCTTCAATCGACTACCATTCACCGTTCTTAGGAAGGGATCTCCATTCAATTTGACCAGCTATATCGCTCCTTCGTCGGTAATCCCCTAATGACATAGGGTCCTAACCAGTGCATCCTGAACTTCCTTGGAAATTTGTCAAATTTACTATCATATAACAGAACCAGGGCATTTACCTTAAAGGTGCGCAGCTTAATGTGCCAATCATGTCATTCTTTTTCAGCCTGCTTTTTGACCTGTTGGTGAAATCTTGCTAGAAATCTCTCTTCCTCAAGCTCATCCAGTTGCGTGAGCCTTTCCTCCAGGGCTCTGCGATCCATCATACCTGTGAGTGCCACATAATATGTTCAGTAGGCATTACCACTTCAACACCATAGACCAACCTAAAGGGAGTTTGTCCAGTCAACTTCTTGCATGTCGTCCGATAAGCCCATAGTACCGAAGGTATGCGTAGGTCCCAATCACTTCGTTGAGCATTGCAAACCTTGGTCAGCGCATTCTCTAGCACTTTATTGAATGCTTTCGCCGTCCTATTAGCCTGCGAGTGATAAGGTGTGCTCTTCTGGTGATATACCTAAAATTTCTCTGTTAGCGCTCTAATTGTCTCATTTAGAAAGTGCGTACCACGATCACTCATCAAAATATTTGGACAACCAAATCGTGTCAGTACATTCTCAAAGAGGAACTTCACAGCAGTCACGCCTGTGCAATCCTTCACAGGTTGTGCCTTAGCCCAATGAGTCAAATACTCTGTAGTGGTGTGTTATGACATACAACACACACCCCCCCCCCCCCCCCCTATTTCAAATTTTTCGTAATCTTATTCTTAGATACTAAATAGGAAATAGGGTCCCTTTAGTTTGTAAAAAAGAAATAAAACCTTTACATAGAAATAAATTGCTTTATTTCTTGCTTTTTAAATAAAAGTGCTTCAAAAAACTCTTTAAAAAATCAAACATCGCACTTCACATGCACTTAAGACCAAAAAAACGTTCAATCTAAATATTAATGTAGCGATGCGAAGTTACCACAAAAATCTTAATAATTGGGCTTTTTAAAACAATTCATTGATAAACATGCGATGCAATAAAGCGATTGTGTATCGCCTATCGCATCGCAGATTCCAAGTGATAGGTTTAACGGAACATTGAAACTTTGCGATGGAATATGATTCTTGCATCTCGCATATCGCCAAAAACCAAAAGAAGCCACACCCGAAAACTTCCGATGTGATAAGATTCTCGCATCTCGCATATCACAATCCCAGTGGAAATAAGTGATAATCATCTCAGGGACGTGTGAATTCAATTTTAAAATATAATAAAGTGGTTTAATGATAATACGGAGAAAACATGATGCGGGCGGTTAAATAAAGGTTTTCCCAATTCTATGTGCCAGGTCATCATTGATCGCAATCGCAAAAATCCGAAAGACTCTTAGAACATGGCGCTTACACCTACTGACTTGCGATATGCGATGGCTCTTAGAATATTTAAATAATACATATTGAAATTGTTCATCATAAAATCAGGAGATTTACGACACACATTCTGATTAGGCCTTAAGAAAACTGCGATGCGATTTATTTATTGAACATTTAATTTTCACATTGTTTAATACGACAAATAATTAAGATTAGTAATGACTTTAGTCCTTCAAGATTTCGTCTTTCATGTTAATATCAATTCATAATATGAAATCTTTCACACCAAATGCTCCTGCCCTGATTTTTGACTGTACTATTATCACCACTATCTGTTCAAGAATTAGCCTCTCTGAAAGTTTTAGTTTATCGCTTTTCTCTGTTTTGTATAATTGCAGTTTGAATCTAGAAGTATGCAGCAAGCTAAAATGACAAAGAAAGCCTGAAAGGTGAAACATTCCCCTGCAGTAGCCGAAGGACCAAAAAAGGTTGTGTTGATCTCATATACGACATGCCAAGACTGTGGGAAAATTTCATGGGAAGGAATATATGACATGTTGGAAAAATAAAATTTGAAGGTGACTGAGGGACATGTTACAGCTGATGGACCTACAGAGTCAGAGAACACACTTGGAGATTTGGCCGACTCTTTTCTTCATAGAATAGCGGTTTGGCCGACTCTTTTCTTCATAGAATAGCGGCCCGACCAAAGATTTGCCATATAATGACATGGTAAAATGGGTAGTTGAGGGCATCAATATAACAGACAGAATGATATTCACATCCAGCGGAAGAATGTTTGGATCCTTCAAGCCTGAAGACTTGAAGAAAATGTATCATTTGCCAGAACCTTAGAAGTACTACATCAAATCATTCCTTGAAGGTTTCTCAAAGGAAATGAAATAGAGTCGAACCCCATCAAACAATGGAGGCACTTCCCTAAGAAGCATTACAACAAGTCATCTGGTATGTATTCTGTGGACTCTCTAGCATCTCCATATTGTTATGCTACGTTAATGATGTGTAGATTATTTGGAAGCCCCAATTCCGTTAGGTTTTCCATTGAAATGGTTCCGTTAAAAGAAGTCGCATTGAATTCTTTTGTGATGGATTGGACTACTATCCTATAAGACAAAATGGCAGTTGAAATACTTGATTATAGGAAAAATAGGTTTGTGACCACTCGAGTTGTTCCCCCATTCTATATGAGTGCCTACATAGTCGATACCATTTGTTTCGATTCTGATTTCCCCATCATGGGATGGAAATGGACTATTCAGGACCCAACCCCTATCCATATTTACCATAAATACCTATGGCAGAAACAATATAAGAATCATTTTTACAAAAAATTTCATGGCTTCATGTTACCCATTCATCAGGCCATTTTTAACAAACCAACCCCTCAGATGTCCAAGGAAGCTAGCATCGATTTAACTTCAGTTGGAAATTGGTTTGGGGAAGAGTTGTTTACATACATTAGGGTTTTCGACAACATTACTAACCCGCATGTCCTTCCCCTATATGTCCCGGATAAATTATTGACTAGGGAAATAGCCTGCCAGATAATTGAAAAATGGCTTACAAAAAATCTCAAAGATGCCAAGAAACAATTATGGCCTACCTTTCCGATTCGTTGCGGCATCTATTCATTGCATGATTATAAGCATGCCCAATTTGAAGCCAAGAAAATAGGGGTTTGAACCTAGAAATTATTCATCCATAAGAAAGTTGAATTCGATGACCTCTTCAGATCAGCTAAGACATTCTCACAAGTACACCACTTGGCAAGGATTAAGTTGGAACCAGAGAAAATGGATCAATTCATCCAATATAGGACGCAAAGGCTTCAAATAGTGCCACTGGACCTATTGAATATAGCATCGGTCATCCAGCAAACAGCGTAAAGCACAGAGCAGGAGAAAACTTCTGAGGTAGCCGAGACAAGCAAGAAGGCAATTGAACAGTTGGACACATATGTTCACATTGATCCGATATTGATCAAAGAATGGGAACAGTTTGATCAACACATTAAACGTCAGAGTAATACCTAAACTGTTATCACACTAGAATCTCCCTTAAAACAACAGCCCATGATTCATGAGCCTATGATTGATATACCATCTGGCATGGACTCACCTCTAAAGGAAATTGAGGTAATCCCTCAGTATCCTTCGTCAAAGATTACACTCAGCATAGAATAAATTCCACCGTTGGACGTGTTTTATATCCCTAAACATAGGGATGTAGTCAAAAGGTAGCAGAAAAGGAGAAAGATAGATCAAGTATCAGTGACAGTTCCTCAAAATGAATCCGTGAATATCATTTGGAGAGACTCAGAAGTTGATCCCTCTGAGGACTTGACCAAATTATCTCAGTTTGTAGGAGCATATACAACTACCACAATTGATAAAGAAACTGAAGTTAATCAATTGATCAAGGAAAAGGATCAGAGGATTAAACAACTTGAAGAATAACTAAGGGCGGAAAAACAGAGGATTGATCAACAGGAAATTGAAAGACAACAACAACTATTTCAAGAGTTCGAACAACTGAAACTGGAACATGATGAAGAGATCAAATCTAAGGATGAGAAAATAAAGCAGCTACAACTCTCAATAGAGCAATTCAAAGAAAATCCCAAAGTTGAAGATTTTATAGTGGAAGCCTTAGAAATAAATAATTTCTTGTCTCAACAGTTAACCCAACTTTGCCAAAAGATATCTCTCATTCATCCACTATGTATAAAAACTAGCACGCTGATAGATCAAGCAGTCAATTCCAGGTTGGAATTCGAACATGCAGATGACAAAATTACATATTATATCTCTTGGAATAACACAGGAAAGGGAAGGGCTAATAAATTGCCAGTAATTGAAGAATCTCACAAAGAAATATTGTTTGCAGAATGGCAGACACAGTTGATCAAAGCAGAAAGAGAAACTTCCAAGGTCAGGGTAGTGAGGAATAATATCATTGAACTTATAAATGATAACTTACGCAACGCCAATTTAATTTTTGAGTGTTCCATAAAAAATCTTCTGAAGGAAAAAGTATTGGAAAAATAATGGAAGCAAGATGTGAATACCAGAGAGGAGAAAAATAGGAAATTAAAAAGTCTCAATTGGGATGCACATTGGTTCTACTTGGTCAAACTGCATAGCCAACAAACGACAGTCAAATGTCTTGCTGATGCAGCTGATTGCATGATGCCAAAACTCTCGGATGTAGTGTACACAGGTCCATTGCATGCTAGGATGAGTCATCCACCAGAAATCCAAACTATGCTCGATATTTGTCAGTTAAAGCTGCAGGAGGAATGATAGGTGCGATGAATCTTTTTAGAGTTATCGCAATTCTATTTTTATCATGAAATCCTATATTTTGAGAGAGGTTGTTCCAACCACTTCAAGCATATTTTACGAACAGTTGGTTTTTATTTTTACTATAAAGATCCTTTCATGTCATTTTAGAAAGGGTCCTGAATTTATATTAAAAATTGGATTGAAGAAGATAGCACTTCTGTACTTCTTAATTTATTTTTGTAGAAAGCAAGGATCAAAGTTCAAACTTTTTTTGTAAGGAGATTTCAAAAAGACTTGCATTTTTGTATTGTTTTGGAGTTTTCAGAACAAGAAGGAAGAACCAGACTGTTACTTCAGTATCACATTTCGAATACATATGGTACTTATATCAATGTCATTTTGTTTCATGTTATGCAATTTAACAGTCTTTTGATTCGATATTGTTGTATATGTGAAATGTTCATCCAATTCTGCATTTGTATCACTTTTGAATAATTCTGGAATTGATATCATAAAACATGTATGGTGGCAATTAATGTTATCATGATATGCGATATCTTTTATATCACCTTGTTTAAAGTGATCATCTTTCATGCTTAAATTTCTTTAGTCAAGTGATTGATCTTTATTAGCATTTGAATAACAAAAGCTATTATAAATCGCATTTGATATTCCATTACCCAGGTTCTCTCTCTCTCTCTCTCTCTCTCTCTCTATATATATATATATATATGTATATATGTATATTTGTATATTTTCATAAGTTTACAATTCCAACCATCTATCATTGTGTTACCTATTTAAACACCCACTCATCAAATCACTCCTTTATTGGGAAACTGGTCCCATATTATCTAGTCGGAGCCACCATACCAAATGGAAAAGGAACTGCATTAAGGGTCAGACCGGGTGGTCATCCCCTAATGTTGTTACTACAATTTTAAAGGCATCAACAGGGTGATAATGTACCTCGCTCTCATCTTTCCTTGGGGCTGAATGGGTCCCACAAAATATATCACCCATTTCTCAAAGGGTTGCAACATCATTTGTGGATTCAAAGGCATCTCATCCCTCTGCGATGCCCTGCCAGTCCTTTGACACACATCACACGCTTTGTAATATGCTTTTGAATCCTGATGGAGGGTTGGCCACCACAACCCTGCACATAGAATCTTCTGCGCAGTCGCTCTCCCTGCATAATGTCCTCACGCGATGCCTCCATGAGCGTCCGCGAAGATGCTGCTTCTTTCAAACTCAGGTACATATCATTGCAATATCTCATCAGACCCCATTTTGTATAGATGCCCAACAATGACAAAGAAATTTTCCACACGCACCACTAATTCCTTCATGTGTTAGACAGTATATCCTTTTAGGGTAGTTCGTGTAATCAGGAAATGTATGATATCCTCAAAATGACCATCCGCGATGCGCACTACATATAGTTGTGCTTCAGGCATTCCCTCCTCCAAATTAGTGGGGTCTTCCCCTATTTCGATGCTCGACAGATGGTCTAGTCCCACATTCAGTCATCTAGGCTTCACAATAACCTCAAAATCATGTTCCTGGAAAAATAATAGTCATTTGCAGATTCTCTCACCCAACACACACTTATTGACCAAGTACTTTAGTGCGGAGTGATATTTATACATCTTAAAATGGCCTCCCAGCAAGTAGTGTCTAAACTTCTGGTGCAGGTATACCATAGCTAACCCTTTGCGCTTGGTGGTGGAACAGTTCTTCTCTGCTTTGGATAACATTCTGCTTGTAAACGTGATCGGATGGTCCAAGTCTTCTCCATCGGCCTGTTTCAGTACTGCTCCCAACGCTATACATGACGCGTCAACATGTACATGAAAATCCTTCTTCCAATTCGGTAAGACTAGAACCAGCGTGGTGACCATATTTTCTTTCAATAAATCCAAGATCTTCTTATAGTCCTCATTCTAGCAGAATGTGACATCCTTCTTCAACAATTACTCCATAGGCACGGTGATCTGGGCATAGCCTTTGATAAACTCTATGTAATATCATGTATGCCCTAGGGTGGCACACAGCTGTTTCACACTCCTTGGCGCCTCCAAGTTCAGTATCATCACGATCTTCACAAGGTCTACCATTAGTCCCTCTCTGCAAACCACATGACCCAGTAGGGTCCCAAAAGGAACACAAAACAAGAACTTCTTCAGATTGAGCGTGATCTGGTATCTTCCACAGGTATCTAGCATCAGGCACAAGCTTGCTACATGGAGTTTCACCAGCCCCAACACAGTCCAATCATCAAAGTATACTTCTAGGAACTTATGAATAAACTCTTTGAACGCAGCAACTACTACGCGCGAGAAAATTGTAGGCGCATTCTTCAACCCAAATGGCATTACAGTGTACTGGAAACAACCCCACTCAGTCGTGAAGGTTGTCTTGCTCCTATCCTCTAGCGCGATTTTGATCTGGTGGTACCCCAAGAACCCATCAGTGAAGGAATATGCTTCCTAGCCACCTACATTGTTGATCCATGTGGATATTGGTGGCCACCCGCCAATTCCACTTGGACCCCCACCATTGCTTCTTTCAGTTTTTCAGTTTCCTTAATTGTAGCACAGTTTACTAATTTTAGCAGTTTTTCGGGTCCTAAACTTCCGGAGTCATTTTGAGGCCCTAAACGACATTTTTTTGGAAAGGAAATCTACTGCTAGTGATTTTTTGTCTAAAATCATTTTTTCTGTTGCAATCCTCGGAGAGATATTTCCAACAGGTTATCATGCGCGTCAAACGGAGATAATATGACCAAGTCGCGACCCCGGGAAGTTGGCTGTCCAACTCACCCCAATGGGGCCCATAAACTCTTGGTGTTACATCTCCTCGGGTTAGGGTTTTGGTTGTTTATGGTTTGCTCTTATTGTTCAATAATAAAAAGGTCCTTGAGCCTCATTGTAGGGCAGTTGAGAGGCATGTAGCCGCCACATCTCTTCTCAGAGATAAGCTACCATTGCCCTAGCTGGTTTATTTCCATTTCTATTTGTAAGCATATTTCAATGTTTTACATTAATAAAAATGAAGCATTATTTTCACTGCATCTCTGTGTTTATGGTTATCTCTGTAATTTGTTGCATTCCTGTTTAAATCTAGATTAGTGGTATCAGAGCTGTCTGCTTTTTTTCTCTGTTTTTCTTTGCATGTCCCCAATGAGGTTGAGATATAAGGAGTTAGGGCTTTAACCTTTGCAAGATCAGCCTTGCAAATCCCGATGGCCTCCCATGGCGGATGAAAAGAAAGATGAGCGGGTAGGAGATCCTATCAAAATCTTGCTTGAGGAATCCCTCGAGCAACAATGGAACATGATGATGGACAACTTCACCCAGATCCTTCAATGGCTACCCAGGGGCAACGCATCGGCTTCCAATAGCTACTTTGGACACGCCACACCATTCAAGGTACAAGTTAATTTTGAAATCCCCATATTTGAGGGTTAGATAGACGCAGATGTTGTAGATAAATGGTTAAATCTGCTAAAGGGTTATTTTTTTGTTCATGATTTTTCCAGTCAGGAAAAGATTATTTTCGCTCTTCTCAAAGCTGCCCCCCATGTCAAGGACTGGTGGGAAACCTATTGCGAGCAGAAGGATGAAAGTACAGGCTCACTATTTTCAGCCGCACCCACTTGGAATTCATTCCAAGATGTCATCAATGAGTAGTACTACCCTATCGGAAGCTATGAAGATCAATACATAAAGTGGACCACGCTGCGGTAGGGAAGGGACCAAGATGTGCCAGAGTTTACCAATATTTTCCATACCCTTCACACAAAGTTGGGTATCAAGGATATAGAGCAGCATTTGGTACTCAAATACCGCGACTGCCTGCACAAGTACATCTAGAAAGAAATAGAATTCCTGAACATCTCGTCGCTCGGCACGGCATATCGATATGCCGTCAAGGTCGAGTAAAAGTTTAAACAGAAGAAATGAGACTTTGGATCTGCAAATCTGAAGAAAGGGAAAGGTGCCCCAAAACCGTAGAACAAAGGACAAAGACAAGGCAGGGCAACCCAAGACAACCCACCAAAGCTGCAAGCAAAGAACAAAGCTGAGAAGTCGAAAAAGGACACGAGAAAGTGGTGTGAGTTCCATAAGAGCTCCACTCACAACACAAGTGATTGTTGGGCCAAATAGTGACTGGTGGCTGAGCTAAAGGTTTCAGAATCAGATGCATGTTCCGACTTTGAGTCAGAACCCGACAAGGCGAATGACAAAGGGAAGTATATTATCGATGCGGAGCCCAATGCCACCATTGCCACCACGAAGATCCAGAAGGAGGAACCCGAAGATCCAGAGGAGGAGGAGCGTCTCTTCCACTCCTAGATGTGGGTAAAGGGCACCCCACTACAATTCATTGTCAACAGCAGGAGCCAAAAGAACCTCATTTCGATAGAGGTTGTGAAGTGTTTGAGCTTATCGACCACAGCACATCCACAACCGTACACCATCGGGTGGCTTCACCAAGGATGGGATCATCACGTGAGCCAGTAGTGTCACCTTCTATACAACATCAAGCCCTTCACGAATGAGGTATTGTGTGACATTGCTCCCCTTGAAGTTTGTGATTTATTATTAGGACAACCATAGTTGTGGAAGCGACATGCTGTGTATGAATCAAGGCCCCATGCTGTTATTGTTACTTTGGGAAATAAGTTGTACAGGATACCAAAGGTAGCACTACCTACCACGATCTCTTTGATTACTGCAAAACAATGCAGTAAGCTCATTTCCAAAACCGGGAAATTTGTTTTCCTGATGATATGCCTTCAAGGAAAGAAGAAGACAGTGGCCACGACCTCCAGACAAGGTCCCTCCGCACAACAACTACAGATGGACAAGGTCATGGAGGAGTAAGAGGATATCTTCACCTCCCCCATAGTGGTTCCTCTGCACTGTTAGGTCAAGCACTCCATCGATCTGACCCCAAGTGCACCACTACCCAGTCGACCAATCTATCAGCGTTCCATTCTGGAGAACGATGAAATGAAGAGGTATATTTAGGAGCTGCTATAGAAAGGTCACATTCGTCTGATTTCATCCACCTGTGGGAACCTTATCATGTTGGTACAGAAGAAGGATGGGACTTGGAGACTCTGTATTGACTATTGAGCGTTGAACAAGATCAATGTCTGTAATAGGTACCCGATCCCACGGATTGATGACCTCCTGGACCAATTGAAGGTGGCAAAATATTTTAGCAAAATCAATTTGAAGTCAGGATATCACCATGTACTAATCGAGCCCTCGGATGTGTGGAAGACTACCTTCAAAGCCAAGGAGGGCCTTTTCGAATGGTTGGTTATGCCTTTTGGATTGATGAATGCTCCTGCAACCTTAATGAGGCTAATGGATGACATATTGCAGCCATTCATCAACTCATTTGTAGTGGTATACTTGGATGACATCCTGATCTTCAGCTAGAGTTGGGAAGAGCACCTCCAGCACATTCGAGAGGTTCTCCAAACATTGCGGCAACACAAGTTATGTGCCAATTTGGAGAAATGCACTTTTGGCATGACCCATGTTCAATATCTGGGACATATTATTGATGAACAGGGGGTGCATGTGGATCCAGCCAAGATCCAAGTCATTCAGGGTTGGTCATCTCCAACCACTCTAACAGAGCTTCATAGCTTTCTAGGTGTTGCCAACTTCTGTGGAGCGATAAAAAGGTGTCTTTTAAACCCCTAATTACCTCACATTAATTATCAACCCAGGGACGACTTTTTATTTCAAGAGTGTACTCTGTCTGAGGCGGCTATTTACTTAAGAGTAATGTTTTGCAATATAGTGCTTAAAACCCACAAGTAAATGAATGCTTGAAGAAGAAATCTAATTGGGACAGCAAGAAACTGAAATGTTCTAAACTAAATCATTCATTCAAACAACCATCAATCGAGGATATGGTAGCAATAACTCAGTCCTCTAGAAATCGATGAAAAAAGAATTAGAGTATGGATCATGGATCTGGGAGCATAATAGCGTCTGCTGTGTCTCACGACAGCCTTGATCCTCCTCTCACACCAAAGCAATAAATGCAAGAAAAAGGAAATGGCAAAAAGCAGCATGAAATGAAATGGACAGCAGTAAAATGAAACAGCAAGAAAGAAACTAAGTCTCGCGAGTTCAACACTCTCAATTCTTGGCATCAACTTATATACAAAGAAAGAACAATTGTTTATACAAGTAGGCAGCTTGATCAAATGAAACAGCAAATCATTATAAACAGGAAACGTCAATCATATATATATTTTGTACAGCTGGACAGTTCAATCAAATGGAACAGCAAATCATTATAAACAGGAAACGTCAATCATATGTACATAATCTGAGATAATTACCAGTAGTCCATTACTCCAATCATCTGTAGCTGGAACATTCTACTTATGAATTCTGTAACTGAAGTAAACAGCTTAGAACAACACTATGCGAGTAATCCTGAAAGTATGATGTAAACTTGTTACAGATATTTACAACAGGAAAACTACGGATGAACAAGTATGGAACAACATGTAAATATATCAGATTATAAGAAACAAACCACACAAATCACTGTATGATACAACAGCGGCAAGTGTCCGTTGGAGCCGGGCCCGTAGCCTCCAATGGCACCGCCGTAACTTAATTCAGATGCAGCAACGAAGTGAACACCAATTCCTTTATATTGATTGCATTAACAGAAGTATACAAACTCAGATCTCACCGAGACTCCATGATCACAATTGGTTTTGAAACTTAGAATTATAAAAACAGTGGTTCTCCATCCCCCCGTCTCTGATCTTGGGTTTCATTTAAATAAAGAAGATCAGAGCATGGATAATTACAATCATGATTTCTCTTACAAATTTAGGTTGATTCTAACCCATTGATCAACAAGAACAAGGCGGATTTAGGTTTGCAGCTAAGATTTGGAGGGCGGCCGCAACAGCAAATCTCAGAAAATCGTGCTCAAAGAACCCTGCGTTTCTCCCTATACAAGCCGAATTTGGGCAAACTGTTCATTATGAAGATAATTGGGCCCGTTCTGGACAAAACCCATGTTCCAGATTTTCCAAATTCGTCTTCGTTTGCTCAGAATCTTAACCGCAAAACTGTCACTCCTTAAACCAGCGAATTTCTGAGTTGGCTGATTTAAAAATCAAATCTTCAATCTAGAAGTTACTTTGGAGGCTAAAAATGGTAGATAAGGTTACAACCAACTTATTAGAACTATCATTGGTAAAATAATGCATAATAATCAATTTATTAAAAATAAAAGAGAATAAATAATATTCATCCATGAGAGCATAAATCATTTATAAAATGGATTTAAATGATAAATTATAATAAATGACATGATGAAGAATGGTGGAAATGGGTGGAATAAGCGTTCACAAGTGACAATAATCATGGCATATTAACGACCCCACACACCCCCACACTCAATATGTTGCATGTCCTCATGCAACGAAAACTGAATATATTGCATGTTCTCATGCAACCCAAAGACAAAAACCATGTGTTAACCAAGCAATAAAAATTTGAGAATAACTGAATGCTTCCTTAATTAATAAATATTCAATTTTAGCAATCTCGATGAAGGCATAACAATTTTTACATTGACATTCAACTATATGTATGAAGTTGCAGCAAAATATGATATAGATAACAACAAACTTCATTAAGCATTTTCTCAAAACTACAAACCAGATTGTGTTGAAATGTTGCAAGTAAAGTTACAATACATGAATGTCTCTATGATCCAAAAATCAGATCGTTTTGATGCATGGATCATGAGATATAAATAAAATGGCTGTAGGTGAGAGTACATGATTTCCGAAATTGTATGAACCAATTTAACTTGAAATGATCTAGGTTTGTATATTTTAATAGTATGTCTGTGTTTCCTAGAGATCACAAGAATTGAGTTCATAGTTTTAAAAATATTATGGAAATCAATTTCTACACTGAAATTGTATGACTGAAATTGCATGCCTTAAATGAGAAAGAAAATAGGAAACATCCATCATGCGTAGCGATTCCTCCCCCTCTCTGAAAAATTAGCATGTCCTCATGTGATGCTAGAAAACAAATAGAGGTGGTTGCTACCAGCTGTTGAATTGTACGCTTGGTGTAAAACAACATGAAACAAGGGAGGTGTTGAGAATGAATAATAATAGAAATGGATGATAAATAATATGAATGATGTGGTTAAAAGAAAGAAATGAAGGAACACTCCCCCACACTCGGAAATGATATGCTGCTGAAAAAAGGGAAGTGGTAAAGATGTGAAATGAAGGATGATAAATAATGCTCAAAATGGATTTTCATTAGATTCTCCTAAATTTATAATAAATTAGAAAACTATGCAATTTTACCTCAAGTTTTACCTCCAAAAATGTGGAATGACATATAAATACTGGCAGTTGTTGAAGCTGATGTAGGCAGAGTTGGTGCTAAAAGTGATGCAAAAGGTAGAATCCAGGGAAGCACATCATGTTTGAAGAATTGTTCACGTTCACGAGCCTCTACTGTGAAGTGCAATAGTGTGGTCATGCTACGAATAGAATTCTGCCCATACTGGTTGTTCTCCTGTAAACAAAGCACTATTTTGCATACAATGTTCTTGAATCCATAGTGTTAGCTTGGAATAGCAACAGATAAAATGCATGCAAAATTGCAATTAGAAAAACTTATGTATACATGCAATACTAATATGTTGTCAAATCAACAAGGTATGGCAAAGTGTAGTAATCATATCACATGCAATCCCATAATGCATACATTCCCCCCCTCCAATTGGAAAATGGGTTCCATAACCATAAAGCATATGAGAGGGGTGGTGCGGACGGCAAGGCAATGGAATGAACAATATATCAGTAAGTAAAGCAGAGTACACTTATCAATGATAGGACGGTGAAAATTATGGTTATGTTGAGAGCAAAGTGTGTAAAGATAGTTATGAATAAGAGATAGGATGCTTTGGATTGATGATAGTTTATACAAAACGAAAAAGGACAACAATATGCTAAAAAGATGCTTTGCTGATGGTATTCTAGCTGAAAATGATGTGATTGGTCATAAAACAATTTCCCATGCATAAAGGTTCAAACAGAGAAAAAGTTAAGGAAATAACTTCTCTGATAAAAAAAAAATAAGAAAAGGGTATTATAATAATAATTGACGAAAAGATATAACTTCAATTCCATAAGCAGAGCCGCTGCTGCCAGCAGGCGTCCATAGCCTCGGCAGGGTTGCTTTTTAACCCATATGAGCCAGGATCCTCAATTTATAAATGGAGAGTTTTAGTGCTGTTCTACAGAAGAGATCAGTGTGCTGGCGTGGTAACCAGACAACCACACTGCCATTCACTAGGAGGTAGCAAAAGTGATCAGGCCGGCTCGTGATGAGACCTCCTGTTCCAAGGATAATTTGGCTATCCAATGGATCATAACCCTGGTGTGGTGGCCATAATGGGAATGTCACTTTGTTACAGCCTTATGAACATGGTAGGCTGGCTCGTAATGAGACCCCCTATCCTCCATCTGCGAACAAAATTTTGTTGTTATTTCACATTTTTATGATAAAAAGAGGGAGGCTCAGTACTCCTTAAGAGCAGGGATGGCGGAAGAAGTTGAACATGTCAATATAAAAAATATACCCATAATCTCATTTATTACAGACAGAGAAGATTATAACCAGGAAGGGTGGAACCAGCATGGTATTAAGATGATCAATCAGTATCATGTACAACAGAGAACAATGCAGTAAAGGAATATATAAATAATTGTGTCCCTTTTAAAAAGAATCTATCATCAAGGAGCTGTCCTTTTAAAGATCATAACGTGAATAATATTAACTTTGCTTCAAAAGAATCCATAATTCCTGTCCTCATAAAAGTAGTGTACTTCATGTCATGAAAGAGAATCAAGAGAATGTGGTTGAGCTGAACTATGAATAATCCCACAAGAGAAAGGAAAGGGTTGCCCTCAAAAATATTCCCAAAGTGTTGCTCTTTTGAATGAACAGCAAAAACACTCAAAAAGTGGTGTTCCGTGTAGGGAACATCAAAGAAAATGCACACCAAAAAACAAAAATACACACAGAAAACGTGAAAATGCAAATGTCGTTCCTTTTGAAAGAGAAGAATCCATGCAAGCAAAAACTTGAACAGCAAAAACTCAAACTGCTGTTCCTTTTGAAAAAGGAACAGCAAAAAACTCAAACTGTTGTTCCTTTTGAAAAAAGAACAGCAAAAACTCAAACTGTTGTTCCTTTTGAAAAAGGAACAGAAAAAAACTCAAACTGTTGTTCCTTTTGAAAAAGGAACAGCAAAAACTCAAACTGCTGTTCCTTTTGAAAAAGGAACAGCAAAAACTCAAACTGCTGTTCCTTTTGAAAAAGGAACAGCAAAAAACTCAAACTGTTGTTCCTTTTGAAAAAGGAACAGCAAAAACACGCACTGTTGTTCCTTTTGAAAAAGGAACAGTAAAAACTCAAACTGCTGTTCCTTTTGAAAAAGGAACAGTAAAAACTCAAACTGCTGTTCCTTTTGAAAAAGGAACAGCAAAAACATATCAAATGTTGTTCCTTTTGAAAAAGGAACAGCAAAAACATGCACTGCTGTTCCTTTTTCAAAAGGAACAACAAAAACTCAAACTGCTGTTCCTTTTTCAAAAGGAACAGCAAAAACACACCAAATGCTGTTCCTTTTTCAAAAGGAACAGCAAAAACACACCCAACGTGAAAGTGCAGAAGTGCTGTTCCATTTCGAAAAGGAACAGCAAAATGTGAAAGTGCAAAAAGTGCTGTTCCATTTCGAAAAGGAACAGCAAAATGTGAAAGTGCAAAAAGTGCTGTTCCATTTCGAAAAGGAACAGCAAAATGTGAAAGTGCAAAAAGTGTTGTTCCATTTCCAAAAGGAACAGCAAAATGTGAAAGTGCAAAAAGTGTTGTTCCATTTCGGAAAGGAACAGCAGCTGTTCCATTTCGAAAAGGAACAGCAAAATGAACTGTGAAAAAGGAACAACAAAATGAATGGCTGATAAAAAAAAAGTGTTATTCCTTTAGAAAATAAAAAACGAAAATGATGTTCTTTTGAAAAAGGAACAGCAGGAACGACAAAAATGCACACAAATGCTGTCCCTTCAGAAAAGGAACAGCAAAATACACAACCATAAAATGCAAACACGCAAAGAGTGAATTAGCTGTTCACTGCAGTGATGCTGAGGATGAGTTGCACTTTGAATGAAGCAACACCTGAAACACAAAATATAAGAGAAATTAGAAAAGAAACAACAAAAAGCAGTATGTAAATAAATAAATTGAGTTGCAACAGCTATGATGTTATGTCAAAAAAATGATCTATTTGAAAAATGTTTTGGCAGCAGTGACAAGATATGAATCTTGAAATTGAAATCAATTCTTCATTTGTTCTATTATGAATCCGTTGGGTAATGATTTGGATAAAATTCCTTTGTTTTATAAAAATTTCTTTGAAAAATCACTCGTCCATAAGTTGACCTTCTTTATTTTCCCAGGACCTGCAAAAAACGAGTATCTACCTGCAATAAAACATTAAATCATGGATAAAGAGAGGTGATCGGGCTCCCCTAATCCAAGAATTATGCAAAAAATAGCAAGTAGTTATTCTGTATAACAAATCCATAGAGAAAATAACAAAGTAAAATTTATTTGTTACCTGCGGGAGAGCAGTGGCCAATCATACTAACCTGCAGTGTTTTAATCACAACTTCTTTGTTTTTCATCGAAATTGAGTGATTCCAAAGCCAAATGAGAGCTAATTCAAAGGTGTATCTCCAATAGAAACAGGTTTTAAAAACTCAATGATATGATATGTCAAATTTGTTTAGAACAACCTGCATAATAGAGTCATTTTCGATTACCCGGCTTAGACCAACAGTTGATATTTCAAGCATAACTTTTTCGTTTGATGTCAGATTCGAATGATTCAAATTGGAAATGAAAATAGATTCATTTATTTATCTCCAATAGAAACAAGTTTTGAATACAAGAAGAATTGATAGGTCAAATACTGTAAGGAACAGCCAGAAAGACATAGTTTTAAGAGTGCTGATTTACGATAGACAGTCAGTATTTTGATCATAACTTCCCCATACGATATCTAAAATGAGTGATTCTAATTGCATTGTAAACTAGATTCATAGGGGAATCTACCATAGAAACAGGTTTTAAAAATTCATTCATTTAGGCCTCCAAAAACTGACTGTCCCAACTCTGTTCCTGAGCTGCCCGCTAGACATCCGGTCAATGTTTTGGCTCTAACTTTTTCGTTTCAAATCCAAATTGAGTGATTCAAATTGGATTGGAAAGTAGACATCAAGGGATACTTAGGATAGAAACATGTTTTAAAAATATGGTCATTTAGGCCTCTAAAAACTGACTGTCCCAACTCTGTTCCTGAGCTGCCCGCTAGATAACCGGTCAATGTTTTGGTTCTAACTTTTTCGTTTCAAATCCAAATTGAGTGATTCAAATTGGGTTAGAAAGTAGACATCAAGGGCTACTTAGGGTAGAAATAGGTTTTAAAAATATTCATTTTTGGTCCCTCAAAACATGACTGTCCCGACTGTTTTTCTAGAAAGTTCATCAAGCCCGCAAGCAAAAAAAAAATGAAATTCAAACATTTTTTCAAATTGGTGATAAAAATGAAAATGAGTGTTTGTAGAACTTATTATTTCCATTATGATTCATCTACATACACAAATTATAAAAAAAATTATCACCGATGTTGATTTGCATAGCATGTTGCAAAAAAAACCCTAGTTTTACATGGAAAAACAAAAATGCATTTATTTATTCCCTTATTTATTTTATTTTCTACCCTAACCTATTTTGATTTGAAAAATGAATATAACTACGTATATGAGTACTTCCAGTGAAGCCATTTTCGAAGTAAGGTTTCACGTATGCACATACCCAAATTTGAAAAATGCATGTTAATGGATATTAGGGTATGAGAAGCCATCTTCCCTTGAAAAAATGATATCAAAAATTGTTGAAGCATGGAGTGATGTTGCAAACAAATGATGGAGTGAAACCAATCTTCAATATATCCTTTACTTTTTTGATTTCGCATAGCCATCATATCATGAAGTTCTTGAGCTTTTAAAATAACTTGTTGATGCATCCTACAAGAAACCTCATTTTCTTCCATAGCTTCTACAATTTTAGAATTTAAAACATTCTGAATCTCATTGTAGGTTTTCTCTAACAACACATGTGAGATAGAATGGGTGGGAAGGGTGGGTAAATTTGCCAGCTCAACATTGTAAGCATGTTGTACTGGTTTATTGTAGTGAGAGTGTGGAATTAGTTGAGTAGGAAAATGTGTATGGAATGGAGCATTTTGATGATGTGGCTGATTGGGTTGTGTGAATGGTTTTGAGGGACAAGCAAGGTGTTGTGAAAGAGCTGGTGGAGAATATGGAGAATGTGCTTGTGCTACAAGATGAGGGAGAGTAGTCATGCCATCATAAGATGAACCATGCCCAACTTGTAAACAAGATAGATGGTTATATTGAAATTGACATGGCTGCCCTAACACATTAGCATTCCATAATGGATTATGCAAGTATGACGATGGAGAAAAAGTGTTTTGAACCATACCTGTAGGCCTTGATTTCTGTGGTTTTGACCTTGTTGCAGCTTCTTCATCTCTTTGATATGCTACTTCCATCGTAGATAAGGAAGAGTGAGTATCTATGAGATGCTCCTTTCGGTCATGAGAACAAAACACTTCATCAAATTCTTCATTTTTATGAACCTGCAAAACATTCAATTTTTCATTTAGAGAGCTAATAAAATCAACTTTAAAATTTTCAAATAACACATTGATTTCAGCTCTTATGTCTCCTGTTCTTGTAGCAGATTTGGAAAACAAAGAAAAAACATCTCTAGGATTCTTACCAGCCTTGGAGATTCCTCTTGAATACCTTATGCACAACTCACAAACATCATCATATGATAACTGAAAAACATCACCTTTTCCTATCAGATTTAAAAGTTCTAAAAATTTATCTTTAATTCCTCTAAGAATGAGTGTTTTTAAGATCTTTTTTTCCAAATGCTTATGCTTTGATTTTTGAAGGTTATAATTAAATCGATCTACATAATCCTCCAAACTTTCATCTTCCCCTTGTATCATATCGAAAATATCTTCATTGGCTTTGCAATAATCTTGGTACTTCTTCAAGAATATGTTCTTCATGTCCTCCCATGATTGGATGCAATTCCCACCTAGGCTCATGAACCATCGGAGAGCTGCTCCTTTTAGAGTAAGAGGAAACACTTTCAATCTTTGATCATTAGTACAATAATCATATCCTCTACAAAGTATTTCAAATTCAAACAAAAATGTATGTGGATCTTCATTTGCTAAACCATGAAAATTTGGTAAAGATAGGGGAATTATGTGCATTTGTGTCACTCCTCCTAGATCTTTGATAGGAAAATCAAAAGTAGAAACGTGACCCATTTCTTACCATAGTTTAAGATGTTCTTCATGTGTTTCTTCGAGGCTCCTTCTTCAAATGTTCCTGTCAATCGGTTAGTGAAATGGGTGGTGCTTACATCACCACTTGCGTGAGATCATGTGATTCAAAAAATTTCTATCTTTTTCCTAATCATTCACACAAAAATTCAAACATCTATTTCTACCCTAGGTTCTTTTAAGAGTCCTGCTGGAAAGCGGACGGTGGAGCAGGGCTTTTACATGCTCCGTACGCAGGTTCTTACCTTCCGTTTTTAAGATCCAACTCTTCCCTAGCAGGCACTCATCAGATTCACACTACTCTTTAGAAATGGCTACACTCTTCCCCGGCAACGGCGCCAAAATGTGGAGCGATAAAAAGGTGTCTTTTAAACCCCTAATTACCTCACATTAATTATCAACCCAGGGACGACTTTTTATTTCAAGAGTGTACTCTGTCTGAGGCAGCTATTTACTTAAGAGTAATGTTTTGCAATATAGTGCTTAAAACCCACAAGTAAATGAATGCTTGAAGAAGAAATCTAATTGGGACAGCAAGAAACTGAAATGTTCTAAACTAAATCATTCATTCAAACAACCATCAATCGAGGATATGGTAGCAATAACTCAGTCCTCTAGAAATTGATGAAAAAAGAATTAGAGTATGGATCATGGATCTGGGAGCATAATAGCGTCTGCTGTGTCTCACGACAGCCTTGATCCTCCTCTCACACCAAAGCAATAAATGCAAGAAAAAGGAAATGGCAAAAAGCAGCATGAAATGAAATGGACAGCAGTAAAATGAAACAGCAAGAAAGAAACTAAGTCTCGCGAGTTCAACACTCTCAATTCTTGGCATCAACTTATATACAAAGAAAGAACAATTGTTTATACAAGTAGGCAGCTTGATCAAATGAAACAGCAAATCATTATAAACAGGAAACGTCAATCATATATATATTTTGTACAGCTGGACAGTTCAATCAAATGGAACAGCAAATCATTATAAACAGGAAACGTCAATCATATGTACATAATCTGAGATAATTACCAGTAGTCCATTACTCCAATCATCTGTAGCTGGAACATTCTACTTATGAATTCTGTAACTGAAGTAAACAGCTTAGAACAACACTATGCGAGTAATCCTGAAAGTATGATGTAAACTTGTTACAGATATTTACAACAGGAAAACTACGGATGAACAAGTATGGAACAACATGTAAATATATCAGATTATAAGAAACAAACCACACAAATCACCGTATGATACAACAGCGGCAAGTGTCCGTTGGAGCCGGGCCCGTAGCCTCCAATGGCACCGCCGTAACTTAATTCAGATGCAGCAACGAAGTGAACACCAATTCCTTTATATTGATTGCATTAACAGAAGTATACAAACTCAGATCTCACCGAGACTCCATGATCACAATTGGTTTTGAAACTTAGAATTATAAAAACAGTCGTTCTCCATCCCCCCGTCTCTGATCTTGGGTTTCATTTAAATAAAGAAGATCAGAGCATGGATAATTACAATCATGATTTCTCTTACAAATTTAGGTTGATTCTAACCCATTGATCAACAAGAACAAGGCGGATTTAGGTTTGCAGCTAAGATTTGGAGGGCGGCCGCAACAGCAAATCTCAGAAAATCGTGCTCAAAGAACCCTGCGTTTCTCCCTGTACAAGCCGAATTTGGGCAAACTATTCCTTATGAAGATAATTGGGCCCGTTCTGGACAAAACCCATGTTCCAGATTTTCCAAATTCGTCTTCGTTTGCTCAGAATCTTAACCGCAAAACTGTCACTCCTTAAACCAGCAAATTTCTGAGTTGGCTGATTTAAAAATCAAATCTTCAATCTGGAAGTTACTTTGGAGGCTAAAAATGGTAGATAAGGTTACAACCAACTTATTAGAACTATCATTGGTAAAATAATGCATAATAATCAATTTATTAAAAATAAAAGAGAATAAATAATATTCATCCATGAGAGCATAAATCATTTATAAAATGGATTTAAATGATAAATTATAATAAATGACATGATGAAGAATGGTGGAAATGGGTGGAATAAGCGTTCACAAGTGACAATAATCATGGCATATTAACGACCCCACAACTTCTACGATAGGTTCCTATTGGGATTTTCTCATATCACTTGGCCCTTAAGTCAAGTCACCAAGGGAGGAGCAAAAGCAAAATTCTTTTGGTCTGAATCTTAATAAAAGGCATTCACATAGTTGAAAGATCGCCTCTGCTCGGAACTAGTGCTCGCATTACCAAACTTGCAACAACCATTTGAGGTCGAGACAGATGCCTCTGACTATGCTATTGGGGCAGTCCTTACTCAACACGGGCATCCAGTGGCATATCATAGTGAGACACTTTCAGACACAGTCCGGAAGTATCCCACTTATGACAAAGAGATGTATTCCATTGTGCAGGCCTGCCGACAATGGAAGAATTACATTTTGGGGAAGGAAATGGTCATCCACATAGACCACCAATCCCTTCAGTTCATATAGACCCAAGGGAAATTGCAGAATGATCACCATCAGAAGTGGTCCACATACTTGCAACAATTCCATTTGAATATCAAGTATAAGAATGGCAGCACCAATAATGTTGTAGATTGCCTCAGTTAACCACCGATCATGGTGTTAACCAATGTGCTCAACTCTTGTGGGCACACGACTTCTGATTGGCCACTTCTCTACAAAAGTGACACAGAATTTGGCCACACATACTAGACACTCTTGGAGGGTCAGCATGTTCCATATTTTCACCTCCAGGATGCCCTGTTATGCCACTTGGGTCACCTTTGTGTTCCTTCAACCGAGCGTGCCAAGATGATTTTGGAAGCACACTAAAGTTGGGCTGCTGGGCATTTCGGGGTCGAGAAAATGGTGGGAGTACTGCAGAAGTATTTCTATTGGCCGAATCTTCGACAGGATGTCGGGAAGTACATCAGATCATGCACTGCCTACGCCATTGCCAAACTGACCATCAAGAAGCAAGGCCTCTATAGCCCATTGCCTACCCCTAGTCGACCTTGGGAATCCATCTCTATGGATTACATGTCAGGCCTTCCTTCCACTAAGCATGGAAATGATTGTGTTTTTGTGGTTGTCGACATGTTCTCAATGATGGCCATTATGGCAGCCTACAAGAAGAATATCACAGCAGAAGCCACTACTAAACTCTTCTTTGAACAAGTGTGGGTGCACTTTGGGATCCCACAGTATATCATCTCAGATCAGGACAGCAAGTTCCTCAGTACATTTTGGTCCAGTCTCTGGTCAATGCTGCACACCAAAATCACTAAGTCCACAGCCTTCCATCCTCAAACTGATGGCCAGATAGAGGTTGTCTACAGGATGATTGTACACATTTGGCATTTACAACTCAAAGCATCCATGCACATGGGATGAGAGCCTCCCCTATGTTTAGCACAGCTACAACTGGGCTCTCCACAGCTCAACTGGTCACAACCCATTTTAGGTGGGCTTGGGATTCCAACCACTATGTCCCATTGATGTGGCCATGCCATTTGCAGCTACTCTCACAGATTTGGCTCATGTCCAGTCTGAAATAGATAAGGCAAACAGCTTCATTGAGAACATCCAACATATTCGTCAATAGGTCCATGACATTCTGGAGAAATCAAATGCCAAGTAAAAGCAGCGACATGATCAACATCTGGTGCCACACAAGTTTCAGGTGGGCGACAAAGTCTAGTTGCATTTGCAAAAGGAACTCCTTACCGGAGCCTATCAAAAACTCAGACCACTTCGATATGGTCCTTACACCATTACCAAGGCTGTGGGAGACAATGCATTTGAGCTCAGCATTCCCCCATTCCTTGTCGTGCACCCAGTGTTCAATGTGGACCGCCTTCAGCCATACTCTCCACCATTACTAGACACATCTAACATTGCAGAACAACTCACACCCACAGGTTTAAATCCAGATTGTATGGAACAAGCTGCAACTAATTAGATCATGGACACACATATCAAGCACACTCGTCAGCAGAATATCCAACTGTATCGAGTTGTCAAAGCAGGCCAACTCCTTCACCAGGGCAACTGGCTCACCAGGGACCAAGTTTAGCAGAAGTTCCCTCATCTCATGGAGGAAATCAACGCAATGGGGACCATTGCTTCCTAAGAGGGGAGGAATGATCCAGGTGGATATTGGTGGCCCCTTGCCAATTCCACTTGGACCCCCACCATTGCTTCTTTTATTTTTTCAGTTTCCTTAATTGTAGCACAGTTTACTATTTTTAGCATTTTTTCGGGTCCTAAACTTTCGGAGCCGTTTTGAGGCCCTAAACGATGTTTTTTTGGAAAGGAAATCTACCGCCAGTGATTTTCTATCTAAAATTGTCTTTTATTTCGTAGTCCTCGGAGAGATCTTTCTAACAGTACATCATGCACGTCAAAAGGATATAATATGACCAAGTCGTGACCCCAGGAAGTCTGCTGTCCAACTCACCCCAACGGGGCCCATAAACTCTTGGTGTTACATCTCCTCGGGTTAGGGTTTTGGTTTTTTAGGGTTTGATATTATTGTTCAATAATAGAAAGGCCCTTTAGCCTCATTGTAAGGCAATTGAGAGGCATGTAGCTACCACATCTCTTCTCAGAGATAAGCTACCATCGCCCTAGCTGGTTTATTTCCATTTTTGTTTGTAAGCATATTTCAGTATTTTACATTAATGAAATGAAGTATTATTTCCACTGCATTTCTGTGTTTATGGTTATCTCTGTAATTTGTTGTGTTCCTATTTAAAGCTGGATCAATTGTCCAACACTTCATCAGCGAATGGAGTCGGGAAATAATCATGTACGCAAGATTCATTCAGCTTTCTGAGATCCACACATATCCTTATTTCATCCTTCTGCTTCTTCTGTTGTACCACCATTGGGCTTACCCAGTTAGATTCTTCCACAGGCTCAAGATGCTTGCTGCGAGCATCTTGTCTAGCTTTAGGTGGATCTTTTCCTTATACTTCGGATTGAGACAGTAAGGTCTTTTCTTAACTAGCTTCGTGTCGGGCTTCAATGTGATCTTCATAACCCCTAGGTCCCCGATTATACCTTTTAGATCCATAAACTTGGTAGGGAATAAATCCTGGTATTCGCAAAGCAATTCAGTGACCTTATCCACCGTCGCGTTGTCCCAGTAATCTCTAATCTTCACGAATTTGGGCTCTACCTCCATACCAATGTTTACCTGTTTCATTTTCAGCGATGTGGTTATATCGGGATTCTCAACCTGTGGTCCTTCAACCTTGTGGTGACCCCCTGTTTCCAGGATGTTAATCTTTCACGGATCCTCATCCTCTTCTTCAATGGTTACGTCATAGCATTCTAGCGCATGACTCAGCTGAGTAGCCCACTCAGGCTGAATCAGGTCTAAACGATCCTATGGTATCCTAAATATTGTTGCTTTCACCTCTTGTAGCACCTCATCAATGAAGTCAAACCCGTCTTCAAAACTAAATGTCATTATGAATCCTTCGCGCAGAATATCCCATTCACTTGTACCATGGCAGAGCTCTGTTTCTACATACCAGTTCATCGGGACGACATCCAGGGTGTGACATAACAAGTGCACCCATTCAGGTTAGGGCTTCTCTCCATAAGCCCAAGCCCATTTGGCCAGGTGCACGTGCGGGTCATCCTGCCCATCATACTTGTATGTCATTCACACCTTCGGCTTCCCAAAGCGTGTCCTCATCATTCTCATACATTCGCGCCAATCATCAAACCTTCCCTTGTGCATACCCCACCATCTTGCAGGCGTATCACGCAGTGCCTAGTCCAACGCCTGGAAGAGCTGCTTTTCTAGTACCTCCCTCTCAAATGCATCCAGAAAGATATCTACATCGTTCAGGCCATCATAAGTAGGTAGATTTCTTACCTCTAACGACACACAATGTAGTGACTGGGTCATCATGTTACAGCTTAGTGTAGTTACTTCATGTAACCAATTCTTCCAGCACTCTAATTCTTCATCAGAGTCCGAGGTAAGGAACTCTCGCAATCCCATGTAATTCATCCATCTACTATTGGATTCACCCAATCTTGGTCTCATGTTGTTATCTTAAAGATACAGTCCATATCGTCATCGCTCTCATAATCATAGGCTGGTTCAGTATAGCGCAATCCTTCAGCAGGATCTAGGGGTACTATTACGCGTAGCAATTTCTTCTCAAATATCATATTTCACTTCTTTAGGTTGATTATCCCATTCATATCAATAGCCCAATCAATTCCAAGGAGCGCATGATAGGGGTTGTTGTCATCCACAATTTCTATTACTTCACAGTAGCCACTGCGCTCGCACCTTCAATATCTACAGTCACCCTCGGGAGCCACCCCATGGGGATGATCTTTTGCTGGTTTTCCATCCTTAACTGAATCAGAGACCATTGTAGTGCGGGTCTCCCCATCCATTCCCAGGTCTACTCTGGTAGGATGTTCGCATCTGACCCCAGGTCCAAAATAACCTAATCGATTTCATACTCTCCTATCTGTGCAGTCAGTCTCATCTCCCCTCCCATCCTTGTTTTATGTTTACCAATTTCTCGTACTACACACGACTCACCCAGAGCGTTTCTTGTGCATCTGTTTATAAGCTCCTATAGCCTCTTCATAGCCTTGCTATCGTGCAGTAACTTCATGTAGGTCTCCAGGAAATTTGTAAGCATAGAAGGGTCCATCTCCTGTTCAGGCTTATCCTTTCTCCCTGAGGTGGAGGCCTTAGCAAAGCTCTTCTTAGCTTCCATGAATGTTTCACGTGTCTACACCAAATCGAACTTAGCCTCCTTTGTTGGAGCTTTGCGAACCCATGTACTATCTACGAGTTGTTTCCCCTTGTCATCTCTTGTTGTGATTCCACTTTGGAGCACTATATTCACGTGCGGATCCTCTTCACGCAGCTCAGGCTTCATCATCTATAGGTTCTGATTCGGCGAAGTTGGTAGCACTACTTTGTCACGTATCCTAGCTATCAGTGTAGGACAGTCTTATGTTTCATGATCAAACAAAGTGCAATACTTGCACAACAGACACGTAGGGTTAGTGAAATCACAGGCATAGTGTCTTGGTCCTCCGCAATTGTAGCATATCAACTGTCCCCAACCTCTGCCAGGTCCTCCTTTGCCTCGGCCTCGTCCGCGCCCCTGAAAGCCTATCCGTGCCATCCCTGTGCCCTGGTCAGGGTGACGCGTTTCTACCTAAATCCTATAGGTGGGAGTTCTATCCATCATCAATTTGTAACTTCTGCAATTACACTCATCATTCCCTAGCAACCTACAAAAGTTGCAGAACAGTTGTTGCGGTGTCTGTACAAACTTTTGCAACAAATGATAGTTATCCATCGCATGATTTCCTACCACCTGACATATAGCGCACCACAATGCAGGCCCCGCTCGGTCCTTCTTGAGCTTCCGGCCTCGAAGGCATCGATCCTCCTCCTATAATATAGTTTGCAAAGACCGAAGAATGGTCTTTGTCATGCCCCTGACTCTTGCATTTCAGACACCATACCTCTTTGCACACCTCAGGTCGAATTGTTCTGTCTTGCTTCAAACTTTGCATCTCCAGGCAAATATTTTTTAGTTGCGCATGGATCTACTGAACCCCCAGATTTAGATCTTGCATCGGTGTTTCATGCAGTCTCATTACAATCTCCAAGGCCTCTACCTGAGTCGTTATTTTCTGTTGTGATAGCGCAGCCCTCAGGTGAGGCAGGAGCAAAGCCACAAACCGTTTGCAATGCTATCCATCTGTTAAGTTCATGTTAGCTTCGCGGATTTTACATTTCAACCTTTGATCTAATTCCTAAGGTGTCTCGCCTGGTTGCATCGCGATTCCTTTGAGCCCCACAATTGACTATGCTTTAGATTTAGGCCTACTGAATTCTTTGTTCAGCTAGGTCTGGATGTCTGCCACTCCAGTATTTGGGTTATCATTAGAGTACTTGATGTACTAGGTTAGTGTGTGATCCTGCAGAGCACTAACCAAGGTTGCCTTCTTCATGTTATCATCTGTAATGCCCTGAGCTTCCCATATAGATTTCACAACGAACAAGAATTGGTCCATGTCCTCATTTCCCAAAACATTGAATAAAGCTTCACTGAATTTTCCATACTGAACTGTGGTGGAGGCGGAGGTGGTATGGGTGAAATCGCAGGCAAAGGTGGTGAAGATGGAGGTGGAGTGGGTGGAGGTGGCAGTCACGGGAATCCTTGTCTTATTAACTGAATAACACTTCATGGAGAAACTTGCATTCTTCCCTCTTCATCACCTTGCGGAGGTGAAATCAATGGACTATATTTAGGACCCTTTCTTCCTTCATTCCTATAAGTTTTTCTGCTTCGTGTAGCTCCAAAAATTAATGTAGTTTCATAACCTAGTTTTTTCACAATAACATTTTAATCCAGGTATTCAAAGATTTCATGTACTTACCTTGTGGTCCTTTGAAAAAGCATCGCTCCTCCTCACTGTAGCTGACTGAGGTGTCGACTGCGAATTCAGTCACAAATCCTCCTATGCTGCGATCGAGCCAATGATTGACAATGTGGGCAATCTTATCCTCAAATGATTCCAATTTTTGTACTAGCTTCGGGGTCCAAACAATAGGACCGTCAATTATCCACCTTCCTTGGCTATCTACTAGCTTCGCGATCCACTCATATAGCTCAATCGAAAAGGAGCAGAAGAAGATCTCATGGATCTCTGTATATAGGTATCTATCCAACCATTGTTCCTTTTTCAGTTGCGGGTTTTTGTTCTCTTGTGCCACGAATTTGTGGACCTTCCTATCCAACCAATCTCTGATCTCTTTCTTAGTTGGATTCCAGGGATACGACATCACACATCCCTTATGTAGATTTTGGTCCCGACAACGAAACCATTTGTTCTCTTGTTGGGGCCTGACTTAGGTTCAACGTTAATTAGCCAAACAAATCCCTACACTACTGGCCCTTTTAGCATCAGCCTGAGGAGTGTAGACCGAAGTTCACCCGAAGCAATATGGGGGGATGCTAAAACCAAGTTTCCACACCCTGAGATGGTCATGATGTCATTTTATTCCTTCTATTCATACTTTCGCACAGGTCACTCAGCTCTAGGGCCCGCCAGACTAGCCCTATACTCCGGCCTTCAGTACCTCCGTAAAAAGGTAGGAACGACCTTCACACAGCCTAACCTGCAGTTCAAGTACTTTCACACTGCTAGTGCAGCGTACCATGTAGATTCCCAAACTAGTCTAAGTGTCTTTCTTATCTTATTAGATAATCACAGTTAGCACTGCATAAACAGATATTCTTATTTGCATTCAGTTATCCTACAGAATTATACACATTCGTGCATCACATAAGCATTATAAAGGGAATTCATACATAATATGACAATATGCATTAATCGGAACAAAGACATAGAATTTGCAAAATACTTCTTTTTATTGATATATTTAAGTGATTATAGACTCTATCTACCCTACGCACACAGCTATAAGGGTCTATGCACTCAGTTATAGAGCCTCTACTTATGCTATGACCCAAAACTTAGACTTCTTACTTTAGATCTATGACTATCTTCTTCATCACATGACTCTAAAACTACTAAGAGCTTAGCTCTTTTTATACAATCTCATGGTCCGGGGACCATGTATAGATATTTTACAGCCGACTTTACTTTACAAAACTAAGGGTGGACAACCCTTTATGACACATGACACCTTCACACTTTGCGACCACAAAATGCAGAGTCTTTACAAGTTTATTACAAAATTTGACAAAAACAAGGGCTTTTAGCCCCAAAACTATCCTTGGGGGATCTTGTTCCAACAAAGAGGAGCAAAATATTCTTGTCATAAAGGATGAGTAATATGCACGCCTTGTATTCCATTTAGAGGAGTGTAACTCATGCCATTAAGGAGAGGTATGCATGCCTTAGTTAAGGAGAGTGTAACTTATGCATTAAAGAGAGCGTAAGAGGAACCTTTTATGACATGTCTTTAATGAGTGTAAGAGGAATATGCCATTTTTTTATGAGTGAAATAGAGTGTAATGTATTATTAAAAGAGAGATATTTACATAGAGCCATGAGAGTCATCAAGGAGAGAGGTGTGAAGTGATTGACGAGATGAAGGTGACTTGTAATTTCCTTTTAATAATAATTTCATAGTCTCATAAAAGATAATAATAATATTAATAATATTAATAACATTGAGGATTAACTCGAGATTGAACTATTAGGATTGATTAATGATAATTTAAGTGATTTTCCTTCAACTATACTTGATTGCCAATTTATGCAAGGTGATTTACTATTTTTGGAAAGTCATGCTTGAGATGCTAGACATGACTTACTATTTTTATAAATTCACCCTAGGATTGTTAGAAAAGAGCTTTTATTAAGGAAATTCATCCTTGAACTTCCCATGAGTGGTATTTTTCTTCCGGAGAATAGGGATTCTGCACCCCTATTGCATGCATCTCTGTGCCTTAGTAGATTGAGGACTCTGCACCCTGATCTACTCTAAAGATCCAAGATTCCACACCTTGATATTTTTAAATATTCAGGACGCTGCGCCCTAAACATTTTGTTATAAATACAAGACTCCACATCTTTATCTTTCATGGATTTAGGACTCCATGTCCTAATTTCCATGGCTTCTCATCTACTTTGCTTTGAAACTCCATGCTTCACCTTAAGGTATTGATTGCAAGCTCATACCCATCTGATGGTTCGTTGGTAAGGCCTTGTTCCAAGACCTACACACATCACAATCTCATAGATCAAAGGAATCAATGAATATCGTAATTAACTTATTCACATTTTACCAAAGATCGTGCATGACTTCCACAACCATTTTGGTTCTAGAGAAATGACTTCTACAACCATTTAAAATTTGAACATCCTTGTTTTAAAATAACCACGTTCCATATCACATCCTCATCAATACAAGATTAAGCATATAAAATCATAAAAATCATGTATCATGACTTCCGCAATCATTTATAATTTGACCATCCTTATTTGCAAATAACTATGTCCCATGCCACACCTTGCTCATTACAAGATTAAACATATATAATCATATATATCGTGTATCATCTATAAATCATAATTAACCATATGTTGCACATAACCATGATCATCCATGGATCTATGTGTCGCAATCTTGAATCAATATCCATGTCATACACCTATTTCCAAACTAAGATACCAAAAAAGAAAACATCGATAATATGCTCTTAACCAAAATCAATTCTTATACACACAACCATAGATATTATCCTAAGCACACAAAAACTTGGTGACCCAATGCATGTCTATAGCATATAAGCATGTACATAAGTTTCTCACGGATAATATTATATAATTATATCAAAATCACCCTCTCTAAGTATCATCAAAGCTATCTCACCAAGAAGGGACACTACATTGTGTCATACTATATCTCATGAAGGTGTTAAGGTTGACCCTAGGAAAATTAAAGCCATTAAGGAATGGAAAAATCCCACATCCATAAATCATTTGCGAGGATTTCTTGAGTTGACAGGGTATTATCGCAAGTTTGTTAAGAATTATGGGATAATAGCAACACCTCCAACAACATTATTGAAGAAAGATGCATTTTCTTGGACTCGAGAAGCAACGATGGCCTTTGAACATCTTAAAGAGGAAATGTGCCAAGCACCGATATTAGCTACTTTAGACTTCAAAAAAACATTTATTGTGGAATGTGATGCCTCATGAAATGGAATTAATGTTGTTTTAATGTAAGAAGAAGACCCTTTTCTTTTGAAAGTCGTCCAATCAAAGGAAAGTATTTACACAAAGCCATTTATGAGAAGGAAATGTTTGCAATACTACATGCACTTAAGAAATGACGACCTTACCTAATGGGAAAACACTTCAAGGTAAAAACATATCATGGTAGTCTTAAATACTTTTTAGAACAAATATTATCTTCAAAAGAGCAACAAAAATGGGTGACAAAGATGTTGGGTTATGACTTTGAAATCATCCTACAAAAAAGGGAAGAAAAATGTTGTTGCAGATGCACTCTCAGGAAAGGATGAGGATGTGGAAGCATTGCTTTGTTCCATTTCTATTATCCAACTAGATTGGATAAATGAAGCAAGGGATGAATGAAAGAATGACGAAAAAGTGTGGGAACTCATTCAAAAGTTGCAACAAGATCCCAGTACATCTGACACATTTAGTTGTAAAAAATATTTTCATGGTACAAAGATCGGTTATACCTCTATAAGAATTCCCAAATCAAACAAAATATTCTTCTGAAATTGCACACCTCTCCGTTAGGAGAGCACTTAGGATTTTTAAAATCTTACCACAGGGTTAAGAAGGATTTTTTTGGGATGGCCTTAAATCTGATATTAAAAAGTTTATGGTGGAATGTTTGGTTTGCCAACAAAATAAAGCTGAAGCAATTAAGACCCCGGGTCTGTTACAACCTTTATCCATTCCAAGTCAACGTTAGGAGGAGGTTTCAATGCATTTTATCACAGGTCTACCCAAGTCCAAAGGAAAGATTGTCATTATGGTGGTAGTTGATAGACTTACCAAGTATGCACAGTTTTGTGCATTATCTCATCCATTTAAATCTAGCATAATTGCTACTGCATTTATGGAAACAAGACAAAAGCTATATGGAAACCCAAGGATTATTGTAAGTGACAGAGATCCCATTTTCACTGGAAATTTTTGGATGGAATTATTTTCTTTTTTGGGTACTCAGTTAGCTCATAGCTCATCTTATTAGCCTCAATATAATGGAAAACTGAGATAGTGAACAAATGTTTGGAAGGATATCTTCATTACTTTGTAACTGATAAACTGACACAATGGGTCAAGTGGTTGCCTATGGCTAAATGGTGGTATAACACTTCCTTCCATACTACAACAAAAGTGACCCCATTTATGGCACTTTATAGATATCATACACCAACTATCACATCATCTTTAAGAGAAATTCCAACGTTCAAGCAATGGAAGATCGCTTCAAGTATCAACAACAAGTTCTCCATCTCTTAAAGGATAAACTCACTTTGGCATAGAATCAAATGAAACAATAGGTATATCAACATCATAGTGAAATAAGCTTTGATATAGGCAACTAAGTATTTTTATAGCTACAACCATACAAACAAATGTTCCTCAAGAAAGCTAAGAAGGATAATAAATTATCGCCAAAGTACTATGGTCCTTACAAGGTGTTGCAAAAGATTGGTACTATGGCATACAAATTGGAGCTTCCTACATCTTCTCGAGTGCACCCAATTTTCCATGTTTCATGCTTAAAGAAGGTTATAGGTGACAAGCTCCCAGTTCTAACTATATTGTCAAAATTTGATGAGGAAAGAAAAATCATATTGGAACCTGAAGAAGCCGTGGAAATAAAAACCCGATAGCTACGAAATCTATCAATTTCATAGTATCTCATCAAGTGGAAGAACCTAACCACTGAAGATTATGCATAGGAGGATGATAATTTTATAAAGAAGCATCCAAAACTACTCAAGCATTTAGGACAACACATTTTGAAGGAGAGGGGCATGTTAGTTCCCAATACTACTAGTGTAGCCCGTTATTGTTATTAGTGCAACCCCCTTATTGTTATTGTTGTGTCCATGTAGTCCCCATATTGTTATTATTGTGCCCCATAGAAGCCCACTATTATTATTGTCGTGCCCTTACATTACTATTGTTATTTTGAGTCTAATTATATTATAACCCCTTAGACTCCTATAGATAGAAAGTAGGCCTTGTCATTTGCATCATCCAATAATTGTTCATTTATGTAATGTAAAGTAAGTTTCACCCTCGAAGAGGCTAATTTTGAAGTCATTGATCTATCTTTTCTTCTATTTTGTGAGTTGGTTGCATAGCAATGAGATACAATATGACCCAAATATTCCACCTCTTTTACTCTAAAGAAACATTTGGAGGTTTTTGTATATAGTTATTTCTCCTCCAATAATTTGAGAACCCTACCAACATGATGAACATGATCCTTCAAAGACTTGTTGTAGATTAGTATATCATCAAAAAATAATAACACAAATTTTCTAAGGAAGGGTTTGAAAATGGAATTCATCAAACCTTAAAATGTGGAAGGTGCATTGGTAAGGCCAAAAGGCATAACCAAAAATTCATAATGACCCTCATGAGTTCTAAATGTTGTTTTCATAATGTCTTCAATATTCATTTTAATTTGATGATATCCTGAACAAAGATCCAACTTGGTGAAGTTAATTTCTCAATGTAATTCATCCAACAATTCATCAATGACAGGAATGAGAAATTTATCTTTAATAGTGAGCTTTTTGATCTCCCTGTAATCTAGAAACATATGCCATGATCCACCCTTCTTGTGCACCAATACTACTAGAGCAGAGAAATAACTTTGACTAGGTTGAATTATATCGGCCTCTAGAATTTCTGCAACCATACGTTCAATTTCACTCTTTTGGACATAAGGATATCTATAAGGCCTGATGTGATGAAAACTTGACTAAACTAAGGAGGGGTGAATCGGTTTAGTACATTCATGGATATTAATTTGATTTTCTTTAAACTCATTAATTGAACCATTAAATGAGCAGATTGACATATAATGACCAGCAAATTTAATATGCAAACAACAAGTAATAAGAAAACCAAAACATCACATCAGCACAATAGCTACACATATGGACACCCTATATAAGTGGAAACCAATAAAGGAATAAAAACATGATTTTGTTATTGTTGTGATGCAAAGGAAATCTCCTACTCCTTATTACATATAATTTTTAGTAGCCTCCAACCTATAGGAGGCTGCTACATGAATTTATTTGCAAGATGCATCATGCAAGGAAACTCCAACTCCCATATGTTTTCTGTAGGCTACAACCCACAATAGTCTCCTACCTCAACTAGCTCCAACTGGATATTTATCAAGCCACAACTTGAAAGGAGAGTACAATCCCCTGATACAAACAAGAAACAACAATGTGTTGGTTTACCTGGTCATAAATTCTTCATATCTTCATCTTCATTTCTGCCTCTTCTTCCCCTCAAATCTTCTTCACATAAGCTTCGTATGTGTCAAGTGACTAATTCATAACACCTCAATCAGCTCTCACACATTCTCCAACTCTCTAACCTCTTCTTTGCTTCCAAAATCACATCTTTTACAGAAATAGTTTACTAGTTGTTTGTATTCCACATAAGAATATGAAGTGAATAGGTTTGACTCTGTTAGGCCCCTATACTACTAGTGATTACCCCTTTACTATTGTATTTATACCCCTTATTTATATTGTTGTGCCCCTATTACCCCCATATTGTTACTTCTGTGCCCCATAGAATCCCTCTATTGTTATTTTTGTGGCTTTATATTATCATTGTTAGGTCGGGTAGATTATATTGTGACTCCTTAGACTCCTATATATAAAAAGGAGGTTTTGTCATTTGTATCATCCAAGAATTGTTCATTTATGTAATGTAAATGAGGTTTCCCCCTCGAAGAGGCTGAATTCTAAGGCGTTGATCTATCTTTTCTATCTTTTCTTGAGCTGGTTTCATAACATTTGGTATCCGAGCTTTGGATTCTAGGGTTTCGCTGCTCCAAACAGGTCATCGTGGAATTTTCGCTATAATTTTTTTTTTGTGATGTTTCAGAAGTCGCAAAAAAAACCCATTTGAGAAGAAACCACGCGGAACCTTGGATCCAAATTTCAGAGCTTTTCGTGCGACAGTTTCGGAGATATGATCTGAGGAATTTGGTCTTTTGGCAGACTCCTGAATTACACTCAAAACAGGTGACTGGGGGAAAATCGTCATAACTTTCTTTCTGCGCATCGGATTGAAATTTCATAAGAAGGTACAGAAAGAGGACGGAATCTAGTTTTCTTTTATATATTTTTCAGAGTAAAAGGTTGAAACAGTGACACATGGAACTTCATACAAGTTTGCTCTACTGAACTAGTCTATAATCAGGTCACTGCGGGAGATTGTGCATAACTCTTTCTTGGAGAATCCAATTTGGATCAGACTAGTGGCATTGGAAAGAGGACATAGAGGGCTACTATAGGTAGCAATTTCAGAACTTAAATATCTGCAAGTACAGAGTTACAGTCGTTTCAAGTTCGAGGTCCTAAAATCAAGAAAAAGCAAGATGAGGAAGTTTGATGGCAAGGATCCGGTAAATTGGATACTTCAGATGGAGCAATATTTTGATCTACATGGTGTACCACTGTTACAAAAGGTATGTATTGCATCTTCATATTTAGAACCGGATCAATTTTTATGGTATAAAGGGCTTTGTTCTCGTAAAAAACTTGTTACGTGGTCAATTCTCACAGAGGAAATGATAGCACATTATGAGGATACAAAGAGCAACACCTTCTTTAGAGCAACACCACAACAATTGGAAAGAGTAAAATGGCTTTGTGACATATTTGAAAGTAAAATTATGCAACAAGGAAGTCTACCCCTCACAACCATAAAGATGGACGTGTTGTTCCTCCTAGCCTTCCACAACCTTCAAGGGTTACACCACAACAATTGGAAGAAAAAAAAGAAAAAGGGCTTTGTTACAATTGTGATAGAAAATGCACTAAAGGTCATAAGTGTGCTGAGAAGAAATTATTTTACATAGAGTATTAAGAGGAGGAAGAAAAGGATCAAGAAACATAAAAAGAAGAAGATATATGCCAGGACCCGACCCCAGAGAAAGAAGAAATGAATTAGAACATATCTTGTAAACTATTGGCAAGAATGACCACTCCTCAAACTCTCAAGATAGAAGGAAATATCAAGAAGAAAAAGGTGCAAAAAGTGAAAGATCACATCAAGAAAGAAGAAATGAATCCAACCATATCTTGTAATCCACTGGTCGGAATTACCACTCCTCAAACTAGTGAGACATAAGGACATATCAAGAAGAAAAATGTTCAAGAAGTGGAAGATCACATCGAGCGTCAAGAAATGAATCCGACCATATCTTGTAAAGGATTGGAAGAAATTACCACTCCTCAAAATCTAAAGATAGAAGGACATATCAAGAAGAAAAAGGTTCAAGCAGTGAAAGATCACATCGAGCATCAACAACAAGTTCTCCAACTTTTAAAGGATAGCGCCACTTCGGTGCAAAATCAAATGAAACAACAGGTAGATCAACATCATGGTGAAAGATGTTTTGATGTAAGCGATTGGGTATTTTTATTGCTACATCTAAAGCAAGCTATTTATGAGAAGGAAACGTTGGCAATACTACATGCACTTAAAAAATGGCGACCTTACCGAATGGGAAGACTCTTCAAGGATGAGGATGTGGAAGCATTGTTTTGTGCTATTTCTATTATCCAACCAGATTGGATAAACGAAGCAAGGGATGAATGGAAGAAGGACAAAGAAGTATGGCCACTTATTCAAAACTTGCAAAAGATCCCAATTCAAACAATATTTCCAGATATTGAAAAGGAAGGAAAAATCATATTGGAACCTGGAGCAGTCACAGAAACAAGAACCCGACAACTACGAAATCGATCAATTTCAAAGTATCTCATCAAGTGGAAGAACTTACCCGCTGAAGATTCCACATGGGAGGACAATAATTTTATACAGAAGCATCAAGAACTACTCAAGCGTTGAGGACAACGCTTTTTGAAGGAGAGGGGCATGTTAGGCCCCTATACTACTAGTGATTACCCCATTAATATTGTAGTTATACCCCTTATTTATATTGTTGTGCCCCTATTACCCCCATATTGTTACTTCTGTGCCCCATAGAATCCCTCTATTGTTATTTTTGTGGCTTTATATTATTATTGTTAGGTCGGGTAGATTATATTGTGACTCCTTAGACTCCTATATATAGAAAGGAGGTTTTGTCATTTGTATCATCCAAGAATTGTTCATTTATGTAATGTAAAGGAGTTTGCCCCCTCGAAGAGGCTGAATTCTAAGGCGTTGATCTATCTTTTCTATCTTTTCTTGAGCTGGTTTCATAACAGACTCTTTGTCTTCCACTCATTCGTTTCCAAATGCTTCATATTTTGAATATATTGGAACAAAAAGCACTCCACCCAATATTATTTCCATCCACATGTAATGAGTAAATTCATCAACATAATGGAAACATCATGTAATATTATAGGAATATCAAATGACTATATAATTAAGCATTCATTCCTCATGATCAATGACAACATTTTCCATTAATGCATCACAAAAAAATATCTACAACATCTTTTCTTTTGCCTTGGACGTTCATCACAACATCTTCATGTCATTGTCTCAATGACCTTGCCTTTTCTATCATGGAGTCTTGCCTTGCATCACAACAAATTTTCTCCAAAAAGTAGACTTGATGCTTCTTTTCCTTGCAATCATCTCAATATGTAATAAAATATATAAAATAAGTTGTTATCTTTAAGTGTGCCATCGCAAATACATGTTCCATCATATTTTCTTGCTCCTTTACCCTTTTGTTTTTCCTCTTGATCCTTTTCCATCACCTTCATCTTTTGCTTTCAAATATCCCTGCACCATACCTTACTTCTCCTATTTCTTTGCTACTCTTTTGTTTTTTTTTACCTTCATTTCTCTTTTGCTACTTCTTTTCCATCAACGACAATAATTTCATCAGGATGTTTGGAGGAAAACTTCTTGGAATCAAATGAATAGCATGATCATGATCGCAAATAGGTGGGAGGCCTTTGGGAGTCTCAAATACCTTGTAATGATTGTCCAAGACTTTTTGTAGATCTAGAGCAATAGATGATTTCAATTTTTGAACCTATAGTGAGCATAATTGTGCAATTACACCTCGTTGTTCTTTATTTAGAATCTTTTTCATGCCATTATAGTTGATTGTATTTCCTGGTTTCCCTCTGATACCCCTTAATTCAACTTTCGTTCCTTCCCAAAAAAAATCAAGAAATGTTCTTGCAAATTAAAAGCTATCATCCCCAAATATTGTAACCATTGGACTCCTAGTACAACATCGATACCACCCATTGGAATAGAAATCATTGGA
This sequence comes from Pinus tabuliformis, assembly GCA_031772625.1. NCBI lineage: Eukaryota > Viridiplantae > Streptophyta > Pinopsida > Pinales > Pinaceae > Pinus > Pinus tabuliformis. The sequence continues at coordinate 822,300,262 of CM062810.1, read as the reverse complement.
CTATTCAATACATATTCCCCCATGGTTATCTTGATATTATGACACTTTATAGATCAATTTATAGTTCCTCCATTTGCAACCATCACTTGACACTCTGGTGCTGGATATAGGAAGAAATTCAATTACTTGGCTATCTTATAATGGATAAAATTATGGGTACTACCTGAATAAATCAACACTATTACCTTTTTATTATTGATATATCCTTCTATATTGAGAGTTTGAGGAGTGGTAATTCCTACCAATGCATTACAATATATGGTTAGATTATTTTCTTCTTTCTGTGGGGTCAGTTCCTGGTGTATATCCTCCTCTTTTGAGGTTTCTTGTTCCTTTTCGATCCAGGTGGATATTGGTGGCCTCCCGCTAATTCCACTTGGATCCCCTCTAGTGCTTCTTTCATTTTTTCAGTTTCCTTAATTATAGCACAGTTTACTATTTTTAGCAGTTTTTCGGGTCCTAAACTTCCGGAGCCATTTTGAGGCCCTAAACGACGTTTTTTGGGAAATCTACCTACCGCTAGCGATTTTTCTGTCTAAAAATCGTCTTTTACGTCGTAGTCCTTAGAGAGATCTTTCTAACAGGCTATCATGCGCATCAAATGGAGATAATACGACCAATTCGCGACCCTGGGAAGTTGATGTACCAACTTACCCAAAAACGGGGCCCACAATTTGGCGTTTCATCTTCGAGGGTTAGGTTTTGGAATGTGAAGGGTTTTCCATTGTTTCTCAATAATAAATAGGCCTTCGAGCCTCATTGTAACACAGTTCAGAGGCATGTAGCCACACATCTCTTCTCAGAGATAAGCTACCATCGCCCTAGCTGGTTTATTTTCATTTCTGGTTGTAAGCATATTTCAGTATTTTCCATTAATGAAATGAAGTATTATTTCCGCTGCATCTTTGTGTATATAGTTATCTCTGTAATTTGTTTTGTTCCTGTTTAAGTCTGAATCACTTTTCTTCCTACTCTTCACAATATATGTAAAATAATTTCTTCTCAACACACTTATGAACTTTAGTGTATTTTCTATCACAAATTTAACAAATCCCTTTTTCTCTTTTTACTCCAATTGTTGTGGTGTCAACCTTGTAGGTTGAGGAAGGATAGGAGAAACAACACTTCCATCTTTATAGCTTTTAATGGTAGACTTCCTTGTTGCCATAATTTTTCTTTCAACTGTTCTTGCCACCCTAAATGCCTTCTCCAATGAATCAGGTTCCCAAAGGTGAACCTAATTTTTGATGTTATCCTTTAAATTCCCTATGAATACATCAATCCTATGCTCCTCTAGAATATTTGTTACCCTAATATCCAATTTTTGGAAGTCCTTAATATGCTCTTCCATTAAACCCTTTTGTTTGAGATTTATCAATTGGCTAAAGAAGGTGTTTCTTGATATCCTCATAATGTGCTATCATTTCATCCACAAAAATTGACCAAGCGAAAAGTGGTTTACGAGAACGAAGCCATCGATACCATACAGATTTATTGGGTTCTAAATATAAAGGAGCAATGCGTACCTTTTGTGTGTGTTTCACATCATGGAGATCAAAATATTTCTCCATCTGTAATATCCATGTTACCGGATCCTTGCCGTCAAACTTCCTCATATCGATCTTTGGAATGTGGTTGGTCTTCAACCCAAATTTAGAGTCTTTAAAGTCATTATTAGCATTTATTTTATTCTCATCATGATTTTTGCGGAATACCTTGTCACCATTAGGAAGCATTTATTGTAGCAACTTTCTCAAACCTTTCATATCTTCCTTCAAACCTTCCATCTTAAAATTCATACCATCCTTCAAATATTCCATGTCTACTTTTAACCCATTAGTCAAAGCTTCCATTTCATTTTTGGTTACTCTTTCCGAGAGCGAAATTGTTTTCACTTGGTCTCGTAATTTTGATATATCCTGTTGCATTTCTTCCTCTTCTTCATGCGTCATAGTAGATTTTTCTAGTTTCTTAATAGGTGTGTCCATTTTTTTCTTCGAGACATTTTGGAATAAAACAACTATATATATACTTCACTATGCCCTTCGAACCACTTCAAACTGTTTTTTCAAACAAAAGTTATACAATTAAAAAAAACACACATACACACACATTTTTCTTCCTTTTTAGGAGTTTGATATTGAAATTGTTGTGTCTTTGTAATTTTTTCTCTCCAAGGTTTGAAATTTTGTCTTGTGATAGCCCTTTGAGTCTTCTTTGCAATCCCATAAGTTAGACCAAGATTGGATTCTTCAAGAAAGCGTTATTGCCAATATCCCATGATGTCCTAATTATAGACTGGTTCAGAAGATCAAACTTGTACGAAGTGACACATGTCACTGTTTGAAACTCTGACTCTAAAAATGATACACAAAAAACTAAAATCCATGAAATTTTAGTCAATTTTTATGAAATTCAAATTCGATGCTCAGAGAGAAAGTTATGACGAATTTCCCTAGGTCACCTATTTGAGATGGAATTCTAGATCTTGCAAAAACCCTAACTTCCTCAAATCATATATCTGAAAATATAGTGAACACAAATCTGAAATTTGTACGAAGTTCACAAATCTTTCAACTCCACGTGGTTATAATTTCTGATTTTGAATCATCGTATTAAATAAGTTATAGCAAAAAATCCAAGATGGCCTATTTGAAGAAGTGAAACCCTAGAATCCAAAGCTCTGATACCAAATGTTATGCAACCATCTCACAAAATAGATAGATCAACAACTCAAAAATTAGCCTCTTCAAGGGGTAAACCCCCATTACATTACATAAATAAATAATTCTTGGATGATACAAATGATAAGACCTCCTTGGTATATATAGGAGTCTAAGGGGTCACAATATAATTAGAGCCCACATAACAATAATAATGTAAGGTCACAACAATAACAATAGTGGGTTTCTATGGGACACAACAATAACAATATGGGGAATACATGGGCACAATAATAACAATAGGATGCTACACTAACAATAACAATAAGGGGGATACACTAGTATTACAAGGACCTAACAATATATATCTATATATATTTGAAACTTGTCTTATTTTTATATGCCCGTCAATATGACATTTTTTAAATTATTGATCAATTAAGGTTGACGTGTATATTTTGAAAGAAAGATTATTTTATGTCTAAAAAAGTGGAAACCATGTAAATAGAAATTAAATTTAACCCCTACGTGCACTAATCTGCAAGGTTAATTTCCACAAGGATAGAATTTTAAGACGAGTATAATTTATTTTTGGTCATTAAATAATATTAAAGTCTTGCAAATATAAAAGTGCAAATGGTTGTGTATTAAAATTTGGAGTGTCTCAAAAATTGTGAGAAAGATATTTTTTTTATAAATTATTATTTTTTAAATATAATTATATTAGATGTTTTTTTTTTTTATAAATTATTATTTTTTAAATATAATTATATTATTTAAGTTAATAGGGCATCTTTTATTGAAAGTTGGTACGTTATTATTAATTTTTTTTAATCTAAAATTTTATATTTTTAATTATAGATGGAAGATGGTGGTATAATCTATGAGTCTCCTTTATATTAATGGATAGATTTTCAAATATCAACTAGATTAAATGTATGTTTACCTTTTCACATTCACTTAATACAATCATAAAATTATTGTGAAAATTATGAAACAAAAATTGGTATCAAGTGAACATATGTTTATCTATTCGCATTTACCTAATATGATTATGAAATTACCACGCAAATCATTAGATAAAAAATGTGTATTATAAACCTAATGATTGTGTTCAACCATTAATTTTAAAATGAGAGAAATGATTCTTATCAATATATAAGACTCCAATCCTAACCTCAATTTTTCTTTTCAATAAAAACAAAAGAATTTATTGCATGGAAGTTTACAAAATTTACATACCAACTTGACTTTCATTATTCATTCACATCTATCTATTTTATATGATTGAACATTGTTATTCTTTATCAAGGAAAGCCTTTTGGTTTCCCTAGTATAGGTTATAGTTACAACATACCTATATATTATAATGTTTATCCTACTATGATGACTACAACTATTATTGCTGACAAATTTTATTTTTTTCCCTTCTTATTTCTCAAAGTATTACATGCTCGCTTTATTAATTTATTTCCTATTGAAAGAAAATTGCATGACATGTCTCCTAGATAATACATTCAATCTAAACACTCTTGTATTATCCTTGAATTGAAACCCACATTTTCATGTGTATTGTTGTTAATACAGGTACCCTCCCTTGGGTCCTACTACAAGTTCGACCCTAATTCATTTTGTTGGGGATTATCCATGGTGTATGTTGCATGATAGTTATGCTTATGGGATATTATTTGTACAACAACCTTTAAATTCCTATGATGTTGATAATACAAAGTAGAAACTTTGAATTATCAAGTTTTATATGGATATGTTTACCACTGACTTAATGATATGAAACCTCTGGAACCTTGGTACAATTTCTTGAGGGTTTCTAGGTGGCATATTTAATATTTTTTTTATTGATCTATGATCTAAGCCTTACATTTTTCTGTCAAGAAATATCTATGACTAATCACAATTATCTTTCCATTAGGGTAACTTCCCCAGGGGTGGCTGAGAGTATTTGGTTATTTTTTGCTTTGTTGGAGCAGTGCTCTGCTCTTGGTGGATTAGGGTTTGATATAGATAGATGGCATCTACAACTCTAAAGGAACCCAACTTCTCAACCATACAACCATTTTTTGTTGATGTTAGATTGGCTCCTCACATCCTTATTCTCGAGTTGGTTTTCTTTTATCTGAGATGCTATGGCTAACTCTTCCAGATGATTGTTTTTCTATTCAATTTTTATTTCTTCCTTCCAACTAAGTTACCTCACCTTAAAAATCTCTACGATGTCACCTTGGAAAATTAACAGGTGTGAATTAATTTATTTTTTGAAAAACTTTGTGCCTTCCATCTACTTTGTAATGGGTATTCCTTTACGTTAACTTGTTCCATTTTGATTTTTTCTCAGGGCTGATGGATAGGCTCAGTATCAACATGGTAGACACCTTTGTCAACATACTTGTAGGTAAAAACCCTCCTCAATGATAAGGGTTTGTTCCAGATGAGTTTTCTTTTTTAGTTTCTCTTTTTGTTTTATTTTTTATTTCCTTACAAGTTAATAATACTTTTCTTTACCTGTCAGGTTGCTCCACCTAGCACAGGTCCTTGGTTTTCCCATGGAGTAAGGTTAATGTATGTTATTTTTTCAGTTTATTTTATGGTTATGACTACTTCTAGGTTCCAACTCCTCGTTCTTAGGTTATTTATTGTTGTATTTTTGTTCTCCAGGTCCCTATCAACCCTAACCCAAGTGGTGATAACTCCAGGGCAGGGGGAGATGTCAGCCATCGGTATATGGAACTTCTCTGAAAAAAACTAACCCCTCTTGGGGCAGTTACCTTAGGGTTTTTACATGTCGATATCAGAATTGTTGAATGTTTTCTTTGTGTTTATAAAAGAAGGGTTCAATTGTTTCGACTAAGTTTGTATTCTATATATTTTTATCCTCAAGAGGCCGCTAGGGTCGTATAAACAATTGTTCATTCTATATGTAATTTATATGCATTTTATTTGGAGGAACCATCGACCACTTCGATAATTCCTAGAAATTAGCTATTTCATGAATATTTATAGTATAATCCATGGTGTAAATTCCTTTTCCTGGAATAAATGTTTACCCTTATTCCTATAGATAGATTCTACTTAAATTATTTACAGTTGTGGCCTTGGTTGTTTATTCTTTGTCATTTGTACATGCATGCTCATGAATTTATCTCTAAAATAATTCAGTATTAGTATTAAGTGTCCAATTTATTTTCTAGTATTAAAATATTATGTTTTACATGTGGTTCGACTAGTCAGAAAAGAAATGCTTCATTCTTTCATTGTTACTTGTTTTCTTCGGTAGTCTGTAACATTTATATATGACTGTATAAATACCTTTTCTTTTCAATAGAATAATGTAGGTTTTAACCCTTTACAGAAATTACGTGCATACTAATTCTAAAACACATAAAATAAACAATGCGAGAGCATAACACATAAAACACATATACATAGAGATTTTCCCCTGGATCCTAAAACCGCGACTACCAGCTTGATTTTTCATTATGTTCCTTTCAATGTTATAATACATATTTATACATGCCGAAGCATCCAATACAATGGACCGAAAACCATCGCGTCCAAAAAACATGTGCAAAAATCATGCACAAAACCATAGGTGGGTCTAGCCAACCTTACATAGGGTCCGAAACCAAAATTGTGTACCCCTCAAACCCCCTGTGACCCCCCCTCTAACCCCCCGGTTAACTACGTGGGCTAGTAGTGGAAAGAATATAACACAACCCAACATTCTCCCACTTGTTGTTTTCTTTCCACAGGAGGCCACAAGAGAGCTTAGTCATTTTTCCAGCCCTGAAACGCCCATTGTTTCTCTACACCAAGAGAACTTCTCAGAGCTCACAGATTTTTTCAATGCATCTGCAGTATTCTTCAAAGTGTCCACCTTTACCAGCAACACCTTTTTGTCTTCTATCATATACCTCACAAAGTGATACTAAACATCAATGTGCTTTGTCTTTGAATGATATGTGGGGTTCTTTGCCAAGAAAATTGCACTTTGGCTGTCACAGCCTATCCTTATAGCTCCCTGTACTAACCCCATACTTGAACACAATCTCTACAACCAAACTGCTTCCTTGCTTGCATGAGTGGCTGCCATGTATTCTGCCTCTGTAGTTGATAGTGCCACTACAGATTGTCTCTTACTCATCCAACTAACTGCACCTACAAATAGGTTAAACACATACCCACTTGTAGATCTTCTCTTATCCAAATCTCCAGCCCAATCTGCATCAACAAAGCCATGAATTTCCACAACTCTATCCAATCCTGGTCTTACATGGTAGCACAAACCATCATTACTAGTGCCACGCAAATACCTGAAAACTCGCTTCACTGCTATCCAATGCTCCTTCCCTGGTTTTGACATAAACCTGCTCAATACTCCCACTACATGTGCAATGTCTGGTCTAGTATAGACCATTGCATACATCAGGCTACCGACTGCACTTGCATATGGAACATGGGAGATATCCTCTTCCTCTTCTTGTGTCTTGGGAAACTATTCAGCAGATAACTTTACACCTATAGGATTAGGAACCTTCACCGGTTTACTATCCTGCATATTAAACCTCTGCAGTATTCTCTCGACATAATTCCTTTGGTTTAACCAGAGCTTCCTCTTTGCCCAATCTCTTTTAATTTCCATGCCCAAAATATAGTTTGCAGCACCAAGATCTTTCATGTCGAATTTGGAGGACAATTGGGTCTTCAAATCGTGGATAATTTCTTTGTCATTTCCAACCAGCAACATATCATCCACATACAAGACCAGATAAATAACACGGTCACCAATTAATTTAAAATACACATAGTGATCTTCTTTGCTTTTGGTGAAGCCAAGTCCCCATATAAATGTATCAAATTTCTGATACCACATCCTTGGTGACTGTTTTAACCCATACAAAGAATTCTTTAACTTGCATACCAGTTCTTTCTTACCCTTCACTGTAAAGCCTTTAGGTTGCTTCATGTAGATTTCCTCTTCTAGATCCTTGTGAAGAAATGTTGTCTTCACTTCCATCTGTTCTACCTCAAAATCAAAAGCAGTAGCAACAAATAAAAGTAATCTAATATAAGTTACCTTGGCAACAGGAGAAAAAATATCACCAAAATCAATTCCCAGGACCTAGGAATAACCTTTTGCTAGCAACCGAGCTTTGTATTTCTCCACTTTTCTTTCTGCATTTGTCTTCTTTTTGAACACCCATTTGCTGCCAATGGGTTTCCTTCCAGCCGGAAACTCCACTAGATCCTAAGCCTCATTTTTGTGCAAAGATACCATTTCATCAACCATGGCCTCTTTCCAGAGTTTGTCGTCCTTTGAATCTACTATTTCCTTCACAGTTCTGGGATCACCATCAGTAATAGATAAAGAAAAATTTGAATAGAAAGAAGATGGACTATACCTCTCTGGCTACCTTCTTTCTCAAAGTAATCTTCTCACACCCGGAGTTTGTGGCTCTTCTTATTCTGATTCCTCCTCTACTGTAGAGTCTGATTCTTCCTCCTTTAGCTCAAACTCTATCTTCTCAGGTTCTTTTGGTTGGATTTCATGTTTAATAACATCTTTTACCTCTCTGAACACCACATCTTGGCTGTACACAACCTTCCTTGTTATAGGGTTCCAAAGCTTATAACCCTTTAAACCATCCTTATATCCAATAAAGATGCACTTTTCAGATTTACTATCCAACTTGGTTCATTTCTCCTTTGGAACATGTACATATGCGTCACATCCAAATACCCTCAGATGTGAAAGAGATGGTTTCTTACCAGTCCATACCTCTTATGGAGTCTTATCCTCCAACACTGATGAAGGTGACCTGTTGACTAGGTAACATGCAGTATCCACTATCTCTACCCAGAATTCCTATCCTAACCCGACACCACAGAGCATGCTTCTTGCCCTTTCCATCAACATTTTGTTCATTCTTTCTGCAACTCCATTTTTCTGAGGTGTATATGGAGTAGTATTCTGCCGTGCTATACCACACTTCTTACATAATTCTTCAAATTCCTTACTGCAAAACTCTCCACCATTATCTGTCCTCATCACCTTTATCTTCTTCTCTGTCTATTTTTCCACCAGAGCCTTAAATTCTTTAAACCTATCAAAGACTTCAGATTTCTTCTTAAGGAAATATATCCATTTATTCCTTGAGAAGTCATCTATAAATGATACATAGTACATAGATTTACCTAGTGATGGAACCTTCATAGGTCCAAACACATCACCGTGCACAAGCTCTAATATATGTTTCGCCCTCTTACCACCAAAGGGAAAACTCGCCCGATTCTGCTTCCCATATACACAATTTTTAGAGAAATCAAAATCCAGAGAGCTATTACTCATACCTTCTACCATACCTTTACCATGAAGTATTCAAAGGCCCTTCTCTCCAATATGTCCAAGCATTTGATGCCACAACATGGTCTTCTCTCCAGAGACCACTAGATTTTCAGCTCTACTTTTAGGAACCATAGAACTATTGCACCCATCAACAACAGTGCTACCTTGCAGCTTGTACAGAGTTCCAATTTGAACTCCCCGCATCAATACCAGTGCTTCCCGAACCATCTTGTAGGTATCTTTCTCGAACACTGTCTTTACACCTGCATCATCCAACTTGCTTATAGAAATCAGATTTCTAGCCAATGTAGGAATATGTAGAACACCCGGAAGTGTTCTAACCCTTCCACCTTGCAACTTCAACTTTACTTTTCACAACCAACGATTCTAGCCTTCCTATCACCCCCCAAGAAGACATCACCACCATCATATTTCTCATACTCACAGAACCACTCTCTATGGGGAGTGAAGTGAAAGGATGCACCTTAGTCAATCAACCATGCCTCCTGATCTACATGTGTACTTGAAGAAGTCAAGTACACATCCCCACCTTCATCTGAGGTGGTTTTCACCTCTACAGAAGGAGCATCATCAGATCCCTTTCATTTTTCAAGAGCTTTAGATTTACAGTCCATTTTGTATTGCCCTTCCTTTTCCCATTTCCAGCACACCACCTTTACAGGTTTTCCGGGATATTTAGATCTCCCTCTAGATTTAGATCTCCAACTCGATGACTTATTTTTGTTTCTATTTTGGGACCACCCTCGTACAGACAAGGCATCACCATTTTGGCTCTCCATATTTTTCCGTCTCACCTCCTCCATCAGCAAGGATGAGACTCTTTCATCGAAATGCAAGGCAGTTGCATTGCTACCTATTGCAATAACGAGACCATCCCACGAATTTGGTAGAGAACACACCAAACTGATGCACTTATCTTCATCTGAAATTTTAATATCAACAGATGCTAACTGACTTACCACAGTATTAAATGCATTTAGATGCTCTGTCACTGAGTCTCCATCTTTCATCCTCAGGTTATACAGATTTTTCCGCAGGAATAGTTTATTCACCAGAGACTTAGATTGGTACAAAGTCCCTAACTTTTCCAACAAATCCTTCGCCGTAGCTTCCCCTGATACATTCAATAATACTGAATCTGAGATACATGATCATATTGTGCTCTTTTCCTTTCAATCCAACTTCTTCCATTCTTCATCTAACACTCCCGTTGGTTTAGTACCCAGATCTACCATGATCCACTGATCTTTATCCACCAACAGATCCTCCATCTTGAGTTTCCACAACTCAAAACTATGACCATTAAATTTCTCGATCTCTATCTTTCCACTGCTCTCCATCTTCTTTCACCACCAGAATTGATCTCATATATCTTCCACTGAACAGGGTCTACCACAGGCCCGAGCGAAACCCCTCAGCAACAAAGGCGTCCCCTTGAAGCCAAAATAGCTCTAATACCAAATGTAGGTTTTAACCCTGTACAAAAATTACCTGCATATGAATTCTAAAACATAGAAAATAAACAATGCGAGAGCATAACACATAAAACACATATACATAGAGATTTTCCCCTAGATCCCAAAACCAAGACTACCAGCTTGATTTTTCATTATGTTCCTTTCAATGCTATAATATATATTTATACATGCCGAAGCATCCAATACCATGGACCGAAAACCATCGCATCCAATACCATGGACAAAAAACCATCGCGTCCAAAAAACATGTGTGAAAATCATGCACAAAACCATAGGTGGGTCTAGACCCCATAAAGGGGGGTTATGGGTACCCCTCAAACCCCCTGTGACCCCCCCTCTAACCCCCCGGTTAACTACGTGGGCTAGTAGTGGAAAGAATATAACACAACCCAACAAATAAGACAAATTTTTATTTTCTTTTTAGAGTCCAAAAGAAATTTTTTCAATTTTTACCTCTCCTCCTATTCATGGAATCAATAGTTCTACACTGCAGTCCAAGGACTATGCCAAACTGTTGACTACAAATTGATGGTAAGGCACAAACCCTTATACTAGTTTCATTTTTTTTCTTTTAACAAAAAGAAGTGGACACTGTTATACCCATTTTCCTTACATAAAATTTTCACACAAAATATTTTCACATTTACATTCAACCACCATCTTTCACGTACAAAAAACGTTTTTATACTTATATCATATTTTTTTATAACAATTAAGTTTCTCCAATTCCCTTTTCGTGCACCTTTCTCTTCATATTAGTATTTCTGCACAGATAATAGAGTGTATACTAGGAAAATATACATACATAAACATTATTTTTTCCTTTCCAGAATTACAAAGAAAACTTTGATTACACATCCATAATTTCCTTTTCTATGTTAGGGTTTAATAATTATCTTATATTTCATGATTATATACTAAATTCATCGCGCTCCTCCTATCCATAAGTTGGATTTTAATCCAACTTCCCATGAGCTTCATTCCTTTTCCAATCAAGTAGAAGCACCCTTACGGGTCAAAAAGTCTTTATGTCAACCTCAAGCAACACTCTGCTTTTAAAAAATGGGTCTACACCAATATTTATCTCCCAATGGTGGCCTGCAATCACTATCTTTCTCTCCCACAGTGATCCAAAATGTGAGTAGTATCAGTTTAATGGCATTTATCTCCAACCATTAACATTTTAAAACTCTCGAATCAATTCCTTTTCAGTTCAATGGTGTTTTTCTCTAGCCATTATCAGATGTTCATTCTTCTCTCTTTTCTAGTTCGAGCTCTAAGAAACGTTTTTTTCTAAACTTTGGAATTGTTCTCCTCTTGTTATTTCCCAATTTCTTGGAATATAACTAACTTCTTTAACTGTTCTCTAACTAAAAAATGGATTTTCAACTCTTCGAGTGTCCTTGTCACATTCTTCAAGAATATTTTTATCATTGCTATAAAAGATTCACTATATTCAAATTATGTGAACATTCATAGCTTATAACATAAACACATGACTAATTATATTCTAACTAATCAATCAAAATACATAATTCCTTCAATTTTCAAATTATCCAAGAAATTCATCTTAAGTCATAGATTTTCTGAGTCACTTCACCAGAGACATTACATCTCCTCCCTCCTTTCTTCTTTGGAATAGAGCTATAAAATCCTCTCTCATTTCTTCCTTCCATTATCAGGTGGCCTTTCAGGCCTAAAGTTTTCCCATAGCACTTATTTTTAGGATGGCTCAATTTTCGAAGTAAAATTGAGTCCTCTTTGAATTCCACATTCCATTCACAACCTGTTCTCATCCATGCTGGATGAGAATAATTAGTGTTAAAGAGTGACTCCATATAGGTTGGTTGAATTTCAAAATATTTGTGGAAAAAACATGTTATCCTTTTATAACCAACGTTTTGGACTAACTAAGTGAGTCCATCATCAGGGCAATGTAATCTGCATTTTGAGAAGAGAGAGCGTGAATGCTTGGAGCAATTAATAGTTAATAGTTTAATGAGAAAAAAGTTCATTGTCGGATTTTTTATATGCTATTAATCTCTTGAGATTCTCATCTTCTCAAATTTTAGTGCAATGTTCATTATGTCTCTTCCATGGTGAGACTTAATGGTGTTAAAGAGTGACTCCATACAGGTTGGTTGAATTTCAAAATATTTGTGGAAAAAATTGTTATCCTTTTATAACCAACGTTTCAGACTAACTAAGTGATTCCATCATCAGGGCAATGTAATCTATGTTTTGAGAAGAGAGAGTGTGAATGCTTGGAGCAATTAATAGTTAATAGTTAATAGTTTAATGAGAAAAATGTTCATTGTCGCCTTTTTTATATGCTATTTAGCTCTTGAGATTCTCATCTTATCAAATTTTAGTGCTATGTTCATTATGTCTCTTCCATGGTGAGACTTAATGGTGTTAAAGAGTGACTCCATACAGGTTGGTTGAATTTCAAAATAAACCTATTATCCTTTTATAACCAACATTTCAGACTAACAAAGTGAGTCCATCATCAGGGCAATGTAATCTACGTTTTGAGAAGAGAGAGTGTGAATGCTTGGAGAAATTAATAGTTAATAGTTAATAGTTTAATGAGAAAAAAGTTCATTGTTGGCTTTTTTATATGTTATTTATCTCTTCAGGTTCTCATCTTCTCAAATTTTAGTGCAATGTTCATTACGTCTCTTCCATGGTGAGACTTAATGGTGTTAAAGAGTGACTCCATATAGGTTGGTTGAATTTCAAAATATTTGTGGAAGAAACATGTTATCCTTTTATAACCAACGTTTCGGACTAACTAAGTGAGTCCACCATCAGGGCAATGTAATATGTATTTTGAGAAGAGAGAGCATGAATTCTTGGAGCAATTAATAGCTAATATTTAATAGTTTAATGAGAAAAAAGTTCATTGTCGACTTTTTTATATGCTATTTAGCTCTTGAGATTCTCATCTTCTCAAATTTTGGTGCTATGTTCATTATGTCTCTTTCATGGTGAGACTTAATGGTGTTAAAGAGTGACTCCATACAGGTTGGTTGAATTTCAAAATAAACCTGTTATCCTTTATAACCAATGTTTCAGACTAACTAAGTGAGTCCATCATCAAGGCAATGTAATCTGCGTTTTGAGAAGAGAGAGCGTGAATGCTTGGAGCAATTAATAGTTTAATGAGAAAAAAGTTCATTGTCAGCATTTTATATGCTATTTATCTCTTGAGATTCTCATCTTCTAAAATTTTAGTGCAATGTTCAGTATGTCTCTTCCATGGTGCGACTTAATGGTGTTAAAGAGTGACTCCATACAGGTTGGTTGAATTTCAAAATATTTGTGGAAAAAAATTGTTATCCTTTTATAACCAATATTTCTGACTAACTAAGAGAGTCCATCATCAGGGCAATGTAATTTGTGTTTTGAGAAGAGAGAACATGAATGCTTGGAGCAATTAATGGTTAATAGTTAATAGTTTAATGAGAAAAATGTTCATTGTTGGCTTTTTTATATGCTATTTAGCTCTTGAGATTCTCATCTTATCAAATTTTAGTGCTATGTTAATTATGTCTCTTCCATGGTGAGACTTAATGGTGTTAAAAAGGGACTCCATACAGGTTGGTTGAATTTCAAAATATTTGTGGAAAAAACTTGTTATCCTTTTATAACCAATGTTTCGGACTAACTAAGTGAGTCGATCATCAGGTCAATGTAATCTGTGTTTTGAGAAGAGAGAGCGTGAATGCATGGAACAATTAATAATTATAAGTTAATAGTTTAATGAGAAAAAAGTTCATTGTCGGCTTTTTTACATGCTATTTAGCTCTTGAGATTCTCATCTTCTCAAATTTTAGTGCAATGTACATTATGTCTCTTCCATGGTGAGACTTAATGGTGTTAAAGAGTGACTCCATACAAGTTGGTTGAATTTCAAAATATTTTTGGAAAAAACATGTTATCCCTTTATAACCAACATTTCAGACTAACTAAGTGAGTCCACCATCAGGGCAATGTAATCTACGTTTTGAGAAGAGAGAGTGTGAATTCTTGGTGTAATTAATAGCTAATAGTTAATAGTTTAATGAGAAAAAATTTCATTGTTGGATTTTTTATATGTTATTTAGCTCTTGAGATTCTCATATTCTCAAATTTTAGTGCAATGTTCATTATGTCTCTTCCATGGTGAGACTTAATGGTGTTAAAGAGTGACTCAATATAGGTTGGTTGAATTTCAAAATAAACCTATTATGATTTTATAACCAATGTTTTAGACTAACTATGAATAATTAGTTTTTATTTATGTACCCACAAGGTTATCAGAATACTCCATAACCTAACAAGGGTTGGCAATCTTCTTTTAATAAGAGTTAGAAACATTAGTGTAAGCATGCTGACCATGGCAAGAAAAAAATTGTTACTTATCCAATGGCTATGAAAAATTATATGGACCCTGCAGTGTGCTTCCACTATAAATTTTCAAGATATGGAAATATCATTCCCATTTGCACCATTTACATATTTACAATAGCATTCTAAGAATCATTTATTTTTCTTTCCTTTTATGGCAATAAAAACTAGTGACTTATCTCATTGGTAACATTACTTATGTTTTTATCTCAATTTCAGTTGTTTCATATGCATTAGTTTTACATTAGTAAATTTTAGCATAGCCTCCTTTTCCTATCATTTTCAAGACTATTGTATTGTTGTTTATTTCGTCCAAGTTGACTTAGCTATGTTCATCTTGGTTGCCTTTCTATTCTCTTTTCGGGCACAACCAAGAGTCCATATTACAACATTCCTTAAATTTTGGACCTCCATTTTTTACCTCCTACACCAGAGTTTATTGATGAAGGTTATACACTATTGTACTTCCATATACAACTATGGGATTTCTCTCCATTTGCACTCAAATACACAATTTTTTTTCTCACATATATTGTGTTAATATAATATAGGTATCCTCATAGCTATGTATGCACCTCTTGGTGATAAAATATTGCTTGCACACTAAGCTGTTTCCATGTCTTAACTTTCTACAATTCCGCTGGGTTACTCGAGGAAACTTAATTACCATCCATCTGTCCATCTTGTGGAATCAACTTAATTCCATCCTTGGTTGACACTTCTTTTCAATTATTTATTTAAAAATATCTAGTTCATAATGCCATGTACACATAACACAATACAACAATACTCATACACACATGTACAACAAATGTTTCTTAGGAAAACAAGATAGGCCCGGTTGATTGTGTAGCAGATAAGTAAGGAACACCTTGAAAAATTAGCATGATGACTATTATTTTGTTCATCTCACATATATTCTTTTCCAAGAAACTAATAAAAATGTGCATGTATTATTTTAAGGGATTCTAGCTCAATAGTTGTTCTATCATGCATTTTTTTTTCCTTTTCATCACTTTATTCAAATTCATAGAAACAAAACAAAAATATCTATACTGGCTTAAAGAAATCAAGGTCACTTTATGTAATTTTTTTAACTACAGGTGGTTTCTCAGTTGTGGCAAGCACTCTAAGAGTGGTTTGATAGCCCAACAATAAGCACCTAGGGTGGTTTAATAACCTCCATGGAAAGAACCCTATAATGTAGGATCACAAATTCAATGATAATCCCAGTAATCACAACCACGTTAGTTTTATTCTCAACATTCACAATCAAATGAAATACTTTTAAATATCAATCTCTCATGCAATACCAAGTGATATTTTTATAATAGTACTTTCACAAGTACTCAGAGAGCACCTTGCTCTTTAATAATCAAATGATCAATAACTACATCAAATGCATACTATTTTATCCCTCGCTAAATACATTCACAAGGTTGGTAACATAATAAAAGAATAATACTTCTAGTAATTCCTTTTCGATCACTAGAATATTTTATTTCCAGGATGTACATAGAATTCTTACACATACATATGGAAATTTCATTTTTATCACATCATTTATCTGATTAGCTATCTTTTTGTGCTATGAAAACCACAATGGAAAAACTAATGCTCCTCCCAACCAATGGGAACTGGTTTTTACAAACAGATTGAGTCATTTTCACATCCAAGATAGTTCTATGACAATGACAACATTTGATCTAATACAATATTCCTCTTGGTAGCATCCTACCTATTCTTTCAACAACATCCTTTCTTTTGTTGGAGGGTTCAACCAGTCTTTCTCTCCCACTAGTGTTGTTTGGAAATTACCATATTTTTCTCCCATAGTAATTTCGACCAAATCTAGACTTATGGCATTTATCTCGAGCCATTTTCTTCTGATCTAAGAGGAATTTAGAGCTCAACAAATCACTCTTTGGGTCTCCTTTGCCTTTCACAACTGTCCACAACTTTCTGGCATGTAAAATTCTCTTTAACACCTTTTCCCACTGTAATTTACATAACTTGACTATATACACATTATCATTTAAGAAAAAAGAACATTTATGTACATTATGCATCCATTCTTGACTCTCAACATAGGTCCCGTATTTTGTAAAGGTAAATTTGATTAGGATTCATAACTAACATCTCATATAATGTAGGTGGTTTTCTTTTCAAATTTTCCACTAAATCAATTTACCATATCATGCAAAATCTTTCCAAAAGAAAATATTCCCAATGGAAAGGTAACATAATAGATAATGTTCTTGCGCATGAAAAAATGCATAACAGTCTCTCAAGAGAACTAACCCAACAACCATCATCTTAGGGTGTGTAAACAAATATTCTTTTCAAAAAGGGACCTAGTACCATAGTTAGTGCGTCCAATTACATAAACTTTACTCAAAAGAAACTAGCTCCTTAGCTATTTTTTTTATATGCAATTATGTAATCTTTCCTAAGGAGATAATATCATAGGCGTTATTCTTATACATGCAAATTTCATGATCTTTTCCCAAAAACTATCATAGCATAATTTTTTTCCATAAGAAATTAACATGATAACCATTCTTTCCATGCATGCAAACTACATTTTTTCCAAGAATCTATCTCAATAATATTTTTTTCCTTTCTATGCATGTAAAATGCATTTCTTTCCAAGAAATCAATCTCAATAAACTATTAGTTTTGTGCATGCAAACATATTTCTTTCTATAGAATTCTACCATAATTAGCTATTTTTTTATGTAAAGAATACATACTTTCTTTTTGATAACCAATTTATTTCTTCTTGTGTATGAAAAATAAAATATAATAAATATTATTCTTATGCACAAAAGCACATACTCTCTTCAGAAATATAATGCATATGCATCATGCAAATATCTCTGGTAATATTTTAAATGAAATAACTTAGCTTCGTTGTCCTTTCATAAACAAAGTTTACATGCATTTCGTTTTCATGAATTTTTTATCTTCTTGTATGCAAGGTTTCATGTATTTTTTTCAAGAACTAAAATACATAGTAGTTATTTTTCTTGCATGTAAACTTATATTTTTTTTCAAGAATTCTAATGAAATAGGAATGTTGAGAAATGGTAACAAGAAATTCCAGTTTAATTTGTGCTTGAATTAAAATGAGAATTAAAATCGAATTCTATTCTCGTAGCAACTTGTAAATAGTTAATTAAGTTTAATTAACTTAATTATCTTAGGAATTTCAAGTTGGAAGTATTTATGTAGTCATGTATATGTTCTGCCTAAATTTTAGGTGTCTGGTATGAGTTTAAATTGAGTTGGAAATTAGATAACTCAGTTTACTAAGTTAAGTTCAGTTAAATTAGTTCTAAATTGTTTGTGGAACTAATAGAGGACTAACAATCAGCCAGTGCACTAGTGCATACACCAGTGCTACTCCAATTAATTGAATATTCCCTCATGAGAAACTCATGCATGTTAGTTCAGAGAAACAACCAGTTGAGACTAGAGTGGAGGGACGGTGTACTATCAGTTGTATTATTTACTGGAGTGTAAATATCATGTATGTATCAAAGGTTGATCCTATGTTTGGATTGCGTAGTTTTGGAAGCATGAATTCCGTTTAAATACGGGTTATTCATCCTAGGAATTATGCAAGAGATTAGGGGCTTGGATATTTGTTGAATAAGCTAAGGATTTGGCTTGGGCTAGCTTGTGAGCCGAGAGAGTTGAGCATACTTGTGCGGAATTGTTCTAGTGAGAACAAGCTTTGTATCTTCACTCATATTTCTGATATATGCAATACAGATAGCGGGGTTTTGAGCAGTGGCGTTCCCTAGATACATCAAATGTTATATTCCATTGATTTATATTCTTCTTGTTCTTATTTTTTTCATCGATCTATTGGCTTCCGCTAGTTGAAAGTAGAAGTAGATTCTTATCCTGCGATTTACCAAATTGCATGAACTTGTAAATTTACCAAATTTTCTACATGGTATAGGAGATAAGAACAGTATAATAGAGGAGATTTCAAAGTTTTGAGTTTTGGGTTATAGGTGAAATTTGAATTTGCAATACATACTTCAGGATTGACAAATGGTGTTCTACAATTTGCGGCTTGAGTATGCCCTGGAAGGCAACTCGAATCTTATAGTTGGAGGGATAGAATGGAGATTGTGCTAGAGGGTAATGAATTGAAGGAATTTGTTGATCAATAAATTCCTAAGCCAATAGCATTGGATGCACAAAATTTGGTCGAATGGAAGAAGTGCGTGGTGAAGGTGAGGTAGATAATATTTGAGGGAGCTCAAGACCACATTGTCTCGAGTCTCCATGGCAAGGAAACTCTGTATTCTATGTGGAAAACATTGACAGACTTGTATCAGAACAACAGTGACCAAAGGAAATTGGAATTGAAGGAAAAACTTCGAAAAATAAAAATGGAGAAAGGAGAGACGATTCCAAAATACTTGACCAATTTCACTCAGTGTCATGATGAACTTGGAATTGTTGGAATCATGGTTGTGGAGGATGATATGGTGAATCTTGCTCTTCTAAGACTCCCAAAGAGTTGGCATAGTTATCCGGACTCTGTCAATGATCGAGAGAAGTTGCCAGAATGGGAGCGACTGTGGTTGGATTTGATGAAGGATGAGATTAGGAGCGACACTAGGGATGGCTCTTCATCAAACACTGATGATGAGGAGAATTTCCTTAGTGATTAAGGCGAAGAAGGGGAAAGGAAAAGCTTCCCATTCCAAATCAGATTCTTATCATGGAGCTAACAAGAAAGACATGTTGAAAGTTAAGTGTTGTCATTGTCATGAGCTGGGCCATTTTTCTACAAATTTTCCACTCAAGAAGTCCAAGAAGAAGTCCTTAGGAGGAGCGGCGGGTTAGGCTTTGGCCTCTCAATTTGAATTGGACTTTTCCCTCATTTCATGCATGGTGTCATCAATGATGGGAAGTATATGGTACTTAAACAGTGGAGCTTCATTCCACATGATTGGCGACAAAGAGTTGTTAAGTGACTTGGAGGAGAAATATCTCCAGATGCATATAGATATGGGTGAAAATAGGAAGTATAGTGTTACTGGATTGGGCACGATTACTTTTCAGAGGAAGAATTGGGCTCCAATCACCTTGAAGAATGTTATGTATGTGCCCGGGCTGAAGAAGAACTCGGTATATGTTGCCATGCTTGAGGATAGAGGCTATGATGTGATCTTCTTGAAAGGAAATGTGTTCCTTCGACACATAGCCATGGGTCAAGTAAAGAAGATATGGATTCGGGTGAAGAATCTATATAAGTTCGAGGTAGAGGAGTGTGCAACTTTGAGCACAAAATCAGAAAGGGTCCAGAGTCGAGACTTTGGCAATTTATGGCACAGGCGATTGAGCCACTTGCATCATAGGGATTTGAAGATATTGCAAAAAATCTCTACCGATCTTCCCAAAGGTACAGTTGAGCAATTTGATACAGGCAAGGGGTGTACTTTAGAAAAATACACCAAGCCTTCCTTTCATGATAGAGACAATCGAGCAGAGGCTATTCTAGAGTGAGTCCATTCATATGTGTGTGGATCATCCTCGACAACATCCACAACCAAAAACAGGTATTATGTTATATTTGTTGATGACTATTCTCGTAAATGATGGATATTTTTCATGCGGAGAAAGTATCAAACTTTCACAAATTTTTTCATTTTAAAGCATTTGTGGAGAAAGAGTTAGGAAGGAAGGTTAAAGCTCTACAGAGTGATAATGATGGTGAGTATGTCTTAAATGAGTTTAAGAAATTATGTGCAGTGGAAGGGATTAAACGGGAGTTGACGTCACCCCATAACCCTCAACAGAATGGGGAGGCTGAGAGGAATAACAAAAGCATAGTAGGGGAAGCAAGGCTGATGTTGGATGATCAGAGCCTACCACTACACTTGTGGGATAAGGCATGCAACACAACGGTTTATGCTCATAACGGTAGCCCACATTGGATACTTGAAATGAAGACACCAGAGGAGGTTTATTCTGGTAAGAGGCAAAATGTTGGTCACTTAAGGATTTTTAGGTCATTGGTATATTTCCATGTGACAAAAGATGCATGGAAGAAGCTTGAGCCTACAACATAGTTGGGGATATTTTTGGGGTACACTGAGACAGCTCACAACTATTGGGTGTACTTTCCAACTAGCAGGATGACAGTGCTCTGCAGGGATGTCATATTCGATGAGGAGAAGGCCATGCTAGTTTCCCTTGA
Organism: Pinus tabuliformis; assembly: GCA_031772625.1. Lineage (NCBI taxonomy): Eukaryota > Viridiplantae > Streptophyta > Pinopsida > Pinales > Pinaceae > Pinus > Pinus tabuliformis. Next base: position 822,279,121 of record CM062810.1, on the reverse strand, counting down.
GAGGGAACTTGAGCTACATGCAGATGAGGAGCTTTTATCTCCTAAGGTTGAGGAGTCTCATATTGATGTGGAGCAGCCACATGTAGAGGATTTGGGAGTGGAGACATCCACTCAGGCAGATTATTCTAGAGCAGGAAGAAAGCACACCAGAGAGGCTGATAGATTGTTGGACGATGCACGTGAGAATATGGGAGCACCCACTTCTCAGCGCAAGAAAAGGAGATCACCTAAGAGGTACACTGGATAAATGGCTCTTATGGGCGAATGTGTTATGAGAAAGCCATCTTCCTTTAAGGAAGTAGTGTAGAAGCCGGTTTGGGTTGATGCCATGTTGGAGGAGTATGACTCCATAGTTTGTAACAATGTTTTGGATGTGGTCCCGCGACCAGAGGATAAGTGAGTGGTGAGATCTCATTGGCTTTACAAGGTAAAGCAAGCTGTAGATGGTAGTGTGGAGAAGCATAAGGCTAGAATTATGGCCTGTGGCTTTTCACAGCTAGAGGGGATTTATTATGATGAGACATTTTCTCCTGTTGCAAGGTACTCGTCAATCAAATCTATATTGGCACTATCACCACAGATGGGTTGGAAGGTACATCAGATGAATGTAAAGACAACCTTCCTTAATGGCATGATTGAGGAAGCGTTGTACATAGAGAATCCTGAAGGTTTCGAGACCTTTAACCATGAGTCACATGTGTGTTGGCTCAAGAGAGTGTTGTATGGGCTAAAGCAAGCACCCCGTGCTTGGTACACCAAGATAGACAACTACTTCACCAGGTTGGGCTTCATGAAGAGTGAAGTGGATGTGAACCTGTACCACATAGTGGTGGAAGGTAAATTGTTTATCATTATACTTTATGTTGATGATCTCATACTGACAGGTGATGTTCAAATGATCAAGTCTTGCAAGGAGGACCTTGCAAGGGATTTTGAGATGAAGGACATGGGGCTCATGCATTACTTTCTTGGCATGTAGGTATGGTAGGGAGATAGGGATTTTTTTGTCTCAGGGCAAGTATTCCAACAAGATATTCAAGAGATTTTGTATGGAGAGCAGCAAACCCATGGAGACTCCTCTAGCAGGTAACTTTAGTAAGGAGGATGCTACTTTAGGGGAACTAGTGGAAGCTACTATTTACATGCAGCTTGCGGATTCACTCATGTACTTGGTGAACACACTACCGGATATGTGCTATGTAGTTAGCCAACTTATTCAAGCGATGGTTAGGCCTACCAAACTATATTAGAAGGCGGAAAAGCATATGTTGAGATACCTTAGGGGCACTTCTCAGTATGGATTATGGTATAGACAGATAGAGGGAGTGAAGGTTCAAGGCTTCACCAATGTAGATTGGGCAGGGATTCCATCTGACAGGAAGTGAACATCAAGAGGGATCTTCAGTATTGGTTTAGTGATAGTTTCTTGGTACAACTAGAAATAGATATTGATTACACTCAGTTCGGTAGAGGGAGAGTACATGGCTGCGAGTCAGGAAACATGTGAGTCCATCTGGATGAGGAATATCCTAGTTGGTTTGTTTGGTCAGTTGATGGATCCCACTGTAATTTATTGCGATAATCAGAGTTGTATCTAACTCTCTGGAAATCCAATTTTTCATGATTGGTCCAAGCATATTGATATCTGATATCATCATCTCAGAGATTGTGTATTGAGGTGGATTATGTTGTTAGAGTACATTCCCACGGAGGAGCAAAATGCTGACATTTTGACAAAGACATTATCAAGATGTAAATTCAAGTTTCACAAAGACAGGATCGAGGTAGCTAATAATACCTTTCTTGTTGAGAGGGAGTGTTGAGAAATGGAAATAAGAAATTCCAATTTAATTTATCCTTGAATTAAAATGAGAATTAAAATCGAATTCTATTCTCATAACAACTTGTAAATAGTTAATTGATTTTAATTAAATTAATTATCTTAGGAATTTCGAGTTGGAAGTCTTTTTGTAGTTATGTATATGTTCTCCCTAAATTTTAGGGGTCCAGTATGAGTTTAAATTGAGTTGGAAATTAGATCACTCAGTTTACTGAGTTAAGTTTAGTTAAATTAGTTCCAAATTGTTTGGGGAACTAGTAGAGAACTAACAGTCAGTTGGTGCACTAGTGCATCAACTAGTGCTACTCCAGTTAACTGAAGGTTCCCTCATGAGAAACTCATGCATGCTAGTTCAGAGAAATACCTAGTTGAGACTAGAGTGAAGGGACAATGTACTATCGGTTGTATTATTTCCTGGAGTGTAAATATGATGCATGCATCAGAGATTGATCCTATGTTTGGATTGTGTTGTTTTGGAAGCATGAATTCCCTTTAAATATAGGCTATTCATCCTATGAATTACACAAGATATTAGGGGCTTGGAGAGTTATTGAATAGGCTAATTATTTGGCTTGAGATAGCTTATGAGCTGAGAGAGTTGAGCATACTTGTACGAAATTGTTCTAGAGAGAACAAGCTTTGTATCTTCCTGTTGTGGGGAAAAGTATCCGATGCGGATGACCCTATCCCTACTCTAAAGGTGACAGTCTTTAGCAACAACTGAAAGTAAAGCTTTGATGTTTTCCTTTATGAAAGTACAGAGAGAAGGATGAAAAGATTAACCAACCTGGTGTCTTTCGCTTAGTCGATCCTTGTCCCCTCTCTTTGTCTCTTGTTCCCAGCTCTTTGCTCTCTTTGCCGGTCCAGCTACACACAGATCCTGCACAAAACAAGAGAGCAAACTACAAGATACATGTACTCATAACTGAAGCATGGATTAGGATGAATCAAATATACATGTAAATACAATACATCAATGCAATACAAGTATATAGGAGAACATGCAAAACTTTATTGATAGAAGTAACAGGGTTCTGAGAAGGTTACAACCAATGATGGCTCCAATCCAGCAGCACCTCCCCAGCAGCAAGAACTCTCCTCTTCACCTCTAGTAAAACAATCACCCAATAGCTCTAACTGTAATCCAACAGCACCTCCTTGCTTTACACAAAATTCCAGCCTCCTTAGACCTCATAGAAGAGCTCTATATATAGGATAGAAGAAGAGAGGATGAGTCAGCTTGAGACTGACATGAAGCTGCCTTGTGTCCTCTCCCTCTTCAGTTAATCTTCAGTTCTTGAGTCCACTTGGAGATCC